>OZ012735.1:556849197-557593364 GCA_963859935.3 Lathyrus sativus | reverse complement strand
ATGATTCTCTTCATATTTTATTCAAGATTCTTTTAGGATTAATTATCCTATAAGTATCTTTAATTACAAATTATTTTAATCCAAATCTGTTTGAAAAAGATTTTATTAAATCATATATTTATTTAGGAGAAGATCTAAATTGAATATGGTTTAAATAAGATATTGAGTTTGCATTTATTAAAATATTTGGAGTTGATTTATTTAAATGATATTTGTTTCCTTTTATATCCACTCAAAGATTTGATTGATTATGTTTTTTCATTTAAAGGAAGATTTTATCAAATTCAATAAGATTGAGTCAAGGGATTTGATTTTTGAAGTATATATTGTCCTTTTAAGATTTGAGTTTAGTTTTAGAAAAGATCTTGTTTAAGCAAGATTGCATTTGAAGTGTGTATTTGATTAAAATCACTCAAGGATCTCAATTATCATAATAAAGAGTTGATTCATCTTTTGTGCGTTTTGGATTAATGGTTTGTTTCCTTATGTGTACAATCATGAGATTATTGAAACTGCACTTTATGGAATAAAGAAAGTTTTATCAAAATAGGTTTATTTAAAATGTTATTTGAAGATTTTTGATTTTATTCAAGAATTAACCAATCATGTTTTCAATAATCATAATGGAAGATTAATTTGTGCACTTTTGAGATTGCAGCCAAATTCATGAAGAAACTCTGCTGGGCTTCTGGAGCTGAATCATCGTTGTTATATAAGGAGTTCACCTCCTTTGTGATGACTTGATACTTTAGAAAAAATGTCTACTCATTAGGAAAATTTTGTTTTAGTTGATTTTACGTGTTTGTTTCTATTTTGTACACCCTATTCATGCGATTTAAATCTAAGTTAGTCGAATAGAGTATTGAGGTATAAAGTTGTTATACCATCCATCTTACATTGTTGTAATTATCCAACCACTTAGGATAGTGCTTGAGAGAGTGAAAGGTACCCTAGATTCAGAGGGAACCTTGATTGAATCTTCATGAGTAATATTAAGAAAGCGTGACTAGATGAAGTGAGTTCAGATAACACCAATTATACTTCTGACTATTAAAAGTGGGGTTCTTTCCGTAGGGAGTCCTGAATAAAAGTTCATGATTCATATTAGAAAAAGAGACATTGAAGTATAAGGGTTCAACTAAGACCAGTTTATACTTCTGACTATTAAGATTGAATTTTCTTTCTTGGATTAACACCCTCTTGTGTTATTTATATTTTTGTTTAATCATGTCTTCTATGTAATTATCTTTTCATACACATTGTATCAGACATTTTGTTTGACATCTTTCCGTTCGAAGAACATAATTTTAAAGTTAGAAGGTGAATATGAATTAGTGGAAATCGTATGAATCAGAGGCCGATTTGAGCTTGATCTCGTTACCTAAAGAGATCGCCAACTAGAAAATCAGATATTAGAACTGAAATCACGAAAATCGTAGGAATTAGAAGTCGATACCTACAGACGGCGTCACTATTTCTTTCGTTTATCAGAAATATATGCAGTTGAAAATTGATAATCTTGAACATTGTCATTGATATCCTTTACAGCGACGCTGAGTGGATTTGCACGGTTAGCACTCCAACGCCCGAGTTCAAGATTCAAGATGAGTACCCTATAAAATGGAGATTAAAAAATGTACTTTGTTATTAACATGTGTACTGATTTAAATTTGAGGTCAATTAGAATGGATTTGAGACGGATTGAACCTTAGTCAATTAGGTCTTTATCCGATCCAGAACAGTTGTCATTAAAGTCTAAAACATGAATATTTTATATAAATTAAAAATATATTTAACTCATACTTTTTAATATAATAAATTATTAATAATTATAAATTTTATTATCAAAAATTTTTTTGTTACTCTGACATATATAAAATATTCCAAAAAAAAAAATTACAAATAAAATATTTTAATTTGATCAACATAGTATAAGAATAAGAGATTTGACAATGTGATTTGTCATTAAAAGAGAATTTTATATTCGATTTATGAACATATTTATTTAAGGGATAATTCAATTTTGATAAGAACAAAAACAAAATATATAGTTGCTGATTTCAAAATTACAGATCCCAAAATATTTAGTCATAAAACATATTTTAAAACATTTCTAAAAATTATTTAAATTATATATAGATGAAAAAAATGACTTCATTTTAATATTCATCTTAGCTATTACATTGTATTGGTTAAATTAAACTTTGACAAAGAGTATAAGAACTATTTCAACTCTTTACAAAGAGATTACTATATATATTTTCAAACTCTATAAGTAAGATAGAGGATTAAATGCAAATATAAAAACGTATATCCTAATGAGCCTCCAATGTTGCCTATACCCAAATATGGTTGATGTTATGTTTGTCTTCGGTTAGGGTTGGGTTTGTAGGTCTAGAGAAGGTAATCATGTCATATGGGTTTGCTTGAAGGGCATATGCAATGTTATCATCCGTAGAACTAAATGAGGAGGCTAGGAAAAATGTTAGTAATTTGGGTAGCTTTGTTTAACTTTGCAGAGATGGTGATTGTCCGAAGAAGTCTTTTACCTCTCCAATCAGAAAATCAATTTTTCAAGGCTAAAATTATAGGGTTTCACCGTTTCACGTGTTGAACTTATGCGGATTCGTTCCCACGTGAATTCTTAAGAATTTAAACGGTGTTGATGCAACCTCATCTCAACAGAAAATTTCTCAGTTTTAAAAAAAAAAACAATTGGCATTAATAAGTATACAAGGTATATTTTACAAACCAAACTCATAAACCAGAGTAAAAACCAGCCCACACAAAGTAACCTAAACATCCAAAGGTTCCGTACAAAAAAAAATAGAAGTGGGATGGGAGGGTTCACTAAGAGTAGCCCATTTCCAAACTATAAACTTAATTTTTCAACAAATATCATTAAAATAAAAAGATTTTTTTCCAAAAATACAACGATTTCTAACTTTTTAAAGACAGCAAACAACTGCAAACCAAATTAACCCCAATCTTGACCTGACGGAATTGCTGCTGTCAATCATGCACCGATTGATAAGGAAAGACCAAGGACAACCTGCAAAATTCACTACACCATGACACCGGTTACCAATATAGTTTCAAACAGAAACCGCCATCTGACATAAAAAGAAAAGGTGATAGAGATCTTCATCCTCTTCTTTGCAAAGGACACATATCCTTTCGTTAATGGCTACCCCACGCTTCATTAGTTGATCCACCGTTGCAATTATTTTCCATAGTAATCTCCATCCAAAGGTTTTAATACTCGCCAGCATCTTAATCTTCCACATCAATTCAAAGGCTTCAGCTTGATCTGTATGCATCAACTGCGAAACTTTCGCTTCAGCCAGCCGCACATACACATCCCGCACCATAAAAACCACATTATTATCCAATTTCCAACTTACAGAATCTTTCTCCTCTCGCATAAAAACCACATTATTATCCAATTTCCAACTTACAGAATCTTTCTCCTCTCGCAGTGGATTAATTAAGGCTAGCAGATTTTCAAAATTCAGGACATAGTCTGGTTCAACCCTGCGAAACTAAACAAATAAACCAAAATCTCCCCATTGCCAATCATCATTGATGAAAGCTCCCATAGCAGACACTAAGGTTGTCAAACTCGTGAGTCTACTCAGACTCATAAAGGGTCCGTAGACTCGACTCGTAAACTCGTACGAGTCTATGGAAAATTATAAATGACTTTCAAAAACCTATATGTGACACATACATTATTTTTAAACTTGTAAATGCCTCATATATGATACAAATATATATATAACAAAATATCAATTAACATGAAAATTTAAATTTCATACTCCATAACAAATTTTTTAACAAAAAAAACTCAATAATAAAATAAACAAAATAGAAAAGCATGTATTTAAAGACTTAAAATACTAATTTCTTCTTAATTGACTAAAGCAAAAAATTCATAAAACATATATGCTAATATCACCATCAATATCATCATCGTCATCTTCATCTGTATCTTGAGTATCTTCATCAAATTCTACCCACCTTCTTCATCATTAACCAAAGTTGGATTGCTTGAAGTTCCATTTCCACCTAATTTAACATTTCCACCACCACCACCCCCATTTTACACAACATTAGTAACAACAACATCAACTTACACAACATTGTTAATAATAACATCATCTTACTCAACAATAACTTCAATTTGCATATTTTCCTTGTTAGGATCTTCAGTTATCCATTCATCATCTTTAGGCAAGAGAATATACAAGAGAAACATCCAAGTAAAACATATAAGAAAATACTTACACAACAAATAATTGATTTACGGGAACGAACACGAACAAAGCAAGAGACATAATAAAGGTACGTCGTCTATGAAGGGATGAAGGGAGTGTAAGAACAGAGTATGCCTAAGAGGGGGGGGTGAATTAGGACTTTTGAAATTTTTCCGGTTTTTATATGGTTCTTGGAAATATACTGGATGATGTTCTTGGTTATGGAAAGCAGTAAATCAAGAAAGAGAGAAAGACACAGGATTTATAGTGGTTCCCCTCACAATCCGAGAGTACTCCACTCCCCTTTCAACATGAAAGAGAATTTTCACTATTGTTTAAAACAGTACAACCTATCACACCATCAACCGGTGAGGCCTACTATCAAACAATAAAATCTCACAAGTGTACAAGAACAATCCTCTTGTAAACACTCACCCTTGTGTCCAACAATCCTGGATCACAAGTCAGATACACAATAATTGTAATGAATTTGGTTGAGTATAATTGTCAAAGTGATCTTCTTCAATGAATCAAAATTCACTCTTTGTAATTTCTTCAATACAAGTGTTCAATGAATGTGAAACTTTCAATGCAAGTATGAACACTTTTTGAAAAATGAATTTGATTCTAAGACAATTTTAAAAATGAGTATTGGTTTTTGTTGGTGTGTTTTTCAAAAAAATGAAAAACTCAGAATTTATATGAGTAAAATAACCTTTCACAAAAGGTATGATTTTAAAAGATTCAACCCATGAAAAGGTATGATTTTAAAATAATTTTGAACTCAAAAACAAAGCAATTTTTCACTGCTCGTTCAGTGTTAATCGGTTAACCCATATGGTTAATCGGTTAACACTGGTACGTTAGCCCAGAAAATTCAAAATTCAAAATGGTTAACCGGTTAACCCATATGGTTAATCGGTTAACACTGCTAATTTTCAGAAAAATGCTTTTTAAAATTAATGTTATACCATTTTTAAAGTTTCAAAAACATGTGTATGTATTATGCACAAAAGATTGATGTTTTTGAACACTTGTATATCAAAATTAAAAAGGTGGATTTGATATACCAGTAATGCAGGCAAGTCTGGAAGAATCAGTTCCATATAGCTTGTCTTGAAAGATAGCTTGACTTGATCTTGATGACTTTGAACAACTTGTCTTTTTGCAATCAAGAGACATTAACTTTGAGTAGGATTGACATCATCAAAACTTGAGCCTGAAGTATGCTTCTACATTCTCCCCCTTTTTGATGATGGCAATCAAAAATGTTGTGCGATATCTCTTGGTTCTTGATATGGTTCTCCCCCTATGTCTAGCAACTCCCCCTATCTTAACAGAGGAAAACAAATCTGCACACAGAGAGATATTAACAGAACCAAGCTCTTCTCCCCCTTTGACATCAGCAAAAAGGAAGAGTTTTCAAAGAAATCACAAGATAACAGTATATAGTAATAAGCACATGCAAAGTCAAGTAAACACAAAGCACAAACATAGTACATATAAAATGTAGCAAATGGAAATTGTACTGGTTACAATAAAACATAGTTCAAATGAAATCATAAAAGCTTATAACTAGAAAGCAAAGCAATAAAAAATAACAGCAGCAACATATTCTCTAAACATCCTCATCCGCCATATCCTCCTCCTCTTCTTCTTCATCACTATCAACCTCTTCTTCAATCTCGTCGTCCACAACTCGGGTGCTGGAATGTGGAGGGTTAAGTATGAGGTTTCTAAGGGAGGCAATTGCTCGGGAGGTCTCTCTATGCATATTCATGGATTCACGATGCTGGTTCATCATGGTTGTGTAGAGAAACTCACTGGTCAGACCCCCTTCAGGCATTGGATAAGCGTGATGCACAGGACCATCATCAGTATACCTGTAGGTACCGTCAGCCGCCTTGATGATTCCAGTATTCTTCACAATATTAATCTCATTGATCTCATTCGTTGTAGGTTTCATCTTGGAGGATGGTTCTCTGTTGAGGTCAAGTTCAGTTAATTCCAGAATTCTAGAAACCAAGCGAGCATACGGCAGCCGGGTAATGCAATGAAGTTGTTGCTGCAGATGATACATAATAGTCAAAATCCAATTGACTCTGATGCGATTCTTAATAGCAAAGATCAGCTGCATTTCCAAGTCGTTGATCTGAGAGTGATTTGAGTCCTTTGGAATGAGGACATAGCAGATGATGTAGTGAAGCATTCGATCAGATACTGTCAGATTCTTGGCATAGCATAGCATGCGAGCAGTGCGAGAGTTTGCAATAACGGTTTCTTTTGGGAACCTGCAAATCTGATAGTAATACTCCATTTTATCATAGTTTGCCCAGGGTCCATCTACATGGTTTACACCTTTTCTCAGAAAGCATCCCTTTGATGGGATCTTAAGGTGTCTAGCAAGGGTGGATAAATTCTCAACAAACTCATGATCTCTAATGGTGGACCGGATCATGTGGTTCTCATCCATATCCAGATATACAGACATTTTATTCATGAAAGCTTTAACCAGATCAGGATAGATAATACCAGAGTCGGTGACGAACTTGTCGATACGCTGATATTCCAACAGAGTAGGAAAATCAAAAGATATTGCAGGAAAAGCTCGAAGATTCACATACTTTACCGGCATAAGTTGACGAACACGCACTTTGAAATCCATCCGTCTCTTCTTGGTGGTTTCCATTGGAATACTGTCGTCATCTGATTCTGATGCAGAATGGTGTTCTGGAAGTTTTCCCTTGCCGCGGTTTGATGCTGAAGCCATGGATGGAGGTTTGAGAGTTTGTGGGTTATGAGGAAGTTAGGGTTTGAGAGGTTATGGGGAGTTTTTCCAACTTTTAAGAGTGGGAGAGAGAAGTTAGGATTTTAAGAGGGAATTTGGATTTTGGATTGGATGTGGATATTTAAAAGAATATGAACCACACAAAATATATAAAGAAAAAATATAAAATTTTCAAAAAATAAATATAATTTTCGTTTCTGATTTTTTGAAAAAATTACAGTGTTAATCGGTTAACCATATAGGTTAATCGGTTAACACATTAAAAAGTTTAATCAGAATTGAAAATTCAACAGTGTTAATCGGTTAACCCATATGGTTAATCGATTAACATGCTCGAATTTTTGAAAAATACATAAAACAGAATGCATATACATGAAAACATATCACAATTAAAGCATATATAAACTAGAGATAAGGATCAGATGTCACCTTCATCAAGAATCCCAAGTTCTCTCCGAATTTTGTAGAATGATTCTTTTGCCAAAGGCTTGGTGAAGATGTCGGCGAGTTGGTTGTGTGTGTCGACGAAAGTAACATCAACATCTCTGTTTAATACGTGATCTCGAAGGAAATGATGCCGGATATCAATGTGCTTTGTTCTGGAATGCATAACCGGATTCTTTGTGATATTTATGGCACTAGTATTGTCACATCGTAGAGGAATGCAACCGAGGTCAACACCATAATCCAGAAGTTGTTGTTTCAGCCATAAAATTTGTGCACAGCAACTTCCTGCGGCGATGTATTCTGCTTCGGCGGTGCTGAGTGCTACACAAGCTTGCTTCTTGCAGGCCCATGATACTAGAGCATTTCCAAGAATATGACATGTACCACTTGTACTTTTTCTATCGGTTTTGCATCCTGCATAGTCAGCGTCAGAATAACCAACTAAAGAACAAATACTACCTTTAGGATACCATAATCCAACGTTGGTCGTTCCCTTGAGATACTTGATAATTCTCTTCACAGCAGTGAGATGCGATTCCTTCGGATTTGCTTGAAAGCGCGCACACAAACAAACACTAAACATAATGTCAGGACGGCTTGCCGTCAAATATAGTAATGAACCAATCATACCTCGATATTTAGTAATATCAACTGGAGTACCAGATTCATCTTGATCAACATACGTTCCGGATCCCATAGGAGTAGACATCATCTTGCAACTATCCATATCGAATTTCTTTATCAATTCCTTACAGTACTTGGATTGGTTGAGGAAGATTCCATCCTTGGTTTGCTTGATTTGTAGTCCAAGAAAATAATTTAACTTTCCCATCATGGACATCTCGAATTCTTCTCGCATCATGAGTGAGAATTCTTCGCACAGTTCTTTGTTTGTTGATCCAAATATGATGTCGTCGACGTAGACTTGTACTAACAAGGTGTTACCCTTGATCTTCTTTATAAATAGCGTCTTGTCAACCTTTCCTTTTGTAAATCCTTTCTCACATAAGAAGTTGCTAAGGCGATCATACCATGCTCGTGGTGCTTGTTTTAAACCGTAGAGAGCCTTCTTAAGTTTGAAAACATGGGAGGGATTTTTGAAGTCTTCAAAACCCGGAGGTTGTTTGACGTAGACTTCCTCATTAATGTATCCATTCAGGAAAGCGCTTTTGACATCCATCTGGAATAACTGAAAATTCATAGAACAAGCGTAAGCAAGTAGTAATCTAATTGCTTCTAACCTTGCTACCGGAGCGAATGTTTCATCAAAATCAATTCCTTCCTCCTGGTTGTAGCCTTGTGCGACCAATCTAGCCTTGTTACGAACTATAATCCCATTCTCGTCAAGTTTGTTCTTGAACACCCATCTGGTTCCTATAATATGCTTATTGTCCGGCCTTGGTACAAGGGTCCAAACTTGATTTCTTTCGAACTGATTAAGTTCTTCTTGCATTGCTATAATCCATTGGTCGTCGCCTAAAGCTTCATCGATCTTTGATGGTTCAATCTGAGATACAAATGCCATGTTGAGACACGCATCCTTTAAGTTAAGTCGAGTTGCCACGCCTTGACTAATATCACCAATAACTTTATCAATTGGGTGATCTCTGTGTGTTCTCCATTCTTTCGGAAGATCTTGATTTTCTTGAGTAACATCTTCTTGTAATATTGTTTGATCTTTTGGAACAATTTCTTCATTTTGTGAAGTATCTACAAAATCATCATCATCATCTAAAACAATATTATCCTCTTTCGAGGGGTTAGTCTCATCAAACGAAACATGAATGGACTCTTCAATGGTAAGAGTTCTTTTATTAAAAATTCTAAAAGCTTTACTATAAGATGAGTAACCAAGAAATATACCTTCGTCGGACTTCTCATCAAACTTACCGAGATTGTCCCTATTGTTGTTGAGAACGAAGCATTTGCAGCCAAATATGTGGAAGAATGATATATTCGGTTTCCTTCCCTTGAACAACTCATACGGAGTCTTTTTGAGTAGCGGTCGAATATTCACGCGGTTGCTTACAAAGCATGCCGTGCTTACTGCTTCTGCCCAGAAATATTTTGGAAGATTTGTGTCGCTGAGCATTGTTCTAGCAAGTTCAACTAGTGAGCGATTCTTCCGTTCTACGACGCCGTTTTGTTGAGGAGTTCTTGGTGCCGAAAAATTATGAGAGATTCCATGTTCTTCGCAAAATACTTCAAAGTCTGAATTTTGAAATTCTCCACCGTGGTCGCTTCTTATGGAGGCTATAGTGAGTGACTTCTCGTTTTGAATTTGTTTTGCATACTTTTTGAATGCTTTAAACGCATCATTTTTCTGCACTAAAAACATTGTCCAGGTATATCGAGAGAAATCATCAACAATAACTAAAGCATAAATACTACCTCCAAGGCTCTTCGTTCTTGATGGACCAAAAAGATCCATGTGCAACAATTGAAGTGGTCTTGATGTAGAAACCACTTGCTTGGATTTGAAAGTTGTCTTGGTCTGTTTTCCCTTTTGACATGCATCGCATAATTTATCCTTGATGAATTTTATCTTCGGAAGCCCAACAACCAGATCATGCTTGATTAATTTGTTTAAATGCTCCATGTGAATGTGAGCAAATCTTTTATGCCAAAGCCATGCCTCGTTGTTGTTCGCCATAAGACATTTTACCTTCAAAGAAGAATCATCAAAAGAAATCATAAAAATATTATTGTATCTTTTACCTTTTAGCAGAATCTCATGAGTGACTTCGTGTTCGATCAAGCATTCTTCCTTTGTGAAGTTGATTTTGAACCCTTTGTCACACAGTTGACTGATGCTAAGCAGGTTATGCTTAAGGCCTTCAACAAAAAGAACGTCTTCGATGATTGTACATGGAGGTGCACCAATGGTTCCAACTCCAAGAATTTTTCCTTTATTATCATCACCGTAAGTGACGTATCCTTTGGCCTTTAATGATAGACTTGAAAATTTGTTTATATCTCCCGTCATATGCTTCGAGCAACCACTATCAAGATACCATTCATTTGTGGTTGTCTTCAAGCATACCTACAAAACAAAATTAGGTAGTGTTAGGTACCCAAGTTGCTTTGGGTCCTTGATAGTTAGTACCTTTTTCCACCCACACATAATGCCCCTTTGCAACACCAATATTACGTACATAGCAAGCATTAGGTGTGTGCCCTTTAATACCACAATAAAAACATGTAGGTTGAAAATGACTTCTATATCTAGGAATATAATTCTTTTTCTTGTTATGATTTTGATGCTGAGACTTAGAAGTGCTTGTCTCTTTCTTTACAATTTGTTCACTTGCTTTTACAAAAATGGTCTTATTGGTGCTTGGTTTTGAAAATTTAGAATATCCCAATCCACTTTTATCATTAGGATACCTTTGATGTTTAAGAATCTCTTCCAAGCCAATTTGACCCTTTTCGTATCTTTCTAAAACTCTTTTAAGTTGAACAATTTGAAAAGACAAAGACTCACAATTCTTACATACAAGACTTTGTTTTTCATCCATCACTTTTTGCTTTTCATCTTCAATATTTTTCAAGAAATCGGAATTTTGTTTTTCTAAAAGTAAAATTCTTTTCTTTTGTGATGAGATGTCTTTATACAAAGTCTTGCACTCTTTTAGAAGTTCATTTATAACTTCTTGTGCATCATTATCATAGACAGAAAAATTACTACTAACCTCATTTTCGTCATCAGAGTGGTGAGAGGCCATTAAGGCAATATTTGCACATTCATCACTATCTGATTCTGATGATGTACTCAATTCGTTGTCGTCCCATGCGACATAAGCCTTCTTTGTTTTGAAATCCTTCTTGCCCTTGAATTTTCCTTTATTTGCGAGTTTTGGGCAGTCTGGCTTTATGTGACCTTGTCTTCCACATTCATAGCATGTAATTTCTTGGTTTGATGTGGATGCTTCCTTTTTCCTGAAATGTTTATTCTTTTTAGGAAAAGAAGAAGTTTTATTATTATTGAAAAACTTACCAAGCTTCTTTACTAGAAGCATGAAATTTTCGTCTTCGGAAGATTCGTCAATTTTGTCATCCTTTGTGTCAGTCTTCAAGGCAATTCCTTTGGACTTCTTGTCTTGACTTTCATGTTTCTCAAGCCTTCCAAGTTCCAGTTCATGCTCTTGAAGTTTCCCGAATAATGAAGCGGATGTCATCGTTGAAAGACTTTTCTTTTCCGAAATGGCGGTCACCTTTGGTTGCCATTCTCTTGTCAAGGATCTTAGAACTTTTAAGTTGAGATCATCGTTGGTGAAGGTCTTCCCAAGAGCAATCAGGTGATTTGTCAGATGAACGAACCTCTTTTGCAAGGCAACAATAGATTCACCGGGCTGCATACGGAACATCTCATATTCTTGACTTAACGTGTTAAGTCTTGATCTTTTTACTTCTGCTGTTCCTTCATGCGTTTCTACCAAGGTATCCCAAATCTGTTTTGCCGATTGACACTGTGATATGCGAAAGAATTCATCCATACTGAGAGCGCTTTGAAGTATGTTGATTGCTTTCTTCTCATTCAAGATTCTCTTCTTGTCATCTTCATCATATGAGGATTTGATCTTTGGGGTTCCAACACCATTTACCACACTTGTAGGAACATGTGGACCAGTTTCAACGGTTTCCCATATACCATCTCCTTGAGCCTCAAGATGTGCCTTCATACGGATTTTCCAAAAATCAAAGTATTCTCCAGAGAAGAGTGGTGGTTTGTTACTACTTCCACCATCTTTGAAAACCGGGTTGGTACTTGCGGAAGCCATACTGAATCGTTAGGAACAGGTTACCTTAACCTGCTCTGATGCCAATTGTAAGAACAGAGTATGCCTAAGAGGGGGGGGTGAATTAGGACTTTTGAAATTTTTCCGGTTTTTATATGGTTCTTGGAAATATACTGGATGATGTTCTTGGTTATGGAAAGCAGTAAATCAAGAAAGAGAGAAAGACACAGGATTTATAGTGGTTCCCCTCACAATCCGAGAGTACTCCACTCCCCTTTCAACATGAAAGAGAATTTTCACTATTGTTTAAAACAGTACAACCTATCACACCATCAACCGGTGAGGCCTACTATCAAACAATAAAATCTCACAAGTGTACAAGAACAATCCTCTTGTAAACACTCACCCTTGTGTCCAACAATCCTGGATCACAAGTCAGATACACAATAATTGTAATGAATTTGGTTGAGTATAATTGTCAAAGTGATCTTCTTCAATGAATCAAAATTCACTCTTTGTAATTTCTTCAATACAAGTGTTCAATGAATGTGAAACTTTCAATGCAAGTATGAACACTTTTTGAAAAATGAATTTGATTCTAAGACAATTTTAAAAATGAGTATTGGTTTTTGTTGGTGTGTTTTTCAAAAAAATGAAAAACTCAGAATTTATATGAGTAAAATAACCTTTCACAAAAGGTATGATTTTAAAAGATTCAACCCATGAAAAGGTATGATTTTAAAATAATTTTGAACTCAAAAACAAAGCAATTTTTCACTGCTCGTTCAGTGTTAATCGGTTAACCCATATGGTTAATCGGTTAACACTGGTACGTTAGCCCAGAAAATTCAAAATTCAAAATGGTTAACCGGTTAACCCATATGGTTAATCGGTTAACACTGCTAATTTTCAGAAAAATGCTTTTTAAAATTAATGTTATACCATTTTTAAAGTTTCAAAAACATGTGTATGTATTATGCACAAAAGATTGATGTTTTTGAACACTTGTATATCAAAATTAAAAAGGTGGATTTGATATACCAGTAATGCAGGCAAGTCTGGAAGAATCAGTTCCATATAGCTTGTCTTGAAAGATAGCTTGACTTGATCTTGATGACTTTGAACAACTTGTCTTTTTGCAATCAAGAGACATTAACTTTGAGTAGGATTGACATCATCAAAACTTGAGCCTGAAGTATGCTTCTACAGGGAGGAAGGAACTTTTCTGAAACAAGAGACTAGGAGAGAGACTTTCTAATTTTTGTATAAGAAAAAAAAGTAAGGTTTTTTTAAAAATTAAAATAAAATCTTTTGGGGAATTTTGGGTCTTTTTTGGTTTAAAAAAAACAAAATTCAAAAAAATTTATAGACTCGAGAGTCTATACGAGTTTGTGCGAATCTACCTGAGTCTACTCGAGTCTATCAAAAAATCATTCTATGTGTGATTCTACTCGTTTTCGCTTCCTAGACTCATAAACTCGTACGAGTTCACGAGTCTACCCGCGAGTTTGACAACCATGGCAGACACTGGTTTGTTTTTCATGATGCTGCCTTCGTACATGCTTCTAAATTGATCCATCGACGGAAGCGCATTCAGCCAAGATGAAGTCTAAAAAGGAGTAGTTTTTCCTTCTCAAATCTTGTGATTAACCAAACCTGCAAAAGAAAAACCATTATTAGAAGAATCTACCCCAACCTTGATTAGGTCTTTCCACCAAAAGGATGCGGAACTTTCCATTCTTCCAAGCTTAGATAACACATTCTCTTCTATTAATGCATATCTACCTCTTAACACTTCCTTCCATAAAGATTTCTTATCCTCCAAAATCTTCCATTTCCACTTAGTTAGGAGAGCTATATTAAAATCTTCCAGATTGATCACTCCTAGCCCTCCCTTGTTCTTTGGACTACAAACTACTTCCCAAATCACCCAATGTATTTTCAATTTATTGTTGCTCCCTCCCCAAA
The DNA here is from genome assembly GCA_963859935.3 of Lathyrus sativus. Classification (NCBI taxonomy): domain Eukaryota; kingdom Viridiplantae; phylum Streptophyta; class Magnoliopsida; order Fabales; family Fabaceae; genus Lathyrus; species Lathyrus sativus. The sequence continues at coordinate 557,579,166 of OZ012735.1, read as the reverse complement.
GAAACCGCTTCCTAATCATGTCTATCCGATTCAAGACAACAATAGAGACCTTATAAAACAATAGCCAAAAGATATGTAAACTAGTTAAAAAGGAGTTAATCAACGTTACCCGACCGGCCAACGAAAGCAATCTACCTTTCCAACTAACCAATCTATTAGAAAATTTCTCGATCAGAAAAATCCAAGATTAAGTTCTTCTAGGGTTGCATCAAATTTGAATGCCCAAGAACGAAAAAGAAGGTTCATCCATCTTGCAATTCAGAAAATTGGCAGCAGCTCCCATGAAATGAGGGCTTACGTTAATTCCCATGATCCTACTTTTGTGAAAATTCACCCTCAAACCCGATATTAGATCGAGTCCTCTAAGGATATACTTAATACACCAAATATTTATCCAACATCCTTTCCCTATGATGAGTGTATCGTCCGCAAATTGAATGAGATTTTCAGAGGTTCTATAATCCACTCCAAAACCCTGGAAAACTCCATTGCCTAAAGCCCTTGCCATCAAATGGGATAAGCCTTCTGTTACTAAAACAAAAAGAAAGGCGGAGAACGGATCTCCTTTCCTAAGCCCCCGCTCCATTTTGAAATCTTTCGTGAGACTACCATTTACCAAGATAGATAGATGACAAATGAATATACAAGATTCCATCCACCTCCTCCACCTACTTCCAAAACCCATCGAAACCAACAAAAAACAGAGGAAATTACAATTGACACAATCATATTCCTTTTTAAAATCAACCTTAAATAAGATGCAATCTCTACCCTCTCTAGTCGTCATATCAACTATCTCATTCGCAATGACCTCCCCTTCCATCATTTTCCTACCCGGAACAAACGTCGATTGACAATGCAAAGCAAGACCTCCAATAACTCTCTTCAATCTATTTGCCAATAGTTTTACCAAAATATTATAAAGACTTCCAACCAAGCAAATAGGTCTAAAGTCTCCAAGATTGATAGGATTCTCGACCTTTGGAATAAGAGTAAGAAAAGAAGAACTAATAGCTTTAGGAAGGAAAGAATGATGATGAAAATACCTTAAAAAACACAAAATATCTTCCTTCAAAAAAGACCAACACTTTTTAATGAACACAAAATTATAACCATCGGGACCAGGGCTTTTAGATCCCTCACAGCTTCAAAGGGCCTCTCTAATCTCCGAATCCGAGAACGGAGCTTCCAAAAAATTAGCTTCAGACTCTGTTAGAGAACTGAAACAACATCCTTCTAAAATTGGTCTAGAAATCTCTGGTTCAAAAAATTTCTCTTTGAAAAACATCCTCACAGCCTCTTTAATCTCCTCCATTTGATCTAAATTACCAATCTCTCTTACCCCTGGACCTATGTGCTTCCGCCTTTGGCTCCTCTTGATCAAATTGTGAGAAAAAATTGAGTTACCGTCTCCTTCTAGTAACCACCTTTTCCTAGCCTTCTAGAAAATCATGTTATCCTTGATTCACATATTTCTCCACATAGAACTACAAGAAGGCGTACTTTTCTCCACTAGCTCCTTAACTTCATCCCTCTCACAATCAACCAATTTAAAATGTAACTCGTTCATCTCCTCCACTCCCTCTTCCGCCTGAAGATCATACCAGCCAAACAGGATTTTACTCCAATCGTTAATCTTTCCCTTCAACAATTTAAGTTTCTCATTGATTACAAAGTCACTCCTGCCAACAATCCTTATTTCCTTCCATTCCTTTTCCACAAATTTAATAAACTGAGGATTGTCAAACCAACAGACATTAGATTTGAAAGGTTTGGAACCCCAATTTACAACTTTAATATGCACCCAAATCGGACAGTGATCTGATACATCCCTTTTCCCATCCAATTGACCAATAATGCCCCATTTTATAATGACCAAATCATCCAATAAAAACCTGTATAATCTACTCATACGAAAAAAATCTCTGCTAAACCATGTAAATCTGCTTCCAGTTACAGGCAAATCAACCAGGCTAGATTTATAAATAAACTCAAGAAAAACTCTTACTCATTCACAAGATTTTTTTTCCAAAAGCAATGAAATTCATTAAAATAGCACAAGGGGTGCACGAACCCGAGAGTACAAAAGAATCGACCTACATCCTCTTAATACACTCAAGAGGTGCAGTGTACCAATAAAAAATGAATAACTTAGATTAGAACAATCTACAATTAACCATCTCCAAGTAAGGAACTTAACAGAATTTAACGTGTCGTCAATCGACTTGAGTTTATCATTAAAGGATACAAAGTTCCTATTTTCCCATAGAAACCACATCATCACAGCCTAAATAATATTGCTCACAGTATTCCCAACATCACTTTTGGAGGAACTATAAAAAACAATGAAAGATTCTATGAAACTCCCATCTCTAAACACTTGAACTTCGAACCACTTATCGATCTCGTTCCATACTTTTTCTTCATGTTCATACTCCATAAACAGATGCTTGATATTTTCATCAAAATTCATACAAACTGGACAACTCAACCCCCACCAACCAATATGTTCCTTCTGGCCAGTTGATCCATCATAGCGATCCGGTCTCTGAAAACTCTCCAAACAAAAACCTGAACTCTTAAGAGAATTTTCGCCTCCCAAATCTTCTTGGACCCTTCTATTATATCCACCCCAATAACTTTCACCATACTATCCTGCATCAAACAATTTTAACAAGAAGCAACAGAAAACGAAAAAGAAGAGGAGTAAGGCAACATAGGATCCCACATGAAATCATCATCATCTGACGGCCTCATGTTGACCAAAAGATCCAGTAATTTCTCCTTCTTCCTTTCCATATCCGTATCAATAGGAAAATCTTCAAAGCGCAACTTCAATTGCCACTCCGCCCCTCTCCACACACCCATCTCATTTACAGAACCATTAGAATTGTGGGAGAACAGAAATAAGTTAGGAAACATTACCTTAAGAGGAACGTCAATAAACCATTTGCAATTCCAGAATGCCACACCCTTTCCGTTACCCAACGAGCACTTCAAATTGTCAATGAACAAATCAGAACCCATACTTTTGTTGTAACTCAGCGCCATAAGATCACGCCACCAAATAGAATATGAGCTCTTTCCATTCTTCCCGTTGTTTCCTGTTATAGCCAAACCAATACCATTCTTCGCATATCTATAATCGATAATACCTTCCACAACAAACCTTCAGAGTTAAAACACCTCCATTTCCATTAAAGAAGAAGGGATCTATTAAAGAGCAAAACATCCTTGATTCCTAGATATCCTTTAGCTTTAGGCAAACAAACCGAATTCCAGTCGACCTAATAGATTTTCCTCATACTTTCACTACCACCACAAAGGAAATTACTCTAAATGCTTTGGAGAATCTTTATAACACCTGGTGGAGCTTTGTAAAATGAAAAAGCATGCAAAGGCATAGCATTAAGAACAACATTAATCATCACAACTCTCCTTCCAATTGACATTTTCTTCCCTTTCTAGTATGCTAATCTTCGTCGCACATTATCAATTACTTCCTTCCACAAACGGACCTTCCTAGGACAGTCGCCTATGAACACCCTAAGGAATTTATAGGGCAGCTTCAGAACATCACAGTGGAGAAAAACTGAGGCAGCTTCCAAGAATTCTACACTTATATTCACACCTCTAATTCTGCTCTTAAAAAAATTAACTTTGAGACCCGTCAACAATTCGAAAACGCAAAACACCGCTTTAATGCAACAAATGTTACTCCAATTTTCTTCCCCAATCAGAAGGTTGTCGTCTACAAATTGTACCATGTTGTATGAAATGTATGAGTTTACCTTAAATCCCTTATACAAATCACTATACTCCACTTTCTTCAACATCTGGGTTAGAACTTCCATCACAAGAATGAAGAGAAACGGACACAGTCAGTCTCCTTGACGAAGGCCTTTACAAACCTTAAAATATCTAAAAGCACTACCATTAATAAAAATAGACATAGATCTTGAAGACCAATGAGTCAATCCACTTTATCCACCTTACCCTAAAATTCATCTTCTCGGGCAACGTCCGCAAAAACACCCATGACACACAGTTATAAGCCCTTTCGAAATCAATTTTCATCACCATAAAATACCTTTTACTCCTTTTAGCCATATAAATGACTTCGTTAGTGTCATACCCCAAAATTTAACCCTTATATGTCATCAATATTTTCATGAGCATCATAGGTCAACCGTCCTTGCATCACTAACCAAACCATCAATCTTTGTTTGTTTTGTTTATTTTGTTAAAATTAGGGTTTTTGGAGAAGAGGAGGAGGCTTTGATTAATCATGAGTTGAATGGGAAATCAACCAAGGAGATCCTCATACATTTCATGGGTCCCTAAGAGGTCATTTGGTCCAAAGAAATCCAATTCAAAAGCTTCCTAAGTGGATGGGAGAGGTATAGACTTCATTTGATTCAAAAGTCAACTGAGGCATCACAAAAGTCAAATCTTGAGTTTTATGGGAAACCTTAAGCTTTGGAAGTCTTATTCTATGACCTCATGTGTTTGTATCATCAAAATTAAAGTTGGAACAATAAAATCAAGAGATTTCAGGAATTAGGGTTTTATGGTAAAGTTAAAAAGTCAACATTTGGAAGTGATTTACAAGGCCAAATTCAAGATGGTTCCTAGTCTAATTTGTATGGGCCATCAACATTAAAATTGTAGACCATCTCTTTATATTTCTTTTGATACCAATAACTCCTCAAGATCATTTTTAGAACTCAAGTTATGATGTTTTCAAGTGGAGGTCAAAGTAAGGCAAAGCCTAGGGCAACATTTTTGCAAAAACTTCCAACCAAGGCCTTATGGGTTTCTTGACTTCAAATCAAAATTCATCCAACATGAAAGTTATTCCTCTTGATCTAAGATTTCTAATCATATAAAGGAGTCTATAATTGGATCAAATAGTGAAGAGTTATGGCATCACAAAGTTTGGTGATTTTGGGCACAAGTTAGGCAATTTGCCTTAGTTGCCAAGGTACTTCAAGTCATGTTTTTGCTCATCTTGCAAGCCCCCTTTTTGGTAGTTCCAAGTTTCAAATCCAAACATTTATAACATAAAATTTATTATCCTCCATCTCAGCTTTCTAAGCATCTAAAGAAATCCCCAATTGGGATCCTATAATTCAAGATATGGTGTGATGAACATAGGTGTCAAGAGCTGCCAAGGCTTGCCCAACTCATGACCAGGCCATGCGTGCCAAGTCCTAGGCCAGATTGTTGGATCATTTTTCATGTCCATTTTACATCATGATATAAGCCTCAGATAAAAAAGTTTTAAACATGAAATTTGTTTAGTGACATGCCCTCTTTCCAAAGAACTCAAAACCTCTTCAATTGAGTCATTATCCATGAAGTTATCATGTGCTAAAGTGACCTTGCAACCATGTTCACATCTTGCTTAGGCCATGACCAGAATTTGTGCCAAAATGTGACAAACAATTTCAGCACCCAAAGCCTTATTTCTTGTGCACCAAACCTGCCATTCTAAATCTCAAAACTTACGATATTGGGATCCCATCATTTAAACCAACAAAAGGCACAAAAAATAGCTTAGCATGCATACTTGAAAGATAAAAAAACCTGTAGCTTTTGCCTTGGGCATCCCTCACCTACTTGTCTGCATTTTTCTGCCACAACACTCCAAAAACACAAGCTCCCAAGAACCTGAATCATGATGACTTATGCAACCCCACATAGGTCATTTTCACTTTTGACCAAGGGTGGATCTTTTCTTGGATCTCTCCAAAACCGTACAAGGGGGAAGAAGATATAATCAAATCATAACAAGCATCATCGAAAGAACAAAAAACAGAGACAAAAAAGACCAAGAAACCTCATTTTTGGGCAAGTCACATAACCTCTTGTTTTTGCCAAAATCCACTCCAAAACCTTTTCCACTCATCTAAAATCCAAACAAACTCCATAAACCTCCATTAAACATCAACTTAAGAAGATTCCAACCATAAAACATAAAATGTAATGTCTCAATAATGATTCACCATTTTCATCCTCTACCTTACACAAGCTATCTGGTTTGAAGGAGGGAGTTCTTTCCAAGCAAGCCAGCCACTTATTCCTACTCTCTAGAGGCTAATAGGGTTGAGCAATATCCTTTTCTACTTCTGTAAGACCATTTGAAGAGACCTTGGGCTCTCTTCAAGTGGTAAGTATATATCCCCTTAAACCCTTCACATTTATGTTATCTTTGTTTCTCATGTGAATAAAAATGTTTATTATGTTGTTTACTTGGTGCTTGTATCGCTACATGTCTTGTATGCACAAAAATGTTTGGATTTTCATACATGATGTTGTAGTGATGCCATACGGTTTGACCAGTTTTCATGGCTTGTATGTTTGGCTTTAGGTTGTGATAAGTGCATATTTGTGTTCCTATTGAAAAGTATAATAAGTTTGTTTTTAGGATCTTTAATTTTTATGGAGAGTTGAGTGAGATATGTGGAGGTGAAGTTCTGGCTTTGTTGTTGTTCATGCACAAGAGAGAGAGAGAGAGAGAGAGAGAGAGAGAGAGAGAGAGAGAGAGAGAGAAGAGAGAGAGAGAGAGAGAGAGAGAGTCTAGGAGGAGTGAAAGAAAGAAGAAGCTGAGTTGGCTGGTCTTTTGCTGACTTGGCAGTGGGTATGTGTTTTTAAAATATATAATTATGAAGGTGGCTTATACAATAGATGTATAGCCACCCTAGTGGTAGAGGTAGCGTGCATTGGCCTTGGAAGTCTGGGGTTTGAATCCCCCCTCGCCCTAGGCTCTTTTGTTCCTTTTTTATTTTCCTGTCTTTGCTCTATTTTACATATTTGTTCCTTTGTAGTCATAGAGTTACCAGAAGTGCGCAGTGGTTGGTTTGGTAAGATTTTTGACTGTGAGTAAAACAGCGTCGGTTCAAACCCTCCAAGTTCCTTTCCTTAATTTTTCTTCATGGGTTTCTCCTTTTTCTTCACATCTTTAAACCATCATATCTTTGTGATCCCAAGAGATTTTTAGTCCATTCTTTTTGCTATGATCTCATTTTCATGTCTATTTTCTATTTCTAAAAATAAATCTTCAAAAATGTTTGTTTTTAAGTCATTTTCATGTATTTAAAGTTTGTGTGTCTTTTAAGGTTTTAAGGTTTTTTCTTGCTTCTTTTGGTGATTCTTTTGGTTTTCCTTGGTCAATTTGAATTGAATTAGTGTTATATGTATTTGGTAAGAAGCTTTGGTTATTGTGGTGAGGTTGTCCCTCTTGGTTTTTTTACTCAAGAGACATGTTTTGTGTGTATGTCCACATATGATTATACCATGAGCATCACTTGCCTCTTTGGTTTATTAATTGATCTTTTATATTTGTTATTTAACTCATTTTTCATGTTTGGCTGGATGCCATGTAGGTTTATGTGTCTCCATGTGGAGTATACCATATTTATGTGTATTTAATTCATGATTTTCATTTTAACATGTCATTGTGTGTATGCTTGTGGATTTATTTTGATATGAACTTTATTTATGTTTCTTGATGCCATGTTGACACATTTGACATTTTATGATAAACTTGCTAACCTCCTTTGATTGTTATCACGTTGAGTCCTTTTCTTTGGTCATCTTGTTTTAGAATTAATATGCTTGTGATTTTATTTGAGCATTTGATTGTTATCATTTTCCTTTGAGTTTCTCTGTCATTACTTGTTGCTACAAGTGGGTGCCTTCCCCAATTTCCAAAGGAAAGAAACATTTGTGGACTTCTTTTTCACCTCCCTTCTAGGATAGCCTAGTCTTCCTACCATATCTTATGACCTTGTTAGAGTCATCATCTTGACCTTGTTAGAGCCCTTTTCCCTCTAACCTCTAACCACTAACAACTAACTGTTATCTTCCTCCTTTTGGTCTGGTTAAAACCGATTGGTCTTGAAACTTAGAATTAGTTAGAGTTGGTAAACTCTATGTGAGTATCATGGTTATAACTACTCACTTTCCCCTTTGACTTTGGTTAAAGTCAATTTTAGTTAGCTTTCAACTTAGACTTAGAGAGTTGGTTAACTCTATGTAAGTATCATGGTTATGAATACTTACTTCCCCTTGGAACCTTGACCACAATCAGGAGTTCCTCATCCCTGAGAACTACGGTTACTCTGATTCCATCCTAGTTAGGATACGTAGGTACGAGATGCGATGTATTGACGAGCATACTTAGTGTCTATACACTACGTCTTTACCTTAGCACATTTCTCTTAGCAAGCAAACTTTAACATATCACAAATACTAACAAGAGGTTCTTGTAGAGTACTACATATAGTTAGAATGCTAACACCTTCCCTAGGTATAACCAACCCGCGAACCTCAGATCTCTTAGCTGTGTTGTTATATAGCGCGCTTAGGGTTTTCTTCGATATCTACCCTTTCCTTTGGATAAATCAAAGCTCAGTGGTGAACTTCATGATTTGTGATTCAAGCTAATTAATAGCTTGATATCCTATTCTCACCACAATAGAAATGGCGACTTTACTGGGGATGACCTCCCTTAAGAGGGTTAAGCCCACCTTGTTTGTTTTGTGTTTGTTATATGTTTGCTTGCCTATATATCTGTATATTTGTAAATATATGTATATATCTATTTGTGCTTGGGTTTTCTGTATGCAGGGTTGTTACCTTGAGCGGTGAGATAAGTCCTAACCCGGACTTGAGAATACACCTATGATAGGATTGTGGTATAATCAATAATTAGCTGTTGGGAGTACTCCTAACATGTCTAGCATATGATAACCATGCTCAGTGGAGGCCTCTTTGGGATTACTGATGTCTGATACGAGTAGTCGTGTTGGCATTACTTTTTCCGACATTGGATTACGTGAAGCTGATGACCTTTAGTTACCTTTCACCCCTCCATGCCTTTTAGGATGTAGTGCAGTGATTATCCAGGTGTAGACATGTGATGGTTGTCATGCGATACTACACTCAAACGAGTTTATCTTGAGAATATTATTAGCCCACGAGTAGTCGTGTAATCTAGTAATATTCGAAAGATTTATCGATGACTCTGGGAACCTGTTAGAACCTGTTGTACAGGAACAAACCCATAGTACATACCTTTTGGGATGGTTAGACCATGACTCCATGATCATGATCTTCAAACCTAGGCTCTTGTTTTGTGTGCTTATATATATATATATATATATATATATATATATATATATATATATATATATATATATATATATATATATATATATATATATATATATATATATATATATATATATATATATATATATATATATATATATATATATATATATATATATATATATATATATATATATATATATATATATATATATATATATATATATATATATATATATATATATATATATATATATATATATATATATATATATATATATATATATATATATATATATATATATATATATATATATATATATATATATATATATATATATATATATATATATATATATATATATATATATATATATATATATATATATATATATATATATATATATATATATATATATATATATATATATGTGAGTCTATGTATACCTGTGTTTATGCATTGCATTTTATCCTTGCATACATCGTCATCATTTGGTTTAGAGGAACTCAGTTATTTTCCCTTGCAAAAATATTAGGTATCATGGATATTGGTAAGAGAAACACTAAGTAGTTCAACTTTAACAAACTTGATTTGACAGAGTTGGGAAAGTTAGGAGCCTTGGTGTCACCTCCTGATGATTTCAGAAAACGTCATGGAAGACTGTTGAGCATTGTCAAGATTAGGATGGAAGAGGGACTTCTTGATACTCTTGTGTAATTTTATGACCCCCTCTATCATTGCTTTACCTTCCCGACTATCAGCTAGTCCCAACTTTGGAAGAGTATTCTTATTGGGTTGGCCTACCGATATTGGATAAGGAGCTTTTCAGTGGTTTAGAGAAGATTCCATCACCTAAGGATATTGCAGATGTCATTCACTTGGAGATGTCTGAAGTCAAAGATAACCTTACTACCAAGGGAGGGATCAAAGGTCTGCCCTCTAAGTTCTTGATAGAGAAAGCTTTCTTCTTGGCTAAGATGAATAGTTTTGATGCCTTCGAAGATACCTCCGCACTACTTATCTATGGGTTAGTTATGTTACCTAATGTTGAAGAGTTTGTGGACGTCAACGCCATTCGAATTTTTCTAAGTAGAAACCCTGTGCCTACATTGCTTGGTGACACTTATCACTCTATTCATCATAGAACCCTTAAGGGATGTGAGACCATTCTGTGTTGCACTCCTCTTCTTTACAAGTGGTTTATTTCGCACTTACCTCAAACCGAGATTTTTGAAGGAAATCCAAATAAGCTTCGATGGCCTCAAAGACTCATGTCTCTTGCTCACACAGATGTACATTGGTATGATCCAGCTTACGACAAAGGAGTTATCATTGATAGTTATGGTTCTTTTCTGAACGTACCTCTTCTTGGTATCCGATGGGTCATTAACTATAACCCTATTTTGGAAAGGGGTCAATTTGGGTTCCCTATGAAAGAAAAGCCTAGAAATATCCTGTTGTCTGGTTTCTTTTATCTTAATGAGGAGGTCAAGGCAGAAACTAAGGATCAAGTTTTACATGCTTGGAGAATAATTCATAAGAGGATTAAGAATGATTTAGGAAAGAGGATTTGCGTAGCTTTTAAGCGTTTCATCTAGTGGATTTGATCTCGATCTCATGACCTGAAGATGTCATACCTCCTCGAGAAGCCTTCACAACCCATTATTGCTTCGTCATCAGTCATTCTTATTGAACGTATGGAGGAATACCAAGAAACATTGGCAAGGATGAAGCTAGAACAAGACACGTGGGAAGGAAAGTACCATGCTATTTATACTGAGAAAATGGAGATGAAGAAACAGTTGAAGGAGAAAGATGACTTGATCGAGCTACTCGAGAGGCGTGTTATAGAGAGAGGCATGTCGCACAAGAGAATTTATTTTTCTCTAGCACGCTGCCAGTTCCCAGTACTCATGAGTATTCAGATGTTCCTTCTACAACTGGTGCTTTGAAAGGGATTGTTGACAAGCTTGTGTTTGAGAACACCGAGTTGAAGAAACAGAAGAGGATGCATGGGATATGACCCTTTTAGGTAGGATCTTTTGCTACCTTTCGGGCTTATTTGTTTTCTTTTATATTTTGAGTTTCTTGATTGAACTTCAAAGTTGTAACTTTTCCCATTATTAATGAACTGAAGTCTCGTTTAAAAGTGTTTCTCTTTGCAATTTACATCTTGAGTTCCTTAAAACCAATTGCATTCGCATTGCATTCATATTTTGCTAACCATTCAAGAAACTAAAATTTGTTTTGTAGACATTATAGAATGGATTCTAGAAAGAGAGTAACTTCAAAATATACATTCCAAAGTCCTAAATTGGAAAATCTGAGGAAGTCGGGAGGCCTAGTAGAAGATCCATTGGCATTCAGAGACAAGTATGGAAGTGTGTTATCATTGCTAAGACTTCAAGTGGAGGAAGAGATGATGATAGCGCTCGTGTAATTCTATGATCCAATCTACCATTGCTTCACGTTTCCAGATTACCAACTGCTGCCAACATTGGAGAAATACTCTGCGCTGGTGGAATTAGGCATCACTCCTAAACCATTTTCTGGAAGAGAAGGGACTCCCAGTGAAAAGGTTATTGCAGAGGCTACAATTTAGAGTTGGCAAAAATAAAGTCTCACATGACTGTCAAAGGAGGTTTCTATGGATTACCAGTTGTGTCCTTATTTGAAAAATCTCAGTACTATGTTGAGTTAAGGAATTATGAAGCATTTAAGGCCATCTTGGCATTATTAATCTATGGTATCTTCTTGTTTCCGACTACGGTTACTCTGATTCCATCCTAGTTAGGATACGTAGGTACGAGATGCGATGTCTTGGCGAGCATACTTAGTGTATATACCCTAGGTCTTTACCTTAACACATTTATCTTAGCAAGCAAACTTTAACATATCACAAATACTAACAAGAGGTTCCTGCAGAGTACTACATATACTTAGGAAGCTAACACCTTCCCTAGGTATAACCAACCCCCGAATCTTAGATCTCTTAGTTGTGTTGTTACATAGCACACTTAGAGTTTTCTTCGATCTTTACCCTTTGCTTTGGATAAATCAAAGCTCGGTGGTGAACTTTATGATTTGTGATTCAAGTTAATTAATAGCTTAATATCCGATTCTTACCGCAATAGTTAGCAACCAATACTCCATCAAGAATGCACCTACCCGGGACAAACACCAATTTTTCGATCGAGACTAAGCTACCAACTACCTTTTTAAGACGACTAGCCAGTATTTTTGAGAGGATCTTTTGATAAAAATTTATCAAGCAAATCGGTATGTAGTTCACAAGATGTTGAAGATTTTTTATTTGTGCCACCAAAGTAATGAGGGAGGCGAAAGCAGCCTTGGTGAGAACAGGTTTGCAGAAGAAATCTTTAACTAACCTAACCACATCTTTTTTGACTACGTTCCAGCAAACATGGAAAAAAGAAAATGTAAAGCCATCAGGATATGGGCATTTTCCTACATTACACCCCCAAATTGTTTTTTTAATCTCGACCTCAGAGACATCTTCCTCCAAACTACACTTATCAGCTACAAACAGTGATTTCAAATCTAAACCTTCAAAAGAAGGACGACCATAAGAAACATCATTGAAGTTATCTTCAAAGAAATTACTCACCTCTTGCTTAATTTTTGCCACAATCTCTTTTCTCCCGCTAAGAGTATTTACAAACCATATATTGTTTCTTCTACGCCTACTCTTCATAGCTCCATGGAAGTAACTAGAATTACTATCGCCTTCCTTCAACCATAATTCTCTCGCCTTCATCCTCAAAATACCCTCTTTCTGATTCAAACTCTTCCATACTTTGTTCGATGCAAATTCTCTTCTCACCATCATCTCTTTAATATTTGAGAAACTAATCCTACTAACCTCCCCATCAAGATCGTTGAGATCACTAACTGCTTCTTCCACTTTCAAATTGATCCAACCGAACACTTCAATGTTCCATTTCTTCAACCTATCTTTGAGATTTCCCAATTTGAATTTCAACGCATAATCCCCTCTCCCCCTGACTTTAGTAGAATGCCACAATAACTCAACGAAAATCAGAAACTTAGGGTGTTTAAGCCAGCAACTATTAAATCTGAAGGGTTTAAGGCCCTAATCCTGAATACACGCCTTGAGCCATATTGGGCAATGACTGGACACGTTGCTCCTACCAATATGTTGCGCCATAATCTTCCAATCGTCAACCAATTTTTCTGACAGTAAAAATCTCAACTCTGCTCATCGAACTACCAGATGCACGACTTAATCCATAAATCATCTACTTATGGATGAACCCACGGTGTCGAAGGATTTTTTGAAATATACCTTAAGTAGAGAAGATGAGCCACCTTTATTCTTACTCAATTTATAATGATTTATAATTTCATTGATTAAAAGTACGCCATCCAAAAACTGACGACCCAAAATAAACATTGTCTGGTTGATGGAGATGACATTGTACAAAACCTTTTTCATCCAGTTAACAAGAAGCTTGGACAAAATTGTGTATAGATTTTTTATGAGTGTGATTTGTTGGAATAAGACTGTTCATCTCCCTTATATTTTGATGATAATAAATTATTTAAAGAAGAAATGGGTATACTAATATATGTTCAAGTGTACAAGATCACAAGCTTATAATTCTATATGAATTAATCATGTTGAAAGCATAAGTGGAGAAGCAATGTTACTCAAATTTTGGGTGATCAAAATCTGGTGACTCTAAATGTGTTCATCAGCATCTGAAGGTTTAGACTTTGGTATACTGTTCTTGCTTCTGGTGATAGCTCAGATTCTAAAGGAAAAATGAGCCTATGATCCTTTGGTAAATACCTAGTACTAACAATGCCATTATTCAATGGACAATGCTTGTAACCAGATACATTCTCTAATGTCTCTCTTGGCATATTTCTTCACTAATTTTGTTTGTTATGTTCAAACTTTCTAATGACTCTTTCTCTACCTCTATAAAAGGAAGCTGAAGATTTGAAGGAAGGTTACAACAACACAACACATTATAAAATCTTTGACATAACTCTGAGCTATTATTTTTGTAACTGTTATTTTAAAAGATCTTAAGATTTCTTATCTTATCAAAGAAATATTAAGAGGTTAAGAACCTTTGTGATTGTTACACAATTGTTATACTTTTGATTGTGTATCAAAGTATAGTAGTTATCTTTTCAACTAAACTATTTATTTAAAGTAGAAGAAGTCTCTTTCCTACATGCTTGAGCATTGAAGTCTTTTGTCTGTGTACTTGAGCAATGAAGTCTCTTTCCAGGTTGATTGAGCATATTTCTCTTGCAAGGTTTCTTGAGTAGAAGTCTCTTTCTAGGTTGATTGAGCATTAAAGAGATTGCAAGTGTGCTTAAGAAATTTGCAATATGTTTGGTTATAGTGGAAAGCTCTTGTTGAGGCACGAGGACTGGATTACTCTCAGTTGAGGAGAGGAACTAGGATAATGTTGCGTGTTACTTACTTTTACTTTTGATCACTTTATTTTCATTATTGTTACTTATTCTGATATCAAACTCTGAATGTGGTTCAGATTTTAAAGTTCTATCATCAGAAGAGAAACAAATTTTTAGTATACATAATTCAAACCCCCTTCTTGTGTATTTTTCTCACCTTCATGATTCATCTGTAATCCATATATTCCCAGGGTTAAACTTCTTAAGGATTGACACATGTGTAGCTACATAGTTAATGAGACAGATTTTTAGAGTCAAAAATCCCATAGTGAGAGGGAGTTTGTGACCTCCTTATGGATCAATTAGAAAAGATTTATAAGAAGAGAGAAAATAAAAAATACCCAAAATACTTGGAGCCTTGAAAGTTTTGAGAGAGCCAATGTAACACCCATACTTCCCGACTCAATAGTTAATCAATAAAATGTAATTCTACCCAAGTAGGATGTCACTTCACAATCCAAGAAGTCTGAATGTTACTTCATTTAATAGAAAATTATAGTCCAAATAGTGGAATTAAACAAAAGTATGGCATCTATAGCCTCAACAATTCATCTACACCAAAAGTGGTTCAATAATTACTTTAGATTAAAAGATACGTAATGTAATAACATAAAGAAATAGCATGTTCCCTGGTGTTACTTATCAGAGAAACTTCACTAGTAGACTCGACTGATAGCAACATGAGGTAGATCTCTAACTACTCAGGTACCTAATTATCTATACTCTGAGGGAGCATAGACACAACAAACACAAAAAGGGTTAGAAAATAAGGAAGTTTGTCTTTTTTCCCTTTTAAAATGTTGGATGAAGGTAGCCATAACTGCATCCTTGAGTAACGAGGCTTTCTCCTCCAAAATTTATCTGGAATTAAGAACTTCCCTAAGAAATTTCCCCAACCGTTTCACCTCTTCAAATTGTGTAAGAGTTTTGGTAGTTATATCTTTGGTAAATGCCTTCAAAGCATCCCTCTTTTCTCTCAATGCCCTTACCCTCTTCGCATCTTCTTGAACTTTTCTCATTACATAGTTCATCCTGGACTATAATTGTCAGATGGTGAGGGAATGTTTCTCCCTCTAAGCCTTCCTTACTAGAAGGCACCACAAAATTTTGACCTCTATTAGGTTCGATAAACAAACAGAACATGTACCAAGAAGTGACTGGTTATCACCAGGAAAGCTCTTCGAAAGGGAGAGGTGGAAATTGAAGAAATCCATTGTGTCAAAAGTAGCAGTATTCCATAGAGAAGGTTCAGGAAGGGTACGCTCGCAATCTCTTTCTCACCCCCTTTTGTTACTTGGTGGCTTTCTGATAGTTAATAAGGACCCTTCTTCCGCCTCAAATTCTTATAGGGCGAGCTTTACCAGTATAAAATATCTCGCACTGACACTTTCCTGATGTAGTATTTAGATCTCTGGGGAAAGGAGGGGGCAAAGATGTTGGTAACTGTGGTACCTGCATCAGAATCAAACAATCTCTCCTCTTATCAATATATATGTCAGTCATGCCCTCTGCAAAAAAAATGGGAAGTGATGTTAATACATAAAATTAAAAATAAGGGATCAACAAAATAAATGTGCGCTTAATCCAGGTTCAAAAGCCTAGAGATATCCAAAATTGTGATTGTCAGGGACCAAAGTTCAATTCAGAATGTAACTAAAGAGAAACGGTCAAGCAAGACTCTACCCAATGAGGAATGAAATCAATTGAGGTTTATCTTATCCATAAATGGAAAAGAAATCTAAAGCAACCGTCTTCCACGAGAATCAAACTCAGTGGGGAATTTAGAAATGTTGTGCTCTTTCTGCATAGGGCTGACGACTCTACTTGGAGGGAAAACACAAACCCAGTCAGTTGGGGATAAACACGGCCAAAGTGAACAAACAAACAAACACAAAAATGTAAAATGCACACATGCCATGTATCATATGAATGAATGTATGTTATGTTATGCTTATGCTGACAAAACAAACAAGGAGAAGTAAACTGAAGATGAAATAAACATCTCGACACAGATACTCGACCAATATTTATAAGATAGAAGCATCACTCGGGTGAATGGAAAGCCACACGTGGAATCAAAGACTTGATTCAAGGCTTCAAACTTTTTTGGGGAAAAGAAAGCACTCCGCTTGAGGATGAACATCATGGCTTCACTTAGGGGACTGTCAAGGTGAACCCTGCTACTCTGTTGGGGATGAGAAACATCCATTGGGAATGGATCAAACTCATAATTAGAGAGACTTTATGGGGATAAAATAAATGTCCACTACAAACTGAAGTAGTCTGGAAGGAAGTTGTAACTGGAGATGTCAGAGCTGAGGTCTCACAAGGGATAAAATAAATATCCACTTAAATAGGAAAGCTCTGATCGATGTTGCAAGCTGAAGATGTCAGGTTTGAGACTTCATGGGGATGAAATAAACATCCATTTTGCTGGGGAAGATTGAATTTGTAAGAAATCCACTGAGGAGTGAAATAACATCCACTTTACTGGGAAGGTTAAAGCCAAGTAAATTCACTAGCGTAGGCTTAGGTTACCAACTAGGAAATTCTTGCATCAATTCTGCCATAATTTCTTGAAGTAGAGATTCATCAGGGAATTGTCATGACCACTTGAAGTAGAGACTTACTAGGGACATGGGTGAAGAATGTTGTGAGAACAAATTAGTTCTGAATTGATGAACTGCATGGTGGACACCATTTCGAACAACAATTGTTGTAAATGGATAAAATAATCTTCAATTCTCAAATTCCCTAGATCACATGGTTTATAAGTTATCTCAAGAGGATTTTACAGAAAACTTGGCATCCAAAATGTTCCAATGTCTTCAAACTCTCTGTGAGATTTATTGAATCTCGACGTATCTGCTCCAAATTGACTATATTCCGTATAGCTAAAACTTCAAACTTGCCCCTTAGGGATAGTCGGACTGTGGAAGCAACAACTAGGAAACAACTTGCCCTTGTTTATTAGAGGATTCGGGCAACATGCCCCTAGATATGATCATCCTTTTGAAATGATTCACCATTTATCATCAGAGTCTCAAGTCTCAAACGACTAAGCTCATCATTGTTGTTCGTATGCAAGCTTCTATGATATCAATCAATGTTAGCAAGCAAAAAAAAATGTTAATTATGAAACTGCTAATGCAACACACATGTTAGTCTTGAAGTTTTTATTGGAAAAATATCACAATAACTTGTGACTGAATCACTAGTTAGGGTAGACATTGACCAAACTTACTGGGAAACGTCATCTCATTCAGTATACTTTCAAAATAAACCCTGCTTCAATTAGGTCTTTTGACGATTTTAACATGGCTTGTGTAACACCCATTTTAATTATTTAGTCATTTTATTATAATTTTAATTATTATGTGTTGGTGTGCCCTTTGGTGGGGGTGTGTTGGATGATGATTGGTGGGTGTCCCTGATATGGGAGGATTATTGGTGGTGTTTTGGTGTGGATATAATAATATAATAAATAATAGTAATATCGGTGGTGATATTATTATTATTATTATTATTATTATTATTATTATTATTATTATTATTATTATTATTATTATTATTATTATTATAATTGTTATTATTATTAATATTATTATGACTTTTGTTGAGTTAATAATAATAATAATAATAATATTATTATTATTAGTATTATTATGATTAGTATTATTAATATTTAGTCATATTATATTATTATTATTAGTTGGGATTAGAATATATAAAATAAAATAGAGGAATAGAGGGGGAGTTAGAACGTGAGAAGAGAAAAGGACGATAGAAGTTAGAAGAACGGGAAAGAGAGCGAAGAACGAAGGAGAAGAAGGAAAGTCAGAATTGGCCAACCTTGGAGGATTTCCACCAATCAGAACAATTACCAAGGTAAGGGGGAGAAACTTGATTGGGATGGTATTTAATTATATAGGGTAGTGGGGATTCCTTAACCCCGTAGGAATGTACCGGTGTATGAAGTTTTATGTTGACATGCCTATAATTGTTGATTGATGTTGAGAATTGGTATTTGATAAACCAATGAGGAATTGATATATGTAGATGTTGATGAATTGTTGTTTTTGGTGAGTTTGGGGTATTGGTTGGGTTTACGGTTTTAAGGAAGTTCTGTGTAATCTTTTTGATGTATCGATAGAATGTTTAAGTGTTGATTCTGGAATATGGATTAGGGAGTGATTGGTTGGAATTACGTGCACTATTGATACTAAGGATAAGATGAGGATTAAAGTTGGAATGTTAGGCTTGAATTTGACTCTGGTAGCACTTCAGAGCAGTAGAAAATTTGGTGGATCGCAGCATTCGCTGGGCTTCGCCTGACGAGTGTTGGCGAAGCTTCGCCTGGCGAATGAAGGAGAGTATTCGCCTGGCAAACTGTGGCAAGTGGTAGCGAATAATTCTGAATTAAATCCCATACCAAAAGAGTAGGAACTTCGCCTGGCGAATGCCAGCGAAGGTTCGCTATGGGGACTCGCCTGGTGAATGTCCCAGCGAATGTAGCAGAAAAATGTGACTTTTTGTGACATTTGGCCTTGAGCTTTGATCTTGTGTGATCCCTTTGGCCATGATGAAGTGATAGAGTGGTGATTGTAGGATTTAATTGGAGTACTTGGTGATAGTAAGTGATCCCTTAATATTTTATTTTAAGTGGATGATTAGTTGGTGTATTCCTGAGTGGTGGGATGTGTTTATACTTGGTGTTAGAATGTGAGATTGCTCACTATGTGATTTGAATTATATGATGTTGGTGTGTAATATATCTATACCATATGCATTGACGTATGATGATATGATCAGGAGGATCGTGTGCACTTAGTGTGCCTGAATATAATAGTTATGCATTGGTGTCGTGCATATCATGGTGTTTGGTGGGATGAATCATATCTCAGGAGGAGCGTAAGTGATTCATCCGTACTCCTTGTGGAGAATGGTGGGAGACAGATCATATCTCAGTAGGAGCGTAAGTGATCTGTCGGGGATAGATCATATCTCAGTAGGAGCGTAAGTGATCTGTCCAAGGTTCGATTGAATGAACCAATGAGTCGGTACCGCATGCATGGTGTTGAGTTGCATATTTGCATTATAATATGTTATATTGTAATTTGAACAGTAGGTCCGTGATTGGTGTTGTGGGGTGAATATTGGGGTGTTGGTGTGTTTTACTACATTGTTTACATGTATTACATTACCAATATATTTTGATCATGTTTTCTCACCCCTTTGTTGTTGTTGTGGTCTATGCTTCTTCGGAAGTACAGATAATCCAGGTACTTAGCTAGCTTGGACTATAGTGTGCCAGTCGAGTCTAGGATGCTCTGATACGTAGCACGGGACTTGGGTGTTTTTATTTGTTTTATGCTGAACTTGTATTTTGTTCCTGTGAACGTATCAAAAACCTTTGTTGGATTTTACTATTTAACATTCCGCTGTATTTGGAGAAAAACCTTTTTATAAGGAAATGTTGGTTTTGCTATGTGATATCCCACTTGGGAAGAAAAACTCTGATGTTTATTTATAATGTTTATTATTTTAATTGTTTTTGGGAAGTGGGGTGTTACAGCTTGGTTCACGGTTTATGAAATAAAAGATATAAGGCTCAAAGTCTATTTGTACCCACCCTTTCTTCGTGATGTTCTCCAATCCTATGTTCAGCTAACTTGATGCGAGCACTCATCTCCCAAGGAGATTTTGACATGTTGAGAAACCATGGAGGCTTTGGACATCGCAATGACTTACCTTTTTGCTTTTGGTGTCTGATCACCCGACTTTGTTCTTTGCTGAGGATATTTTTGTGTAATCCTTTGTTTTGTTTTTTTGCGCTTTTCCATTCCCTAACTTTTGCCTGGACAGAATCTTTTAAAATCCAGCGGGATGCCCCAATTTTTTCTAAACCTCCTTCATAGGTTTTGACTTAGCGGGAATTTTCTTTTTCTCTTTTTTTTATATATATTTTTCATTTATGAACAAATCGTGGTAATTCTAAGTCATTTTGACTTGTTGAAAGGATTGTGACTGCCCCACTCTTTGACTAGTTGAGGAATAATCATTGTGAGTTTTACTCCTAGCCTTCTAATGTGTGTGATAGATAGGTATAGTGGATCCTCGGATGTTCACTCCTTTTTTTGGAAGTTTGGGCGCTCGATCATATTAACTGATGACTACCTTTCCCCAGGTTAAAATTGAGGGTTTTTTTGTATGAAGGAAACTTCTACTTCAAGGCTCAAAGAGGTTAAAGAGGGATTATCTTCCTTATATCTCTAGTGTTTGGAGATTTGAAACAATTTATTACATCATCAGCAGTGTTTTATCAAAAGCATACAACAAGATCTTGTGTATTGAATTTCATCATCCTCCCTCCAATTCTCGGCTTAAGCAGAGATTGGGGTAGCATAGGCATTATAAAGCAGAAAAGCATTTTATGAGTGAATATGAATGAGTTTCTTCAAGGCAAGCATATTCATTGCATTAATCATTCAAAACAAACAAGTTCTTACATGCAAATTATGCTTTTACAATCAAAGGAATAACAACAAATGCAAGCAAGCAAACAAACAACCTGATAATCTTGTGGATGAGCTATCCTACTGATTTCACCGGTTTGAAAGGAACTCTCTTGAGTCTTCTATAAGCATAAAGGAGTTCCGTTTACAAATGGGCTTCATCCCTTGAAGGTCAACACCTCATTGTCGATTATCTCTTGAACCTTTCCTTGGAAAACCTTGCACTCTTCAATCAGATGCCACACTGCTCCATCATAAAACTCACAACTAGTATCTTGATTGTACTAAGGAGGGCGAGATTTCATGGCTCTGGTCTTTCTGGGTTTCATCACCAGGTTTCGGGCAAAATAAGACCACAACTAATTGTAAGTGATCAGGATTGGATCAAACTAGCGAGTCTCTCCTTCTGGACTATTTAGAGGTCTCTAATGATTCTGGCGCTAATTCTGATAATTCAAATTCTGAGCTTGTTGATTCTGACATTGATCCTGAGGAACAAGCCTTTGCTGCTGGAACGAAAGTTCACAAAGTAGTGGTTGTTGGCATTGAATAGGCGTTGCATACTAATATTGGTGACAACACACTGGAACTGGAGCTTACAAGATCTGAGGAGAATCCCAAATTGCATCAACATCAACACTTCTTTCCTATTGGGAATCACTAACGGATTTCTCTTCACTAGCTTGGCTATTCGAGTCATTTTGGATTCATCCAATTTTAAATGCGTCGTCAATGGTTACTTTGATTTCCATAATTTTAGAGAATTCTAGTGGCACAACGCCTACCATTCTGACATAATAAGAGTCTGACAGCGTTCTTAGAAACATCTTGGCCAACTCTTTCTCTTGGAGTGGGGGTGAACTTGGGCTGCCAATTCTTTCCACCGTTGTGCGTACTCCCTAAAGGATTCATTATCCTTCTGACTCATACTCATCAACTAATCATTGTCTAGAGCCATGTCCAATTTGTAATTGTGTTGTTTCACAAAAACATCAGCTAGGTCTTCCCAAAACTGATTATGGTTCCTTTCTAGCTTCATATACCACATCAATGATGCCCCACATAAGCTTTCTTGAAAGCAGTGAATCATTAGCTTGTCGCCGTCAATATAAGCGGTCATCTTTCGACAGAACATCGTCAAATGGTACTTTGGACAGCTAACACCCTTGTATACTTCAAAGACTAGCATTTTGAACTTCAGGGGAATAACCACACCCCAAACTAGACACAAGTCATGAGCCTTAAGACCAGATATATTAAGTCGTGTCATCATCTTCAATTGTTCCTCGAGATCACAAAATCCTTCCTTGATTTTTGCAACTCTAGGATCGTTTACCTTTGTCATAGGGTGGACATTTTGAGGACTTGGCATATACCGCGGAAACTGGGAATCTCTTTCATAAACTTGAACAACTAGGTTATCTTGCACATGATGAGATCATGTAGGGAAATCCACTTGTGGAGCATTGCCGTCAGGTGGAAGATCAAACATCGGGTTAGTCATCACTCTGATGTCTGACATGGGATCCATATTCTTTGTTCTCTCCATTATCCTTTAGTAACTACTTCAAGCTCGGTTTGAATGTCAGGAGATCAGTTGAGTGACACAAGGACAGAAGGCCGGATGGGTTTTGTTTAGGGAAAAGTTGTATGCAAATGCAATGCTAAATAATGCATGTCGTGCAAATGCAAAATGCAGTTCAAAGAGCTCAAAAGTTATGTTTGCAAACACCATAAAGTGGATAACACTTTTGATAATTGAAAATGTCTCATTTCATTGAAAATTTGAAGGATTATAAAATAGAGTACAACTTCCACAATACATGGTAAAACCTATGATGTTTTCTATATAACTCTAAATTATTTGAAAAAGGTTAGAAAAATGGTGCATGAATGCACGGATGGATGCACAAACACAGGTATACACATATTCACAAATCCACACATACACATTCAAACAAAAAAAGGCCTAAGTTTTAAAATCACGAGCATGGAGCAATGGTCTGCCCATCCCAAATGGTGTGGACTAAGGGTTTATTTGTGCCTGCAACAGGTTCTACAAAAGTTCCCAAAGTCATCAGCCCATCTTTTGAATATTATCAATTTTCCAAATACTCAGTAGTTAATAATATTCTCAAGAGAACCTATTTTGAGTATAGTATCGTGTATCAACTATTTTGGGACTACTCCCTCATAGTCGTCGCACCACGTCCTAAGAAGACCAATTTGGTTTAAGGGTAACTAAAGGTCCTCATTGTCATGGGCTCCTAGGTCGAAATTAGTGATGTTTTCATGAATACTCGTTCAACAATACTACTCCGAAGAGGGCCTTGTCGTACCCCAAATTTGTCCTACTTGTATATTAACCTTCATCTGTACATCTACCCACCAACCGTTATTTAGAAAATAAAAAATATATATGTTTCTTTCTTTCCAAGGTTCATGATTTATATGGTGGGCGTGCCTGAGGATTCAATTAGGGTTCCCATGTCAATTCAGATCAATTATGTGTGGATCAAAATATTAGGATGTGCTAAGTTCAGATATTTCGTGTGGAACCTATGTTGTTCAATTAGGGTTTTTTGTGGAGTTGTAATATAGTCATTGGTTGCTCATCTGGTTCATAATAAAATATTGGTTCCTTAATATGCAATTGGCAAGGTTCAAGTTTGGTTTGTGATTGATGAAGGTGAGATAATACTTAGAAGGGGGGTTGAATAAGTATGAAAGATTAATACTTAAAATATAATCACACAATTATTTTTATCCTGGTTCGTTTAAAACAACTACTCCAGTCCACCCTTCCTAGAGTGATTTGCCTTTCTCAACAAGGACTTAACCCACTATTTAATCAAATAGATTACAATAGTAACACCTAAGAACAACTGTTCTTAGTCTTCTCAAGAGCTACTGATTCCAACTGAATCCTCTTAAGGAAAACCTTTACAATCAATGTAAATCAAATACAAGAGTATTAATGCTTCTATAAAGCTTTTATCACAAGAGTGATTTTTCTCTTAAGTTTAATTACAAGAAATTCTAAGAAGAATATGAAAGAATGAGAGCTTTGAATAATATGATTTCTTTTCATCAAATTGTGTCACTGAAGAATTTGGTGGAGTCTTCCTTTTATAGGCAGCTGATCCAAGGAAGCTAACGTTGAGAAGAGTGTCCAAAAAGGTCTGAGCCTTTTGTCTTCACATCAAGTGACCTTTCCTAGAAGTAGATAGCACAGAAAAATCCTTTTTATCTGTGTTATTGTGTCTAGCACAAATGAGGAAAGAGACGTTGATTTACTCCAACGGATATAATCTTTGAATATTTCTTCTTCAGTTTTCAGCAAGTTCTTCAGAATCTGAATGAGTCAGAGTTTTCTAATGAAGTTCAGAACCTTGCTGTATCAGAGTCTTCTGCAGCATGTGTGCTTTCAGCGTGTTGATCATCAGAGCATATTTGACACAGAACTTCAGTACTTGGCAGCGTTAGTACTTTCAGAAACTTCTGTAGAAACTATGCTTTGAGAAACTCTTCATACAATATTCTTCTTTGCTTCAGATACTTCAGCTTCAGATGCTTCTGACTAGCTTCAGATGCTTCTGGAGCTTCTTGCTTCAGATCCTTCTGGAGACTACGCTCAGGATCTTCTGTAAACAGCAATCAGAATCTTCTAATGAGTGCATCTGGCACTTCAGAGTCAGGATAACTTCTTGTATACAATTCAGATTTGCTTCTAGAGAGTTAATTTCATTTCAATCTACAGTAAAACTTACAAGCAAATTTTAGAGTATATAATTCTTAAATATAAAATTTCCTAACAGTTATCATCAAAACAAAGAGTTATTATTAAGAACCAATCTGTGTTCTAACAATCTCCCCCTTTTTGATGATGACAAAAAGTATCAGAAATTATGTTTAACTGAACATATAGAATTATAAATCCCCCTGAGATGATGAATCTCCCCCTGAGTTAAATACAAAAAGAAATAGAAACTTCCCTTTTGTCTTGAGTAATCTTCAAAGTTAGATCTTGTTTGTTCTTATAACATTTGAAGGTCAGAATGTCTTGCAGATATAAGATTCAGAGTTTGATAATAGACAAATGATCTGAGAGACTCAGAGTTTCTTTTATATAGTGTACTTATCAAATGTTCCGAAATAGTCAAATCAAATGTTAGATAGAATAGATATGTCTGAAGATTCATTCTGGTTAAGATATATTAAACAGTTCAGATCTATATTTTCTCCCCCTTTTTTGTCATAAGCAAAAAGTAAAAACTTTTAAAAAGACAAATAAAAGGAAACAGTAAATAGGATAATTCAATGGAGAAAACTTTGATTCATTCAAAAGATCAGATCAAGAGTACATAGGCAAACATCAGAAGATATAACAATAAGGTACGGATGCAAACAACAGATGCAAAAACAGAATGTATGGAAGATCTACCTTGGTGCTCTGACTAAGGCAATACATGAAATAGAGTTGTTCATTATTGACATAGTCTGGAGAATTGGTTGACTTCCTGTGGTGGATGCATCCCATGAAGATCTTGGCCCAGATCTTGTAATCAGGCTTCAGATCTTTGAATTTGACACAGAACTTCAGTACTTGGCAGCGTTAGTACTTTCAGAAACTTTTGTAGAAACTATGCTTTGAGAAACTCTTCATACAATATTCTTCTTTGCTTCAGATGCTTCAGCTTCAGATGCTTCTGACTAGCTTCAGATGCTTCTGCTTCAGATGCTTCTGGAGCTTCTTGCTTCAGATCCTTCTGGAGACTACGCTCAGGATCTTCTGTAAACAGCAATCAGAATCTTCTAATGAGTGCATCTGGCGCTTCAGAGTCAGGATAACTTCTTGTATACAATTCAGATTTGCTTCTAGAGAGTTAATTTCATTTCAATCTGCAGTAAAACTTACAAGCAAATTTTAGAGTATATAATTCTTAAATATAAAATTTCCTAACAGTTATAATCAAAACAAAGAGTTATTATTAAGAACCAATCTGTGTTCTAACAATTGATACATGTTTAACTCGTTTCTCAAGAAAGGGTTCAAGGTTTTGAATGCAAAAGTCCAAGATCGATTCATGATAGCTTTTATTTCTTAAGGACCAATTCTCGATGTTATTCATTTTTGTGAGAAAAAATCTCAAGAATAGTGGCAATTGTGAAACATGGAGTTACTGTGGAAATTCGAGTTTTATTCATCATTGTTTTAATTGAAGGATTCAAGGCATTGCAAGAGCGACATATGATGATACAAGTCAAAGTTCTCAAGTTTCAAATTCGTTTTTACTGTTACACCAAATTTGTAAGAAAATAACTCTTTTTTTTTTCTACAAAGCCCATATTTCAAAAAATAGTAAGCCTGTGTCATATTTCACAAAAAAATCCCATTGCACATTGCCAAAAATAGAGTCCATATTACAAGCCCAAGCAAGTGTTCAAAAAAAAAAGTAAATCACTAAGCCAATATAGTCCTGCAGCCCAACATAAGACTTGTTCCATATGCAATACCACCATACATCCCACAACCAGCAACCATACACATATACACCAAAACGAACATGTTGCGAGACTTCGACGTAAACTTCGCACATCAACCATCACGTACCAAGTCCCAACCTTCAATTTCCAGCCTTCACACCAAGTTCCTACCCCACAATTGTGTACCTGCAAAAAAAACTTTATAACTCGCAGTGTGAACAAAACCAGCCACAACTCTATGCAATACGTAATACATACACAATCTACAACTTTAGCATACAAACACAAATCATTTCTCATGTAGTGTAAACAACAATTGCAAAACTCACCTCATGACACTATAAGTGGAACGACCTCTCCTTCATTCCTGAGATAAAAGCTCTAACACCAAAAAAAAATGCTACAAAAGTATCTCCACAATCCTCTCCTTACACACAAAAACTTAACGCAAAACTCACTCGAACCTCAACCTTCACCTTTCTCCTTCACTCAATCAAACAACCCAAAATCCTCCTTCTTCTTCCAACCCAAACACCTTCAAAATAACAACTAATCTATTCAACCTAAACCTCTTTTTCCCCTAATTCAAATCACTTTTGCACAAACCAAACCAAATCGTTGCCATATCTCAAATCAGAAGCAGAGAAGTAGAAGGAGAAAGATTGTAAAAAGTCAAAGACTAAACCTGGAACGAATTGGTTGAAGTCATAAGCAGAAGGAGAAACGTGATTCGATCACGAAGGTTTGAGCGAGTTGTGTGGTATGCTCTTATAATCATGTGTTCTTCTTGTTTCATGGTGTGTTGTAGTTTTCCCACCTTGCATGCATTCTTTTCCTTCTTTCAAGAACTCACATGGATTTTGAAAAAAAATGCTTTCTGATTTTCATCTATGCCCTGTTTTAGGTGTATTTGAGATGATGAGACCTAGTGCCAATACCTTATCATGACTTTAAGGGGACGAAGCATGATCGTATCCGGTTTGGACCATGGGTTGGGTTTGTAGCCCTTTTTTTGTTTCTCTTGGTTCCGTTGAGTTTTTGTCTTGAAGGGGTGATGGGCTTTGATCCCATATGATCCTCTCCTACTCATTTACCACCCTTTTAACATGATACACCCCTCTTCTAGTTAAGTTTTTTAATTTTTGTTATAGCATTTTATTTTCTAATGTGTTTTTAACATTTTTGTTTTTAATATTTAAATATTAATCTTTTATATTTCTTTTTGGCGTTCTCAATTAATTTTATTACATATTGATCCATTCATCTTATGGCTTCAATTCATGTTAATTTCGATTTGTTTCTCTTTTTACTCTTTGGTTCTTATCTTTTACTTTTATTTCCGGTCCATGAAGTCTTTCTATTCGTGAATGTTGGTTGATTGAGGTTGTTTAACCTTTGTTATTTCAAATCTGTAGTGAATGATCTTTTAGATCATTTTCTATACTTTGGGATCGCGATAGGTTGCCTTCGATTAATTGACACAAGTTTATGATTAAGATGAAATCGTCATCTTTTCTTTTTGTGTGGCACGATTACTTTGGAGAATGATCTTCAATATCATTTCTCCATCATGTTTTAGCACATATATCAACTTGCGCGACCTCCTATAGTTTGATCTTCATCATAGAGTGAACTACGACGGTATAATGCTACATTTCAACCCGATTCAAAATAATAACGACTTTATCCATTAACTTTAATTTATTTCAATATATTCTTGATTTACATTCTCGTCAATATATCTTGATTTTATTATTATTGTTCATATACTTATTAATATTATCTTTATTATACTTTGTGAATATTATCTTGATTATATTATCTTTAATATTTATCTTGTCATATTATTCATATTTATTCATATCATATTTATCCTATTCATATCTTGTTCACACTTTTCAAAAACACACTAATAACGATCGAAACCCTAAAAGCCTAAATTGGTGGATTGTTGGTTACTTTTATGGGCAAAAAAACTTGGACTTTATATAGAAACCCTAACTTGGAGCCTTTGTTCGACCCTCGCTCAAGGCTTTGTTTAGGACACCTCGCACACACACGGATTCCTCTTGGGATACCTGACAATGACCCATTTTATTTCATGCAATCCCGTGTAATTTACATGTACCCCGCTTCCATTCTGATGTATGCATTCATATTTTCTTTGATTGTAGTTTGTTTACTAGGAGTACCCCTAGGGACTAGCATAAACTAAACCGTTTTCAAACTAATTCTCGATTCGTCGTCGAGCCATTTTTAAACACCCTCTGTAAGTCGATTTCTCGTAAGAATTCACCATCAACCTATTGCACACACTCACACATTTCATTGTGGTTTCGTTATTAGGAACACCCCTAGGGACTAGTATCAATTCTCACCTCTTTTCAACCAAACCCTCGACAAGTCTTTGAGCCATATTCAGATAAAACTTCAACCAACCTCATTGCACGTTAATACAATGAAACCCTTGATCCAACGTCAAGCGGATTTTCATAATCAAACTATTAAAATAATTAACAATTATCGAAACTCTTTTCAAGTTTAAAAAGAGAGAGATTGAGCCTTTGATCTCTCTTCAATTGTTCGGATGTGAGTTCTCTTACTCGTGTGTGAGCAAATGACGCCTCTAAAACATTTCCAACTCGACAACATTTCAACCATCTTCTAGCCACTCATTATTCAAAACACTCTTCAAATATCAACCTCTTTCAAGATGAAAAAGAGAGAGAGTCACACCTTTGACTCACTCTAACGATTACTTGGGCCCGAGGAGCCTTTCTTAAGCTTCGAGTAATCATCACCCAAACCAAACTTCAACACATTAACCCCCAAATTTCATGGTTGTACCCATGAACTACGGATGCTCTGATTCTTCACTCATTTTTTAATGTAAGATACGTAGGCACAAGATTGCGACGATCTTGGCGAGCACACTTCCATCTTTTCCCGTCATTCTGTCCATAATTCTATCCATCTTCTATTTCCCCTTATCCTCTCTCGTAGTCGAACTACGAGCGCTCTGATTTTTCATTCTCGTCTGAATGAGCATACGTAGGCACAAGGGCCCCAATCCTTGCCGAGCACCCTATTATTAAACCATCAATTCTCCCCTAGCATCATTATTCTTTTATCATACTATTTCGCATTTATCATTGAGAAGAAAACAAATAAGCTTAGCTAACATTCATCACAATTCGAATTAAGAGGTTTCTATTGAGTACAATGGACGTGGGGGGTGTTAATACCTTCCCTTTGCATAACCGACTCCTGAACCCAGAACGTAGTTGCAACGACTATGTTTTTATCCCTCTTTACATGTTTTCTCAATATTTTTCTTTCCTTCTTTTGGGATAAATAAAGTTCAGTGGCGACTTTGTCGAACCACATTCTGCGCCTTTCGCACGAGGGTCGCGTTTCTCAATTGTATTTTTCGAGGTGCGACAGGCCTCAACTGAGTGGTGATTTCTCAAGTAACTTGGTTAGGAATCAACTCCCTATTAGCCTCTTTTAATGTATCACTTTCTTATCATAGGTGCACTCAAGTCCGGGTATAGGACTTATCTCACCATACAAAGGTAACAACCTCAACAGATACAGACATATAAATATACAAATATACAACAAATAACAGAAATCAAACAAGTTGGAAGAAACCCTCGAAAGGAAATAATCCCCAGTAAAGTCTCCATTTATGTTGCGGTAAGAATCGAATATCCAGATATGAAAGTAACTTGAATCACAAATCATAATTCACCACCAGTCTTTAAGTTTTCTAAGGGAAAGGAAAAGAGAATCTAAGGTTCAGGGGTTGGTTATACCTAGGGAAGATGATAGCATCCTAAGTATCTGTAGTACTCTACAGGAACCTCTTGTTTTAATGTGTTATTTGTTATTTTCTCTGCTAAAGGGTAAGAAAGATAAAAGGGAGACCTAAGGTGTTACCTCTCTAAGATATCGCATCTCGTGCCTACGTATCCTGACGGGAATGGAATCAGCATTCGTAGTTCTCCTCAATAAGGGTGAGGAACTCTTGACTATGGTCAAGGTTTCAGGGAGGAGAGGTAAGTGTTTTTATTAAGGTTTTTGAAACAGATTAGAAATATGATTAAAGTGTTTTTGTATTTTTGAGAAAAGAAAGAGATTTTAGTTTTAAGAAAAGAAATACTCGATAAAAGATCAAGGTTTGAATTTGCGTGATGGCAATTGCAAAGAAAACCGACTTATGAGGTAAGTGACCACTTGACGTTGGATCAAGGGTTTGAGAAAAAGTTAGGTCGATTCCTAGTCCCTAAGGGTGCTCATAGTAAACGAAACCACAACTAAAGAAACGGTGCAAGTGTGTGCATGAGGTTGACGGTGATGCTAAAAAGAAGTCGAATTACAAGTTAGGGTATGGCTTGATATATGAATCAAGAAAGTTTTAGGTTTGGTTGATGGCGATCGTAGAAACAATTGACTTACAAAAGTGTTTTGAAAAAGGGCTGAATATTGAATCGAGAATTAGTATGAAAATGGTTTGAGCATGTAAGTGAGAGATGGATAAAACATTAAAATATAATCAAGATGAAAGCAATAAAATTAGTACACTTAATAGGAACGGGGTACATTTTGTCGGATGGGGGTGAGATGAAAAGATTATAAGTAAATTCAATTAAAGAAATAAGCGCAAGCACGAAAATAAAACGAGCTCGTTGGTTTTGACTTGAGAAAAAGTGTCTCGACGTTGGATCGAGTATTTATTATTTTTTGTTCTTTTTTATATAAAAAAAAGTTGATTTCATGTTTTTTTGTTGTATTTTATTTATTATTCAATTAATTAATTTTTAGCTAATGGAAAATAAAAGAAATAAATATAATTAAACAATCACAAATAAAACAATAAATAATAAAATTAGACAACCCATATAAACATATATAAACAAAGTAAAAGAAAATCAATCATAAACATTAAGATAAAATGCTTGTTATAATTTTTTTTTAAATTTTGTCTTTTTTTTTATTTTAAAAAATGTTTTGTTTTGATAAAAAGAGAAGAAAAGATTTCTAAACACCTATCATATTAATAAAAAGATTTCTAAAAAGTAAACCAAACAAAATCAACAAAAAGTTTTTATGAACATAAAACGAAAGGGATGAGAGAAAGCTACCACAAACAGAGGTTGAACGGTGCCGAAGGTGTGCATGATTGCAGATGTTTCAGTTTGTTATGTAGAGACTATCATGGTGCTTTGCGGATTTGTTATGAGCTTGAAAGAAAAACGGTTTTGTTGTTGTTATTCATGAGTTTGTGTGAAGATGAAGTATGACCTCTCTTTTATTTATTTATTTTGTCTTAACAAGAGAGAGAGAGAGAGAGAGAGAGAGAGAGAGAGAGAGAGAGCAATGAGGGGACATAGGGTTTTTTTTGTCTGTTATTTTTTTCTAATGCATATATATTGGACTATAAAATAAAAATAAAAATAATTAAAAATCATGTTTTTGTGTTTTTTATGATAAAATAAGAATTAAAAGAATTAAATATTATATTTTTTGTGTTTTTTTTATGATAAGACAAGAATAAAAAGAATTAAAAATTATGTTTTTGTGTTTCTTAAAAATAAAATATTAATAAACAAATTAAAAATAAAATTAATTAATAAAAATAAAAATTTACATAAAATATCTAATTAAATTTAAATAAATTAAATGATTATTTAAATAAGAATGATTAAAAAACGAAACTAAAAAACCGGGCAGAAAATTACTCGAAAAAATAAAATGAACACACCAAAATAATCATTGCGAAAAAAGCATATTAGAAAAATATAGCGTTTGATTAGATTTTGAAATAAATTTAGACCGGTTTGTTTGTAAATCCAACAAATTTATTCTGACTAACGCTTCAGATACTATGCAAGATGAAGTGTATGCTATGATATGCAGATGATGCAAAACGAAAAACAAATTGTAGGATAAAAAAATTAGGATATGACACTGACCAACATGTCAAGACACTTTACTCAACATCTTGTTGTGATACTTGATTTTAAAAAATTGTTGTCAATCCTAAAAGTATTGAACTAATAATAAATTTATAAGCCTCCTTATTAGATATATTATTTATTATTCAGGAGTCATCATTAAAATCATTAGAGAACATTACCTACACATCACATATAACCATAATAGACACCTCATAATAACCACAACCGTTACTATTAGATATAGTTGTGGGAGAAACAATCAAAAAAACAAAACAAAAAAGTCACTCAAGAAAGCAAGAAAAACAAATAAAGCAACTAAAATGACTCAATATACAAAGATAAATAAGAAATTATAAACATGGGATAAATACAATTAAGATCAAAATAGAATGGGGAAATTCACCAAGAAATATGGCAGAACGATTGAAATAGAAAAGAAACAATTAAGTTAATAAAAAATAATGAGAACTATGTGTGCGATATGATTAAACAAGGTAACAAAAAATCATTCTCTATAACACTAAAGATCTTAAAATAAGCAGAGACAAGAGATAGGATGGAGAAAGTGAAAATGAAACTCTCTCTTCTTTTTATAGGAATACAACGCACCATACATGTATAGGAAAAGATTCCATCATCCAACCATTGTGATTAGTCTAAAATAAAGAAACATTTTACCCAACGATTATGGTGGATTTGAGATCATCTTGTCAAATCAAAAACTAAAAGGGACCTCATCCACTGGCAATCACCCCATTTTAAACGCAATCAAGTAATGCTTACATATTCATTTTTATTTTAAGAAAAGACATAAAGGTCCAACATTTCAGACAGATGAATTTCAACCATCAGTTCTGAAGGTGAGAAAAATACACAAGAAAGGGGTTAAATTGTGTCATTCATTTTCTTTAGTTTGCTTCTGAACAGTGTTCATATTCTAAACCATTATTCAAATTCTAGTAATTAATTGCAGTGGAATAATAA
The DNA here is from genome assembly GCA_963859935.3 of Lathyrus sativus. Classification (NCBI taxonomy): domain Eukaryota; kingdom Viridiplantae; phylum Streptophyta; class Magnoliopsida; order Fabales; family Fabaceae; genus Lathyrus; species Lathyrus sativus. The sequence continues at coordinate 557,545,624 of OZ012735.1, read as the reverse complement.
CAGAAGCAAATAAATAACAACAAAGTACACATATATTTATATTGGTTCCTCCCAAACCGAGAGTAGTCCAGTCCCCTTGCAGCACAAGAGATTTTTCACTATAATTAAATCATGATTACAATTGCTTATTCCCTCAGCATAAGACTTTACTGCTCAGACCTTCAGCCCGAGACTTCCTGCTTAGACCCTTAGCCCAATAATTCCTGCTTAAAACTCTCAGGTTCAAAACTTCCTTTCTCAAGCCCCCCAGGCTCAAGACTTCTACTTAGATCCTCGGTTCAAGACTTCCTTACTCATATTCCACGAATCCAAGATTTTTTCCAAATCCCACAGATTCAAGACTTCTGCTCATGCCCTTCAGGTACAATACTTCCCTGCTTAGATTCCACGAATCTAAGACTTCTTCAAAAACCTGCAATCTAAGACTTTTATGCTCAATTAACAACTGATTAAGACTTCAATGCTCTAGCACATAGTAGGAGACTTACTTGGCTCAAGCTTCACAGCAATATACTTTGATACTCAAGCACATAGCAAGACATTTTATCTAAACTACTAAGCAACTTGTTTAGTTGAATAGAGAACAATGTGGACTTGATGCATAATCAGAGGTAAATGGAAATAACCATAACAAAGATCACAACACTTAATGTTTCTAATATCTTCAATTTTTAAGAAATATTAAGGCTTTGTATAATTTACAACATATAACACAAATTCTGCATACTAGATTGTGCTTTTATTGTTGATCTTGTTATTCTTCCATTTTGATAGAAGCAAGAAACGCTTCTATCCTTCTTGGCTCTTCTTCTTTTTTCTCCTTGTTCCTTGTTGAAAATATATGTTGAATCTTCAGCTACTTATATAGCAGTTTCAGAGGAATAGCCCTTGGAAGAGATGACTTATACAAGAGTCTTTGTTACTCCATGTTATAAGAGACATTGAAGATAGATACACCAAACGATCTTGATCCATTGTGTAACTTGTTTAACCATTACGTCTTTCAAGTGATCTTGTAATATAGATCCATTAAGAGTAGATATCTGTAAAGCATGTCAACTCTTCTTGAGCCATATGAAAACAGAGTCTAGCTAACAACAGATTTGACAATGTAGCTTGCTTTCTGCAGTACGGATGACTTTAGCTGTATCGTTGGTTTTGAATGATCACTAGAAGTTGATACATCCAATAAGCTTAGAGACAATATATTTCTCCTTCTGATGTTGAGGCCTTCAGCTTCAAAGTCTATGCAAACCTATATTATCAGTCTTTATTTAAAGAACGTTCTTCAAATTGTCAGCCACCAGAAGCCAATAACTTAGCTTCTCTCAGGTGCGTCCTCATATCAGATTTTGAATGTATTCTTCTTTAAGCTTTAGAACCTGCACACTTAAAGCACATATTAGATAACACCATTGTTCTTTCAATACTTTTATATCATCGAAACCCAAAAGATATATGTCATAAACAAATCTTGTTCTAACAATCTCCCCCTTTTTAATGATAACAAACATAAGTATTTAAAGAACAATGTTTGACTATTTTAATTTCCTTGGAAACCTTAGAGCCTGAGGTTTTTAAGCTCCCTCTGATTCTAATAGTAAAAGGTTGAGTTTTGTAAGCTCCCCATAAGTTCTATATTCAAGAAAACTAAAATATGTCAATGTTGGGCTATTTTAATTTTTTTAGCAACATCAGAGTCTGATGTTTGTAAGTTCCCTCTGAGTCTAATAGTCCAAGGTTGAGGTTTATAAGCTCCCCCTTAGTTCTATATACAAGAAAAATAAAATATATTTTAATTTACTTGGCAAAATCAGGGTATGAGATTTGTAAGCTCCCCCTGAGTCTAGCAGTCCAAAGGTTGAGGTTTGTAAGCTCCACCTAAATTTCAACTATCAAGAAAACTAAAACATTTTTCCCGAGTAATAAAATAAACGACATAACAAAAATTAAAATAAACAACATTAAATTAAACAACATTAAAATAGAATGGGTTCAAATTCTCTATTAAATACTTCTATATCTTTCTCTCCCTTTTGTTACATCAAAAAGAAAAAAAGAAACAAAATAAATACATTCATAAATGCAAAGTAGATCATCGTTACATGATCGGTTCCCAAGAAAGAGAAAATGATTCAAGTAGTAGAGAGCATTAAAATCTTGTACATTGCATCTTTAATAGTTATTGGTTGTAACAGTTCTAAGAATAAATAAAAAGGATTTTATTCCATTGCTTAGGTTACCCAGACTCCACTATAAAAGCAACCGAAGCATGTGTCATATTCATCAACATCCTTCAACACAACATGGAGTCCTCAATTGAAAGTATCAACACCTCAACCATAACAGAGATATCGGAAGGTGCTAAGAGTCTAGAGATGCAAAGTCATCAGAAGCCCGCAAGTCCTGAAACATCTGATGTTGGTTCTTCGCCTTTTGTACTGAAATATTTTGAAGAGGGTTCATCCTCAACTGTAATGAGACCTTCAAAAGTAGGTCCATTGGCTACTTATTTGAATCCAAGGAAGAAATCAATGAAGAAGAAGAAGAAGATCAGAGACGGGATATTTTATCAGCTGATTATCTCGGATGCCGAAGATGAGGATGTGGATGAGGATGAACCTGACATTGATAGGGGAAACTAGATGGGTCATAAGGCATAAGATGAGTTAGATTGATTATAATCTTTAGAACTCTCCAATCCTTTTTATTTTGTAATCCTTTTCTATGATTAATGAAAATCTGTTTTGGCCATATCAATTTGCATAAATACAATGCTTTATTTTTCCCTTTGATTTTCTGACAAGTACATAAACGAAGTAAAAAAGATGAATAGATGGAATAATAAAACAAATAGATAGCCGTTAAAATGACATTTACACTTGTCTTAAGAGAATATTTATTAGGATTATATAATAAACACCATTTCCCAAGAGTCATACATTAAAAGATTGATTTAACTAATCAATATTGAAACTTTAAACACTCAAGATAACGATTGAATAGTTACTACAAAATGTTCAGCAAACCATCATTATGAATTACTTAATCTTTAGAACACCAAAAATGTATAAGTAAGGCAAATTTGGGTTCCAAAGAGAGAATTTAGAAAGACAACACTATTGAATGCAGCAACTCAAACAAATGAGAATAATGTAGCAAATGAAGCATCTTCAAGCAAGAGAATTCCTTTTGAGGCACATATATCTCTAGCAACCTTTGTTGAGATACAAAGAAGAAAAAGAACTTCTAGGTCAAAATGCAGGAATGTTTTGAGGAAATAAGTTGTTGAGTTTGCAAAGGAAGTCTAGGAAGATTATTTAAACAATCTAGATATGTCAGATGAGCCCATGGAATTCCTTATAGTAGATCTGAATGTCTAGAAAGTTTTTCCTTTATAATATGTGTTAGTTTCTAATCTTTCAATGAGTATGCTGCAAGTGTTTTAAGTTATATTCCTAATTTTTTATTCTTCAAACAACATAAAAAATGCACACATAACAGTTAAGACACACAAGAATATGAACAAGAACAATGAGCAATTTTTAACAACAAGATTTCTTAATACAAGGTATTTAACAATTGCAAGGCATATATTTGCAAAAATACAACATTAGAATCTCTCATAGATAACTTCAAGCTTTTCTCTCCATATTTTAGAAAAATCATCCTCGGAACTTATGACAACTTCTTGTTGGATCAGCAACTCAGAAAGATTTCGTTTGTAATTTAAGGAAGATCAATTTGTAAGTCTTAATTGAGAAGAAGTAGTAAATCTTTTTCAATAGAGTCTACAAGGTCTAGATCCTTGTCCTCAAGACAAAGATTTGAGACTAGAGAAATGTTTGATGGATCTACAAAAGTATGACATATAGCAAGATAGCATTCCCAAACAAGAGTGCATGAAATTTCTCAAATCTCTGCACAGTTGATTATATTAGTGTCATACCCCAAATTTGTCCTACCTGTATTACCTTCATTTTGTACATCCGTCCACTAATCATCATTCCAGAAATAGGTGTCGCTTCTGCTTTATTAGTCTGGACTGAGAGGATCACATGAGGAAGTAAATGTAATCAAGATGCTTATTGGAGGTCCATCATAGATGCATGTGCAGTAAGGAGAATTTTGGATTTAATTTGTGCCCAAACAAGTCAAGGTTGATCCACCTGTAAGTTGTCAATATCTTGAGTTGTTTCAGACGCAAAGGTAAGAATGAAGTGATTGGAAACCATCAAAGACCATATCATGTTTAGTTGGGGTCTTATGCATGTTCAAGTCTCGATTAAGTGGTTCTCGTGCTTTTGGGTAATTCAAGGAAAGTCAGGTTTTCGTAAGTGCAAGATTAATTCAAGTTGGAATCATCTTAAAATGAAATCATGGCTTCGGTGTTTAGGAAATGGATCAACCATGTAGGGTTGATTCAAGGTTTTTATGCGTTACAAGTTTGAAAGAGTTCACAAATGATGAAAAGGATTGTTGAAGATTTTTCTCAATTTCATTATTCACATAAAAAGCCCATAACACATTTCAAAGTCCATTACAAAAATCCTACAATTACAAGCCATATGTTCACAATCAAATAAACAAAATTTCGTCCGTTTTGCATTTTGTTTGCGTTTTGTTTCACTTCCTCGCTGAGCTTTCAACAACTACACACTGCTTCTATGAACTCAACAGAGAGAGTGATGGAAAGTAGCGAGGAAAAAGATGACTTCCTTTCCATTGAGAGCATCATTCCCCAATCCAAGGTCGACCCTCTCTGTAACACCCCCCTCTCTATACCCCAAATAAATTAGATAAATCAATTAGGCACATAGAAAATTTATTTCATCAGAGTTTGATTAAAACATGGTATGAAAGAGGCGCATCACATTATCATGAAATTACACACATACGATACCTGCTCAAAATAGATATGCAACAACGGGTAACCCACATCTCAATATTTAGAATAAAGCGGAAACATCCAAATATTGAATCGATCTCATGCATAAAAGTATATGCAACCATCAGTTAATTCATGATTTACAACGTATCCACAACAGATACATACACATATGTATCACAAAAGAATCAAAACAAATGTAACTCCAAAAGAGTCAAAGACTTCCTAACTACCCAGATGTTACATATCAGAGCCATTGACCAAAAAGAGTGAAGACATCGCTTCACAAAAAGAACCTCCAGCTTCCTACTCTGCAATGCCTCATAGAGCATTATAAAACAGAAGAAGGGTGAGAAACAACATCATAACAGTTAATGCATAAAATTGTATATATACATATACTCATATTGGTACAAGTTATACTCAAATTATGTTCTCACCACATTAAGCATATACAAATAATCATGTCTCTACACATACACATGAACATTCACTATATTTCCTCCAAACAATCACATATAACATACACAGTTATATTCACACAACCAATGCATCATACACAGATGACTCATGCAACTCATAGAGACCGACACACGACCCTATGCAGATGCAAATGCGGTACCGACTCATTCAACAAATTCCCTAAGGAATCGAGTATTCAGCAGATCCTCCACGGGATCAAGTACTCAGCAGATTCTCCACGGAATCAAATATTCATCAGATTCTCCACGGAATCGAATATTCAGCAGATCCTCCACGGGATCAAGTACTCAGCAGATTCTCCACGGAATCAAATACTCTAACCAATCCTCCACGGGATTACATGTTATGACCGATTCTCCGAGGAATCACACAATGCAACCGATTCTCCAAGGAATCAAATATAACCATCGTATCATACGAGGTTCTGCAAATCCTCCGAGGGATCAATCGACACAAAAATGCATACTATGCTCACAAACATATTCATTGCATTTATCATATACATAACATATATCTATCATGCATTCACATTATACACCATTCCACACATGGTTTACACACATATCAGCCTATCAATGCATTTCTATTCAATTCGAGCAAATACACAAGATTATCAAATATTCAAGATTTATCATTTACTCTACAATCTAGGATTCACGCCTTTCGGCCACCCACAGCACAACATGTTGAAACAGTTCACACATCAATCATTCATATAGGCATTAATCATAATTGAATCAATCAAACATCATGCCATGAACAAACAGCAAAACAAATAACACTGCCAGGTTCGCCAACCTTCGCCTGGCGAAGCCACGCAGCGAATGCTCGCTGGCCTTCGCCTGGCGAACTCCCCAGCGAAGCCCACTGGGAGTAATTCTGGAATTACTCGCTGAGGCTCGCTACCCACTCTCCTGGCGAACCTTCGCCAACTCACCTCGCCTGGCGAACTTGCCAGCGAATACAGGGTATTAGCTTCTGACTTGCTTCGCTACAGCTCGCTGGGCTTCGCCTGGCGAAGCTTCGCTGCCTTTCGCCTGGCGAAATTGCGAAGACAGAACTTCCATGGCTGTCTCAAAGCCCAAACTCCACACAACCAACTGATTAAATCCAAACCAGTCACAGTAGCACAACCCAACCATCACCCGACTAAACTACATCGTCTAATCCGATTTCTAACCGATTAAAACCTCATTCTACTCACAAAACCAACTTCTAACCTAAGTGGAAAAAGAGTAGAAACTCTACAAAATCCACACACATACACATACAATCATATACATTAAAGAGATGATGAAGTTTCACACCCTTACCGATCGATTGCAAGCTTTGGTGATGATTCCTTGATGATTCTAGGTTTTCTTCTCCACTTTCTCTTCTCTTTCTCCTCTCCTCTTTTCTTTCTCTTGCTTTTCTTCTTATGTTACTATCTTCTTCCTTTTTCCTCTCTTATTCTATCTCTATCTCTATTTCTTTCCTCTCAAATTCTTTCCAACACTTATCAATCAATTCTTACACTAAAGTGCTAAATGTCTAAAATGCCCTTTTTACTCTAATTCCCCGAAAACTCTCCGAATCGGTAAAAATAGATAAAATAAGCAAAACACCACATAGCAATATATAATTTCTCAATTTAAAACAAACATCAAATAAATAAATTAAAAGACTCAACAATTAATGGGAATTCAGAATCGGGGCGTTACAACTCTCCCCCACTTTAGAAATTTTCGTCCTCGAAAATATCACCTGATTCAAACAACTCTGGATGCGATTCTCGCATCTTGCTTTCCAATTCCCAAGTCATGTTGCCTTCCGCGGCACCTCCCCAGGACACTTTCACAAGCGCAATATCCTTGCCTCTTAGTTCCTTAACTTCACGGTCCAAAATACTAACCGGTAAAACTTCAACTGTAAGGTTATCTCTTACTTCCACTTCATCCATTGGGATCACATGTGACGGATCCGGAACATACTTCCGAAGTTGCGAGACATGGAATACATCATGCAAATTCGAAAGGTTCGGAGGCAACGCCACACGATACGCCACAGCACCAATCCGTGCGACAATCTGATACGGACCAATAAAACGAGAAGTCAACTTTCTCGACTTCAAGGCACGACCCACACCCGTAACCGGTGTAACTCTCAAAAACACATGGTCGCCCTCTTGAAACTCGAGATCCTTTCTCCTTTTATCATGATAACTTTTCTGTCTATTCTGAGAAGCTTTCATCTTTTCCCGAATAAATTTCACCTTTTCCGTCGTTTGCTGTACCATTTCAGGACCAACTACCGACTTTTCACCTGTCTCATGCCAACACAGAGGTGTTCGACATCTCCGACCATATAAAGCCTCAAATGGCGCCATACCGATACTCGAATGGAAACTGTTATTATAGGTGAACTCAATCAACGCTAAATAACCGTCCCACGCACCACTTTGTTCAAGCACACAAGCACGCAACAGATCTTCTAACGATTGAATCGTCCTCTCGGTTTGACCATCCGTTTGCGGATGATATGCTGAACTCAATCTCAACTTAGAACCCAAGGCACCTTGCAAACTCTCCCAAAATCTTGAAGTAAATCTAGGATCTCTATCCGACACAATACTCTTAGGAACTCCATGAAGCTTCACAATAGTGCCAACATAAATCTCGGCCAACCTTTCCAAAGAATAAGTAATATCAATCGGAATAAAATGAGCCGATTTAGTAAGCCTATCAACAATCACCCAAATAGCATTATGTCCTCTTTGCGTATTCGGCAATCCCGTAACAAAATCCATCGATATACTATCCCATTTCCATTCCGGAATATCCAACGGTTGCATCAATCCACTAGGCTTCTGATGCTCCACCTTAGACTTCTGACAAGTCAAACACGAGTACACAAAACGAGCAACATCGCTTTTCAATCCAGACCACCAAAAGATCTTCTTCAAATCCTGATACATCTTATTCGCTCCCGGATGAATACTTAAGTTACTCCGATGTCCCTCTTCCAATATCATCTTTTTCAAATCCGCGTCATCGGGAATACAAATACGACCTCGAAACCTCAAAACTCCTAATTCATCAACGTTGAAATCTTCATTTCCATTCGTCATCAAATCCACAAATTTCAAATCCAACTTTTGCTTTTCACACACTGTAGTAAGGAAATCATTCGTGACATGCAACATACCAAGCTTCACACTACTCGGCGTTAACTCACAAACCAAACTCAAATCTCTAAAGTTCTCCAAGAGTTCCCACTCTCTAACCATCAAAGTAGACACGTGCAACGACTTCCGACTTAAGGCATCGGCTACCACATTCGCCTTACCCGGATGATAATTTAAACCAAAATCATAGTCCTTCAAAAGTTCTAGCCATCTCCTTTGCCTCATATTCAATTCCTTTTGATCAAACAAATACTTCAAACTCTTGTGATCGCTAAAAACTTCAAATCTTGCACCATAAAGATAGTGCCTCCAAATTTTCAAAACGAACACCACGGCCGCTAACTCCAAATCATGAGTAGGGTAATTCTTTTCATGCACTCTCAACTGCCTAGAAGCATACGCCACGACCTTCCCATCTTGCATCAATACACCACCCAATCCTGACAAAGAAGCATCACAATAAACCACAAAAGGTTCCGTAGGATTCGGCAAAATCAAAACTGGTGTTGTTGTTAACCTTCTCTTTAATTCCATGAAACCCTCTTCACAATTAACATCCCAAATAAAGGCCTTTCCTTTACAAGTCAACTGCGTCAACGGGAGTGCTAACTTCGAAAATCCTTCGATAAACCTCCGGTAGTAACCGGCCAAGCCCAAAAAGCTTCGAATTTCCGTAACCGATCTTGGAGTCTCCCATTGCATTACCGCATCAATCTTGGATGGATCCACACTAATACCATTGCCGGAAATAATATGTCCAAGAAAACTCACCTCCGACAACCAAAACTCACACTTAGACAACTTTGCATACAACTTCTTCTCTTTCAAAATCCGCAACACAATCCTTAAATGTTCTTCGTGTTCCTCTCGAGACTTAGAATAAATCAAAATGTCATCGATAAACACCACCACAAAACGATCCAACTGCTCGTGAAAGATACGGTTCATATATTCCATGAAAACACCCGGCGCATTAGAAACTCCGAATGGCATCACCGTATACTCGTAGTGACCATATCGTGTTCTAAAAGCCGTCTTCGAAATATCTTCCTCCTTAACCCGAATCTGGTGATAACCGGATCTTAAATCAATCTTACTAAAAACACGGGCTCCAACCAATTGATCCATCAGATCATCAATTCTTGGAAGCGGATACTTGTTCTTAATTGTCACCCTATTCAACTGCCGATAATCAATACACAATCGCATACTACCATCCTTCTTCTTTACCAACAATACCGGCGCACCCCAAGGAGAAACACTTGGTCTTACAAATCTCTTATCCAACAAATCATTCAACTGCTTCTTCAATTCCACCAACTCCGATGCCGACATCCGATACGGGGCCATCGAAATCGGTCTAGTACCTGGAACTAGATCAATAGAAAATTCAACCTCTCTCTTTGGCGGCACATCCGCAACATCTTCCGGAAACACTTCAGGAAATTCACAAACCACAGGAAACACGTCGAGCTCAACTTTGCTCTCTACCGACAACGATGCAAACAAACAAAACAACTGAGCTTCGTCCGCTAAAAGTTTCTTCAACTCTTTAGTGGAAAGAAAACTCTCGTTTTCACCATCTTCCAAAGAAGGAAACCTTACTAACTTGTGATAGCAATCCAAATGAACTCTATTAAATTGCAACCAATTCATACCCAAGATTACGTCCAAACCTTCCAACGGCAAACACACTAAATCCATAACGAAGTCCTTACCATACATGGTCAAAGGACAACTTGCACACACCAAAGAAGTAGTTACCGACCCCGAAGCGGGAGTCCCAATAACCATACCACTACTCAAAGAAACCATACACAAATCCAACCGCTTAGCACACGCAAGAGAAATGAACGAGTGAGTCGCTCCAGTATCAATAATAGCAACTAAAGGCATATCATTAATAAAGCATGTACCTTTAATCAAACGATCTGCCGCATTAGTGGCGTCTGAACCTGCTAATGCGAATACTTTTCCGCCCGCCGGAGCTTGTTTCGGTTTGGTACAATTCGGGCTAATGTGACCCACCTCGCCACAATTAAAACACTTCACAGCATTCTTTCTACACTCTGCTGCATCATGACCAAAGAGTCCACAGTTGGAACACTTCGCCTTGAACTTTCCACAATCATAAGACTTGTGGCCCATCACGCCACACTTAAAACATTTGATCGCACCGGAACCTCCTCCGGGTCTCCTATCAAAGTTTCCCCTATGTTTGCCCTTATCAGCAGGCGTCACATAAGGTCCGCTTCGTACTTGCTGCTTCCCTCTCCTCTCGCTCAAACCCTTATAATGAGTAGAACGAGCTCTACTATCTTCTTCATAAATTCTACAACACTCAGTCAAATCCGAAAATCTTCGTATCCTTTGATAACCCACCGCTTGCTTTATCTCCGGACGCAAGCCATTCTCATACTTGATACATTTGGAAAATTCCGCCGTAACCGCGTCATAGTGAGGGTGAAACTTCACTAACTCAGTAAACTTAGCGGTGTAGTCCACCACCGACATATTACCTTGTTTCAACTCCAGAAATTCCATTTCTCTCTTCCCTTTAACACTTTCGGGATAATACTTCCTTAGAAACTCAGCACGAAATAAATCCCATGTAATCTCCTCGTCGTCGACCTCAAGAACTTGCCTCATGCTGACCCACCAGTCATCGGCCTCTTCTCTCAGCATGTGAGTCCCTAGTCTCACCTTATTCCCTTCAGCACAATCCATCACCCTAAAAATTCTCTCAATTTCCTTTAACCATATCTGAGCACCATCCGGATCAAATCTCCCTTTAAACACCGGTGGTTGGTTCTTCCTGAACTCATCATTCGCATTCACGTTAGGTGCACCCTGCACAGCTCTGGCCATAGCCTCTAACGCCGCTGCCATAGCATTGTCATTACGACCTGCCATATTCTGAGGATTCCCAAAAATAACAACAAGGTTAAACAACCGTTCAACCAACACAACAACAAGACAGACACGACTGACTCAACACTGGCTCTGATACCACTTAATGTAACACCCCCCTCTCTATACCCCAAATAAATTAGATAAATCAATTAGGCACATAGAAAATTTATTTCATCAGAGTTTGATTAAAACATGGTATGAAAGAGGCGCATCACATTATCATGAAATTACACACATACGATACCTGCTCAAAATAGATATGCAACAACGGGTAACCCACATCTCAATATTTAGAATAAAGCGGAAACATCCAAATATTGAATCGATCTCATGCATAAAAGTATATGCAACCATCAGTTAATTCATGATTTACAACGTATCCACAACAGATACATACACATATGTATCACAAAAGAATCAAAACAAATGTAACTCCAAAAGAGTCAAAGACTTCCTAACTACCCAGATGTTACATATCAGAGCCATTGACCAAAAAGAGTGAAGACATCGCTTCACAAAAAGAACCTCCAGCTTCCTACTCTGCAATGCCTCATAGAGCATTATAAAACAGCAGAAGGGTGAGAAACAACATCATAACAGTTAATGCATAAAATTGTATATATACATATACTCATATTGGTACAAGTTATACTCAAATTATGTTCTCACCACATTAAGCATATACAAATAATCATGTCTCTACACATACACATGAACATTCACTATATTTCCTCCAAACAATCACATATAACATACACAGTTATATTCACACAACCAATGCATCATACACAGATGACTCATGCAACTCATAGAGACCGACACACGACCCTATGCAGATGCAAATGCGGTACCGACTCATTCAACAAATTCCCTAAGGAATCGAGTATTCAGCAGATCCTCCACGGGATCAAGTACTCAGCAGATTCTCCACGGAATCAAATATTCATCAGATTCTCCACGGAATCGAATATTCAGCAGATCCTCCACGGGATCAAGTACTCAGCAGATTCTCCACGGAATCAAATACTCTAACCAATCCTCCACGGGATTACATGTTATGACCGATTCTCCGAGGAATCACACAATGCAACCGATTCTCCAAGGAATCAAATATAACCATCGTATCATACGAGGTTCTGCAAATCCTCCGAGGGATCAATCGACACAAAAATGCATACTATGCTCACAAACATATTCATTGCATTTATCATATACATAGCATATATCTATCATGCATTCACATTATACACCATTCCACACATGGTTTACACACATATCAGCCTATCAATGCATTTCTATTCAATTCGAGCAAATACACAAGATTATCAAATATTCAAGATTTATCATTTACTCTACAATCTAGGATTCACGCCTTTCGGCCACCCACAGCACAACATGTTGAAACAGTTCACACATCAATCATTCATATAGGCATTAATCATAATTGAATCAATCAAACATCATGCCATGAACAAACAGCAAAACAAATAACACTGCCAGGTTCGCCAACCTTCGCCTGGCGAAGCCACGCAGCGAATGCTCGCTGGCCTTCGCCTGGCGAACTCCCCAGCGAAGCCCACTGGGAGTAATTCTGGAATTACTCGCTGAGGCTCGCTACCCACTCGCCTGGCGAACCTTCGCCAACTCACCTCGCCTGGCGAACTTGCCAGCGAATACAGGGTATTAGCTTCTGACTTGCTTCGCTACAGCTCGCTGGGCTTCGCCTGGCGAAGCTTCGCTGCCTTTCGCCTGGCGAAATTGCGAAGACAGAACTTCCATGGCTGTCTCAAAGCCCAAACTCCACACAACCAACTGATTAAATCCAAACCAGTCACAGTAGCACAACCCAACCATCACCCGACTAAACTACATCGTCTAATCCGATTTCTAACCGATTAAAACCTCATTCTACTCACAAAACCAACTTCTAACCTAAGTGGAAAAAGAGTAGAAACTCTACAAAATCCACACACATACACATACAATCATATACATTAAAGAGATGATGAAGTTTCACACCCTTACCGATCGATTGCAAGCTTTGGTGATGATTCCTTGATGATTCTAGGTTTTCTTCTCCACTTTCTCTTCTCTTTCTCCTCTCCTCTTTTCTTTCTCTTGCTTTTCTTCTTATGTTACTATCTTCTTCCTTTTTCCTCTCTTATTCTATCTCTATCTCTATTTCTTTCCTCTCAAATTCTTTCCAACACTTATCAATCAATTCTTACACTAAAGTGCTAAATGTCTAAAATGCCCTTTTTACTCTAATTCCCCGAAAACTCTCCGAATCGGTAAAAATAGATAAAATAAGCAAAACACCACATAGCAATATATAATTTCTCAATTTAAAACAAACATCAAATAAATAAATTAAAAGACTCAACAATTAATGGGAATTCAGAATCGGGGCGTTACACTCTCTACCAATCTCAAATTGAAAAGGGAATTAGAAAGCTTTGCTGTGAACTCTTAGATTTGGAGGATACCATGGAGAACTTATGTGGCAATATGCACTCAAAGTACTTGGCTTTCTTGAGGATATCTGAAGAAGCTGTGGAGGTGAAACATGAATTAATTGATCTGCAAAAGCATATATCAGCTCAAGGTATTCTTGTACAGGATTTAATGACTGGTGTCTGCCATGAATTGGATAAGTGGAATCAATCAAGTAAAGTTGTTGATGAAAATTAGGATGAACCTGAACTCCTTGAGCCTTTGTTCAGTGAGGGAAATGACCAGAAAACTCTACTCTTGGAAAAAATTGATGTACTTCTGGCTGAGCATAAGTTTGAAGAAACATTAGAGGCGTTAGATGCTGAAGAAAATTTTTTGCTGAGTTGAAAGTCTCGGCGAATAACTCTTCAGATGAAGGTTCCTCATATAAGTTTGCTCTCATGGAAAGAAAGGATGTGCTTGAAGACCAGCTAATTGGAATTGCTGAGCAACCTTCTGTTAGTTTTCCTGAGCTTAAGAAGGCATTAGATGGTTTGATAAAACTTGGAAAAGGTCCTGTTGCACATCAACTAATGCTGAAATTTTATGGCTCTCACCTCCAAAAAAATTGAGGCATTGCTTCCCTCGAGCTCTCTCTGTCCTGAAACATTTCCTTTTACATTGTCTAAGATTGTTTTCTCTGTTATTTTGTTGACAATAAAGGAATCTGGTTTGATTTTTGGAGATAATCCTGTTTATACAAACATAATTGTTCAGTGGGCAGAGTGGGAAATTAAATATTTTGTACGATTGGTGAAAGAGAATGCACCATCATCCGAGACGGTGTCTGCCTTACAATCTGCTAGCATTTGTATTCAGGCTAGTTTGAAGTATTGCTCAATTTTGGAGCCACAAGGATTAAAAATGCCTAAATTACTATTGGTGCTACTGCATCCTTCTGTTGAAGAAGTTTTAGAGTCAAATTTTAGACGTGCTAGAAGAGTAGTTCCTGACATGACAGAATCGGCTGGATGCTTACCATTGTCACCACAGTTCGCCTCTTCACTTTCTGCAGTTGCAACTTCATCCAGTAACATGCTTGTTGAGAGTGGAGTGCGATTTATGCACGTAATTGAAGAGATACTGGAACAGTTAACACCAATGGCTATTGTGCACTTTAGAGGAAATGTACTCAACAGAATCATACAACTATTTGATAAATACATGGACTCTCTTATCAAATCACTACCGGGTCCTTCGGATGATGACAATCTTCCAGAGCTTAAAGAGGTCGTGCCTTTCAGAGCTGAGACAGACTCAAAACAACTTGCAATATTAGGACTAGCTTTTACCATATTGGATGAACTATTACCAAATGCTGTATTTTCGACATGGATACTACAAAATGAAAGCAAAGAACCAAATAGTGGACTCACAGAGAGTGTAGGTTTCAATTCAAATGCTAGTGCAGAATTAAAGGAATGGAGGAAACATCTTCAGCATTCTTTTGACAAGCTTCGAGATCACTTATGTCGGCAGTATGTCTTGAGTTTCATCTATTCAAGAGAGGGAAAAACCCGATTGAATGCAAATATTTACTTGAGCGGTAACAGAGAGGATCTTTACTTGGACTCTGGCTCACTGCCTTCACTTCCATTTCAGGCATTATTTGCAAAGCTTCAGCAATTAGCTACTGTGGCTGGAGATGTATTGCTTGGGAAGGAGAAAATACAGAAAATTTTGCTTGCAAGATTAGCAGAGACTGTTGTCATGTGGTTATCTGATGAGCAATAATTTTGGGGTGTCTTGGAGGATAATTCAGCTCCTCTACTACCTCTTGGTATGCATCAGCTGATACTTGATATGCACTTTACGATTGAAATCGAACGGTTTGTGGGATATCCATCTCGACATGTTCATCAGATAGCATCAGCTATTATTGCTCGTGCCATCCGGACCTTCTCCGCTAGAGGCATAAACCCACAAAGTGCACTTCCTGCGGATGAGTGGTTTGTCGAAACTGCGAAGTCGGCGATAAACAAACTCTTGCTTGGGGCATCAGGGTCGGAGACATCTGATATTGATGAAAATCACATCATTGTTCATGACGAGGTTGTCTCAGATTCAAATACCGTTTCTTCTTTGTCTACGATGGACTCTATTGAATCTTTTGCTTCTGCTAGCATGGCAGAATTTGACATCCCTTCTAACTTGTCTGATCCTGATAATTGAATTTTTCCTATAGCTTTAAAATAGAAAGATACAGTCAGCATAAACAAACAAAAAATTAAGAGGCTAAAAAAATAGGACAGGAAGCTCAGCAAATGACAGCAGAGACACATTCACAAAAATGGCAAATACAGAGCAGTAGCAAGCAATTGTAGTACCACAGTCCTAACACAAGAATGGGAATATGACAGATTAGTAGGAGACCAAACCTAAAACCTAAGGGGCATAAAATTTCAGAGCTTCAAGAGTTGGTCTGCTAAACCTAATTGGATTGGACATATATAGAGCAACACTATTCACTCAAAAAAAAGGAGGAGGAAAAACCCTAACCCTACCAGCCGCTAACCCTTCTTCCTCCTTCACCAACATCAACTATCCTCAACCCTCTGTTCAGAACTGAAAAGAACCTCCACCTTCAACAAGCTCTTCTCCTCTAACTCACAACCCTGCACTAACTTCATCTTCACCTTCTTCCCCATTCAACTGTCATAAAACAAAACACGATATTCAACCATCATAATCCAATAAAACTCACATAAAACCGAAAAAAGATTAAAGATAGAGCTTATCTGTTTCGGTATTGGCATTCTGTTTTCGGTATTGGCATTCTAGTGGTACCGGTCTAACAAAAGCTTTGCGTCATCCAAACTCCTCATTGCTAGCACGGGAACCTGTCGGATTTGCTCCAACTCTGTAAGTATTCTGTTCATTTGTTTTTCTGTCTTCATGAATCTTAAACAGTTGTTACTTTGTTTCCTGGCTTCCTGGCGGTGAGTTTGCGAGAGAGAAAAGAATAGCAATCACAATAAAACCTCCTGCATCAACCTTCATAACCATGAACATGACTCTCAAAAGCTGGCAACATCTCACTTCAAATAACTAACCTTCAAACAATTCAAATGAAAACAGAACAACAATCTCCACAAACCTTCAACCACTTCAACCCTCAGAAGGAGGAGAAAACCAAAAAAAACCCTGTATCCATTTCCCCATCAACTCATCTTCCATAAACCATAACCTCAACACCAAAATCGAAAATCATCAAACCCTCTTCTCCTTTCTCAAAACATCCCACCACAAGCCCGTTCTTTGTCCAAACCTCCATCATACCCGTTTACCATCTCCAAACAATAACCATTTTCCCTAAATCTCCTCCGCAAGACCCGCTCGAATCCAACTTCAGAAAACCACCATCCAAACTCCCATCTCCAACCATTTCCGCTTCTACCCCAGATCCTCCTTAAATCAACCCTAGAAATCAAACCAGATCTGGAGGTGGATATACATTCGAACCTGAGAAATAAGCTTGAATGATTCACGACCTTAGAGATCAAACGAAATAGTTGGGAGATGAAGAGGGACTGTCTTGTGTGAAAGGTTGTCGTGGCTTTGGACCTTGTCGACATTCTCGTTTTCATTTTGATTGGGTTTTATTTAAGAGAGAAATGTCCTTCAAGAGAAAAAAGAGAGGTGGAAAGACTTGCTGAAGAAGCTCATTTGGATTTCTCTTTTTTTATTTTATTTTGATTGTTGGTCTGTTTAGGCCTCACGACCCATTCCCCTTTCTGGATCATACTTCCGTTTTTCTCTTAACCGCCCATGTTCTCTTTTTTTAAACCATGTGAATATTATTATTATTATTATTAGTTTTATGCATATAATCTTAGTTTTAAAACATACTGTTATTTTCTGTATATACTATGTATTATAGTTTTTGTTTTATTTTTGCAAATATTTTTATATATTCTATATCTTTTAGAGGTTATATTATTTTATAGTTTTTATATATTTTACTTCTTATAGAGGTTTTTATTTATTTCTCTTTTAGAATTTAATAAATATTTCCTTAGAAGTTTCTGTTAATATTTTATATTATAGTTTTAGAATTTTTTGTTTAGAAATTAAATTTTATTTGTTAGTGGGCTTTGTATCCCATTTTCTTCTGTTTTGGTCGATGATGAGACCTCTGTAATTCATTACCAGTCAAATTATTGATGAGTAATGTTGGATCTGAGACCACCTCTTTTCTCTCTTCATTACTTGTCCCAACTCGATTCAAAAGCATTGTAAAACCATCTTCAAAATCCAATTATCTTTGTATTGAATTAAAAAGAGGGGATTAAGTGTAGACTTTCTTCCTCTCCGAGTGTTGGGATGCCCACTGTAGTGAGGGTGGTTTCGACTTTCGTCTTTCAATACGAAGACGCTTTCCATCCATTTTCAGATCTCATCTTCTTAAAATGATTTCTTTGTATTGAATTAAAAAGAGAGGATTGGGTGTAGACCTCTTCTTCTTCGAGCGTTGGGATGCCCACTGTAGTGAGGGTGGTCTCGATGCTCGTCTTTCAATACGAAGACGTTTTCAATCCCTTCTCTCCTAAAACCTCGGTTTCGTACTGAGTCCATTTTCAAACCATCTTTAAAATTAATTTCTCTTTGTATTGAACTAAAAAGAGAGGGTTGGGTGTAGACCTCTTCCTCTCCGAGTGTTGGGATGCCCACTGTAGTGAGGGTGGTCTCGATACTCGTCTTTCAATACGTAGACACAACTTCCTTCTGCAACCTTTCTAACCTAAAACCTCGGTCTTGCACCGAGTGCATTTTCAAGCTCTTTTCCTAACAAAACTTGAATGGTCGTGGAGTGGTTAGGCGTAGGCCTTCTCCTATCCCGAGTGTTGACGATTACCGTAGGGTTCTCTGTCGCAAAGCACTTACCATTCAAAACCAAAAACATCTTTAATAAGAGAATGAAGTTCTCTTCGCATTGAATTAAAGAGAGAGGATTAAGTGTAGTCTTCTTCCTCTCCGAGTGTTGGGATGCTCACTGTAGTGGGGGTGGTCTCGATACTCGTCTTTCAATATGAAGACGCTACGTTTGCCACACCATTTCGTAACAAAAACCTTGAGATAAAGAATTGGGTACTACCCGTAGGGGTTACTATCCGAGGACCTATCTCGCCCCAAAAGCAATTCCACCAATCAAATGTGACATCTTGCCTCGTCTGGCGAAAACCTAATATCCTTCAAAAAAGGATATGTTACATCCGTTCTACCGCAAACAGGTAACGCATAAGTCTCCTCACATGTGAGCAGCAAAACACCTAAACTGCTAGAATGCGCACGATAGCATCATCCATAAAAAAAACATCAACACACCGTAGGCCGAACTACGGCTGCTCTGATTCTTTACTTTTTCAAGTAAAGATACGTAGGCACAAGGGCCACAATCCTTGCCGAGCACATTCCCCCCTATATCAGTAGTTCCCCGAACTACGTCGACTCTGACTTTCTCATGTCTATTGAGAATACATAGGCATAGGACCGCGAAGTCCTACCGAGTCTGTTCTTTCTCTTTTTCCCCGTTCTCTCTTTCCTCCTACCTTTCCTGTTTCTAACCCTTCTTTTACCCTGTGGAACACTTCTTTTAGCATAGTGTTTAAGTAAATAAATTCATACATCGACAAACAAAAGGTTCCCATCGAGTACGATGGATGCGAGAGGTGCTAATACCTTCCCCTTGCATAACCGGCTTCCGAACCCGTTCATGGTTGCGAGACCATCTTATCCTTTCTTTTCTTAAGGTTTTCTCGATATTTTCCTTTCCCCTCATGGGATAAATAAAGTTCGATGGCGACTCTTCTGTCTATCTTTTTCGCCTCCCCGTCGTTGCACGACGCATTTTTCGAGTAGCGACAGCTGGCGACTCTGCTGGGGAGTCCTAGCGAGTCAAGCCTATTTTGTTTGTCGTGTTTATGTTTTTACTTGTTTTATTCATTTATGCTTTATTCTCTAACTGTTGGGTTTATTTGGATGGTTTGTAAGCATAAAAGCTTTCTACCCGAGCTTTCGAGTATATACTAAGATAGGAGGTGGGTTCTTTCTGATTTGCGAGACTTAGGACTCGTTGAGTTGGATCGAATTCCACCGCTCAGATGAGACCCCGTTGGGATGATTATGTCTTACGTGTAGTCGTAATGACGTCTTTATTTCCGACGTGGGAGTCCGTGACTCTGAGGACCTTTGTAGAACCTTATTCCAAAGGTTGCTAAGACATGACTCTGTGTTCATCCTTTGAAGGGATTACCGTCTTACGAGTAGTCGTTATGATGGAAAACTTTTGAGGGTTAGTGCATGGGACTTTGTTTAAAAGCCTTTGGGATACCCTCTTACAAACCAATAGATAACCCACCCGATGGGAGAGATACTTTTTGTGTTGTTTTGCAGGGCCGGTGATTTTGATCTCGCTTTGTGTTCCTTATCATGTGCATTCATAAAACATTGCATATCATTTTTCGCATATCAAGGGACTTAAGAGACTGTGATTATCTCAGGTATTGGTGAATACAATGACTGACCAAAGAAAGAGAAGCACAAATTCCATCAAGTTTAGAGAACCAAAGTTGGAACTAGTTCAAGACATTCTGATCGACGTACCAAAGGCTATCAAGATCAACTTTCATGGGAAGTATGGGAAATTGCTTGATCTCCTCCATTCTAGGGTCGATACTTGGGCTTTGTTCGCTATGGCTCAGTTCTATGATGCACCTCTCAGATGTTTCACTTTTCAAAACTATCAGTTGGCCCCTACTCTTGAGGAATATTCTCACATTTTGAACATCAAGATTAAGGATCAACCTATATACACAGGCTTGGAAGAAGAACCAAAACCTCCTGCCATTGCTCTTACTCTACGTATGACCAAAGAGGAAGTCAAAGAGGGGCTAGCCAATAAGGGAGGGGTTCAAGGTTTTCCTTTGAAATTTCTGCTAGATAAAGCTGCTCAGTACAAGACTATGGGAGATTGGGAAAGATTTGGTATTGTCGTTGCTCTAATGATCTATGGGATTGTCCTCTTTCCAAATGTAGACAATTTCATAGACATAGCTGCTATCATTCTCTTCATGCAAAGGAATCCCATTCCTACCCTCCTCGCTGATGTTTACCATTCTATTCATTGGAGAAGTGAAAAGAAGTCAGGAATGGTCCAATGCTGTTCGCATCTACTATTCAAATGGTATGCCTCTCATCTACCGAAGAAGGGACCATTCGTAGAAAACAAGAAAAAACTGAAGTGGTCTCAATGCATTATGTCTCTAGAGGCCAATGATATTGCTTGGTATTCTCAGGAGTACTACGATGTGGAGATTATCTTTAGTTGTGGGGAATTCGGTAATGTGCCTCTAGTCAGTAGGGCTGGTTGTATCAACTACAACCCAGTCACGGCATTGCGCCAATTGGGCTATGCTATGGAAGATGAGCCCGAAGCAGAGAAAGTTCAAAGCTTTGTTTTACTTGCCACAACAGAAGATCCTGCTTTTGCCAGGAAGATTGCTAAAGCATGGGGCAAGATTCACACGAAGGGAAGGCAAGAGTTGAAGGCGAAGAATTGTGTGGCGAAAGAGCCATACAACCAGTGGTTGCTAGCCTGAGTGGCCGAAAGGTTGCTGCCATTTCCCTCAGAACCATCGATGCGAGAAGGACCTCCTGCTCCCACCCATGTATCTATGGAAGAGTACGAGAAACTGAAGCAAGTGGTAGAGAGGTTGACTAAAGAAAATCAGGACCTCGAAGCTGAAATTCACCGAGCGAATGTGGAGAATGGTCAGTACAAGAGGAAAGTAGAGTTTGAACAAGATCGGGCGGCTGAGAGCAGCAAGAAATTGAAGTTAGAAACACACATGAGAGTCAAGTACCAACAGGGTTTCAAAGGAGCTGATACATCATTGACAACTCTTCGACAACGCCTAAAAGAGACTAAGGCTTCTTGTGATAGAGCATGGCATTTCTTTGAACTAGCTTCTGCTGAGAAAAAGGAGACAAGAGAGAATCTTGAAGCTGATATTGGGAATCTCGAAAAGCAACTGAGAAACGCCTTGACCCTAGTAGAGGACGAACGAAGACTCAAGGAGGAAGCATTAAGGGCTTCATATGTCACTCTTGACATGTGGAACAACAAATGTCAGGAATTGGAGACTGCCCAAGAAACAGCTACTCTATGGAGGAATCGCTTCGACGACTTGCATAGGGATAGTGCTCAGTGGCTCCAGAAGGAGGCTCAACTCAATGAATTGTTGGACACCCACGTGGATTCTATTTGCTATTACCAATCGACTCTAGACATGTGTCGCGCTAGGTATAACAATCTGGTGGAGCATTGCAACCTCATGATTCGTGATATTCCATGGAGGTTGGAAAGCGCAATTCAAGATTTGGAAGGAAATGATATCCCTCCTGCTATTCACCACTTTCTCCAGCTCTGCGACCAGATGGTTAGAAGATTCATGTTCGAAACGAAGAAGCTTGAAGAACGTCTCCAAAAGAAAGAGTTTTAGTTATTCAGTATTTTCTTGTAGCATGACTTGTTAGTTTTGGCTTATTCAGCAATTGTTTGTATTGAATTTTCTCTAAAATTAATTAAAGTTTGCTTTGTGGTCTAAATTGTGCACTTCTTTATTATTCAGTCATGATTCTATAATACCAATGATAATCACAAGCTTCGAAAGTCTCTCGAGCATTTTGCATACGTTTGCGCATTTTTCTTTTTTGCATTTCCTACAACCCGACCTTACACGCCGCTTACCCCTTTCAGAAAGAGTAAAGCAAGCTGACTTCACGACATCGGTATAATACAAGGAATAATCAGAAGAGAGTCATGGATCAGATAGAACAAGACCATGCTACTATGAGGAGCGAGATGCTAGGCATGAAGACGCAGATGAATCAACTCATGGAGGTGATTCAGAACATGGCCAGGAGTCAAGAGGAGATGAGGCAAGAAGCAGAGAGGAGCGCTAATCAGACTTTGGCTGGTGCAATTCCCAATGCAAGTGGTGCAATTCCAATTCCTGTTGAGGCCACCCCAACCCCTGTTGGGGCAATTCCTACTTCTGCCGGTGCTGTACCTATCAATACCGTCCCTCCACCAGTCGGTACTACTCAACCTCATGGCACTGCGATCCCAATACCGGTCCAGTATGATGAACATGAAGGCTTCTATGAGAATTCAGCTGAAGCATATGCACCCCAAACCGCTGAGTTGGAGAAAAAGTTCAAGGCCTTACAAGAGGTGGTAAGGGCACTGCAAGGCCCCGATGTTTTGGGATTGGATGCTGCTGAAATATGTCTTGTACCCGGAGTTAAGATACCTCCGAAGTTTGTAATTCCAACCTTCGAGAAATACAAGGGTAACAGTTGTCCTAAGACCCACATAAGGTCTTACTGTAGGAAGATGGCCGCCTATTCTGATGACGAGAAGCTATTAATCCATTTCTTTCAAGATAGCTTAACAGAGGCGTCCCTAGAATGGTATATGCACCTTGAACGATCCAATGTGAGAAGCTGGAAAGAGTTAGCAGACGCTTTCGTGAAGCATTATCAGTATAATACTGACATGGCTCCGAATCGTATGCAGCTTCAGAATTTGACCCAGAAGCCGAATGAGTGTTTTAAAGACTTCGCGCAGAGATGGAGGGGAGTAGCTGCAAGGGTACAACCTCCGTTGATGGAGAAAGGACTGACAGACCTATTAATGGGCACGCTACAAGGACCGATCTTTGAGCGGTTAGCATCCACAACCTCCACGGTGTTTTCTGAACTTGTCATGGCTGGAGAGAGATTAGAGAGTTTCATGAAGGCGGGAAAGATTCAGAATGCAGGCGGATCTTCAAGTGGGGTCAAGAAGCCTTATCAGGGTTTCGTTAAGAAAAGGGAAGGCGAAGCTAGTGCTGTGTTCACCAATAGAGGGAGAACTCACCAAGGTTATCACCACATTGCTGCCATTGCTCCACAGCAACCACTTTCCATTCCGGCAAATCAGCCTGCGACTCAGCAAAATCGACAACAACAACCCTATCAACCAAGACAAAATCAGTATCAAGGGCAGAGAAAACCAGAAAGAAGGCTTGATCCAATTCCGTCCACCTACGCCAAATTGCTTCCATTCTTGTTGAAAGGAGGTCTCGTTCAACTTAGGGAAATGAAAGATCCTCCGGCTGTTCTCCCCTACGGTTACGACGTGAATGCGAGATGTGAATTCCACTCTGGCGCCCCAGGCCACAGCATTGAGAATTGTAAGGCTTTAAAATACATTGTGCAGAATCTTATCGATTCAAAAGCGATAAACTTTACCCGAAATACTCCGAACATCAAGACTAATCCAATGCCACCTCACCACTCAACAAACATGATTGAAGGCTCTAAGGGGATCCGATTAATTTCAGATATTGAGAAATTAAGGACCCCACTTTCCACTATTAAGGAGCAACTCTTGTTGAAAAACATTTATCCAGGATGTTCGACTAATTGCCATGATTGCATGGACGGATCTCAAGGATGCACTGAGCTAAAGAAAGGCATACAAAGCCTGATTGATCAGGGTGTATTAGTAGCAGAACAACTATCAAAGATTGAGGAAGTTGCTACTCTTGAAATTCCGTTCGAAACATTGGAGATACCATATGATGATGGATATGAGCTTTGGATCCCATTTGACAATTCGACTCGCACACCATTGACCATACCGTGCGATGAGGAAGAATGGGACAACATGTATGAACATACTTCTATCCCACTGTAGATCCCGTATGATCCAATTGAGATACCTATGTCTCCACCATCAATGAACCAGCTTGTCATTTCGGCCCCATCTCCGTTTCCATACGAGAGCACGAAAGTTGTACCTTGGTTATACGATGAAACTGTTTTTCTCAACGGACAGAAGGTGGCAGAAGAAGATGTATTGGAAGAAAAGAAGACTGTAGAGAACATCGTGGGAACCGGAGGCGTCACTAGAAGTGGTCGAATCTTCGCTCCAACTGCACCTCCTGTCAACAGCAGTGACAATACAAGGAAAGGTACTGCCGTACCGAGCACCAATGAACAGGGGCAGTCATCTAAACAGAAAGGCATCCCAAATGATGAAGCGGAGGAGTTTCTAAGAATCATTCAGAAAAGCGATTACAAAGTGATTGACCAGCTCAATCAGACACCCTCGAAGATATCCATGTTGTCATTGTTAATGTGTTCAAAGGCCCATCAAGAAGCACTGCTAAAATTCTTGAAGGCAGCTCATGTGCCAGAGGAGATATCAGTAGTACAGTTTGAAGAAGTGGTGGGAAATATTGCATCAGGTCATATTTTGAGCTTTAATGATAGTGAATTACCTCCCGAAGGTAAAAATCATAACAAGGCCTTGCACATTACCATCGAATGTGTGGATGTTGTATTCTCTAGGGTGTTTGTTGACACTGGATCATCGTTGAATGTGTTACCAAAAAGCTCGTTGTGCAAGTTGTCAATTGAAGGACTTGTGATGAAGCCAAGTCAAACTATTGTAAAAGCTTTTGATGGAGCTAAGAGAACTGTGGTAGGCGAGGTTGATCTCCCGATCAAGATTGGACCTCATACTTTCATCATTACATTTTATGTAATGGATATATACCCCGCTTACAGTTGCCTTCTTGGTCGTCCGTGGATTCATTCCGCAGGTGCTGTAACTTCAACCTTGCATCAAAAGATCAAATTTATGATTAACAATCAGATGGTCATTATTGAGGGTGAAGAAGATGTTCTTGTAAGTCATCTTGCTTCTTTCCGCTATGTGGAAGTGGGAAATGAAGTGCATGAGACACCGTTTCAAGCTTTTGAAGTAATCAATGTTGAAATGATTTACGAAAAGCCAACATCTTCAATAGTGACTTGGAAGGACGCGAGGACGGTGATAGAGGAAGGACATCCGCGAGGATGGGGCAGGGTGTTGGAATTGCCCGTCAACAAAAATGGAGCTGGTCTAGGTTACAAGCAGAAGAATGCAACTGATAAGGGCAAAGAGCTTGCAACTCCGTTGGTTTTTACTAGTGGAGGCCACCTTGTCGATGGTCAAGTCATGTTTTTGGAAACTGAAGCCGAAGGTCATGAAGAGTTGTGTATGGTGTATCCTAGGGCGCCTAATCAAACTTTGAACAATTGGAGAGTCGTCGAAATCCCCGAAGTTACTCTAGTAGACGAGTAATTCCCTTTTATTTTACCTAAAAAAAAATCATATGCTCTGCCCGAGGCATATGGATCATGTTGTAGGGCCTTTTGCTTTTAAAGCACAACTTATCATCAATAAATAAACTTTCGCATCCAATTACGCTCTCTTTCTTTCATTTTTACTTTTTGCACATAAAATTATCTTTGAAAGATAATGTTTTGTTTTATTTTCCTTTTTTCTGTCAACCTTTTCTAAAAAAATAAAAAAAAAGTAATAAAGCATGAAGTCATTCATCGTGCAGATCTTCCCTTGCTCCTGTCAATAACGACCCCGCTATGGTCCAATATGACTTTGATAACCCGATCTACCAAGCCGACAAAGACTGCGAGGAAGATTGTGATCTCCCAGAAGAGCTAGCTAGACTATTGAAGCAGGAGTCAAAGGTCATTCAGCCCTACCAAGAAGAGGTCGAAGTCATCAACATGGGAACTGAAGAGGATACCAAAGAAATCAAGATAGGTGCAACTTTGGAGTCAGAGATTAAGTCAAAACTGATAATATTGCTTCGAGAGTATGTTGACGTATTTGCTTGGTCTTACAAAGATATGCCCGGTCTAGACGAAGAGATTGTGACGCACAAACTACCTCTCAAGGAAGGCTGCCCGCCGGTGAAGCAAAAGTTGAGGAGAACAAAGCCAGAGATGTCCTTCAAGATCAAAGAGGAAGTGCAAAAGCAATTAGACGCTGGTTTTCTGGCAGTATCCAACTATCCACAATGGATGGCGAATATTGTCCCAGTACCTAAAAAAGATGGGAAGGTGTGAATGTGTGTAGATTATAGAGACCTCAATAGAGCGAGTCCGAAAGATGACTTCCCTTTGCCACACATTGATGTGCTAGTAAACAACACGGCCCAGTTCTCTGTCTTCTCATTTATGGATGGATTTTCTGGATATAACCAGATTAAGATGGTGCCCGAAGATATGGAAAAGACGACTTTCATCACTCCATGGGGAACTTTCTGTTACAAGGTCATGCCGTTTGGGCTTAAGAACGCAGACGCAACATATAAGCGAGAAATGGTCACTCTTTTCCATGACATGATACATAAAGAGATTGAGTGTTATGTAGACGATATGATTGCGAAATCACAGACTGAGGAAGAGCACCTCATCCACTTGGAAAAGCTATTCGCCCGATTAAGGAAATTCCAGCTGAGACTAAATCCCAACAAATGCACTTTTGGTGTAAGATCTGGTAAACTGCTAGGTTTTATTGTGAGCCAAAAAGGGATTGAAGTCGATCCAGATAAGGTCAAAGCTATTCAAGAGATGCCGGCACCCAAAACTGAAAAAGAAGTCCGAGGGTTCCTTGGGAGGTTGAACTATATCGCCAGGTTCATATCTCATCTAACGGCCACTTGTGAGCCCATCTTCAAATTACTTCGAAAGGATCAAGTTGTGGTATGGAACGATAATTGTCAGAAAGCCTTTGAGAAGATAAAGGAATACCTACAAGAACCGTCGATCTTGATGCCTCTAGTACCCGGACGACCCCTGATCATGTACCTGACTGTGCTAGAGGGATCCATGGGATGCATGTTGGGACAACATGATGAAACCGGCAGGAAAGAGCATGCAATTTATTACCTCAGCAAGAAGTTTAACGACTGTGAAACGAGATATTCAATGCTCGAGAAGACATGTTACGCATTGGCTTGGGCAGCAAAACGCTTGAGACAATATATGCTCACCCATACGACTTTGTTGATCTCCAAGATGGATCCTGTCAAATACATATTCGAGAAGCCCGCTCTCACCGGCCGAGTAGCTCGTTGGCAAATGGTGTTAACAGAGTATGACATCCAGTATGTTACGCAGAAAGCCATCAAAGGAAGTGTGCTCTCTGAATACCTTGCCCACCAACCTATGGACAACTACCAGTCCATGCGCTTCGATTTCCCCGACGAAGACGTCATGTTTGCCAGAGATTATGCCACGCCAGGCCCAGATGATGGACCCGAACCAGGATCGCGATGGACGCTCGTGTTCGATGGTGCCGCAAATGCCAAAGGTTGTGGAATTGGGGCAATCATCACTTCTCCAACTGGCTTTCACTTGCCATTCACCGCCAGATTATGCTTCGAATGTACTAACAACATGGCCAAATATGAAGCTTGTATTTTCGGAATTGAGGCTGCCATTGATAATAGAATCAAGATTCTAGAAGTCTATGGAGATTCCGCGCTTGTCATATGCCAGATTAAAGGGGAGTATGAAACACTGGACCTCAAGTTAATTCCTTACAAAGATCATGTCTTGAAGTTAATCCCGTACTTTGATGAGATCACTTTTCATTACATTCCCAGAGGAGAAAATCAGTTGGCTGAAGCTCTAGCAACACTAGCATCTATGTTTCAGGTCAAGTGGAAGAATGAGGCGCCATCCATCCACTTGGAATATTTGGACGAACCCGCTTATTGCCTAGCGGCCGATGTGGAGGAAACTAAAATTGATGATCATCCTTGGTTCTATGACATCAAGCGATATCTAGAGACACAAGAATATCCAGAAGGCATAACTATCACTGACAAGAAGTATCTCAGAAAGCTCTCCTCAAAGTTCTTCCTCAGTGGTGACGTGTTATACAAGCAGAATTACGATTCGGTTCTACTCAGATGGGTGGATAAACACGAAGCAGAACGTATCATAAATGAAATGCACGAAGGATCTTTTGGGACACATGCTGGTGGTCATACTATGGTTAAAAAGATTCTGAGGGCGGGATACTATTGGATGACGATGGAAACGGATTGTTGTCTCCATGTCCAGTCATGCCACAAGTGCCAAATTTACGCAGACAAGGTCCATACTTCACCACTCCCTCTGAATGTTTTGACTTCGCCTTGGCCTTTCGCTATGTGGGGTATAGATGTAATCGGACGCATCGAGCCAACCGCTTCAAATGGGCACCGTTTTATCTTAGTGGCCATCGATTACTTTACCAAATGGGTAGAAGCTGCGTCCTATGCCAACGTCACTAAGCAAGTGGTGACTCGCTTCATCAAGAAAGAGATTATTTGTCGATATGGAATCCCAAACAAGATCATTACAGACAATGGTTCAAACCTCAACAATAAAATGATGAAGGAGTTGTGTAAAAACTTCAAAATTGAACACCACAATTCAACACCTTATCGCCCTAAAATGAATGGAGCTGTTGAGGCGGCAAATAAGAACATTAAGAAAATCGTCCAGAAGATGGTGAAGACTTACAAAGACTGGCACGAGATGTTGCCATTTGCGTTGCATGGCTACCGCACCTCAGTGCGCACTTCCACAGGGGCAACCCCGTTTTCTCTCGTATATGGCATGGAAGCAGTATTGCCCATTGAAGTAGAGATTCCCTCCTTAAGGATTTTGGCAGACGTCAAGCTAGATGAGGCCGAATGAATACAACGCCAGACTCGACCAACTTAATCTCATCGACGAGAAGCGCATGACGGCCATCTGTCATGGACAGTTATACCAAAAACGATTGAAGAAGGCCTTTGATAAGAAGGTTCGCCCACGGCACATCCAAGCAGGAGATTTGGTACTGAGGAAAATTCAGCCAACCCACGTCGATCCAAGGGGAAAATGGGCACCGAATTACGAGGGTCCGTATATAGTAAAGAAAGTTTTCTCCGGAGGAGCCTTGATCCTTTCAACCATGGATGGTGACGATCTCTCATCCCCTGTGAATGCGGATGCAGTTAAAAAATATTATGCCTGAAAAATAGGCCCGGTGGACCCAAAAGGAAAATCCATGCAAAAATGGGCGTCCTGGTGGACCATAAAAATGGTTCAGGCAAAAATTAGGAACTAGAAATAAAAGAAAATGTATCCTGGTAGGCTGAAAACCCGAAAGGGCGGCCTACGCAAAAGTTAGGGATTTAAAAAGGCAGAACTGCATCCCGAGGGTATTTGTGAATTTTCTTTCGTGACTATCAAGCTCCTGATTGAGAAGGATCAATTCGATCGTTGCGCTCAGAAGCCAGGCGTGAAGGGTATTCAAAGACATACGAGCCATAGCAGATTTGAAACTTGGCAGGAACTGTTTCGACATTGTCTTAGTTTTTTCCTTCAAAGCAATTACCTCTTTTAGGAATTGCATCCTTTTGTAATTTTCCCATTTTTATGGGTTTCCATCAATAAAAATTACTTTTATTAAAGATTTTCTGTTCTATTTTTCTTACCATTTGTATGCAAGTTTCGTTTATTTGATGATGAGTTTTGCATATAATGACATTATGGTAGAATAATTTAAGGGATAACTTACTCTTTATGGTAACCAAAGGGTAACCACAACTCTGAGGAGTGCGCAGGAACATTGTTTAAGACTTCAAAATGACTTGATTGGCAAGGTTGTCATAGCCCAGCAAAACTGACCATGAGTTGAAAATCTCAACACATCCAAGTTCTTTATACATCAAGAAAAGATGATGTCAGGAAGTCAGGCTTGTCCTTCACTTTCCCACCTAAGCTAAAGTCCAATCTGCATTGGCAACTATCAAAATCCGCTGTGTCGGCACCTACATTTTCAATCACCCATTTGCAATCATATGCATCATACGCATCACATTCGGCTTCATAAGCATCTTGTATCATATGCATACCTAGAATCACGTCACATCTTCCCCAGTTTTTTTTTCATCTCCGCGCATTAGCATTTGCATTTGCATTTCCATTTATGGAACATCATCATCATTAAGCATTCACATATGCGAGCTCAGATCCAGAATCAATACCAAAGATTTCCAAGACCATTTACCCAGTCAGGGGCATTCTGGACAAATTTTTGAGCTTCAAAGCAACCATCAACCCAGTCAGGGGCATTCTGGACAAATTTTTGAGCTTCAAAGCAACCATTAACCCAGTCAGGGGCATTATCTGCGAAGAACGTGGGTCCTCCCATGAAATTAAAGAATATCAAAGCAAGATTCAGCCCGGTCAGAGGCACCTTTTCAAGACCATGGGTATTTCCCATGACGTATTTCAACCTCGTGGTTTTTAACCAGATCTTCAAAATCAACATTCAGCCTAAACATGGGCATCTTCAATAAAGCAATGGGCGTTCCCCAGTGATTTGTCTCCAGCAGACTTGACTATCTTTCTTCAGCGATAAGTGGCAATCTATTTAGAGAAGCTTATCCATCTTCAGTGATAAGTGGCAATCTCTTTAGAGAAGCTTATCCATCTTTAGCGATAAGTGGCAATCTCTTCAGAGAAGCTTATCCATCTTCAGCGATAAGTGGCAATCTCTTCAGAGAAGCTTATCCATCTTCAGTGATAAGTGGAAATCTCTTCAGATAAGCTTATCCATCTTCAGCGATAAGTGGCAATCTCTTCAGAGAAGCTTATCCATCTTCAGCGATAAGTGGAAATCTCTTCAGAGAAGCTTATCCATCTTCAGCGATAAGTGGCAATCTCTTTAGAGAAGCTTATCTATATTCAGTGATAAGTGGCAATCTCTTCAGAGAAGCTTATCCATCTTCAGTGATAAGTGGCAATCTCTTCAGAGAAGCTTATCCATCTTCAGCGATAAGTGGCAATCTCTTCAGAGAAGCTTATCCATCTTCAGCGATAAGTGGCAATCTCTTCAGAGAAGCTTATCCATCTTCAGCGATAAGTGGCAATCTCTTCAGAGAAGCTTATCCATATTCAGTGATAAGTGGTAATCTCTTCATAGAAGCTTATCCATCTTCAGTGATAAGTGGCAATCTCTTCAGAAAAGCTTATCCATCTTCAGCGATAAGTGGCAATCTCTTCATAGAAGCTTATCCATCTTCAGCGATAAGTGGCAATCTCTTCAGAGAAGCTTATCCATCTTCAGTGATAAGTGGCAATCTCTTCAGAGAAGCTTATCCATCTTCAGCGATAAGTGGCAATCTCTTCAGAGAAGCTTATCCATC
This sequence comes from Lathyrus sativus, assembly GCA_963859935.3. Lineage (NCBI taxonomy): Eukaryota > Viridiplantae > Streptophyta > Magnoliopsida > Fabales > Fabaceae > Lathyrus > Lathyrus sativus. Next base: position 557,513,586 of record OZ012735.1, on the reverse strand, counting down.
TTCAGCGATAAGTGGCAATCTCTTCAGAGAACCTTATCCATCTTCAGCGATAAGTGGCAATCTCTTCAGAGAAGCTTATCCATCTTCAGCGATAAGTGGCAATCTCTTCAGAGAAGCTTATCCATCTTCAGCGATAAGTGGCAATCTCTTCAGAGAAGCTTATCCATCTTCAGCGATAAGTGGCAATCTCTTCAGAGAAGCTTATCCATCTTCAGCGATAAGTGGCAATCTCTTCAGAGAAGCTTATCCATCTTCAGTGATAAGTGGCAATCTCTTCAGAGAAGCTTATCCATCTTCAGTGATAAGTGGCAATCTCTTCAGAGAAGCTTATCCATCTTCAGTGATAAGTGGAAATCTCTTCAGAGAAGCTTATCCATCTTCAGTGATAAGTGGCAATCTCTTCAGAGAAGCTTATCCATCTTCAGTGATAAGTGACAATCTCTTCAGAGAAGCTTATCCATCTACATCCTTGTGGCGATTAAATTTGATCTTATTCCGCTCCATCATCCTTTTGGTGATGGGTCTGACATCCTTTTTGGTGTCATGACTAACGTCTGTTCTCCATTATCCTTTTTGATATTGGATCCCTTACATTCTTTTGGTGTTAGGGCAGTGAATGTGAATGTTATCACCCTTGTGTTGGTAACGACCTTTGCAAGATATCCAATATTTCATTCCCAAACAGTTTCCTTCTTTTCGGACAAATTCAGGGATTTCTTTATATCTAATTGACTCGCACCTTGAAAGAATGAACTCGGTAGCAGTTCATCTTACTGGGTCAAAGCCAATTAGATAGGGGCATCTGTCATACCCCAAATTTGTCCTACCTGTATTACCTTCATTTTGTACATCCGTCCACTAATCATCATTCCAGAAATAGGTGTCGCTTCTGCTTTATTTGTCTGGACTGAGAGGATCACAAGAGGAAGTAAATGTAATCAAGATGCTTATTGGAGGTCCATCATAGATGCATGTGCAGTAAGGAGAATTTTGGATTTAATTTGTGCCCAAACAAGTCAAGGTTGATCCACCTGTAAGTTGTCAATATCTTGAGTTGTTTCATACGCAAAGGTAAGAATGAAGTGATTGGAAACCATCAAAGACCATATCATGTTTAGTTGGGGTCTTATGCATGTTCAAGTCTCGATTAAGTGGTTCTCGTGCTTTTGGGTAATTCAAGGAAAGTCAGGTTTTCGTAAGTGCAAGATTAATTCAAGTTGGAATCATCTTAAAATGAAATCATGGCTTCGGTGTTTAGGAAATGGATCAACCATGTAGGGTTGATTCAAGGTTTTTATGCGTTACAAGTTTGAAAGAGTTCACAAATAATGAAAAGGATTGTTGAAGATTTTTCTCAATTTCATTATTCACATAAAAAGCCCATAACACATTTCAAAGTCCATTACAAAAATCCTACAATTACAAGCCCATATGTTCACAATCAAATAAACAAAATTTCGTCCGTTTTGCATTTTGTTTGCGTTTTGTTTCACTTCCTCGCCGAGCTTTCAACAACTACACACTGCTTCTATGAACTCAACAGAGAGAGTGATGGAAAGTAGCAAGGAAGAAGATGACTTCCTTTCCATTGAGAGCATCATTCCCCAATCCAAAGTCGACCCTCTCTACCAGTCTCAAATTGAAAAGGGAATTAGAAAGCTTTGCTGTGAACTCTTAGATTTGGAGGATACCATGGAGAACTTATATGGCAATATGCACTCAAAGTACTTGGCTTTCTTGAGGATATCTGAAGAAGCTGTGGAGGTGAAACATGAATTAATTGATCTGCAAAAGCATATATCAGCTCAAGGTATTCTTGTACAGGATTTAATGACTGGTGTCTGCCATGAATTGGATAAGTGGAATCAATCAAGTAAAGATGTTGATGAAAATCAGGATGAACCTGAACTCCTTGAGCCTTTGTTCAGTGAGGGAAATGACCAGAAAACTCTACTCTTGGAAAAAATTGATGTACTTCTGGCTGAGCATAAGTTTGAAGAAACATTAGAGGCGTTAGATGCTGAAGAAAAATTTTTGCTGAGTTGAAAGTCTCGGCGAATAACTCTTCAGATGAAGGTTCCTCATATAAGTCTGCTCTCATGGAAAGAAAGGATGTGCTTGAAGACCAGCTAATTGGAATTGCTGAGAAACCTTCTGTTAGTTTTCCTGAGCTTAAGAAGGCATTAGATGGTTTGATAAAACTTGGAAAAGGTCCTGTTGCACATCAACTAATGCTGAAATTTTATGGCTCTCACCTCCAAAAAAATTGAGGCATTGCTTCCCTCGAGCTCTCTCTGTCCTGAAACATTTCCTTTTACATTGTCTAAGATTGTTTTCTCTGTTATTTCGTTGACAATAAAGGAATCTGGTTTGATTTTTGGAGATAATCCTGTTTATACAAACATAATTGTTCAGTGGGCAGAGTGGGAAATTAAATATTTTGTACGATTGGTGAAAGAGAATGCACCATCATCTGAGACGGTGTCTGCCTTACGATCTGCTAGCATTTGTATTCAGGCTAGTTTGAAGTATTGCTCAATTTTGGAGCCACAAGGATTAAAAATGCCTAAATTACTATTGGTGCTACTGCATCCTTCTGTTGAAGAAGTTTTAGAGTCAAATTTTAGACGTGCTAGAAGAGTAGTTCCTGACATGACAGAATCGGCTGGATGCTTACCATTGTCACCACAGTTCGCCTCTTCACTTTCTGCAGTTGCAACTTCATCCAGTAACATGCTTGTTGAGAGTGGAGTGCGATTTATGCACGTAATTGAAGAGATAATGGAACAGTTAACACCAATTGCTATTGTGCACTTTAGAGGAAATGTACTCAACAGAATCATACAACTATTTGATAAATACATGGACTCTCTTATCAAATCACTACCGGGTCCTTCGGATGATGAAAATCTTCCAGAGCTTAAAGAGGTCGTGCCTTTCAGAGCTGAGACAGACTCAGAACAACTTGCAGTATTAGGACTAGCTTTTACCATATTGGATGAACTATTACCAAATGTTGTATTTTCGACATGGATACTACAAAATGAAAGCAAAGAACCAAATAGTGGACTCACAGAGAGTGTAGGTTTCAATTCAAATGCTAGTGCAGAATTAAAGGAATGGAGGAAACATCTTCAGCATTCTTTTGACAAGCTTCGAGATCACTTCTGTCGGCAGTATGTCTTGAGTTTCATCTATTCAAGAGAGGGAAAAACCCGATTGAATGCAAATATTTACTTGAGCGGTAACAGAGAGGATCTTTACTTGGACTCTGGCTCACTGCCTTCACTTCCATTTCAGGCATTATTTGCAAAGCTTCAGCAATTATCTACTGTGGCTGGAGATGTATTGCTTGGGAAGGAGAAAATACAGAAAATTTTGCTTGCAAGATTAGCAGAGACTGTTGTCATATGGTTATCTGATGAGCAATAATTTTGGGGTGTCTTGGAGGATAATTCAGCTCCTCTACTACCTCTTGGTCTGCATCAGCTGATACTTGATATGCACTTTACGGTTGAAATCGCACGGTTTGCGGGATATCCATCTCGACATGTTCATCAGATAGCATCAGCTATTATTGCTCGTGCCATCCGGACCTTCTCCGCTAGAGGCATAAACCCACAAAGTGCACTTCCTGCGGATGAGTGGTTTGTCGAAACTGGAAAGTCGGCGATAAACAAACTCTTGCTTGGGGCATCGGGGTCGGAGACATCTGATATTGATGAAAATCACATCATTGTTCATGACGAGGTTGTCTGAGATTCAGATACCGTTTCTTCTTTGTCTATGATGGACTCTATTGAATCTTTTGCTTCTGCTAGCATGGCAGAACTTGACAGCCCTTCTAACTTGTCTGATCCTGATAATTGAATTTTTCCTATAGCTTTAAAATAGAAAGATACAGTCAGCATAAACAAACAAAAAATTAAGAGGCTAAAAAAATAGGACAGGAAGCTCAGCAAATGACAGCAGAGACACATTCACAAAAATGGCAAATACAGAGCAGTAGCAAGTAATTGTAGTACCACAGTCCTAACACAAGAATGGGAATATGACAGATTAGTAGGAGACCAAACCTAAAACCTAAGGGGCATAAAATTTCAGAGCTTCAAGAGTTGGTCTGCTAAACCTAATTGGATTGGACATATATAGAGCAACACTATTCACTCAAAAAAAAGGAGGAGGAAAAACCCTAACCCTACCAGCCGCTAACCCTTCTTCCTCCTTCACCAACATCAACTATCCTCAACCCTCTGTTCAAAACTGAAAAGAACCTCCACCTTCAACAAGCACTACTCCTCTAACTCACAACCCTGCACTAACTTCATCTTCAACTTCTTCCCCATTCAACTGTCATAAAACAAAACACGATATTCAACCATCATAATCCAATAAAACTCACATAAAACCGAAAAAAAGATTAAAGATAGAGCTTATCTATTTCGGTATTGGCATTCTGTTTTCGGTATTGGCATTCTAGTGGTACCGGTCTAACAAAAGCTTTGCGTCATCCAAACTCCTCATTGCTAGCACGGGAACCTGTCGAATTTGCTCCAACTCTGTAAGTATTCTGTTCATTTGTTTTTTTGTCTTCATGAATCTTAAACTGTTGTTACTTTATTTCCTGGCTTCCTGGCGGTGAGTTTGCGAGAGAGAAAAGAATAGCAATCACAATAAAACCTCCTGCATCAACCTTCATAACCATGAACATGACTCTCAAAAGCTGGCAACATCTCACTTCAAATAACTAACCTTCAAACAATTCAAATAAAAACAGAACAACAATCTCCACAAACCTTCAACCACTTCAACCCTCAGAAGGCGGAGAAAACCAAAAAAAAAAAACCTGTATCCATTTCCCCATCAACTCATCTTCCATAAACCGTAACCTCAACACCAAAATCGAAAATCATCAAACCCTCTTCTCCCTTCTCAAAACATCCCACCACAAACCCGTTCTTTGTCCAAACCTCCATCATACCCGTTTACCATCTCCAAACAATAACCATTTTCCCTAAATCTCCTCCGCAAGACCCGCTCGAATCCAACTTCAGAAAACCACCATCCAAACTCCCATCTCCAACCATTTCCGCTTCTACCCCAGATCCTCCTTAAATCAACCCTAGAAATCAAACCAGATCTGGAGGTGGATATACATTCGAACCTGAGAAATAAGCTTGAATGATTCACGACCTTAGAGATCAAACGAAATAGTTGGGAGATGAAGAGGGACTGTCTTGTGCGAAAGGTTGTCGTGGCTTTGGACGTTGTCGACATTCTCGTTTTCATTTTGATTGGGTTTTATTTAAGAGAGAAATGTCCTTCAAGAGAAAAAAGAGAGGTGGAAAGACTTGCTGAAGAAGCTCATTTGGATTTCTCTTTTTTTATTTTATTTTGATTGTTGGTCTGTTTAGGCCTCACGACCCATTCCCCTTTCTGGATCATACTTCCGTTTTTCTCTTAACCGCCCCTGTTCTCTTTTTTTAAACCATGTGCATATTATTATTATTATTATTATTATTAGTTTTATGCATATTATCTTAGTTTTAAAACATACTGTTATTTTCTGTATATACTATGTATTATAGTTTTTGTTTTATTTTTGCAAATATTTTTATATATTATATATCTTTTAGAGGTTATATTATTTTATAGTTTTTATATATTTTACTTCTTATAGAGGTTTTTATTTATTTCTCTTTTAGAATTTAATAAATATTTCCTTAGAAGTTTCTGTTAATATTTTATATTATAGTTTTAGAATTTTTTGTTTAGAAATTAAATTTTATTTGTTAGTGGGCTTTGTATCCCATTTTCTTCTGTTTTGGTCGATGACGAGACCTCTGTAATTCATTACTAGTCAAATTATTGATGAGTAATGTTGGATCTGAGACCACCTCTTTTCTCTCTTCATTACTTGTCCCAACTCGATTCAAAAGCATTGCAAAACCATCTTCAAAATCCAATTATCTTTGTATTGAATTAAAAAGAGGGGATTAAGTGTAGACTTTCTTCCTCTCCAAGTGTTGGGATGCCCACTGTAGTGAGGGTGGTTTCGACACTCGTCTTTCAATACGAAGACGCTTTCCATCCATTTTCAGATCTCATCTTCTTAAAATGATTTCTTTGTATTGAATTAAAAAGAGAGGATTGGGTGTAGACCTCTTCTTCTTCAAGCGTTGGGATGCCCACTGTAGTGAGGGTGGTCTCGATGCTCGTCTTTCAATACGAAGACGTTTTCAATCCCTTCTCTCCTAAAACCTCGGTTTCGTACTGAGCCCATTTTCAAACCATCTTTAAAATTAATTTCTCTTTGTATTGAACTAAAAAGAGAGGGTTGGGTGTAGACCTCTTCCTCTCCGAGTGTTGGGATGCCCACTGTAGTGAGGGTGGTCTCGATACTCGTCTTTCAATACGCAGACGCAACTTCCTTCTGCAACCTTTCTAACCTAAAACCTCGGTCTCGCACCGAGTGCATTTTCAAGCTCTTTTCCTAACAAAACTTGAATGGTCGTGGAGTGGATAGGCGTAGGCCTTCTCCTATCCCGAGTGTTGACGTTTACCGTAGGGTTCTCTGTCGCAAAGCACTTACCATTCAAAACCAAAAACATCTTTAATAAGAGAACGAAGTTCTCTTCGCATTGAATTAAAGAGAGAGGATTAAGTGTAGTCTTCTTCCTCTCCGAGTGTTGGGATGCTCACTGTAGTGGGGGTGGTCTCGATACTCGTCTTTCAATACGAAGACGCTACGTTCGCCACACCATTTCGTAACAAAAACCTTGAGATAAAGAATTGGGTACTACCCGTAGGGGTTACTATCCGAGGACCTATCTCGCCCCAAAAGCAATTCCACCAATCAAATGTGACATCTTGCCACGTCTGGCGAAAACCTAATATCCTTCAAAAAAGGATATGTTACGTCCGTTCTACCGCAAACAGGTAACGCATAAGTCTCCTCACATGCGAGCAGCAAAACACCTAAACTGCTAGAATTCGCACGATAGCATCATCCATAAAAAAAAACATCAACACACCGTAGGCCGAACTACGGCTGCTCTGATTCTTTACTTTTTCAAGTAAAGATACGTAGGCACAAGGGTCACAATCCTTGCCGAGCACATTCCCCCCTATATCAGTAGTTCCCTGAACTACGTCGACTCTGACTTTCTCATGTCTATTGAGAATACGTAGGCATAGGACCGCGAAGTCCTACCGAGTCTGTTCTTTCTCTTTTTCCCCGTTCTCTCTTTCCTCCTACCTTTCCTGTTTCTAACCCTTCTTTTACCCTGTGGAACACTTCTTATAGCATAGTGTTTAAGTAAATAAATTCACACATCGACAAACAAAAGGTTCCCATCGAGTACGATGGATGCGAGGGGTGCTAATACCTTCCCCTTGCATAACCGGCTTCCGAACCCGTTCATGGTTGCGAGACCATCTTATCCTTTCTTTTCTTAAGGTTTTCTCGATATTTTCCTTTCCCCTCATGGGATAAATAAAGTTCGATGGCGACTCTTCTGTCTATCTTTTTCGCCTCCCCGTCGTTGCATGACGCATTTTTCGAGTAGCGACAATTAGCAGTCGTCTTAGAGGTTACTATTATAGAAACACCAGAAATCTTGGAAAGAATAGCATACTCAGAACTTAGCTCAACAATGGAAGCATTAAAATAAAGCTCTTTGACAAGATTTGGATAAGTAAATCCACAGAGCATATCAAAGTATCCATTAACTTTGTTCAGGAACAATCTTCCAGAAGTTAAAACCTTGCTTAAGCAGCTCTTTAAAATTCACAAACTTTTCATTGATGACTACTAGTTGATTCGGTGAAGAAAGGGCTAGAAGATTCATCTCAGGTTTGGTTTTATCAACATACAAAAGAAAAATAAATAACAAGGAAAGAACTGAACAAGATTCTGACTAAAGAGGAATAAGAATCTTGTCAAAGGGACAAAAAAGGTGACACGAAATGATGTTTCACAAAGACAAGGGATAGAGATCATAGATGTATACAATAAGAAAAAATCATTACCCAAGGGTGTTTACCTAACAGACTTCTTGAATATACTAGATGATTTTCAACTTTATGGAATTTATGTTAGACAAAGGGTTTTTTAAAAAATAATTCTTACTTAAACTCCATATTATAAGTAAAGATTCATTTTCTAATTCTCTGAGACTGAATATTTTTTAGAAGCTATCTGTCATCAGAGTCTAGTAGATTTAGACTTCGAGTGAGACATCTTCTGTTTAATTATGAGTCTTTGATATTCTATTCAGAGTCAAACATTTTCCCATAAAACTAGATTCATGCTTGATTAATAAATATTGAATTGGTTTCCTTGACCTCTAACTAGCAGTAGTATTATCATAAACGGTGAGAATATTATTCACATAAAAATGATCATCTTCTATTTAATGATATATTCACTACAGTCAAATACAGCATAGTTTATTTTTCAAAGATTTTTGAAATTCTTTTGTTATTAACAAACATAACTTCTCTAGAGATCTAATCAGAGGCTTTGTATTCACTCATACTTAAATAGTTCATTGAGTCACGAAGTTTGCAAAAGTGAAGGAACATAACATACCATTTTTTTTCTTGGTCAGGCTTCAGATGAGTATTCAAATTTGACCGTAGAATCTGAATTCTGTCTCGAGTGCAGTCAAACCAATGACTCCACTTTCTTCTTCAAACTCCATACATTTGCATCCTTAAGCTATTGAGTTTGGTATGTAGGAATTTCTTCCATCAAATATTGTAAACAACCTTTGGTCAAGTACCATGGAAGATTCCTTGCTCCTTTCTTTTATGATATCTACAACAAATACAATTTTGAATGTTGGTACCCATATTTCTGTGGGTCCACAAATGTTAGTCTTGACATACTTTCTCTTACATCATGCCTTAGTCTGATAAGAGTACCAAGATTCATTCTAGAACAGATTCTAGAATGAATTATGGCATTTAACAAAATCTTGTTCTTAGCAGAGTCTTTGATTTCATTATCTTGGATTAAATCTATTGGCTTCATAATCCTTGATTTTAGAATTTTTGACCAGCATAGAACCATATAATGTTTGCTATCAGAGGTTAGCATGAGATAATGTTTCAACATTGTCTCCAAGACATCGCATCTCGTGGCTACGTATTCTGACAGGAATGGAATCAACATTCGTAGTTCCCCTCAATAAGGGTGAGGAACTCTTGACTATGGTCAAGGTTCCAGGGAGGAGAGGTAAGTGTTTTTATTAAGGTTTTTGAAACAGATTAGAAATATGATTAAAGTGTTTTTGTATTTTTGAGAAAAGAAAGAGATTTTAGTTTTAAGAAAAGAAATACTCGATAAAAGATCGAGGTTTGAATTTGCGTGATGGCGATTGCAAAAGAAAAAAGACTTATGAGGTAAGTAACCACTTGACGTTGGATCAAGGGTTTGAGAAAGAGTTAGGCCGATTCCTAGTCCCTAAGGGTGCTCATAGTAAACGAAACCACAACTAAAGAAAATGTGCAAGTGTGTGCATGAGGTTGACGGTGATGCTAAAAAGAAGTCGAATTACAAGTTAGGGTATGGCTTGATATATGAATCAAGAAAGTTTTAGGTTTGGTTGATGGCGATCGTAAAAACAATCGACTTACAAAGGTGTTTTGAAAAAGGGCTCAATATTGAATCGAGAATTAGTATGAAAATGGTTTGAGCGTGTAAGTGAGAGATGGATAAAACATTAAAATATAAGCATGATGAAAGCAATAAAATTATTACACTTAATAGGAACGGGGTACATTTTGTCGGATGGGGATGAGATAAAAAGATTATAAGTAAATTCATTTAAAGAAATAAGCACAAGCACGAAAATAAAATGAGCTCGTTGGTTTTGACTTGAGAAAAAATGTCTCGACGTTGGATCGAGTATTTATTATTTTTTGTTCGTTTTTATTAAAAAAAAAAAGTTGATTTCATGTTTTTAGTTGTATTTTATCTGTTATTCAATTAATTAATTTTTTAGCTAATGGAAAATAAAAGAAATAAATATAATTAAACAATCACAAATAAAAAAATAAATAATAAAATTAGACAACCCATATAAATATATATAAACAAAGTAAAAGAAAATCAATCACAAACGTTAAGATAAAATGCTTGTTATAATTTTTTTTTTAAATTTTGTCTTTTTTTTTATTTGAAAAAATGTTTTGTTTTGATAAAAAGAGAAGAAAAGATTTCTAAACACCTAACATATTAATAAAAAGATTTCTAAAAAGTAAAGCAAACAAAATCAATAAAAAGTTTTTATGAACATAAAACGAAAGGGATGGGAGAAAACTACCACAAACAGAGGCTAATAGGTGCCGAAGGTGTGCATGATTGCAGATGTTTCAGTTTGTTATGTAGAGACTATCATGGTGCTTTGCGGATTTGTTATGAGCTTGAAAGGAAAACGGCTTTGTTGTTGTTATTCATGAGCTTGTGTGAAGATGAAATATGACCTCTCTTTTATTTTTTTATTTATTTTGTCTTAACGTGAAATAGAGAGAGAGAGAGAGAGAGAGAGAGAGAGAGAGAGAGAGAGAGAGAGAGCAATGAGGGACATAGGTTTTTTTTTGTCTCTTTGTTTTTTCTAATGCATATATATATAGGACTAGAAAATAGACAAGAATGATAATAACAATTAACACAATCTTTTTTTTTGTTTTTTTATAATAAAACAAAAATGAAAGGAATTAAAAATCACGTTTATGTTTTTTATGATAAAACAAGAATAAAAAGAATTAAAAATTATGTTTTTGTGTTTTTTTTATGATAAGACAAGAATAAAAAGAATTAAAAATTATGTTTTTGTGTTTCTTAAAAATAAAATATTAATAAACAAATTAAAAATAAAATTAATTAATAAAAATAAAAATTTACATTAAATATCTAATTAAATTTAAATAAATTAACTAATTATTTAAATAAGAATGATTAAAAAACGAAACTAAAAAATCGGGCAGAAAATTACTCGAAAAAATAAAATGAAACACCAAAATAATCAATGCAAGAAAAACATATTGGAAAAATATAGCGTTTGATTAGATTTTGATATAAATTTAGACCGGTTCGTCTGTAAATCCAACAAATTTATTCTGACCGACATTTCGGATACTATGCAAGATGAAGTGTATGTTATGATATGCAGATGATGCAAAACAAAAAACATAATCTTAGGGTAAAAAATTAGGATATGACACTGACCAACATGTCAAGACACTTTACTCAACATCTTGTTGTGATACTTAATTTTAAAAAATTGTTGTCAATCCTAAAAATATTGAACTAATAATAGATTTTAAAAATCATATTAGATTTTGATTTCACTTAATCAATTTATAAGCCTCCTTAATTGATTAGATATATTATTTATTATTCAGGTGTCATCATTAAAACCATTAGAGAACATTACCTACACATCACATATAACCATAATAGACACCTCATAATAACCACAATTGTTACTATTAGGTATAGTTGTGGGAGCAACAATAAAAAAAAATGTCACTCAAGAAAGCAAGAAAAACAAATAAAGCAACTAAAATGACTCAATATACAAAGATAAATAAGAAATTATAAACATGGGATAAATACAATTAAAATCAAAATAGAATGGGGAAATTCACCGGGACATATGGCAGAACGATTGAAATAGAAAAGAAACAATTAGATTAATAAAAAATAATGAGAACTATGTGTGCGATATGATTAAACAAGGTAACAAAAAACCATTCTCTATGACACTGAAGATCTTAAAATAAGCAGAGACAAGAGATAGGATGGAGAAAGTGAAAATGAAACTCTCTCTTCTTTTTATAGGAATACAACACACCATACATGTATAGGAAAAGACGCCTTCATCCAACCATTGTGATTAGTCTAAAATAAGGAAACATTTTACCCAACGATTATGGTAGATTTGAGATCATCTTGTCAATTCACAAACTAAAAGGGACCTCATCCAATGGCAATCACCCCATTTTAAACGCAATCAAGTAATGCTTACATATTCATTTATATTTTAAGAAAAGACATAAAGGTCCAACATTTCAGACATATGAATTGCAACCGTCATTTCTGAAGGTGAGAAAAATACACAAGAAAGGGGTTAAATTGTGTTATTCATTTTATTTAGTTTGCTTCTGAACAAAATTCATATTCTAAACCACTATTCAAATTCTAATAATTAATTGCAGTGGAATAATAACATAACCAAATAAATAACAACAAAATACACATGAATTTATACTGGTTCCTCCCAAACTGAGAGTAGTCTAGTCCCCTTGCAGCACAAGAGATTGTTCACTATAATTAAATCATGATTACAATTACTTATTCCCTCAGCACAAAACTTTACTGCTCAGACCTTCAGCCCGAGACTTCCTGCTTAGACCCTTAGCCCAAGACTTCTTACTTAAAACTCTCGGGTTCAAGACTTCCTTGCTCAAGCCCCCAGGCTTAAGACATCTACTCATATCCTCGGTTCAAGACTTCCTTGCTCATATTCCATGAATCCAAGACATTTCCCAAATCCCACATATTCAAGACTTCTGCTCATGCCCTTCAGGTACAATATTTCCCTGCTTAGATTCCACAAATCTAAGACTTCTACACAAACCTGCAGTCTAAGACTTTTATGCTCAATTAACAACTGACTAAGACTTCAATGCTCTAGCATATAGTAGGAGAATTACTTGGCTTAAGCTTCACAGCAATAGACTTTGATGCTCAAGCACATAACATTTTATCTAAACTACTAAACAACTTGTTTAGTTGAATAGAGAACAAGGTGGACTTGATACATAATCATAGGTAAATGGAAATAACCATAACAAAGATCACAACACGTATGTTTCTAAGATCTTAAATTTTTAAGAAATATTAAGGCTTTGTATAATTTACAACATATAACACAAATTCTGCATACTAGATTGTGTTTTATTGTTGATCTTGTTATTCTTCCATTCTGATAGAAGCAAGGAATGCTTCTATCCTTCTTGGCTCTTCTTCTTTTTTCTCCTTGTTCCTTGTTGAAAATATTTGTTGAATCTTTAGCTACTTATATAGCAGTTTCAGAGGAATAGCCCTTGGAAGAGATGACTTATACAAGAGTCTTTGTTACTCCATGTTATAAGAGACATTGAAGATAGATACACCAAACGATCTTGATCCATTGTGTAACTTGTTTAACCATTACGTCTTTCATGTGATCTTGTAATATAGATCCATTAAGAGTAGATATCCGTAAAGCATGTCAACTCTTCTTGAGCCATATGAAAACAGACTCTAGCTAACAACAGATTTGACAATGTAGCTTGCTTTCTGCAGTACGGATGACTTTAGCTGTATCGTTGGTTTTGAATGATCACTAGAAGTTGATACATCCAATAATCTTAGAGACAATATATTTCTCTTTTGATGTTGAGGCCTTCAGCTTCAAAGTCTATGCAAACCTATATTATCAGTCTTTATTTAAAGAACATTCTTCAAATTGTGAGCCACTAGAAGCCAATAACTTAGATTCTCTCAGGTGCGTCCTCATATCAGATTTTGAATGTATTCTTCTTTAAGCTTTAGAACCTGCACACTTAGAGCACATATTAGATAACACCATTGTTCTTTCAATACTTTTTTATCATCGAAACCCAAAAGATATATGTCATAAACAAATCTTGTTCTAACAATCTTCCCCTTTTTTATGATAATAATAATAAGTATTTAAAGAACAATGTTTGACTATTTTAATTTCCTTGGAAACCTCAGATCCTGAGGTTTGTAAGCTCCCTCTGATTCTAATAGTAAAAGGTTGAGTTTTGTATGCTCCCCCTAAGTTCTATATTCAAGAAAACTAAAATATGTCAATGTTGGGCTATTTTAATTTTCTTAGCAACATCAGAGTCTGATGTTTGTAAGTTTCCTCTGAGTCTAATAGTCCAAGGTTGAGGTTTGTAAGCTCCCCCTTAGTTCTATATACAAGAAAAATAAAATATATTTTAATTTACTTGGCAACATCAGGTTATGAGATTTGTAAGCTCCCCCTAAGTCTAGTAATCCAAAGGTTGAGGTTTGTAAGCTCCACCTAAGTTTCTACTATCAAGAAAACTTAAACATTTTTCCCGAGTAATAAAATAAATGACATAAAAAAAATTAAAATAAACAACACTAAAATAGAATGGGTTCAAATTCCCTATTAAATACTTCTATATCTTTCTTTCCCTTTTGTTACATCAAAAAGAAAAAAAAAAGAAACAAAATAAATACATTCATAAATGCAAAGCAGATCATCGTTACATGAACGGTTCCCAAGAAAGAGAAAACGATTCAAGTAGTAGAGAGCATTAAAATCTTGTACATTGCATCTTTAATAGTTATTGGTCGTAACAGTTCCAAGAATAAATAAAAAGGATTTTATTCCATCGCTTAGGTTACCCAGACTCCACTATAAAAGCAACCGAAGCATATGCCATATTCATCAACATCCTTCAACACAACATGGAGTCCTCAATTGAAAGTATCAACATCTCAACCATAATAGAGATATCAGAAGGTGCTAAGAGTCTAGAGGTGCAAAGTCATTAGAAGCCCGCAAGTTCTGAAACATATGATGCTGGTTCTTCGTCTTTTGTACTGAAATATTTTGAAGAGAGTTTATCCTCAACTGTAATATATCTTTAAAAGTAGGTCCATTGGCTACTGATTTGAAACCAAGGAAGAAATAAATGAAGAAGAAGAAGATCAGAGACGAGATATTTTATCAGCTGATTATCTCGGATGCTGAAGATGAGGATGTGGATGAGGATGAACTTGACATCAATTGGGGAAGCTAGATGGGTCATAAGGCATTAGATGAGTTAGATTGATTATAATCTTTAGTACTCTCCAGTCCTTTTTATTTTGTAATCCTTTTCTATGATTAATGAAAATCTGTTTTGGCCATATCAATTTGCATAAATACAATGCTTTATTTTTCCCTTTGATTTTCTGACAAGTACATAAACGAAGTAAAAAAGATGAATTGATGGAATAATAAAACAAACGATAGCTGTTAAGATGACACTTACACTTGTCTTAAGAGAATATTTATTAGGATTATATAATAAACACCATTTTTCAAGAGTCATACATTAAAAGATTGATTTAACTAATCAATATTGAAACTATAAACACTCAAGATAACGAATGAATAGTTACTACAAAACATTCAGCAAACCATCATTATGAATTACTTAATCTTTAGAACACCAAAAATGTATAAGTAAGGCAAATTTGGGTTCCAAAGAGAGAATTTAGAAAGACAACATTATTGAATGCAACAACTCAAACAAATGAGAATAATGTAGCAAATGAAGCATCTTCAAGCAAGAGAATTCCTTTTGAGGCACATATATCTCTAGCAACCTTTGTTGAGATACAAAGAAGAAAAAGAACTTCTAGGTCAAAATGCAGGAATTTTTTGAGGAAATAAGTTGTTGAGTTTGCAAAGGAAGTTTGGGAAGATTATTTAAACAATCTAGATATGTCAGATGAGCCCATTGAATTCCTTAGAATAGATCTGAATGTCTAGAAAGTTTTTCCTTTATAATATGTGCTAGTTTCTAATCTTTCAATGAGTATGTTGCAAGTGTTTTAAGTTATATTCCTAATTTTTTATTCTTTAAACAACATAAAAAATGCACACATAACAGTTAAGACACACAAGAATATGAACAAAAACAATGAGCAATTTTTAACAACAAGATTTCTTAATACAAGGTATTTAACAATTGCAAGGCATATATTTGCAAAAGTATAACATCAGAATCTCTCATAGATAACTTCAAGTTTTTCTCTCCATATTTTAGAAAAATCATCCTCAGAACTTATGACAACTCCTTGTTGGATCAGCAGCTCAGAAAGATTTCGTTTGTAAGGAATGAAGAATGTCTTTTCTTTGTGAAAAGATGTAAGAGTCTTCTTCAGATAGTCAAATATAATTTAAGAAAGATCAATTTGTAAGTCTGAATTGAGAAGAAGTAGTAAATCGTTTTCAATAGAGTCTACAAGGTCTAGATCCTTGTCCTCTGGACAAAGATTTGACACTAGAGAAATGTTAGATGGATCTACAAATGTACAACATATATCAAGATAGCATTCCCAAACAAGAGTGCATGGAATTTCTCAAATCTCTGCACAGTTGATTATATTAGCAGTCATCTTAGAGGTTACTATTATAGAAACACCAGAAATCTTGGAAAGAATAACATACTCAGAACTTAGCTCAACAATGGAAGCATTAAAATAAAGCTCTTTGACAAGATTTGGATAAGTAAATCCACAGAGCATATCAAAGTATCTATTAACTTTGTTCAGGAACAATCTTCCAGAAGTTAAAACCTTGCTTAAGAAGCTCTTTAAAATTCACAAACTTTTCATTGATGACTACTAGTTGATTCAGTGAAGAAAGGACTAGAGGATTCATCTCAGGTTTGGTTTTATCAACATACAAAAGAAAATCAAATAACAAGAAAAGAACTAAACAAGATTCTGACTAAAGAGGAATAAGAATCTTGTCAAAGGGACAAAAAAGGTGACACGAAATGATGTTTCACAAAGACAGGGGATAGAGATCATAGATGTATAAAATAAGAAAAAATCATTACCCAAGGGTGTTTACCTAACAGACTTCTTGAATATATTAGATGATTTTAAACTTTATGGAATTTAAGTTAGACAAAGGGTTTTTAAAAAATAGTTCTTACTTAAACTCCATATTATAAGTAAAGATTCATTTTCTAAATCTCTGAGACTGAATATTTTTTAGAAGCTATCTGTCATCAGAGTCTAGTAGATTTAGACTTCGAGTGAGACATCTTCTGTTTAATTATGAGTCTTTGATATTCTATTTAGAGTCAAACATTTTCCCATAAAACTAGATTCATGCTTGATTAATAAATATTGAATTGGTTTCCTTGACCTCTAACTAGAAGTAGTATTATCATAAACGGTGAGAATATTATTCACATAAAAATGATCATCTTCTATTTAATGATATATTCACTACAGTCAAATACAACATAGTTTATTTTTCAAAGATTTTTGAAATTCTTTTTTTATTAACAAACATAACTTCTCTAGAGATCTAATAAGAGACTTTGTATTCACTCATACTTAAATAGTTCATTGAGTCACGAAGTTTGCAAAAGTGAAGGAACATAACATACCTTTTTTTTTTCTTTTTCTTGGTCAGGCTTCAGATGAGTATTCAAATTTGACCGTAGAATCTGAATTCTGTCTCGAGTGGATTCTGGCAGTCAAACCAATGACTCCACTTTCTTCTCCAAACTCCATACATTTGCATCCTTAAGCTATTCAGTTTGGAATGTAGGAATTTCTTCCATCAAATATTGTAAACAACCTTTGATCAAGTATCATGGAAGATGCCTTGCTCCTTTCTTCTATGATATCTGCAACAAATACAATTTTGAATGTTGGTACCCATATTTCTGTGGGTTCACAAATGTTGGTCTTGACATACTTTGTCTTACATCACGCCTTAGTCTGATAGGAGTACCAAGATTCATTATAGAACAGATTCTAGGATGAATTATGGCATTTAACAAAATCTTGTTCTTAGCAGAGTCTTTGATTTCATTGTCTTGGATTAAATCTATTGGCTTCATAATCCTTGATTTTGGAATTTTTGACCAGCATAGAACCATATAGTGTTTGCTATCAGAGGTTAGCATGAGATAATGTTTCAGCATTGTCTTAGTATTGCCAGAAAATAGAAAAGGAAATGAAAGGTTTCCCACATAATTGTCCTTTAACAAATATTCTATGATAGCCTTCAATTTCCACAGGAGAAATGGAGTCACTTAAGATATTATCTTGAGATGCAGACTCCTTATTATCAATATTGAAGCAAGATGGATTAGTCAATGCCTTTTTCCCTTCAATAATTAATTTATTCCTGAATTCAGATTGTTTTTTCAGAAGACGTAATGTCCATCAATGCCAGATTAGTCAATGTCGTTTTCCCTTCATAGTTGAAGATTCTGAATCCTCAACTATGCCAACTTCATTAGAATATTCTTTGAAGATCTCTGACATTTTTATTTTGGGGTTTTTCTGTCTGGTAGTTTTTTTATCCATGTTCTTAAGATTGGGATAATCAGTTGAAATATGAATATTTCAGAAGCTTCTAAAGTTACTCTTCCATCAATATATATCACATTCCATTTAGCCAGCTGATAGAATCTTTTGATAAGGAAGGTTAATTCCTCATCATCAGATATTCCATTAGAATTTTCTTCAACAGGGTTGAGGAAAGGGTGACCTCTTTGAAAGGTTTTCTTCATCTAATTCCATTTCTTTACTTTGAAGAATGTTATTTAAACCTTCAAGACTCAGTCTACTTAAGTTTTTGACTTCTTAAATAGATGTGACTTTTTGATTTAACACTAGCAAGAAGACTTTTCAGAATTTGCTTGAAAAAATTAGATGAAGTGTAACTCGATAAGCTTCTACCTTATTCCCTTAAAATTTGAACATAAGGATTCAAATATAGTATTGAGCATTAGGCATATCAATGATGTTGATATACTCAGAATGATATAGAGCACCTACTAGAATGCATCTAACTCCAAGAAGATTTTCATAAAGCTTCTTTTGAGCTGGTGTGAGAGATTCTCAATTCTTGATCATCCCGACATCATCAATTTCAATAGTAATACCTTTCTCAAGGGTATTTTACATACCTTCATCAAAATCCTTTATCAAGACCAATGATTTAAAAATATCTTGCTCTTCCATCATTTCAATTTAGTGGAGTCACCCCTGAATATGAGAGGATTAACAAAGTGATATTTTTCAAATTGATTCCTTCTTGAAGGAAATTATTTAACAAACATATTTTTCTCATTGGATATTTATCTGTACCATTGTTAAGTGTTATGCACAAACTATGCTCTGATGTCAACTGAAGGTGAGAAAAATACACAAGAAAGGGGAGTTGAATTGTGTTATTCGTTTTCTTTAGTTTGCTTCTAAATAGAGTTCAGATTTTAAACCATTGTTCAGATTTTGATAATTAATTGCAATGAAATAATAACAGAAGCAATTAAAAAACAGCAGAATACACATAGATTTATACTCGTTCCTCCCAAACTGAGAGTAATTCAGTCCCCTTGCTGCACAAGATATTTTCCACTATAATCAAATTATGATTACAATTGCTTATGCCCTCAGCACAAGACTTTACTGCTCAAACCCTTGGTCCAAGAATTCCCTACTCAGATTCCACGAATCCAAGACTTCTACTCAAATCCCACGGATTGAAGACTTCTTCTCATACCCTTCAAGTACAAGACTTCCATTCTTCGATTCCACGAATCCAAGACTTCTGCTTAGACCTGCAGTCCAAGACTTTTCTGCTCAATTAACAATTGATTAAGACTTCAATGCTCTAGCAGATAGCAGGAGTCTTACTTGGCTTAAGCTTCACAACAATAGACTTTGATGTTCATGCACATAACAAGTGACTTTATCTAAACTACTAAAAACCATGTTTAGCATAATAGAGAACAAGGTGTACTTGATACATAATCAGAGGTACAACATAACAAAGATCACATCACTTAAGATTTCTAAGATATTCAATATTTACGAAATCTTAAGGATTTGTACAATTTACAACATATTACAGAAATTTTGCATACTCGATTGTGTTGTTATTGTTGATCTTGTTATTCTTCTATTATGATAGACGTGAGGAATGCTTCTATCCTTCTTGACTCTTCTTCTTTTTTCTCCTTGTTCCTTGTTGAAAATCCATGTTGAATCTTCAGTTACTTGTATAGCATTTTCAGAGGAATAATCTTTAGAAGATATAACTTGTACAAGTGTCTTTGTTACTCCATAGTACAAGAAATGTGAAGATAGATACACCAAAAGATCTTGATCTATTGTGTAACTTGCTTAACCATTTCGTCTTTCTTGTGATATTGTACTATAGATCCGTTGAGAGTAGATATCTGTAAACCATGTCAACTATTCTTGAGCCATGTGAACACAGACTCTAGCTGACAGCAGAGTTGACAATGTAGCTTGGTTGCTGCAGTATGGATAACTTTAGCTTTATCGTTGGTTTTGAATGATAACCAGAAGTTGATATGTTCAATAAGCTTAGAGACAATATATTTCTCTTCAGATGTTAGGGCCTTCAACTTCAGAGTCTACGCAAACCTATATCATTATTCTTTACTTAAAGAATGTTCTTTAGATTCTGAGCCACCATAAGCCAATAACTTAACTTCTCTCAAGTGTGTCCTTATATCAGATTTTGAATGTATTCTTCTTTAAGTTTTAGAACTTGCACACATAGAACACAAATTAGATAACACCATTGTTCTTTCAATACTTTGTTATCATCAAAATCCATATATGTCATGAATAAATCTTGTTCTAACAATTTCGAGTCAAGAACACCATGGCTCATTCCAAGTTTCGAGGTCACTAAGACAACTATGACGATGAAATCCTAACACAATATTCAAACTTAAGATGTTCTAAATGCTACAATAGGACAACTAGCATGCATGTCATTTGTAAAAAAATTAGGGCGACCCTGTCAACAGACATACATGAGTCCTAGAACGGTAAATCAGATCCAATTCAATAAACTTGCAACCATACCTCACTAATACCTACGACTCAATAAACCATTTGGACCATTATTTAATATATGCCAAGAATCTAATAAATGACCTAGGCATCTGATTACACCACTAGGATTTGAGGAAAATGTTTTCATATGGGCATTAACATGAAGAAAAGGTCTTAGACCACGTCATCATTCATCTCCCTCAACTAACATATTAAGGGGAAACAATTTTGAAAGGAGAAACAATTTTGGATGGGTAATTCTTACACGACTAGCTTAAGAGAAGATCATGTCATAGACACGTCTTAGAGAAAAACATAAATAATGCTAATTATTAAATCATGTCTATATAATGAAGATCAAGTCATAGTTATCCAGTTAAGATAGTTAAGATTATGAGGTTTTAAACCTCTAATCCCACTCTTATAAAGCCTAACTCACAGTTTAGGTTTAGGAGCACTATTTTCTAACCTTAAAACCTAGTATTCTCGAGTCTTACATACTTAATCTTCAAAGTTATTGCAGGTACAACATCTTCCTCTAATAAGTTATCATTTGTAACTCATAAGCCTTCAATCTTAAATGTACTATTCATCAACACATTCTAAAAAGACCAATCAATTTTGTTTCTAGTACCATTTTAAATTTTCCCAACTAATTTTCTATATTAATGTTAAAAACTTCATATTAGATTGTTAGAACTTAAGAAAGTAATCCATCCTTAACTAACTATCTTTTCCAAATTGAATTATTTTATTCATAAAAAGTGAATTGTTCCTAAAATTTGGGAGAGTAAAGACAGTATTATTTTCTTCACCCACCGTAAACCTAAAACAAAGTACGTACCCGACAAAAACATTTACTAATATTTATGACTTCTAACTATCTCAATCCGTCTTTTAACTTTCTTTACCAACTTTCTTTACTAACCTAAACAGTTCTTAAACTAACCCTATTTCTTTTCTATATCCTCAACCTCCAAAACCACTATTCTCTATATCCTCATTATTATTTTATTTTTTTATTTTATATTTTCCAAAAACCTTCATTCATTTCTCTCTATATAAATCACATCAACTATACATCTATTCTCTCACACACACAATATATCTCTATCTATTATCTATCCATAATCCATCTTTTCCACACTCACAAAAAAAGTAACAAAATGTTGAAGCATTTCTACGTGATATCAAACATCATGAACATTTTGTTCTTGTCACTTTTAGTAGTAATATCAACATCATGCGTAAGTTGTTTTTACATAAGTGATGAATATTGCAATCCTCAAGCATCAACTTTGATAAAATCATTTTGTTTAGCAACATCTTTAGTTTACTACATCTTCATGAGTAGACCAAACAAAATATACCTAGTAGATTTCTCATGTTACAAACCAGGCAAAAACTGTCTTTGCACCAAGGAAATGTTGATGGAAAGAGCAAAACTATTTGGTTTTCTTTCCGAGGAAAATTTCATTTTGATTAATAAGATATTAGATAGGTCAGGTGTTGGACCAAAGACTTACGTTCCTGAAGGGTTGTTGCAAATTCCACCAAAATTGACTCTAGATGAAGCGAGACATGAGTCAAATTTGGTTCTCTTTGGAGCTGTGGATGAGTTGCTTGAGAAAACATGTGTGGAGGCTAAGGATATTGGGATACTTGTGGTGAATTGTTGCTTGTTTAATCCAACACCTTCACTTTCTGATGCTATTGTTAATCATTATAAACTTAGAGGAAATATTTTGATCTATAATCTTAGTGGTATGGGATGCAGTGCTGGTGTTATTGCAGTGGATTTTGCCAAACAGCTACTTCAGGTAAATTTTTTACAATAATTAATTTTTGAATAAACTTTATATTTTATCTTAATAAAGTTTTTTTGGTTAGTCACTATTGTTGAATATCAAGATACTATAATTTAAGAAATTTTTATTTTTAAGAATGATTTTTTTCTTTTAAATGGTATATATTAAAATAGACGTCTTTTCGAATTTCTGAAAACATCATTTAAAAAATTGAAAAAACGTTTATAATATAAATTAGCTACCTAACACAATAAAGAATCCTTGATTCCGTACAAACAAAGATCTTATCGAAAAGAATTATTTTTCTCTATTTAGTTTTTTTATAGTTGTACTTTAAAATTATTTATGAATAGATTTTTTTCTAATTATTTCTTGTTTTATATATAATAATATATTTAATATTTATTATTTAATAACAGTTATTACTCTTTGCAATATAAAACGTGAATATTTTTATAAAAATTATTATTTTAATATTTTTTCTAATTTTAAGTATAAATTAAGAAATATGTATTGGATATTAGTAGAGAAAAATAAAGTTAGCACAGAGACTAAATTAAGTATTTAGTCAAATTATTATTATTATTTAAAATTATATATGAAAAACAAGGTTATTTAAATTTTAAAATATAAATATCTCGTTTATAAACTACATTTAAAATTTAATGTAATAAAATGGAAAATATTATTTTACTAAATGTAACAAAAAAGTTCAAAAGATGCATAGTTATTAATACAACTATTACATTTTCTATAAATATTGAAAAAAAAACTATTATTTTAATTAAATTTAACAGAATATTATATTAATTCTTCATTATTAATCATTATAAAATTCATTTTTTTATTAATGTATCAAAAATCCACCTTTAAACTATTTTTAAAAGTCCTAGACATAGATAATTAAGCTGGAGGGAGAAGTGATAGCAAACATGGCTTCCCATATTGTTATCAACCTACTAAATTAAAATTAATACTCATTTCTTACTTTCATTGTATTTAATAAATTAAAATAAATCATATGCTTCCAAGATAAGAGCATATAGTTTGATTGAAAACAGCATTTTATTTTACCAATGTTGTTGTAACTTCCAAAAGATAAGGACTATTCATTCACAAATTCAAAATATCTTCGTACAGTTGCTCTGTGAAACAGTGGTGCATTATTGAAATAAATATTCTGACACTTTCATATAAATAATAATAACAACATGTTACAGTATATCAACCTAATAATTGTAGTATATATCACCGCACTGCTCTTCTACATTTTTGTCAAATAAAACTGCTCTTCCCCACAACAGTTTGGTTTCCATGCTGCACATTAATTAACCAACATGTATATAATCCACAATCTCTCTCTCTCTCTCTCTATATATATATATATATATATATATATATATATATATATATATATATATATATATATATATAATATTTATAATAAAATATTGAGTAGTCTGCAAATTTTAGTTCAAAAACAAAAATTGTTATCGTTAGATGACATGTTATTATCAGGGTTTGAATCTTAATACAGATATTCACGATTTTGTGTAAGTGAGTTTATAATAGTTTTTAATGTTTTATCTATTTAAAAAACTTTAATCCTAAATAATGTAATTTTATGTTATATAAGAAATTTTATAATTTATTTATAAAGTATAAAAATCTCAAATACAAAACTGATACGGCGATAGTGATAATAATTTGAACAAATAAATAACTTAAATGTAATCACAAGTGTCGATTTAAATATTTGACTGTGATACGGACACAACATTTTTTTGTCATTGAATATTTTTTACTAGTAATAATCCATAAGTAGGTTATGATTTTTAGTGCATCAATTTTCCTTAACCTAGATACATGTGTAATTTGTTCCTAACTTAGTAAGTTTTATTATTGTGACATGAAATTTCAGGCACACCCAAATTCATATGCATTAGTGCTAAGTACAGAAAATGAAATCTCAAGCATATACAAAGGCAACAATCCTTCAATGCTGCTTACTAATTGTCTCTTCCGAATGGGCGGATCGGCAGCCCTACTCTCGAGTCACCCGTCCGATCGCCACCGCTCAAAATACCAGTTGATGCATTCGTTGCGCACTCACGTAGGCGCGGACGATAATAGTTACAAATGTGTCTTTCAAGAAGAAGACGAAAAAGACATTGTAGGCGTTTCATTGTCAAAAGACCTCATGAATGTTGCTAGAGACGCGCTTCGCGTGCACATTACGTCGCTCGGTCCATTAGTCCTCCCGATTTCGGAAAAGTTGAAATATGTAAAAAATTTAATCGAGAGAAAGGTTTTGAAGAGGAAGATCGAAGCGTACATGCCTAACTTCAAGTTAGCGTTTGATCAATTTTGCATCCATACGGGCGGAAGAGCGGTTCTCGACCGAATGCAAAAGAGTCTTGAGCTTGATGATTTTCTTATGGAGCCATCAAGGATGACACTTTATAGATATGGTAACACTTCATCAAGTTCTATTTGGTATGAATTGTCTTATTGTGAAGCTAAAGGGAGAGTTAAAAAGGGACATAAAATATGGCAAATGGCATTTGGATCTGGATTTAAGGTTAACACAGCTGTTTGGCTTGCTTTGAAGAATTGTGATCCAACATCATTGAAAAATCCATGGAGGGATGAGATTGATGATTTTCCAGTTCCAATGCACTGTTACAGATCAATGAATAAAGCATAGGTTATAATGTGATGTTAGTGTTTTATGTGTTTGGTGGAAAAATATTAATTAGGTTTAGTTTATGTTTGTGTGTGTTATGTTTACTAATTTGAGAATAATTATGTACTAAAATGTTGTGTGATGGATAATGTGTGATGAGTTTGGTCAATTATGTAGTTGAGTTTGAATGGAATATTTTTCTATTTTAATGATGATGAAAGTTTTGAAGATATTACAACATTTTATATTTTGAATAGTAATATTGGTTGGTGTGATAGGTAAAGAACTCAAGTGATTTTGTTTGAGTTTTAAATTTTGTGCATAAAGAAACCTAACTAGTATTTGTTTTTTAAAAGGTGAATGAATATGAACACATGTATGAGGGTTTGGTATGTATTCTATGAAGCTATTTGATGGGGTCCAACATAGAATATGTGAGAAACTAGGAAACACTCAACTAGAGGTTCATATAGTATATAGGGCTACATTGGTCAAATGGATCATCTTATATTTTAAGTTTAATATTTATAAAATAGTAGGCTTTTACTTTTTTTTTTTTAGGAATTAAATTGGTCATTTATAAAAGTAAATGTTTACAACATAGTCCTTTAATGATACACTATTACAAAAAATGTTCATGTCTCCTACTTGAGGTGATTCATCCGGGCTTTTAGTTAAGCAAATTAAAGACATTGTTGCATAACAAGGGCATTGTTGAAGTTAAGTTACTAGACCAACATTGGTTTGTGTGATAGGTAGAGAACTCAAGTGATTTGTTTGGATATTAAATTTTATGCATAAAGAAACCTAACTATATGTTATCTAAAAGGTGAGAATGAATATGAACACATGCATGACTTTGACAGATTATAAGAAGCTATTTGATGTGGTCCAACATAGGATAAGTGAGAAACTAGGCAAATCTCAACTTGAGGTTTATGTAGTATGTAGGACTATTTTGGTCAAATGCATCATCTCATCTTTTAGGTGTAATATTTATAACACATACATTTTTTTTTGAACAAAAAGAGAATAAAGTGAGAAACTAGGAAAATCTCAACTAGAGATTTATGTAGTAAATAGGACTATTTTGGTCAAATGCATCATCTCATCTTTTAGGTTTAATATTTATAACATATATATTTTAGTTGAAAAAAAATAATGTCTTGAATTCAATATATCTCTTCTTCTTTTTCTTCTATAAAGTTTCAAAACGAGATATTTAAGATATTATTAGATTTTAATATATGTTCCTCTGAAGTGGAGAGAAGAATAAAGAAATATCAATTGGGTATCTTAGTCTTCTATATGTAAACCGAATTAGGGTAAGGGGGTCTAGAAATGACAAATTGTGATTTATTCAATGCAACGCTGCTAAGTAAATGGACTTGGAGAATTCTTTTAGATTCCAGTTCAGTGTGGTACTCTTTGTTAGAATTTAAATATGGAGACATTAAAGCTATAATTCTCAATCATCCATAAAATGTAAATTGCATAAAATACTCAATTTGGTGACGTAATCTTAGGCTTTCCATTGGAAAATAGAGGAAAGATTCTAGTTGGTCTGAAAACAATTTATCTTGTAAATCCGAGAGTTGTTCAGACATATAATTTTGGAGTGATAGGTAGTGTGAGGTAGTTCCTCTGAAGCTATTGTTTCCAAACCTCTTCAAAATTTCCCAGGTTACTAAGCTCAAGTTTGGTGCAACAGGATCTTGGATAAATGGAATGTGGATCTGAAGTTTTGGTTTCATTGAAGGCTCGAGTATTGTTATTGCAGGTATCACTTAGGAAGAGCTTGATAACATTTTTATGTGTGAGTCCTAATCCGAAATCAGCAGACTCATTTGTTTGGTGGCGATATGATAAGGTTATCTATTAATTCGGCATATGCTAGATTGGTGGGCATTGAACTTGTTGACTCTCATTTGAAAAAAGACAAGGTTAGTGTCTTTAAGTTGTTATAAACTGCTAATGTCCCTAACAATAATGAAGTTTTCATTTGAAGATTACTTCTTAATAGTCTCCAACAATGGATGAGCTTGCATAGTGTGGCGTGTTGACAGGACAACACAATCTTGTGTGTCCCCTTTGCTTGAGGCCTGAGAAATCAATCATTCATCTTTTCCTTTTATGTCATGTTGTTGCAAATGTTTGGCAGGGTATTCAGGTTTGACTAGGATTGAGTATGTTATTCCCCTGTGATTTGTTAGAGGATCACATGTTGGCTTTTGAAGTGTAGATGAAATGAAGGATCAAGAAGAAATCGAGGATTTTATTTTGGCTTTCAAATACTTGGACGATTTACCTAGTAAGGAACAATGTTATTTTAAAATGAGGTTGTAAAGGGGCCTAATAAATCATGTTGTTATCTAAATAATTGGCGTGGAATTGGTTATGTGCTAGGTCCAAATGGTCGATTTGCATTGATTGAGATGTTTGGTTAAAGATGTAACACCTTAAACCCTAACTCACAATTAAAAGGATAAAAATCCATAATTTAGGATGTTACTCAAACACAACATGCATATTTTATAAATAATTTCAAAACTTGCAGTGGAACTCAATTAAATCGTGTAAACTTCAATTATATCATCAAATTGAAATATTGAATTAAAGGAACATCATACAACTATTAAATCAAAAGCAAATATAACACCCAGTTTTCGATGTTACAGATCAGAGCATTAAATCAACTAAATAAAGATAAACGATAAAATAAATGAAGAAAAGCTCCAAGGTCATCTTCCAACTCACATCAGCACTTACTCCTCTTGAGTATCTGTACAATAATGTACAGAGCAACACAAAACAAGTAAGAAAGGGGTGAAAATACGCTCAAATATATTAACGGTGTAAAAGAATGTAAGGGTAGTTTAAATCACACAATCAACAACATGCATTCAACTACACAACAACATAACAATTCAATTTACATAGCCTTTATGTATGGAATATGACTCACGACTCGACTCTATGCATGTGGTACCAATTTGGACATCAGAGGTTTGTTATTAATCTCGTCCATTCAAAATGGTTCCTCATTTGAACCGAGTCCCCACTTTTAAACCCTGGGTCCTTACTTCTGAACCCAGGATGATCACAAGCCCCCACTTTTGAACCCATGTCTCGCCTATTTCAACACATTGACACAATATGACGCATGACATACAATAATACAATGACAATAAATATGGTTCCACTTATAACCATAACCAACAATGCAATACAATATTCAACATTAGTCTCTGTCATACCCTAATTTCGTCCACCCTTCATATGCTTTCGAGTGACTTTTATTTTAAATAAATGAGATATCACAGTTGGTAAGAAGGTATGTCTAAGAGGTTTAATCATAAGGTCGCGGCTTCAAGTTTCATTCCATTACTTTTTGTATTTATTTTCCTTTTTGTGGGTTTTCATTAAAATATGGTAAAAAGATCATTTTTCCATTATTTAATTATTATTTTCGTTTTTTATTTAGGAGTATTTTAAAAATTAATTTTTTATTTTTAAATCTTTATTTTATAAATTAAATAAATAAAAAACCCCAAAAAAAAATCTCAAGACCAATTCAAGATTTATTACAAAACAAGTCTTAAACATAATCCAGACATGTTTGATTGAAATAAGAAAATTTTCAAAATCACAAAACATGTTTTAAACTTGTTCCAGACAAATTCGAATTCCTTCCAAATCAGCATCTCAATGTCAAGATTCAAAATGTCTATAAAAGAGGACAAGAAACCAACACTCAAGGAGGAGAAAGGGACCAACACTAGCAGCATATGAGAGCAAAAAGAGAACTGAAATATAAGAGCATCAGTATATTAATTTTTGGATTTGCTGTTGTTCTTCATTCTTCATGTACGTGATGGGAAATTAAGACACAATAATAGACCAATACGCAGCGAATATAAAACTCCCAAAAACTTGTAGGAATCTTGAGGATCAAAAACAAATATAAGACGGAAAATTGAACAAATAAAGGCACAAAAGAACACTGATATTTTTAACGTGAAAAACCCCTCAATATGAGAGTAAAAACTACGAGTCGTCCAAACCAAAGAAATAACTCCATTATAATCAATTAAGGGTATAAGAGAGTCTTAAAGTGATTCACAAACGCGTGCTAACAACGTAAATCACAAAGTAAACTAGTTTACAAATAAGAATCAAAAGCTGAAATTTTCCCCCAAATATATAGCTTCAGTGTGAAGCAAATAACTTTCATCTCAGACATTTTTTTTTTGAAATTCTGAATGATCAAAAGTTAGATATATATGTTACAAACCTGTCCACCAAATTTGAGCTCGATCCAACGGTTAACGAATCGGAGATCGTTGATTTAGTGAGACTGGTTGCAAAAAAACGGGAATGAGTTTCTCTCCATTTTTCTCTCTTTTGAACCATTATTTTTTCTCTCTCTTAATACTAAATTGATCATCTCCACTTAAATAAGTGAGACAAATGAGCTAATCATATTTGGGTCTTTCTCCACATAGGAATAGAGCCCAAATCCAACGGTATGTTATGTGTATCATTATATTGTTTCTTCTTGTTTGGTTTTCTTACGTATAGTTTTGATTGTTATTTTATATTGTCACTTTATCGTTTGTGTTTCTTATATATCGTTTGTGTTTCTTATATACATGTTCAGTTTATACTATATATATTTTTGTTTGTGATTATTATATATTTATGCATATGTCAGGATTACATAGTACGTAAAATATATATTTGTTTATGTTTCCTATGTATATAAATATGATCACTGTTTAATTTTTTCATAGATATATTTACCCTTGTTTTAAGTTTAGGATATATATATATATATATATATATATATATATATATATATATATATATATATATATATATATATATATATATATATATATATATATATATATATATATATATATATATATATATATATATATATATATATATATATATATATATATATATATATATATATATATATATATATATATATATATATATATATATATATATATATATATATATATATATATATATATATATATATATATATATATATATATATATATATATACACACACTTTTTTATAACTTTAACATTTTTTTCTTCTAATTTTTAACATATAATTATACTTTTTCTTAGTTTAGTTATAATATATATGTACTTCTTTTGTTAAATTAATATATATCTCTCTTTTACTAATTATAACATATATTTATATTTGTTTAGTTATGACATAATTATTTTTATAAATTACGGTATGTACTTTGATATTTGTAGTGTGTTAATATTATTTTCACATTTTATTTTATTTTCAATTTTATGACGATTATATTTTTTTTTTTAATTTTATGTCAATTTCGTAGCAATATACATTCTTTGTGGATAACATGTGCATATTGTGTTTAACTTTCTATTTTTCAAATTAATTTGAGTTGATATAAAAATTTGTGACACTACCGTAATAATAATAATGTTTTTTTAGTGTTGTTTGGTTTATTATTGCATTTTAATTTCGGAGTTAAAATATAATTTAACTTTCGAGAACCGCTTGAATGCATATATTCATTTGTTCGGCTTCTCATAGAGTGATTCCTACACGAATCCACTCTAAGTTAGCTTCAGAGCTAAATTTAGTTGCTCTTCGATTTCGATTAGTTTCGGTCATGCATTCACTTGTTTGACTGTTTAGTACTGTTGTACCTCAAATTTTACCCTTAGATTCATTGATCTTTTGCTTCATCATAAGACAACCATACATGCATATCTAACTAATTTACTATATGTTGTTTGTTTCATTCGTGAAGATAGGGTTGCTACAGAGAGTGCAGGTCATGAAGACTTTGTGTGCATGCTCACCTGGATGCTAATCCTTTGCAAGTTGTATTGAAGTCATGTGGATATAAAAGAAATAATATGCCTCCATTCTTATGGTCCTTTAGTCAGTACAAAGTCATTCTCTCCAAAGATTTCTCAGAAGTTTTCCTAAGGAGGATTAAGATTTGATTAGGGTATTTCTGTCCATGGATCTTGAACTTTGGTCATTAGAAGTCTGGTTGGATTTCGTGGTGCACGACATTACAAACAGGACTGAAGTCTAGGGTGATTCTAGGGTTCAAGTATAAGTTCAAAATTTCAGTTCATTTATTCAAGATTCTAGGGTGATTCTTAAGGTTCAAAGTATAGTCAGAAAAGTTGGACAGTCTACACTTATTTCAAAGTTCAAAAGTTACTCCAATTCCAACATGAAAAATTCATCATTCAAGTGTTAAGCAAGAATTGAAGTTTTGGTCTAATTCATCTAAATCCGAGAGTCTCAAGGCCAAGGCTCATTGAAAAGGCTTATAAGGAATAGTTATTACAAAAGTGATTAAAATTAAAGATTAATAAACGCAAGAATTAAAGGTCACATGTTACAAAGTTCTCCTCTTTTTGAAAAGATAGAAACTTATTCAAAGTGTTCAAAGAAATTCAAAACCCAATCAAAGAAGTCACATGCTATGGGTTTATGTGATTGAAATTCAAGACTTACGCTGCAATTGATCTATTTGTTCTTATGAAGTTTAAAATTCGAAATTAAGTCATGACTCAAGCTGAAGTATTTGCGAGTTCCTGACAAGGAATGATTCAAGTTCCATCACAAAATTTCTCCATTAAAATTTTTTTTCAAGTTATAAAAGCAAAGAGATTCTCATATGATTTATGTTTCCTTTTAGAATCAAGAAGTTCAAGAATCACATGCTCTTTACAAATAAAGTAGTATCATTACAAAAAGCCCAGAATTTGATGAAATAGATGGTAACCCCAAATAAAGTATCATTACAAAGTCATAAACCCTGTTTCAATTGAGATGATTTAAACAAGGGATAAAGATTAATAAAATTTTGCAAGGCATTCAGTGCAAACTTCCGTTCCATTGTACGCAAGCCATGGAATGTAAATACGGAGACTTTTGAGTTTATAAGTGGCTAGCATTGACAAAAAGGAAATCCAAATATCAAAGTGTTTGTGGCAAACATGTATTTACATGAGGTACAAATTTATGCTACAAAGTATCCAACATTGTCTTCATGCTTCAATAATGAAAATCTGAGCTTGATGGCTTGTACGGAATTGGCGGCCTCGACTCCCAACGTCTTCGAAGGGATAGGTAGCCGGTTTCACTATGGAGAAGATGGTGTGGAAAGAGCTTTGTTGCCATATTAGAAGCACCATCAAACTAATGAAGCAATAGGTGTGCAGCGACCATTGCCATCGGCTAGAATTGGTCCTTATGCTAGTATATTGCCTACAACATGAAATAAAGACACAAAATGCATTAGCATGAGAACAAAAATTGGCAGCAACAAATCATACAGAAGAAGGAACAATATGGTGGTCATGCAGAATTCGCCCTAGGCCTAGAAGCTTGTTCTTCAATTCCTGCAAAAATCTTACTGTCAGTAACGGAAAATTACTAGTAGCCTAGGAATCATATGTTTATAAATGGCTGTAATATTGAAAATTCTCTCGGTATTAAGCCCAATACCATAAGATATGTTGTTTCATTATCCAAAACAGGTTGATAGAAGATCCCACCATAGAAGTAGTTAATAATTGTATCGCCATCAATGGTGGCTCTTCAAACATCAATGCTTCGTTTCACTTATGGACCTGGCCATAGAATAAGGAAATTCTCATGAGAAAGATGAGGAAATACACGTGCAAAATTGAAATTGGAACTACAACCCAAACCAATTCAAATTCTGGTTGCGATTGTGTAGAAAGCTTGAGAAGAGAAAATTGCGGTGCGAGAGAGAGAAGAAGAACGTTCTGAGGTTTTCTGGATTGTGAATCCATCATGAGTCATATTGACACACGGGTGGGCTTTTGTGCCCGAGCCCAGCTCTTTCTTTTTTACACGTCAAAATTTTGGAACCTCCCTTGGGCTTGGGAGGTAAAGCCCATAATTGTTTGTTTTTTTTTCTTGCATCCTTATTTTTTATTTTATTTTATATTATTTATTTTTTTAGTTATTTTAATTTTTACTTTTAGGATTTAATGATTAATTAAAAAAGGTTTGGTCCATGTTAATCTTGGTTTTGTTTAAAACTTTGATCGGTTATTAACTTCGATGCTAATGATTAATCGTTAATGTAAATCTAGGATTAATTTTGAATTTAAATATGTGATTAATTAGTGGTTCAAATTTGTGAGTAAACTCTTATTTTAGAATTATAAAGATATGATTAAGATACATCATGGTTGATGAATTTTCATTATGGTCTTGATACATTGCCTGTTAATTACATATATTGTTTTTTTGGCTTGACCATGTGATCTACGTTGCTTTTAAGCTTTTGATTCAACTTTTTACCTTTGAAGAGTTGAATTAAGGTTGGAATGTATATTTTAAGGTCACTTTGTACGATGACATTAGGATTAGTCCTATTCATCCTAGTCTTAGGATTGGAGTCGCCGAGCTTCCTATAACGTCCCGCCATGGACACTCTCTTACTTATCCTTTTAGTCCTAGCCTTAGGATCAGGAGTCGTCGTACTCCATGTAAGTTCCTGTTGTGGATACTTACTTACTTATCTTTCAACTCAACTTAGACTCGGAGTCGCTGTATTCCATGTAAGTGTCTCCCTATGAACACTTACTTCCTCCTGAAACCTTGACCACATTCAAGAGTTCCTCACCCTCGTTGAGGGAAACTACGAATGCTCTGATTTCATTCTCATCAAGATACGTAGGCACGAGATGCGATGTCTTGGCGAGCATACTTAGGACTAACCCCTTTGGTTTCCCTTCAACCCTTTAGCAGACAGATGACACATAACACAATTTAAACAAGAGGTTCCTGTAGAGTACTACAGATACTTAGGATGCTAACACCTTCCCTAGGTATAACCAATCCTCGAACCCTAGATTTCCTCGCATTGTGTTTTCAATGCAAATTAGGTTTTTATTTCTTTAACCTTTCCTTCGGATAAATCAAAAATCGGTTGTAAATTCGAAGATGTGTGATTGAATTTAATCAATAGCTTGATATCCGATTCTCACTGCAACAAGTATTTTAGTCATTTTCTTACTTCCCATTTGCAAAATGCACCCCTCACCCTCGTTTGTAATTGTTATTTGTTTTTTCCGCATATTTTTTAGATAGATAATTAATAAAAACATAAAAAGCATAAAATCAATCTTTCAAAAAATCAAAGAATTTAGTCAAGCCAAGCTCCATTTTCAAAAACATTGGTCGACACTAATTGATCAATCAACCCAAGCATTCTTGATCCATATATCAAGCCATACCCCATTTTTGTAAGTCGGCCGCTTTATGCGTCGCCATCAACCTTTCCTTTCTTCTTTTCAAACCTTTTTTCAAACTCATCCTGCGTTAAAACCCTTGACTCAACATCAATTAGCATTTTGTTGAATAAACTTCAAAAAATACAATAAAAGGCGATTAGGATTGCGTGCCACGATTACTAAGTGGTGGAGAAGGGGTGAGAATGGATTTCCATACACTCAGTCTAATTATTTCAACACAAGGCGTTCGACTTGGTTGATTGGAATAATCGCTTCTACCCATATTCTTCAGCGCGATCCAAATCAGAAACAAATATTCTCAAAACTTAAAATACACTTCAACACATCAAACTTGTCTTTTCTCGCCCATGTGCGATTGAAACTTCTCAAGACACTAAGTCATATCCCCCGTGCGATCAGTAACTCAAACAACTTTTTCAAAAGAACATTGTTTAGTCCCTTCTTCCGCGCATATAAACTAGTGCTTCAGCCTCTCCTAGTGAGCAGACAAGCCAATATTTAACAGTTAGAATGTGATCTAAACAATCTTTCATAAAAACAAGCAACCCTTTTTGAGCCAAACTACGATTTCTCTGACTTTCCCATTACACGAGGGAATACGTAGGCACAAGGGCCCTAATCCTTGGCGAGCAGTCTAATAAAAAAACCCAACCAATTTCCCTTAGCAAGCTAGAAAATATCAAACACTTTTCATGCCCAGATAACTCATGCAGTTCCCATCGAGTACGATGGATGTAAGAAGTGCTAGTACCTTCTCCTTACATAATCGACTTCCGAACACAACATGGTTGTGATGACCATGCCCTATCCTTTTTCCCGTGGGTTTTCTCGATATTTTCCTTTTCCTCTTATGAGAATAAATAAAGTTTGGTGGCGAATCTCATAAGCCCATCTATGATCGTGAAAACCCTAGTTTTGTGCATCGCGAATATTTTATTTTTCGAGGTACGACAGTCCCCACTTATGAACTACACACCTAAATATAACACATACAATTATATTTACAGCACATAATTGTATTCATAACACAATAACCCATACATATACTCATAAATCACCATATACAATTATGTATATTAATCTAATTATTACTCCATCATCATAATAATTCACCTCAATTAATTAAGTACACCAAATACCCCAAAACAGTAGTCAAACATCGATCGTGCGAGTAAATACTCATTTGATGCTCCGATTTTGACACCTAGCATAAAAAATCGCACAAAATTCAATTGATGCATATTATACAGGGATCAATTCTCCATATATACATCATTTAACTTCCAAATTCATCAATTAATCATGAAGTCAAGAATATGTTCATAAACTAACTACACAACGATGGTGGGGATAACAACCATATTCATACTAATTCAGCATACACAAATTTCAATAATCTTCAGAGCACGAATTTATACCTCAAACATGGTAAATAATATGGATTTCACATAATCATCATCAAGCTCATAAAATACAACAATGGTGAGAAAAACCTATATGAGTGTGAGGATCCCTCTCTACCTTTCATGCAATACACATATATTAGAGTAGACCCCCTATCTGAATTTCCAGCACAAAACAATCAAGGACTTTGGCTATGATGTTATCCCCCTTCAAGAGCCTCTTAGGTTTTCCTAATTCCCTCAAATACCAAACTTCTGCATATCACCTTATTTTTTTACCTAATTATACCTAATTTTCTATATATTATACCTAATTTTTTAATTTAGTAATTACACCTTAATCCCAACTCATTTCTAATTATCAATACTTTATCTCACCTTTCTATTAGTTCTAATTTTCACCCACTCTTTCAAAACAATTATTTTCTATTATTTTTAATTATTATTATATTATTTTAAGATTTTAAAATTAACTAATAAATATAATAAATTCTTACCACTCTCCATAATTCTCCAAAAAATACCCACAATTGCCAAATTACCTTATAACATACATTATCACCAAAATAAATAATTAAAAACATTTTAAATCACGGAAATAATTAAATAAAAGAGACAAAAACTTAATTAAATTAATTAATTGCATTTGGGATGTTACAACTCTTCCCCACTTATAGAATTTTCGCCCTCGAAAATTACCTGAACGAAAAAGCTCCGGAAAAGACTCCCTTGTCTAACTCTCGAACTCATATGTCATGCTTTCCCCTACAGGTCCGCCTCATACGACCTTTACCAAGACGATGTATTTACCCCTCAACTGTTTTAGTTCTTGATCATCGATTCGCAATGGTGATTCCTCCACAGTCAAGTTATCTCTCACTTTCACATCATCCATTTGAATAACACGAGACATATTTGGAACATACTTTCGAATTAGAGACACATGAAACACACTACGATGATTTGAAAGAGATGGTGGTAAATCAACTCTAAAGACCACTTCTCCTACTCTCTTCAAAATTTGATAAGGACCAATAAAACTTGGCACGAGCTTTCGAGATTTCAAAGCACGACCAATACCGGTCACTAGAGTGACTCTCAAAAACACATGATCTCCCTCTTGAAACTCAGGTGGTTTCCTCTTCTTATCATGATAACTCCTTTTTCTACTTTGCGAAACTTTCATCTTCTCTTGAATCATCTTGATTTTCTCAATAGTCTGTTGAACAATTTTTGGTCCAAGTACAACACTATCCTCATAATCATACCAACACAAAGGTGTCCGACACTTTCTACCATATAAGGCCTCAAACAATGTCATTCTAATACTAGAGAGGAAACTATTGTTGTAGGTAAACTTGATTAGTGCAAGTAAGTATCCCAACTACCTTTTTTCTCCAACATGCAATCTCTTAGAAAATTCTCTAAAGACTGAATAGTCCTCTCAATCTGACCATCCCTCTGCAGATGATAAATAGAACTCAACTACAATCTGGTTCCCAAGGCTTCCTGCAAACTCTCCCAAAAACTTGAAGTGAATCTCGGGTCTCTATCTGAAACTATACTTGAAGGAATACCATGTAAATTGACAATCTTCTCGATATAAACCTAATCTTGCTTCTGCAAGGATAACTTATCCTTATCAGACTGAAATGATCCAATTTAGTTAGTCTATCCACCAGAAACCAATTCGTATCACTTCCTTTAGAATTCTTCGGCAAACTTGTCACCAAATCCATGGAAATGTTATCCCACTTCCACTCCGGGATACTCAACGGTTACATCAATCCTAACGAGTTCTGATGCTCAATATTTGACTTCTAACAAGTTAAACAAGAATAAACAAACTCAACAGCCTCCTTTTTCATACTTGGCCACTAAAACATTTTCTTCAAATCTTGGAATATCTTAGTAGTACCGGTATGAATACTTAAACTATTCCTATGAACTTCCTTAAGAATACTCTTCTTAAGCTCTGGCATATCTGGCACACATACTCTATCATGGAATATAATAATCTCGTTCTCATCAATTCTGAAATTCACCTCTTTACCTTGATTGATCAACACTAACTGGTTAATCAAACCCAAGTCGACTTTTTTACCTTCTTTGATCTCTTAAAGAACACCACTAGTCAGCTTCAACATGCCCAACTTCCCACAGTTAGGAGTCACCTCACACACCAAACTAAGATCTCAAAACTGTTTGATCAAATCAAATTCTCTAGCCATCAGTGCTGATATATGCAAGGATTTCCTACTCAGTGCATCTTCTACCACGTTGGCCTTACAAGGGTGGTAA
Source organism: Lathyrus sativus (assembly GCA_963859935.3). NCBI lineage: Eukaryota > Viridiplantae > Streptophyta > Magnoliopsida > Fabales > Fabaceae > Lathyrus > Lathyrus sativus. The sequence goes on along the minus strand of OZ012735.1, from coordinate 557,475,395 downwards.
CTCAAACTAAAGTCATAATCTTTCATAAATTCAAGCCACCTCTTTTGCCTCATATTTAGCTCTTTCTAATTGAACAAATACTTCAAACTCTTATGATCACTGAACACTTCAAATTTAGAACTAAACAGATAATATCTCCAAACTTTCAACACAAACATTACAGCTGCTAACTCCAAATCACGGGTAGGATAATTCCTCTTATGAATCTTCAGTTGCATCAAAGCATAAGCTACAACCTGGAAATTGTGCATAAGCGCACCGCCTAAACCCATCTTCGAAGCATCACAATACACAATGAAAGATTCACTCGGACTTGGAAAAATTAAAATTGGCGTTAGCATCAACTTCTTCTTGAGCTCTTGGAAACTCTCTTCATACTGAACATCCCACACATACGCTTTCTCTTTTCGAGTCAAATGAGTCAAAGGAAAAGCTAACTTTGAAAAACCATCTATAATAACCAGCCAAACCCATAAATTTTTTTATTTCTATAACAGAATTAGTCTCCCAGTGTAACGCAACATCAACCTTTGACGGATCAACTGATATACCACTATTAGAAATCATATGACCAAGGAAACTCACTTCACGCAACCAGAACTCACACTCGGACAACTTTGCATATAAATTCTTCTCTTGCAAGGCCTGTAGCATAACTCTCAGATGTTATACGTGTTCTTCACCTGTCTTGGAATACACCAAAGTATCACCGATGAACACAACCATAAACGGATCCAAGTAAGGATGGAAGATCTTATTCATATACTCCATCAAAACACTTGGCGCATTAAACACACCGAACGACATCACTAAATACTCGTAGTGACCATATCCAGTTCTAAATGCATTCTTTAGAATATCTTCTGGCTTCACATGAATCTGATGATAACCTGATCTCAAATCAATCTTACAGAACATGCAAGCAGCAGTTAACTCATCTATTAAATCATCAATTCTCGAAAGAGGATACTTTTTCTTGATAGTAACCTTATTCAACTGTTGATAAGCAACAAACAAGATAATGCTGCCATTTTTCTTCTTAACCAACAACATTGGCGCTCCTCACAAAGAAACACTAGATCGAATAAACTTCTTTTCAAGTAGACCCTATATCTGCTTCTTCAACTCACTCAAATCTGAAGCCTACATTCTATAGACGCCATTGACATAGGACTAGTACCAAGTACTAAGTCTATGGAGAACTTCACTTTTCGATCTGGCGGAAAATCACTAATATCATCCGGGAACACCTCTGGAAAATTACACACCAGTGGTAGATCACTAACCACAACCTTACCTTCATCCTTCAACAAAGAGAATATCATAAACACACGAGCAACATCCTCCAAGGCCTCATCCACTTGCTTAGCAGACATAAACATTAGATCTTCACCTTTTCTGAACTCTAGAAACATCACATACTTTTCGAAATAGTTGATATGAATGTGGTTGGACTCCAACCAGTTCCTTCCCAGAATAAAATTAAGTTGAATTAACGGTAAGTATACTAAAGTTCTTACCATATATAGTCATAGGAAAATTCAAGAAAACCCACGAAGTAGTCACCAAACTATTAGATGGGGTATCAATGACCATACTCCCAACCTTTATAATGTTTGAAAAATGTGGGAAACTTTTGAAATTATATATGGAATTTCACCAAAAATATGTGGGATAGTCTTGAAATTATATATGGAACTCTTAAAAATAATTTTTTCTATGTCCATACTTGTAATTCCACCAAGAAAATCCAGGACACTCTTGAAATTATATATGGAATTTTTCCAAGTATAGAACAATAGAGAATGAACACACAAGGTGAAAACGATGAAACTTCCTTCATAAGTGATATTCAACCTTTAGAAAGTTTGGAAATAATGTTAGAACATTTAAGGATTAAGAATTGGAATCAGAAACCTGATCCAATACATAAATTGAGAGATGAGAATATTTATAATTTTTAGAAAAAATCCAAGAAAAAATAAGTCATCGAGAAATTGAGTGAGTTGATTCAAGTTTTAAAGGATGAATGCATAAGCTCAAATAGAGATGAATCTATAGAAACTTCATCAAATAACTATTATAAAGAGGAAAACCTAACTCCAATAATCTTCTTCAAAATAAAAGTCTCTATGGTTGAATGATCCTAAGAAGATTCAACATCAAATTAAGGATTTTCATCAAGAAGAGAATACGAAGAAGGAGTCTTATCTAGTGGAATCCTAGAGAGAATAAAGAAGAAGAAAGTATAAACAAACAATACAATCATAGATTTAACATCAAGGAGAAATCTCAAAGAATCAACCTCTAGTAGAATCTTTGAAGAATTATCTTCCAATAAAGAAGATGAAATTTTCTTGAAAGCTTCTCACGAAGAAGATGATTGTGAGGTAACAATGTTATCATATAAGCAATTGTTTAAATTAAATGCTAACTTAATTGAGGAAAATTATAATATTAAGAAGTGTATCTTAGATCTTAAAGATTATCTTGAGCTTATTGAAAAGAATAATAAACACTAAAGTATAAAATGAAAAATATTATAAACCAAGTGTCGCATCGCTGCGAAGAGGGGCCGACAAAGACAGAAGAGTCGCCACCGTTCATTATTTATCCCAAAGAGAGGGAAAGGAAACGATCAGAGAAAACCTACGAAAAGGGAAATAACAGGTCATCGCAACCAAATCTTGGGTTCGGGAGTCGATTACGCGAGTGGAAGGTATGAAAACCCCTCACGTCCTTTGTACTCAACGGGATCCGTGCTTGTTGTCTATCTAATGGGTGAAAATAAAACTATCTAAAGGCTGCTGCTAAACAAGAGGAACGAAAAGAACTGACTCGATAGGATATCGCCTCCCTATGCCTACGTATTCCCTCGTGTAATGGGAAAGTCAAAGTCAACGTAGTTTGGGAAACTACGAGGGAGGTTGCTCACCAAGACATCGCATCTTGTGCCTACGTATTCTCATCTGGTATGAGAAATCAGAGCAAAATGTAGTTCAGGCTAACTACGGGAAAACGGGGTGTTCCCGATCGCACGGGCGCGAGAGAAAAGGTTCTGGAAAACAGGATGGTCTCGATTACACGGGGGCAAGAGAAGGGGAGATTAGTTATTAGAGGGAAAGTCTCGATCGCACAGAGGCGAGAGAAAAGGGAAATTAGTTGTTAGTGTGCTCGCCAAGACATCGCGTCTTGTGCCTATATATTCTCATCTGGCATGAGAAATCAGAGCAGCTGTAGTTCATCTAACTACAGGAAAGCGGTCTCGATCGCACGAGGGCGAGAGAAAAGGATCTCGATCGCGCGGAGGTGAGAGAAAAGAGTCTTAGGCCTGGAGCGCCTGAACGGGAAGGAATCGGATCGGGACGCACACGCTAAATCCTAAGACGTAGGAGCGAATGCGTCGCATATTGCCCAAAGAGCATATGCTAAACACTCTAGACGAGAGAGAGGATCCCCCCACTCATCATTTCCTACGCTTCTAACGCAAACAACTCACAACACTCAGTGGTTGATTAAAAGATTGAATTAGGGAAATTTACCGAACAGAGTGGTTCTGTTGACCCTTGAAATTGCACGTAAGCTTTAATCTAATGCTTTTAATCTCCTCTTTAATTCTTGATGATGATGTTTCAAAATACGGCTCGAAAGGGTCAAAGTGAATTGAATCGGGTCCAATGTGACGCTAAACCGTCATAGCTCGACTTATAAGGGAAGTCAAACTATAGAAGATGGCGTATTAATATCCGTGCTAAGGACAAGATAGAGAAATGATATTGAGGATCATTCTCAAATTGAATCGTGTCGCACGGACCAAAATAGTGTGATCTCGTCTTAATCGCAAACATAATATCGATTAATCGAAGGTAGCCTACCGCGATCCCAAAGTAGAGAAAATGACCCAAATGGTCATCTTCCATAGATTTGAAATCGGAAAGGTTATCTTCTTCGAAAATCTGACGCTTATGGATACAAGACTTCATCGATCACAGAAAGTCAAAATAAAATCAAAAAAAGAAGAAATGAGGAGAGAAAAGAGGTGGTCTCGGATCCAATATTATTCATCAATAATTTGACTGGTATTGGATTACGGAAATATCGTCATCGACCCAAAATGGAACAAAATGTCCAATAATAAATGAGAAAATCAAAATCTAGTATATAAATCAAAATTCTAAAAGAAAATGAAATAAAAAACTTAGAATAATATAAATAAAGTTAATATAAAACTCTAATGTAAAATAATTATAAGGAGGTAAACTAAATAATAATAATAATATATATAGTATTTACAATCTGTCATTAAAATATAAAGTTATATACAAACAACATAATATTAACAAATCCTGAAATTAAAGTAAAATATAATACAAATTAAAGAAAGAAGAGAAGCAGGGGGGGTTTATGAATTAAAACAGGGAGTAAGGTCCAAGAGAAACGGGTCGTGAGGCCCACCAAAGCTTAGCCAAAAGAACAAAATCTTCTCCTTCCAAATTCATTCAGTCTCCTCTCTCTCTCTCTCTCTCTCTCTCTCTCTCTCTCACACACACACACACACACACACACACACACACACACACACTTTCTGTTCAACAACACCATTCAAACTCTCTCCATTCACGTTTTCACACTATTCTGTTGAATCTCGAACCTCTTCCATCTCGTTTTCATTTCTGTTTCCGTTTCAATTTACAAGTGGATGTTTGTTGGTTATGTGTTTGTGAAAGAGCGATAAGAGGGTTTTAGAGCTAAAAGCGGATGGGTTTGGAAGAATGAAGTGGAAATGGGTCGTGAGGTTTGGGATTTGAGTGGGTTTGCGAGATTTGAAGGTTTTCAGAAAATGGATGTTGGTTTGATTTTCCGGTGAAGGGTCGTGTTGTGGTGATTTGGATGGTTTAATGGGGTTTGGGTTATGAAAGATGTTGAAGGCTCGAAGGAGGTAATGGATTTCGTTTCAGCTGGGATATGGGTCTGAGGAAGACGAATTTGGAGGTTTGCGAAGGATCTGGGTTGATAGGATGAACATTATGAAGAAATGATGAAGAAATAGACACGATGATGAAGAATGTTAATGGAGGAGGCACAACTTCTAGGGTTTCCTTTGAGAAGGATGAAGGTGTTAGCTGGTTTTGTTGTAAGTTTAATGGAGTGTGTTGAGATTGTCAAGGTTTGTTGAGTTGTGGTTTTTGAACGGAAAATGAGAAATGGGTTTGTGAAGGTGAAGATGGCGATGGTGATGGTGAATGGAGGGAGATGGAATGGGTGGCGGCGAAATTCTCTAGGTTTTCGTGTGTGTGTGTGTTGGGGATGATGAACAGTGGATTATATACCCATTGTACGACACGTGGTGCTCTGGTAATGACATATTGATAATCCTGATTAAAATTAATGAAAATGTTGATTAAATGATTAATTGACTTAAATGTTGATGATGCACCCTTAATTAAATCTGACTAATGAAACAAACTAATAAAAAAACAATTTCTAAAAGCTAACATCTAAAAACTATTTAAAAACCTAATAAAAACTATATTCTAATATTAATTCTAAAACTAATAAAATCTAAAAAATAAATAAAACTATTTCTATACATTCTTAAAAGCAATATTAAAAATCCATTTAAGCTATATTTTAAATAAATAAATAATGAAGCAAAAATAGCAATAAAATGCAAAATGCCATTGAAAAAGAAACAGAAAATGGGCGAACGCCGAAATGCGCCAATATTATCAACACGGACTGAATCATCAAAAAGAGAGCGACTTTCGCTCGATTTGGACATGGAACTTCTCATTTGAATTGTTTTAAAACGCCTGAACTGCGAGTAACGCGACTGAAATCTTGATAAATTCAATCCGGTTGATAACATGGGCAAGATGCGACCTAAATGATATGCAGATGAAAACGAAGAAAAAGCCAGTCAAAGTTAGAAAACGGGTGGGAAAATTTTAGGGTGCAACAGTTGCCCCTATTCAAATAGCTTGGACCTGAAAGGATGAAAAGCAATCGCTTTCAGACATTCATGGTAGAAGGTGATTGAATACAGAAGAACCCCGAAATTTGAAGTCTGATCAGGATGGTAAACTGTAGAATTTGTCAATCAGGCTCACCTGAGAAATATATCTGAAAGTTGCAGGAAAATGAGCTAACTCATCACCAATTAGAAAGTATCGACACGCAGTCGGGAAAAACATCTTCTAACACGCAGGCAACAACACTAAGTCAGTAAGTACATCTGACCTCGCCGTCAGGCATCTGTTAAATAAAACAGGCATCGAACCCGAAGGCCGGCTCAACATGAAGTTGAAAAGAGAATCCGCCGATTCACAATCTGAAAGAGAACTCATAGCCAAAATCACATCGTCTAAGGATAGACAGAGAGAAAACCATATCCAAATCTCGCATTGTCTAAGGATAGACGGAGAGAAAACCATATCCAAATCTCGCATCGTCTAAGGGTAGACGGAGAGAAAACCATATCCAAATCTTGCATCATCTAAGGATAGATGGAGAGAAAACCATATCCAAATCTCGCTTCGTCTAAGGGTAGACGAAGAGAAAACTATATCCAAAATATCACATTGTCTCAGGATAGACGGGAAGAAAACCTGTTGGGGATGTCATCATCAGAGGGCTGACGGATAAAGAAAATCTGCTTGGAGATGTCATCATCAGAGGGCTGACGGACAAAAAAAATCTGCTTGGAGATGTCATCATCAGATGGCTGACGGACAAAGCATGACCGACGTATGATCGGGAACCCAAAAGGAAGAAAATGAGTTGACTGAACCCGGTTGCTGGAGTTATGCCACTATCTTGATTGAAGAGTTGATTCAGGTTGCCACAGAAGGCTAACAAAAACTGGCTTATGCTTCACATGCATATGTTTGAATTTTTTCTATGGCGTAATGCTCCATACGAAATGGAAATGCTACGCATTTAAGGATGTAATGCAAATATGATAACTATATGCAGAAATGCAGATATAGGCTTGGGCTGCTGGGGAAAGCTGGATGTAAAAGAATCACTCCAGCAAAATAAATGCTGAAGATGAAGCCAACTCCGCTAGGGATAACTGGATGTGCCAAGTATGATTGGACTTTAGCTGGGCAAGGCAGGTGAAACCTGAAGGTGATTGGTTTTTTGAAGGTACAATTTTTATGGTTACCAATGGGAATTGGATTTTGGAATGATGCGCGAATAGGGATTGGACTTTCTGGTGGTTGCCAATAGGAATTGTACTTTAGGTTATCTGTGATGGGTCAGGTACGGTTGACGTTGGAAAATGTCCTGTCTTGATACAGGGTCTGAAAGTGGCTTGTCTGGATACAAGGTTTATGGTTGAAGGGTCAGGGGATGGTTAACATGACTTCCCGACATTCGTCTTGAACTTGAAGGTTGACTGAACCTTCTTGAATAGCTCTGAACAACTCTAAAGATATGGAGAGGAAAAGTTCCTTTGTTTCCAATTTTGCCCCAGTCTGTGGGATTTCTGTAAAAAAATTCCTCGAAAGGAAACCTGAAATATCTGTACCCTGATGGTTAAGGATGAACTGCCTCAGCATTTGAACTTCAGAGAGGTGCTTCAGATTAATTGACTTCTGGATAAGGATAACCTTTGTGCTCTTGGGGTAACCTGCCCCAGCCTTGCAATGACTTTACCCCTGATTGGCTGATCTGTGTAGAAGATGCCTTCTACTAACTTCGAGAGATTTACCGAATCTTGACCTGATTGCCCCAGACTAACTGACTTTTGGATGGCTGACTCCCCTTGATATGATCATTTGATATGACTTTCCCCTGCTCGACGGAGTACTTAGGCGGTATGCATCTTATCTCGATCAAACTTTCCACTGTGGAAACTCTCCTTATGTCAAGTGCTTACTCGTAAGTAAAACAAATCGTTTTGCAAAAGATAATATTAATGCAATGCATATGACCGTTTTGAAATGCAAGCCTGTTCACTGGAAAAACGATGTGACATTTAGTGAACGCATCACTTATCAGAATGTCAACATCAATACCCATAGGGTAAGAAGAGTCCTTTTAGAAGTCAGTTTCGACGCGATCTTTACTGAAGTATGCTTTCGAAACAAACCTGCTTCAATTAGGTATTTTGACGGTTGTAACATGGTCAGGTTCACGGTTTAGAAGAAAGGATATAAGGCTCAAAGTTCTATTTTAACCCACCCATTCTCCTTGATGTTCTCCAATCCTATGTTCAGCTAATTCGACACAAGCGCTCACCTCTCAAAGGTTGAATGACAGGAGTGATGTTTTAAGGAAACTGATCGCTCCGCAAGTGCACGGAAATATCGAAGTAATATAAAAGATTGTCGAACCCACATAGACCAATGTCAATCTACCGTTATCTATTGCTACGGCGTAAAGCTAAGGCTAATGGAATTTGGAAAATTGAATGCGGATGAAATTAAATGCAAAGGAAATAAAGATTTTTGGTTTAAAGAAATGCGGTAAAGGAATATCGGTATGTAACGCTTTAGCTATCGGGAATTCAGCAGGTTACCGGTGCCTTTTTGTCTATTGCAAACACTTTTCAGCAGAACTTACTCGTTTAAAGACCTTCGTCTCACGATGGTTGTTGACTCGGGTCATAATTCTAAGGGCCGAACGTACGCTTTCGCTGTCCCATTCGGGGTTAAAACTACTTTTTGTAAACAAATAGATTCTAATTTCTTTTAAAGCGCTCTCGCTGTATCTAAAATCAATGCCTAGTTTTTACTATCTGGACTAACCGCAGATGTCGCTTGTTGGTTCGTACCTTAATATGGTTTCCCACTGTCGTGGCAAAACCACCGTAAATAGCTTCTCACTGTCGTGACAAAGGTTTATTTAGAATTTAGATTAAAAACTACGGCCAGAAAGGTTGTTTGTAGAAAAGGGGAAGATGCCGGTTACTATCGAATCCTATCCTACTAATTCAGTTACATACCGATAAAACTAATTTAGCTAGACATGATAATTAACATAAATGAAAATAAACATAAACAACAAAATAATGAAACATGCATACTGACAGAAATAAAATAATAATTCAATTGATAAAAACCTGTAAATCGTACTGATCTTGAATTCTTGAGTAGTCCTCCACAATGTCGGCAGGATTCTACTTTGGCGAGAATTAAAAGGTACAGGAAGAAATACGGCGATACAAATGAAAATAAAAAGGAAAGGAAATGGGAAATTAATGCAAGAACGTAAATTTGGCAGCACTTCGATGTGTCGAAGGCCTCCCTTAAAACTCTGAATCTAAGGCCTATTTATAGGAAATAATTCATTCTTCAACTTCTAGAGATCATGGGTGAATTATGGAGGGAGTGGGAGTAACTTCCAGTAGTGGGCAATGAGTGGAGAAAAAGTAGGAGAAAAGGAGGAAAGTGCTCGTGGCCACTTCTGTCTTGAACGAACTTCTGTTATTTGATGCATAACGGTTGTGAGGGATCTGTGACAAGCGTGAGAAGCATGACGGTCGTGACATGGCCGTGACGATCGTGAAGGCTGTGACGGTCGTGACATGGCCGTGACGACCGTGACAGTCACAAATTCTGTTTTCTGCTATTTTCTGTATTTTTCTTCTCTCTTTTCCTTCCATTTCGTCTTCTTTTCTTTCTTTAATCCAAATCCTCTAAAATCTGCAAAACAAAGTAAATTAACCGCATAATGCAACGTAAATCAAGATAAATTAACAATAGTCACAAATAAATGCATGTAAATCAAGCCAAATAAACGATATGATTTCGCGTTATCAAACATCCCCACACTTAAACCATTGCTTGTCCTCAAGCAATCGACCAACACAGTAAAAAGAAGTAAGCATAGTTCGAAACAAAGTCACGACGAAACTCTAATCATACGTAGCTGCTAGGCTAATGTTAGATCGATAGGTACTAAATATTAATACCAAGGATATCATAACGACACAATTTCAAAAACTCCCTACTTATGCAAACCAATCAGAATCATGCCATTATAACTCAACCTATAACTCATGCTCTCTTTCGCCCCATTTCATTATAGTGCAATCACATTAAGCCCGTTATCCATACACATTCATGGCAAGTAGACCTGTTAGTGACTACGATCTCATTATTATTTCATTTTTTTCTGCAAATATGCTTGAGCATCAATTGAACTTAAAGAGTTTGTACCGTTAGGCTAAGTGCTCGGGTGAGGAGCACCTAACTTAGAAGGAACATGTCTTTTTCTTCATAATTTTTTTTTTCTTTTCTTTCTTAGTTTCTCATTTTAACCTAGAGATCGTACACTTATTTGCATCGGTCTCTTACTTAGTGTGTTTAGGATGGTGCTGACTGCTTAAATAAACTACTTAAGGATTACTACAAGAACCTGGAGTTTTAAGGTCTCGGCATAATGGGTACTCAAATTTATTTTGCATATTTTAGGGGGTTAAGGTTGTCAGGACGATATCAATTTTATCAAAACTTTCCCAAGTTTTTCTAACATAGCCTAAACAGCCTATATACTTTCAGAGTACCATGTCATGAATCAAAAAGTTTTTGTTGGAGGTTAAAATTTTGAAATTTTGAAATTTTGGGGAAGTTTGAATAACAGGCGAAAACCACTCATAAAGACTCGACAGCACATGTAAAGATTTTGACATAGCATTAAAAATAGATAAAAACAATAAATCAAACTAAAAGGCAATAAAATGAAAGCGATAGAGTTCCTCCCCCACACTTAAACCAAACATTGTCCTCAATGTTTCAGTAAAAGGTGGAAAAGGAAAGATAGAACATGTATGAATGCTACTGCTCTTGCTATCCTTGTCTTTGTTGATCACTTCTACTTCGGTGGCGGGCATTTTGAGATACTTTGTTTGTGTAATTCTCGAACCAGCTCATCATGTTGCTCGCGTCAAGAGGAAGTACTCATCATCAGTGTTCCCACCAGCAGCGACACTCGTAGGAATGTCCGTGGGCATAGCTCATCTTCTCAGATCGTCATCTAGAGAGTTTTCGCTTAGATATAGCTAAGGAGTAACAAGCGATACATTTCTTTATTTTCTGCAAATTTAAACAAACAAATTAAAATAAAGACCTTGTGGGTTGCCTCCCACACAGCGCTTTGTTTAGCGTCGATAGCTCGACGGCTAAGGAGTGCAAGTACTCATGGCGGTTCTTTCAAGAATGGTTCCTCGATCGAACTTTGTATAGTCTTCGGTTTCCATGGCCACTTATCAAGCCATCTCTCATATCCCTCACCTTTTCGTTTCTTTCTTCTGTAGGGTGGTTTCTTGTTTTGAACGCGTGGTGGTGGTTCTGGATCTATTCTGCGTATCAGCTTTTCAAATTTGGGCTTTGTTATTTCATTCACCACCTCAAAAGTTAATCGTACCCTTTTAACAGTAATAATGACCCTAGTTTCACGGTCCTCGAATTTTCTTTTTCTATGAAGGGCCTTAGACAAAGGTGCATTGGTGTGTATATTTTTCAATACCTCCACATATGTTTTGGATTTGGAGTTTACCTTAGCTTCCACAGCCCTTTGTGGGAATGAAATAGGTGAGGTATAGGGAGGAGGGGCAACAATAGGTGCTTCCTTCTTTACCTCTTCGACAACCTCCCTTTCAGGTGGTGTCGGTGGATTTTTCTCAATAATTATGCTTGTCTCACCAAAACTCTCCTCAGACTCATCATCACTCTCCCTAGGATCTTCTATTTGTTCTTCATTACTAGTGGTTACAACATTCACATGGCTCTCAAGGAAGGGTCCTAGAGATGTTTGTGTAAGCAAAGAGGTTTGAGTCTCCAAAGCCTTGCTGTGAGTCGCAAGGGAATCGACTATAATGCTCATCTGCTTAAGGTCTTCATCAATTTGGAGATGTTGTTTTCTAAAATCTTCATTTTGGAGAGTTTGTGTCTCCACAAAGCGCTCCATCATAGATTCTATCCTACAGTGAGTAGACGTCTCATTGAATTCTTCTAGTAGTAGTTCGAGGTTGGATGTATCAAAATCTTGCGTTTCCTCAAAACATTGGGAGTCGTCATCATAGAGGGAATTTGGGTGAGAGTGCGTAGTATTTAAATCTTCTAATAATATTTCGAGGTCGGATTTAAGCGGAATTTGTGGTTCCTCGAAATATTGGGGTGGTAGTTATAATATGGAGGGTGGTAATTATAAGGGAAATATGGGTTATACATAATGATTTAGATAAGAGTGCCTTAGTCTATACTATGCAACAACGGAATCACAATATTGACTTTTGGTCCCCGGCAACGGCGCCAAAAACTTGATCGCTCCGCAAGTGCACGGAAATATCGAAGTAATATAAAAGATTGTCGAACCCACAGAGACCAATGTCAATCTACCGTTATCTATTGCTACGGCGTAAAGCTAAGGCTAATGGAATTTGGAAAATTGAATGCGGATGAAATTAAATGCAAAGGAAATAAAGATTTTTGGTTTAAAGAAATGCGGTAAAGGAATATCGGTATGTAACGCTTTAGCTATCGGGAATTCAGCAAGTTACCGGTGCCTTTTTGTCTATTGCAAACACTTTTCAGCAGAACTTACTCGTTTAAAGACCTTCGTCTCACGATGGTTGTTGACTCGGGTCATAATTCTAAGGGCCGAACGTACGCTTTCGCTGTCCCATTCGGGGTTAAAACTACTTTTTGTAAACAAATAGATTCTAATTTCTTTTAAAGCGCTCTCGCTGTATCTAAAATCAATGCCTAGTTTTTACTATCTGGACTAACCGCAGATGTCGCTTGTTGGTTCGTACCTTAATATGGTTTCCCACTGTCGTGGCAAAACCACCGTAAATAGCTTCTCACTGTCGTGACAAAGGTTTATTTAGAATTTAGATTAAAAACTATGGCCAGAAAGGTTGTTTGTAGAAAAGGGGAAGATGCCGGTTACTATCGAATCCTATCCTACTAATTCAGTTACATACCGATAAAACTAATTTAGCTAGACATGATAATTAACATAAATGAAAATAAACATAAACAACAAAATAATGAAACATGCATACTGACAGAAATAAAATAATAATTCAATTGATAAAAACCTGTAAATCGTACTGATCTTGAATTCTTGAGTAGTCCTCCACAATGTCGGCAGGATTCTACTTTGGCGAGAATTAAAAGGTACAGGAAGAAATACGGCGATACAAATGAAAATAAAAAGGAAAGGAAATGGGAAATTAATGCAAGAACGTAAATTTGGCAGCACTTCGATGTGTCGAAGGCCTCCCTTAAAACTCTGAATCTAAGGCCTATTTATAGGAAATAATTCATTCTTCAACTTCCAGAGATCATGGGTGAATTATGGAGGGAGTGGGAGTAACTTCCAGTAGTGGGCAATGAGTGGAGAAAAAGTAGGAGAAAAGGAGGAAAGTGCTCGTGGCCACTTCTGTCTTGAACGAACTTCTGTTATTTGATGCATAACGGTTGTGAGGGATCTGTGACAAGCGTGAGAAGCATGACGGTCGTGACATGACCGTGACGATCGTGAAGGCTGTGACGGTCGTGACATGGCCGTGACGACCGTGACAGTCACAAATTCTGTTTTCTGCTATTTTCTGTATTTTTCTTCTCTCTTTTCCTTCCATTTCGTCTTCTTTTCTTTCTTTAATCCAAATCCTCTAAAATCTGCAAAACAAAGTAAATTAACCGCATAATGCAACGTAAATCAAGATAAATTAACAATAGTCACAAATAAATGCATGTAAATCAAGCCAAATAAACGATATGATTTCGCGTTATCAGAAACCACAAGTTTTCGGAGTGACAGTCACTCACTTTTCCTCTTTGGTGCCTGGAGTCACACGACTTGTTTTTCATCATTATTTTTTCGATTTCCCTATTTTTGCCTGGACTGACTCTTTTGAGTATGTCTTTCTCTTGATTTCGAAGTCCAGCGGGATGCCCTGATTTTTGCCTAAGCCACTTGTTTTCAAGTTATCGACTTAGCGGGCTTCTTATTTTTTTTCTTTTCTTTTCTCTTTTTTTTTTCTTTTTCTGAGAAAAAATCATGTGAGACAGGCTTGTCTGACTTGTTGAAAGGATTATAACTGTCTCACTCCTTGGATTTTTAGGTACGACCTCTACAGGTGTGATTGATCCTCGAACGGAATACTCCTTCTACAATTAGGATGTTTGGTCGAATTAACTGACATCTACCCTGCCCCAGGTTAAGATTGAGGGTTTTTCGTTTTCAGAAAGAAACTCCTACAACTAGGCTCAAAGGGGTTCACAAGGGATTATCATCCTTATATCTCCGGTGTTTAGGAATTTGAAACAATGCATGTACATCATCAACAAGTTTTATTCAAAAGCATACAATCGGAAGTTTGCGTCTTTCAACTTCGTCATCCTCCCTCAAAAAATTCCGCTTAAACGTTTGACATCAATAAAAACATTTAATTAAAACCTGCATATTCATTTCATTATCATTATCAATTGAAAACAGAAAAAGTTTTATAGATAAAATTTGCACTTAAACAGAAAAGAAACTACAAATGCAAAGAAATGACATGATAAAGAGATTGCCAGCTTTGGGGAACTGGGCTTTTCCATCTTGATTTGCTGCTGAACTAGCCACCTTCAGAATTGTTCATCGAAGTCAGTCTGATACTCTTCTGAACCCACATGACTGGATGAAGGAGGACCGTTGATCTGGATACCCTGAGGTGTGACTGAGAACACATTGGAGTCAAGCAGAGTCTGAATCTTGCTCTTAAGCACCTTGCAGTCTTCGGTTGAATGCCCGTGTGCCCCAGCATAGTACTAACAGCGGGCGTTGACATCAAAACCTAGAGGATATGGAGGAATCTCTGGATTAATCTTCTTTGGCACTATCAATCCACCTTCGATCAAGTCTGGCAACATCTGACTGTACGACATCGACAACTAAGTGAAATACCTCTCTGGCTTCCTTGGTCTTTGTCGGGCGTGCTGACACGGCTGATGACAGTATGACTGTTGACTCTGGAAGGGAATAGATATCTGATACACAGACCCACCAGGTTGCTGACTCTGAACACTCGAAGTGTCTGAAAACTAAATCGGAGGTATCGGAGATTCCGAGATAACATCACTTTCTTTCTCCCATTCTTCTTGAGAACTGACAACTGATTCATTTTCATAAACTGAAGTATCTGAGATGTCTCAAATCTTTCCACTCTTGATTCCTCTCTCGATATGTTCACCCATTATTATCAAGTTAGAAAGCTTTGATGCCCCATTACCAACCATCTTATTGAAGTAATGGCCTTGCAAAGTACCCATGAACATGTCAACCAATTCTCTGTTCAGAAGTGGTGGTTGAACACGAGCTGCTAACTCTCTCCATCTCTGCACATACCCTCTGAAGGATTCATTGTCCGCCTGAGATAATTCTTGCAACTGCATACGGCTGGGAGTCATGTTGAGATTGTAGTTGTACTGCTTCATAAAGGCATTGGCTAAATCTGACCATGATCTGATGCAACCACTTTCCAACTGCATGTACCAACTCAACGATGCCCCACTCAGACTGTCTTGGAAACAGTGAATCATCAGCTTGTCGTTGTGGACATGTGAAGTCATTCTTCTGCAAAACATTACCAAATGCTGCTTCGAACAACTATCCCCTTTGTACTTCTCAAAATTTGGCATTTTAAACTTCGGAGGCATCACAAGACCTGACACCAAACACATGCTCGAAGCATTCAGATTAAGAGTATCACGACCCATTAGGGCGTCAAGCTTTTCATCCAACATACAATATCTTCTCATAAACTCAACAGTCTGTGGGTTCTTAGGCTTAATCTTTGGAATAACCCTTTGAGAATCTAGCACAGGGAAAGTGAAGCTCTGATAGTTTGAGTCATTGAAAGAAGATGAATCTCTATCTCGGACAATGGTATGCTCTTCAACAGGAATCTTCACAGGCTGAGCTCGAGCAACATTGTTCACTGAAGTCCTCTGATATTGGCTTCTCCTCTGGTCATAGTTGTCATGGCTTCCATGAGCTGATCCAACTGAATCTTCATCATTTCAAACTCTGCCCTTGTAACAACCAAATTCTGCTCTCCTGAGTTCATGATCCTTCCAGAAGCTAATTCAAGTCCAATGCGAATGTCGGGAAATCAACTGCGGGTTGGACAAAAGACAAGTAAGCTCTCTGGTCCCAGCCGAAGATGGATATGCAAAAATGAGATGCAAATGCAAAATGCTAATGCAACAAACCAAAGATCAAAGCTTCCCCAAAGCTCTAAATAACTGTTACGCTGCTGACCGGAGAAGTTCAAAAGTCCGCTTTAATGAGAAAACCAGAATACCGAGTTGATTGGAGGTCAAGTTTTCTGCATAACCCTCCCACTCACAGGTATGGACCTAATCTGATAAGTTTCGACATCCTATGTGGTCGTCAGCGTCACAGACTTTCGAGAAACGTTGATACGTTCACAATTTTTGGTTTGGCATCATAGTCTAATGAAGCGCCCTCACTTAGCTGACTCCCAAGTAAACGGTCCCCAGAGTCAACAATCCTCAGATCCAACATCCTCTCAACTGTCCGAAACTGACTGGAAAGGTAGTTATCAAAGACAATCTCGTCTGAGCGCGAATTTCGTGAGGACTAGTGCATGTCACCATACAGGTCCTCGCGACTCTCCACTCTAATGCTATGTGTATCCTCAAGCCTGGGTTTTAGCTTATCTCTCAAAGGAACAACCACCCAAAAACACAACAACAACAATATAATAAAGTGCGGAAAATGTAAATACAACAATATACAAAATACAACACACAAATATACACACCCAAAAACAAAAACAGACAAGCGCTAAGATTGACTCGCATAGGGGATGGGAAAGATCCTCAGTAGAGTCGTCAGCTGTCGCATCGATGCGAAGAGGGGCCGGCAAGGACAGAAGAGTCGCCATCATTCGTAATTTATCCCAAAGAGAGGGAAATGAAACGATCAGAGAAAACCTAAGAAAAACGGAAATGACAGGTCATCGCAACCAAATCTTGGGTTCGGGAGTCGGTTACGCAAGGGGAAGGTATGAGCACCTCTCACGTCCGTTGTACTCAACGGGATCCACGCTTGTTGTCTATCTAATGGGTGAAAACAAAACTATCTAAAGGCTGCTGCTAAACGAAGGGAACAGAAAGAACTGACTCGATAGGACATCGCTGCCCTATGCCTATGTATTCCCTCGTGCAATGGGAAAGTCAGAGTCAACGTAGTTCGGGAAACTACGGGGGAGGTTGCTCGCTAAGAGATCGTGTCTTGTACCTATGTATTCTCATCTGGTATAAGAAATCAGAGCAAAATGTAGTTCAGGCTAACTACAGGAAAATGGGGTGTTCTCGATTGCACAGGGGCGAGAGAAAAGGTTCTAGACAACGGGCTGGTCTCGATTACACGGGGGCAAGAGAAGGGAAGATTAGTTGTTAGCGGGAAAGTCTCGATCGCACAGAGGCGAGAGAAAACGGAAATTAGTTGTTAGTGTGCTCGCCAAGACATCACGTCTTGTGCCTAAATATTCTCATATGGCATGAGAAATCAATGCAGCTGTAGTACAGCTAACTACAGGAAAGCGGTCTCGATCGCACGGAGGCGAGAGATAAGGGTCTTAGGCCTGGAGCACCTAAATAGGAAGGAATCGGATTGAGACGCACGCGCTAAATCCTAAGACGTAGGAGCAAGTGCGTCGCATATTGCCCAAAGGGTGTAACACCCTGCTCCCAAAAATAAAATAAGTGCAATTAAAGAAAAACAATCAAGATAGACAAACATCAGAGTTTCACATCACACACGGGATGTCACAAAAGAAAATCAATCGAAACATTTCCATTAAAGAATTTAACCACATATAAGCAGCGGAAAATCATCATCATATATATATATATATATATATATATATATATATATATATATATATATATATATATATATATATATATATATATATATATATATATATATATATATATATATATATATATATATATATATATATATATATATATATATATATATATATATATATATATATATATATATATATATATATATATATATATATATATATATATATATATATATATATATATATATATATATATATATATATATATATATATATATATATATATATATAGATCAACATGATATACAAGTCAGGTACATCAGTGTCGACTATCTGTCCAAAACATACATCATGAACAACCACACATCAAAAGATCCACCAAAACATATCAACAACAAGATACGCCACAGAGGCACCAGAAATATCATATAACAAAGAACTCCCAAAAGCCCCGGTGTCACGTATCAAAGCATCCCTACGACTCGCCACAGAACAAGCTAGCTATCACCTGAAATCTCTGTACTTCCGAAGAAGCACATACCACAGCAAAGGCAAAGGGGTGAGAAATTACGAACAAAACATAAAGGTAATGGTAAACATGAATATGAAGGCAGTAAACATACAACATAATTCACACGCATCAACTTGGACCTACGGTCCCACACCATTGTAACATACACACGACTATGCAACACATGCAACTCGACACATGAAATGCGGTACCGACTCACGGTTCATCATCGAACCCGGACAGATCACTCGAGCCACCCTAGGCAACGATCTATCCCATTGAGTATATCTCATAGGCCCCACCGAGCAATATAATCAACCCCTGCATCCACTCCTTTTTGGAGCCTGAGTTTATTTCACACGCTCCACTGAGCAGTATGATCAACCCCTTCACATTCCCTTACGGAATCCCGAGTATATCTCATATGCCCCATCGAGCAATATGATCAACCCCTGCATCCACTCCTTTTCGGAGCCTGAGTTTATTTCATACGCTCCACTGAGCAGTATGATCAACCCCTTCACATGCCATGTATAACACAATGCACCACAACAAATACTAGCAAACACGCTGCACGTAATCCACAGATCACATCTATCACATATCTCAAGTATCACATGCCACATTTCAAGGATCCCACACCTTATCACCAGCACACATAATACCTATCATACACTCAATCAACTATACGAATACTAAAAGGAATCACGTTCTTGTGTTCACACATGCACACAACAGTGCCCTGTTAACTCTCAGAATCACCCACGACCAACAGAGGTCTAACGGTACAAGGACGGAACAGCACAGCACAAAATGCCCAAAATTTTGTCATGTCCGCTGCCATTCGCCTGGCGAATCCCCGCAGCGAACACTCGCTGGGACTCGCCCGGCGAAACCCATAGCGAAGCCAAACAAAAGCAAAAGGCAGCATTAGCTGTTCAGTTCGCCTGGCGAAGGCTCGCCCCCATTCGCTCAACGAATGCACGCGAATTCTGCAGAAAACAACTCTCAGCTCAGAGTCGGCAACGCACTCCGAGCTCAGCTGATTCTATTCCCGAGCCAAACCCCATCATACCAGTAAATCGTTCCACCACCCGACTATAACATCTAACTCAGTTCTGCTCGGTAACGTTTACATCTACGCGATTACCAACTTCCGGTATAACTTCGAATTCACTCGGAAACCCCCAAATTCCCTCAATCAACACATGCAACGAAATCAAACACCATAAACGCAACCATTTCAGAATCATAAACACAAAATCAACATCACATTGACATCAAACTATGGGGATTAGGGATTTTCCCCTTTTCTACCAATTTCAGGCATAAACCAATTTGATCGATTAATTCCCCCTACCTCGAAATGCATATTGATGATGATGAAGCTTCGAAAAATATACATGATTGATAGCCTTGATGATCCTTTCCTTTGCTCAAGTTGCTCTCTTTCAACCGAGTTCTTCTCCCAAGCGTGTTCTATCGTGTTCTCCTCCTTTCCTTTTTCCCCAAATGCCACAAATGCCCTTAGTTCCAAATAATTCACCTTTTTCTTATATTCCAAATAATATTAATAATCTCATAATATTAATAATAATAATAATATCGACATTAATATTAATTATTAATTATTATCATTATCGATTATCAAATATTAATATTATGCCTCTAATTCTTCTTCAATTCCCACACCAAACACGCTGACGAATAAAAATAACACCGAAACTAAAAATAATTAAAATGGGCGTTACAACTCTCCCCCACTTTAATTATTTTCGTCCTTGAAAATACCTGATGGAAACAGATCTGGATACGCTTCCCGCATCCTGCTCTCCAATTCCCAGGTCACGCTTCCTCCTGCAGCACCACCCCAAGCCACTCTCACCAAAGGTATCTCTTTTCCTCTGAGTCGCTTCATCTTGCGATCCTCAATCTTCAACGGCAACGTCTCCACAGTTAGATTCTCTCTAACTTGGACTTCATCCCTCTGAATCACATGAGACGGATCAGATACATACTTCCGAAGTTGCGACACATGGAACACGTCATGCAAGTTCAAAAGTTCTGGCGGCAACGCCACCCTATAAGTGTCGCTACTGCGAAAATCGGCGCCGGCTGAACAGAAGAGTCGCCACCGTGCGTTATTTATCCCAACGGAGGGAAATGAAACGCTCGAGGTAAACCTACCGGGAAGACGGGAAAGGAATGGTCATCGCAACTAAATCCTGGATTCGGGAGTCGGTTACGCAAGGGGAAGGTATTAGCACCCCTCACGTCCGTCGTACTCGACGGGATATTGTTTTCGGGTATGGATTGTTATTCTATCTAAACTAAGGGTAAAGGGTTAAAAAGAAAATAAAAGGACTCGGCAAAGTATCGCACTTTATGCCTACGTATTCCCGTCTGGAACGAGAAATCAGAGTCAACGTAGTTTGCCTACCTACGGGAAAGGAGGGGAAGGTTGCTCGCTAGGATATCGCATCCTATGCCTACATACTTCTACACAGCGCGGAAGATCAGAGCAAACGTAGTTCGGGCCACGGAAGACACAGGCTTGTCTTGATTGTTTTTATTCCTTCTGAAAAAGGTTTTTCTGATTAACAGTCCCAGCGGACAAAAATGACGTTTTGATGAGTTCACATTCTTTTACGGAAGAAGTGTCTTTTATTGTGTTTGAAATATTTATTGTGTTTTTCCGTTTGTTTTGAGAAAGAAGAGACAGAACTCTAACCTACGATTGCGAAGGGAATCAAACTAACCTAATGTGATCATGCATGGGTTAAGACCTAGTGTCTATCATGCTCCTCTCTTGCGCAGAGAGAAACAGAGATCCTAAGGGAATAGACGGCAACAGAAACAATAGCAGATATACAATAAAGCAGTAAAATGCATGGATGCAGCAATACAAGCGAGGCAAGGGAGTCCCACTCAACCTCGAACCTAGAAAACAACAGGCAAAAGTGAACAACATTCACTTTCAACCTAACAATACAGTCAGAGAAAACCAATCAATACATCAGGAATGAAACAACTAAAAATAACCAGCCACAGCAGCTCTGCATCAACATCTGTCTTCAAGTCATCTCCAAACAGCTACAAGCTTCAGGCAAGCCTCAGTCTTTATCTCCACATCCTTCAAGCAAGGTCTTTGTCATCAGTCTTCCATCTACAATGGCTTTTCTTCAAGTCTAGATCTCCAGGATGAATATCAGTCAACAAGATGAAATGAATGTTAAACAGTAAACTGCCTACCAAGGGTGGCTCATTAACTGTTAACATTATACAGACAGGTCTCTCTCAAAAGTTCTATCCTTCAAATACATTCACTGATCCTTCCAAAGGAAGGAGGTGGATATTTGAAAGAGACTTTGAATCATAGATAAAGGATGGAGGCAGACAAGGCCATCCATGTTTGTGAATCAAGCTTTCTACTCTAGAGCTCTGCCTAGCTCCTAAATCCTATACTCCTCAACAGCTGCCAGCAAAGGATCTCCTCATCAACTCTGGAAGTTGGTCTTCATTCTCTTGATCTCCAATGGACTTCATCATCAAATTCTTCAGCTCTCCCAATCCCCAAGCAAACCCAATACCCCAAACAGACAAATGAAATAACCCTAGAGAGGGCACACCACACAGTCAAACAAATATAAGCAGTATACTGATAGTAAAAGCTGAATAGGGGAAACCTAATAACTTCTAAGGGATCTATTAACTACCTATAATCCCTATAGTCCCATACCCCAAAGATTCAATCTCTAACTCCTAAGGGAAATGATTTAATTCACCTATGTTACCTCCTAAACCCTAGTTTTGGTCATGTTATTCACACCTAAACAAAATACCTAAAAATAAGTCCTAAAAATATGAACTAAATTTTATATACAAGGTCAAAGTCTAAGCTAATCAACCTAAAAAGAATAGATTAAAAATATTAAAGCATCTAATCAAACTAAAATTAACAAAATCATGCATTAAACTAAACACTATGTAATCCTATTTAATAGAAAAATATGCTAAAAATAGGAAAATAAAATGAAATGTTAATTTTTTTATGTGATATTTTTCTTAACAAAATTATGAACAATATGCAAAAAGAACCAATTAAAATCATGCATTTTTCTATTTTTTATGATTTTTTAAAGAAATGAAATGAATTAAGAAAAATAAAATGGAATTAAGTGAGATGAGGGGTGCAGGGAGAAATTAAAGTCAGTTGAAATGAAAGATGGGCCCAGTCTGGGGGGCGCGCATAGCAAGCGCGTCTGGTCCCAGCAAGTCAGAAAACTTAACAAAAATTAAAAAAACCCTGAACGGTGCTAATAGCAAGAAAATCAGTTCATTTTAGTTTGGGCCTTGGAATAGGGGGTGGCATTAGCAAGGAATTCAAAGCCCATCAGAAAGGTTTTAATGAAACGGTGCGTAGCACCTTTGAATCTCCCTCCGTTTTCATTTTTAAACCTCAGCCACACGATCAAGATATGAGTCCAAGTCAACAGATGGATCCAACGGCCTGGGGTCATCGTCTACCTCCAGCAAACCCTAGATTCAGAAAACCCTCACCATGCACGAACTTTATACTCCTCTATTCTCCCTTGTTCTTCCATGAAATCCCACGATATGAAAATCAAAGTTGGTCCATTCCTTCCCCTCTACACAGCCATGGCCATAGTTCTTTCTAAAACTCAACCAATAAGTGAACCCGATAGGTGTAACATTCTGAATCCATCATTTTCACCTGTCATCAACCATGAGAATTCTTTCCAAACTTTACCCTAAAATGATCTACAAGCCATGCTAATCAACCTGAGCTATTCATCTAGGATTATCTTGCCATAACCTATGAGTTGTCAATCCTAACAGATTTGGTACACCATGATCAACCTTCATGAAACTTCTCCAAACTTTGTGAAATCCATCATCTAACCTATCTTAACCGTTCTATGCTAACAAAACACTATGATTCTAACTAAAACAGTCAATTCGAAGAGGAAACTTACCTGGTGTAAATGATGAAAACAGCTATGGAATTCTCTTGATCCAATGCTTGCAATGATTAGAAGTTGATCAGTGAGCTTGTTCTTGAATTCTGTATGCAAAAGGTCTTGCTCCAATGCCTTGAATTCAGCAATCCCAAAGTTCTTGCACCTTGGATGATGAAGTTGGATGGCACGATTCTTGCTCAATTCAACCAAATCTTTGATGGAATTCTGATCTATGAAGGATGTTGATGATGATCCAATCAAGAAATGTGGAAATTGATGGAGATTTTATGGAGTTTGAGATGATTTTGCAAATTGGAAGAATGATGTGAAACTTGGTATCATGCACAAAATGAATCACCAACCATGGCATGGAGTTACTTCATTCAATATATAGATGAGAATAGAAAGCCCTAGAAGTTTGTAGAACCTTCCCATGCACACTTTCTCTTGGATTTGGATTATGTAACTTCTTTTGTAAGTAACCATGCATATCTTTCAATTCTTGAACCAAACTCAAAATTCTACTTTTTCCAATGTTCTTAAAACATTTTTTCCAATCAAAATGACCTATAATTTCATCCCATTTGGCCAAACTATGAAAAATCTCCATTTTAGGTCATTTTTTATTCATTAAATCAACCAATTTTGAAACCTTGTGCTATGAGCCTTTCCAATCTTTCATGGTCACTTTTATAGATTCAAAATGTCATTTGGAGAAAGTTTGATGTTGTGAAGTTTTTCATTTGAAGCTTCCTTGTATGAGTTTTGGGCATAGGCTTGAAATGACCTGTAATTCTCAGATGACCAAAATACCCTTTTCTTGCCAAGACCATAAGTAGAGTTCCACAAATCATATGAAGGCATACCATACCATTATAGAAATCTAAGACAATTAGGAACAACTCTTATGTTGACCAGAAATTCATTTGAAATCTCCTTGAGGGGTAAAAATGGCTTGGAAGACAAGTAACTTTCACAGACAAAATTTCAGATACCCCAGATGACCTGTAACTTGCAAGGACCATAACTTGAGTTCTATAAATCTCCTTGATGTATTCCACCACTCAAATTAAAGGTATTGAGATCCTCTACAAGTTTCATGTTGGCCAAGGATCCATTTGAAGCTTGCATTTTGACTTATCTTGCTTGGAAGTTTGACCTAAATTAGGGGATTTTACACAGAAACCCTAATTTAGAAACTCCTCTTCTCCTTGATTTCTCTTGATTTCTTCTTAGAACATCACCATATCCTTATTATTCATGTAAAATTATGAACCCCACATCTCTCCAATAGCCCTTAATGCCTTTCAATCAATCAATTGACCTAGAGTTGACCTAGGGTTGACCCAGATGAAACCCTAGTTGACTGTCTTCAACTGCAACTCTTGTGATCATATCAATGACTTGCCTCCTTCTCCAAATGACTTCCTAAGTCTTCCATGATGTCTATATACTCTCCATGCTCAATTCACAGCTCACCACCTCTTTGATGATCTTCAGATACCCTCAGATAGGAGATAGATGCACTGCTTGATCCAATGACCTCTCTGCTTTCAAATTCTTTTCTGATGACTTGAATGTGCTTGAATTTGAATAATAACCTCTTGATAGGCTCATAGAGATGAGAATAGTACTTGGTTCCCTGTTGGATGACTGGCTATGCTATGCTATGCAGATGATTAGACTATGTACATGACTCTATATGCAAATGCTAATGCAATTGAAACATCAACCAAGTGAATAAGGTTGAGCAAATTTTAGGGTGCAACAGCTGCCCCTATTCAAGCGACTTGGACCCGATTGGGTGAAGAGCGAACGACCTTCAAACATTCGAGGTACGAGACCGTTGAATACTAAGAACCCGGAAATTTGCCAACCGCAGAAATAAACTGCACCACTGCTTGGGGAACGACATTCATCAACTGAATCTAACTGTTACGGCAACCAACTGATCCATTAGCGACCGCGCTGGGGATTATTTTCAGCAGCCTGAAAAAGATTCTATCATCGCAAGAGTAGAACTTTACTTGTCCACGTTAGGACTCCCCCTGCTGTCAACCCGGAAAAATCTCGGCGACTTCGCTGGGGATAACTCGTCTACTTTTCATCAGAAATGAATCGTCCACGTTAGGAATAAACTCTTCCACGTTAGGAATAACCTGTCCTTCTTCGTTAGACTCTTCCACGTAAGGAACACATCTTCGTCCATGTCAGGAGTAAAATTTCCGCGTCAAGACTAAACTTCGTCCACGTTAGGACCCACCTCTCCACGTAAGAAATGCATCTTTCTTCCACGTAAGGAATCAACCTTTCCACGTAAGGAATGCCATCTTTCCACGTAAGGAAACCATCTTGATCTGTCCACGTAAGGACTCCAATCTTTCCACGTAAGGAATACAATCTTTCCACGTAAGGAATCAACTTTATCTTGATTTGTCCACGTAAGGACTCCAATCTTTCCACGTAAGGAATGCCATCTTTCCACGTAAGGAATCACAATCTTTCCACGTAAGGAATCCAACTTGATATGTCCATGTAAGGGCTCAATCTTTCCACGTAAGGAATAAACTCATCTGTCCACATAAGGAATCAATCTTTCCACGTAAGGAATACAATCTCTTTCCACGTAAGGAATACATCTTTCCACGTAAGGAATAAACTTCTGTCCACGTAAGGAGCTAACTCATCTTGATTGGTCCATGTTAGGACTCCCATTTCGTCTTGATTTTGTCCACGTCAGGACTACATCTTGACTTGCTGAGGAAATAAAATTTGTCCGCGTCAGGACTCCCGCTTCACTAACACGAAGAGAGATAAACTTGTCCACGTCCGGACTTGCGCCTCTTCGACTTGCTGGGGAAATAAACTCGTCCACGTCAGGACAC
Organism: Lathyrus sativus; assembly: GCA_963859935.3. NCBI lineage: Eukaryota > Viridiplantae > Streptophyta > Magnoliopsida > Fabales > Fabaceae > Lathyrus > Lathyrus sativus. Next base: position 557,449,169 of record OZ012735.1, on the reverse strand, counting down.
ACACTTCGCCAACAACACGAATAAGGATAAATTTGTCCCTGTCAGGACTTGCGCATCTTTGACTCGCTGGGGAAACAAAACTTGTCCACGTCAGGACTTACATCTCGCCAACACGAAAGAAGATAAATCTGTCCATGTCAGGACTTGCGCCTCTTATCATCATGAAAAACTATCAACTTGTCCACGTCAGGACGCACACTTCACCATTACGAATAAAGATCTCTGCTGGAAATAAACGGTCCACGTCAGGACGCCAACACGAAGAGTAATCAACTTTGTCCACGTCAGGACTTCACATTCAATCAATTCTGAGTAATCAAACCTGTCCACGTTAGGACTATCACATATCGTCAACTTGAGGAAATGTCCACGTCAGGACTCCACCTTCCATCAATTCTGAGAAATAGAACTTGTCCACGTTAGGACTAGCACCTCCTATCAGCCTGGGGAAATAAAACTGTCCACGTTAGGACCCCCACTTCTCTAGCACGAAGAAAATCTGTCAATAAAATTGTCCACGTCAGGACTCCCTCCTCCACTGGTCCCAAACCACAAACTTCTCAACACTGACGTAACAGCAACTTTGGGGCGGACTCTACCGGGGATATTAGGAAACCAAATTACCGGACGCCTGTTCTGATAACCGGCGGCAGCCTCTGAAATTCTGATTCGTGAAACCCTTTGATGACAAATAACTCTGCTTGGGGACAAGGAGATATTCATCATGGCAACTCTGGCGGGGAAAACAAGAGAAATTTGCACAAATAACTCTGTTGGAGACAAAGAGAATCTCATCATGATAACTCTGTGGGGAATAATGCCAAAACTGACATTATCGTTGAATGTCTCCCGTCGAGACTTTGAATGTTTAGTAATTCATTTGAGCAAGAGCTCTCTCTACCTGCAAGAGACACAATACCTGAAACAAAACGGTTAGCCAACCTGGTTTATGCTTCAAAATGCATATGTTTGACAATGACACAATGCTCCATTCGACATGGAAATGCTACACGTTTTTATTTGGTGGATGCAAGTATGACACTATATGCCGATGCAAATGCAGACTCGAGCTGCTGGGATACAAAAACTGCTTCAGCAAAATAGATGCTGAAGACAACGCCGACTCCGCTGGGGATAGCCAGGTGCTACAGAATATTCCAGCAAAATAAATGCTGGAAGAGTGAAGTTGACTCAGCTGGGAAATTGGGAACTTAAACCAAGCACCTCATTGAAGTAACACCCTGCTGGGGAATATAACTCTGCTGGAGAATAGCAGATACGCCCGGTATGATTGAACTTCTGCTGGAGAGTGAACGGATGTCACACGATATTCCGGCAAAATAAATGCCAGGACACGCAATCAACTCTGCCGGGGAGAGTCTTAATCTTTGAGTTCCACTTGGAGGAATGAAAATACTTGCTGAAAAGAGAACTCCGCTGAGGACGGGACAATTCTCTTGGGGAAAATCAACTGACTCCGCTGGGGGAGAGTAAATTACCCTGAGGGGAAAGGTAAACTGCCTGAATACAGCTCACCAATTGGAAATATTAATCTTCTGAGGCTAAACCACTCTGCTTGAGATGCACTGTCTGAATACAGCCTTCAATCTTGGAATCGCCAAACTCTGCTGAGGATAAACGACTTGGCTGGAGAATATCCTTTGGATACGCTACGACTAGCTGGGGAATTTGATCCTTCTTCATTGAGGAACATTGCTATCTAGTAAACGCGACCTGCGTGGGGATCGAGTCTTTTGTTGCGAGCTTCTGGTCAATACTGCACCCTTTTGATCGTCCACTTCGTACGGCTATGAACCCTGCAACAACACAAACAGGACAAGACAAGTCTACACAACCAAATCTATTCAGGTTAGCGTTAGTGACATCATTTTCAGTTAATCCAAAGTTTTAGCAATTATTGGCAAGGGCCAGTGACGTTATGCACATGCTAGTTTCATTAAACTTAGGCGTCTATCATGCACAAAACAGTAAAGAACCAGCATCAAATACTGAATGACATATTTTATTGATTGGGCCCCTGAATGGGCGGAGTTTTGTACACGGGATGTAACTCCTGAAAAGAGGAAGCTACGCACAACGAATATACAAGTATGCACAAGAAGCATAAATATATTGACAAATTAAATTTGTACACATGTCGGCAACGGGATGCAGACGAACATCACGAACTGATCCTCCTATGACTCGCCCGACTCTAATGCTTTCCTGGTATTCACACTTCCGAAGAGATTGTATCTGATAATCGACCCCTCGAGTATATTCTCCCGCACCAATGCTCAAATGCAGTATCAAATTCGGACCGCAGTCATTTGCTTTTCAAATCCCTAACTTTTGCGTGAACCGCCCTTTACGGGTTTTCAGTTCACCGGGATACCTTTTTTTGCCGAAGCCGCCCAGTGTAGGTTTTCAACTTCGCGGGTGTACATTTTTTCATTTTATCCCTAACTTTTTCCCGAACCTTTCATTCTGTTTTTGGTTCTCCAGGATGCCCCATTTTTTCCTGGACTCTCTTTTTCCTGTCCAGCGGGTCAATTTTAAACAAAGTATTTTTTAACTGCGTCTGAATTCACAGGCGACGTAAAGTCTTCACCGTCCATGGTGGACAACAATAAAGCTCCTCCTGAAAAGACTTTTCTGACAACGTATGGCCCTTCGTAGTTAGGGGTCCACTTGCCCCTGTGATCTGCCTGCGGCGGGAGAATCCTTTTCAGCACAAGGTCGCCCGTCTGAAAGCTTCGAGGATGTATCTTCTTATCATACGTTTTCTTCATTCGGCTCTGGTACAAACGACCGTATGCTAGAGAAGCTAGCCTCTTCTCATCCATTAAACTCAGTTGGTTTAACCTGTCTTTCACCCATTCTGCCTCATCTAGTTGGACGTCTCGTAGTACTCTCAGAGAAGGAACCTCGACTTCTAATGGTAGCACGGATTCCATTCCGTATACCAGCGAGAACGGGGTTGCCCCGGTTGATGTGCGTACCGTCGTACGATAACCGTGCAAAGCAAAAGGTAGCATCTCATGCCAGTCCTTGTAGGTCACCACCATTTTTTGAATGATCTTCTTTATATTCTTGTTGGCCGCTTCAACAGCGCCATTCATCTTGGGTCGGTAAGGGGAGGAATTGTGATGTTCGATCTTGAAATTCTGACAGAGCTCCTTCATCATTTTGTTGTTCAGGTTTGAACCGTTGTCAGTGATTATCCGCTCGGGGATCCCATATCTGCAAATGATATCTCTCTTGATGAACCTGGCCACCACCTGCTTAGTTACATTTGTGTAAGACGCCGCTTCTACCCACTTGGTGAAATAATCGATTGCTACTAGAATGAACCGGTGCCCATTAGAAGCTGTCGGCTCGATCTTTCCAATCATATCGATTCCCCACATCGAGAATGGCCATGGAGATGACATCACATTCAGAGGACTTGGAGGCACATGGATCTTATCAGCATAGATTTGGCACTTGTGGCACTTTCTCACAAACTTGAAACAATCCGTTTCCATAGTCAGCCAAAAATAACCTGCCCACAGCAGCTTCCTTGTCATAGCATGCCCACCAGCATGCGTACCAAATGTACCCTCATGTATTTCCTCCATGAGCAACTTTGCCTCTTTTTCATCCACACAACGCAGCAGCACCAGGTCGTGGTTTCTTCTGTATAAGACACCATCCGGATTCAAATAGAAATTACCCGCCAATCTCCTGAGAGTCTTCTGATCTTGACTGGATGCCCCAGCCGGATACTCTTTGTTCTTCAGGAAGTTAAGGATATCGAAATACCACGGTTTATCGTCAGAAGCTTCGTCAATAGCAAACACGAAGGCAGGTCTATCAAGCCGAGAGATAATGATTCTGGGAGCCTCGTTCCAGAAGTTGACTTTGTACATGGAAGACAATGTGGCCAGGGCGTCAGCCATCTGATTTTCTGCTCTCGGTACATGATGCAATTCAACCTTTTCAAAGAAAGGCAACAATCTCCTCGCATAGTTCATGTACGGTATCAAATTAGGCTGACGTGTCTCCCATTCTCCTTTTATCTGATTCACCACCAGAGCTGAGTCTCCGTATACGTCCAGATTCTTGATTCGCAAATCAATGGCTTCTTCAAGCCCTATAATACAAGCTTCATATTCGGCTTCATTATTGGTAACCGGAAAGGTCAATCGAGCAGTAAATGGGATATGCGACCCGTGTGGAGTAGTGATGATTGCCCCTATTCCGCTACCGTAAGCGTTCACAGCTCCGTCAAATATCAACTTCCACTTGGAACTCAATTCTGGTCCCTCGTCTGGCAACGACTCTTCACAATCTTTCATCTTTAGGTACATGATATCCTCGTCAGGAAAATCAAACCTCATCGATTGGTAATCTTCAATAGGCTGCTCTGCCAAGTACTCAGACAACACACTCCCCTTTATAGCCTTCTGCGAGACATACTGGATGTCATATTCGGTCAAGACCATCTGCCAACGGGCAATCCTCCCTGATAATGCCTGCTTTTCGAATACATATTTGATAGGATCCATCTTCGAGATGAGCATGGTTGTATGATTCAGCATGTATTGCCTCAAACGCTTGGCGGCCCAGGCTAGCGCGCAACAAGTTTTTTCGAGCATTGAATACCGAGATTCACATTCGGTAAACTTCTTGCTCAAGTAGTATATTGCATGCTCTTTTCTTCCTGTCTCGTCGTGCTGACCGAGAACACAACCCATGCTTCCCTCAAGAACCGTCAAATACATAATTAAGGGTCTCCCTGCCACTGGAGGTATCAAAATAGGAGGCTCCTGCAAATACTGCTTTATTTTATCGAACGCCTTTTGACAATTTTCGTTCCATGTTACCGCCTGATCTTTCTTTAACAGCTTAAACAATGGTTCACACGTAGCATTTAGGTGAGAGATGAACCGAGCGATGTAGTTCAACCTCCCTAAAAACCCGCGCACCTCTTTCTCTGTTTTAGGCGTCGGCATCTCTTGTATTGCTTTTATTTTTGCAGGATCGACCTCTATTCCTTTTTCGCTTACGATAAACCCCAGCAGTTTACCCGATCTCACCCCGAAGGTGAACTTGTTAGGGTTCAGTCTCAGCCTGAACTTCCTAAGCCTTTTGAATAACTTCAGCAGATTCACCAAATGCTCTTCCTCCGTCTGGGATTTGGCAATCATATCGTCAACATAAACTTCGATCTCCTTATGCATCATATCATGAAAAAGAGTCGTCATTGCACGCTGATACGTTGCCCCAATATTCTTCAATCCGAAGGGCATTACTTTATAACAAAATGTTCCCCAAGGCGTAATGAAAGTAGTCTTCTTCATGTCCTCTGGCGCCATTTTAATCTGATTGTAGCCTGAGAAGCCATCCATGAAGGAGAATACGGAGTATTGAGCAGTGTTGTCAACTAGCACGTCGATATGAGGAAGCGGAAAATCATCTTTCGGGCTCGCTTTGTTCAAGTCACGGTAATCGACGCACATTCTCACTTTACCGTATTTCTTTGGCACTGGTACGATGTTAGCGACCCATGAGGGATATTTTGTCACAGCTAGGAAACCAGCATCCCACTGTTTTTGAACCTCTTCCTTAATCTTCACTGCCATATCTGGTCTAGTTCTGCGAAGTTTTTGTTTGACCGGCGGGCATTCTTCTTTCAACGGCAGATGGTGCACAACCATATCTGTATCGAGCCCTGGCATGTCTTCATACGACCAAGCGAACACATCACTATACTCTCTGAGCATTTCAACCAGTCTTCGCTTGACGTCGCTCTGCAGCGCGGCTCCTATACGAATATTCTTTTCAACCCCTTCCGACCCCAGGTTAATGATTTCGATGACCTCCTCATGAGGCAGAATGACACGCTCTTCTTGCTTCACCAACCAAGACAATTCTTCAGGAACGTCGCCATCTTCAACAATCTCCTCTTCGGCCTGAAATACCGGGTGCTCAAAGTCGGGACGAGTCATAGATGGTTCAAGGATGTCATCTGAAAATGTTATCCTGCAAAAGGAATGGTTAAATGCTTCAAAATGCGTATAAAGCGAATAACCACGTTGCCATTTTATTGAAAAATACAAAACAAGAAAAACAAAGATCGCAATATTTGCACATGAAAAACGCCTTTTATTTAATGATTAACATGCAATGTTCATAACAGCACAGCCCTAAGCAAATCATGATGCCCCAGGCAAGACACCAGATTGTTCAACAATTAAAAAAACAAAGCATTACTGTTTAAGAGTCACAGGAACAATCTCCTGAGTAGACCAGTTGCACAATCCTTGTCCTGGCACGCTCGGCCGAATCCAGGCGTCCATGTCGCAATCGCTGTCTCCTTCGTCAGACTCTGAAGCAGCGTTGATGGTCTCATGACATACTCCACTAGCAGTGATGGTTATTGGCCCTTTGAAACGGGGTGCCACCACAGCGGGTGTCGATGATGACGGTTGATATCCCAACCCGAACCGGTCCATCTTCACAGGAATATCCAGCACTTTGCCCCAGCCCTTTGTCTCACCAGTCTCTACCAGAGCTTGAGCTTCCTTATACGACGACACGACTACCTCTGACACTTTGCTCGGCCCGGGACCTTTGTCCTTGATGCGCAACCCTTCAAATGCCTGACAGGGTGTTTCGTGAATCTCTCCATCGACCTCCACATACTTAAATGAGGACAGATGGCTGACCAGGATGTCTTCTTCTCCGCATACAGTAACTACGTTGTCTCCCACCATATATTTCAACTTTTGATGCAAAGTAGACGTGACTGCCCCAGCCCCATGGATCCAGGGTCTTCCGAGCAGGCAGCTATATGCAGGCTGGATGTCCATGATATAAAATTCAGTCGCGAAAACCTCCGGCCCCACCTGTAAAGGTAATGTTATCGATCCAAAAACTGTTCTTCGCGTACCATCGAATGCCCTGACCACCAAGTCACTGGGCGTGCACAGGATTCCTCTGACATCCAGTTTCATCATTGCTTTCTTGGGCAGCACATTTAAGGACGATCCGGTGTCGACCAATACATGCGACATGACTGATCCTCTACACTCCACAGAGACGTGTAGCGCCATATTATGATCTCTCCCCTTAGGGGTCAAATCGAAGTCTGTAAAGCCCAAGCTATGGCCTGCATTCACATGCGCTAACACCCCCTCCAGTTGGTTTACGAAAACATCTTGGGGTACGAAGGAAGTATCCAGGACTTTCAACAAAGCATTTCTGTGAGCTTCAGAACACAATAGCAACGATAGTATAGAGATCTTTGACGACGTCTGTTGCAGATGCTCAACAATCTTATAATCGCTTTTACGAATCAAGCGCATGAACTCCTCCACATCCTTCGATGCCGTTTCTTTTCCGCTTGCCTGTACAGGGACATCCTCAACCATCTTGCCTTTCCCCTTTGCCAGTCTTTCGGCCTCCACCTCAGGCGATATGAATATTCTCCCACTCCTGGTCATACCTCCGGTACCAACAACGTTATCCACAGTCTCAGCTGGCTGCTTATTAACATCAATCTTTATCCCATCACAATACACTTCTAACCCATAAGACCATGGGACTGCCTTTGTGCTCTCGTACGGGATGGGTCCGGCTTTAGTAATAGTGATCGGTGGTCGTTGGACCGGTGCTGTTATGGTGATCGTTTTCCGAGGAATCGTCACAGTGGCCACATCACTTTGCTTGTCTGCTAATGCCCCTGCAGGCTCATCAATTGCTGCTCGGTCAAACTGCAATGTACCGCCATCTATTAAAGCCTGGATACCCTTCTTTAATTCTTCACACCCCCCATCTAGGGACCAGCACTCTAAGCAATATTCGTCACATCCTGGATAGACACCCCCTTGCAATAATCGGCTCTTTATTTCACACAACGGTGTCTTTAGATCGTCTACATTCATAATCAGATTCAAACCCTCCTCGGTTAAAATGGCGTTTGCCCCATGGTTGGGCATGGGCTTCTGCACTATATTCGGACCCGCCGTTCCAAAATTGATAGCCTTACTATCCAATAGATCCTGCACTACATGCTTGAATGCATGGCAACCCTCTACATCGTGGCCCGGAGCCCCAGAGTGGAATTCACAGTGCCTGCTTGCATCATAACCATACGGAGGAGTGCCTGTTATCGGCGCCAGAGTTCTCTTCTCTATCAAGTTCAACCCTAATAACGTCTGTAGCAAGTCCGCATACGTTGAATGAGGCTTCTCAAACACTCTCCTTGGTTTACCCCCCTGGAATCTGCGCTGGGCAGGCTGTGCCCCCTGCTGTGGCTGCTGTTGCTGTTGTTGAAATGGTTGTTGCTGAAACGGAATAGTAACACTCTCCACCTGCTGCGGCTGATTATACTGGTTTCGACCTCTGCCTCGGCCCCCAAACACTGCGCTTGCATCACCCTGACGGCGCCCACCAAAAGCCTTTCTGTTACTTCCAGATGCAGTAGATTCCTCAGCTTGGAATCTTCCCTGTTTAATGTTGCTTTCAATCTTTTCTCCCATCAGAATTAAATCTGAGAAACTGCCCAAAGATGTGTGAAACAACTTGTCATAAAACATACCAGTGAATGTTCCTATGAACATGTCATTCATTTCCTTGTCCTCGAGAGGAGGATGGACCCTAGCAGCCATGTCGCGCCATCTTTGCGCATACTCTTTAAAGCTCTCACCCTTCTTCTGAGACAGCCCTTGCAATTGGACCCGGTTGGGTGCCAAGTCGCTGTTATACTTATAGTGAGCTACAAATTCCTCCGCCAGCTGCTTCCATGTCTTTATATGCGTTGGTTCCAATCCCATATACCACTCGAGGGAAGGGCCTGACAAGCTATCTTGAAAGAAATGCATTAGCATTCTCTCATCAGTTGAATACGCCGACATCCTTCGGTAATATGACCGCACGTGCACTTTCGGACATGTGTCCCATTTATACTTATCAAATGTAGGAGCTTTGAATTTGATGGGCACCCTCAAGCCAGGCACTAGACCCATTGTTGACATGTCTAAGCCTACAGCACTTTGATTCACGACCCCCATCATCTGCTCTTCTAGCATTCTGATCCTCTAGGAGTCATCCATAGGCCCCTCGAAACCTCCACCGGAGAAAGCGTCCTCCTGCTGGTCTTCCTGCCAGTTACCATTCCCCGCTCCATACCCATCGTATCCATTGTTACGGCCAGCTCTGATCTGATTCATCACCGGGCCTCGCCCTCTGTTACCGTATCCCGGAACAACTCCAGCAGGTCCAAAAGCCATTAACACAGCGCCATTTCCATTTCCGAATCCTCCGTAACCCTGATTAGTCACACCGAATCCGTCCTGCCCGAAGCCTTGAGCAATGAAACCATATTTCCCAGCCTGGTCGAATCCCTGGTCATTGAAGCCAAATCCAGCATTACCGAAGTCGTTGCCTCCCATATTATCACCCAAGTTGACATCACCAAGCCCAACGTTATGGACAACAGTCTCGTTCCCAATTCCAACGTTATCGATCCCAGCAGCAGTACCGTTGTTGACATTAACAGCAGGTATATTGACTACAGATGGAGCCACTGGTGTGGGAGTACCATCCCCATGAATAGTGTCGACTCGCACAGACTGATGATCCTCATTCCCATGCCCAGCACTTCTGACCAGTAGAGGCTGCACCATAGCTTGCAAATTCTCCTGACCCTTTGCAATATTCTCCATTGTTTGCATAAAGAGAGCTAGCTTCTCGCGCATGTCTTGCATCTCGTTCTGCATTTGATCCATGATTCTTCGGCAGTTGGTGCGAGTGGAATATCGGTGTGGGCGCTGATCTTCAATCCTGAAAAGACCTGGTACAGAGCAGGAAATAAGATACCATCAAATAATCACCTGTAATGCAATATGAATATGAATGCAATGCAATGTGTCTGTGCATTAGGGAAATTCATTCCCCGATTCTAGTGCGAAGGTGCCAGTGCAGTGACAGTGCTAACAATACGAAGATCGGAGCTGAATCAAAGAAAGCCTCATATATTGCAGAGAAAACCATTAAGCCAAGAATATAATATCACTGAGTGTACAATAAGAAGGCATGACCTCAACCAACAATCCTGGTGATGGTCAGCACTATGCAAATAAAGCATCAATACACGAAATGGTCAAATACACTCATAAGCCTGATACTCTTCTAGCAACTTCTTGGTCTCTGGATGGCTCGATCGGGTAAGCAGACCCTCGACAAGCAGGTTTCTTCGTTTGAGCACACGTCGCACGTCACCAGCGGTTTCCTCCCACGCCCCTTCTCCGAAGCGATCCTCTAGCTTCCGCTTCTGAGACACAGCTTCATTCCTGCCTTCGATAGCTTTGTTCAGTGCATTCTGGAGACTGTACCTGGTCATCACTTCTTCTTCATACTTCTTAATGCTAGCCTTCAACTGCTCCTCGAGGTCAGAAATTTGCTGCTTCAGCTTATCTTCCCTCTTCTTATTGTTGGTGAGCGTAGCATTCCAAGTCTTGTTACAAGAAGAGATTTCTCGGTGTGCGGCGTCGAGTGCTTTCTTTTTGGATTCCAGCATGTCATGGGAGCTTCTGAACTCTTGACCCAGACGTTCGCGCTTCTTTTTCTCCTCAGTCAACTCAGCCCCTAGTCTGTTTACTAGTTCGATCTGCTGTTGGAAAGCATGCACGACCTTGTTTTTCTCACTGCGTATTTGAGCCAGCTCCTTTTCTAGCTCTTCATTGACCTTCATCAAGGCTTCTTTTTCTTTAACAACTTGCTCGTAGGCCTCCCTAGAAACAGTGGTTGGTTCTTCCACGGGAATATGAACAGGGACTGGTGCAGCTGGAAATGGCATCCGCAACTGACTTGCTCTCTCTTGGATCCAAACTCTATAGGGTGCATAAGCCTGACAATCATTCTTCCCCAACAGCGGCTTCCCTCTTCTGCTAATACGCGTCCAGGCATGATGAAGCTTCACTAGCAATTCTCCCTTCAAATCACCGGTAAAGTACAGAGATTCCTGTACTTCTTCCTCCTGAGGTGGGTTCTTCAGCGCGTATCCGAACTGGCGAATGAACAGGGAAGGGTTGTAATTGATACACCCTTTTCTTCCTATCAACGGAACATTAGGATACCCAAAACAACTGAAGATGAGCTCAGACCCTAGCAAGTCTCGATCGAACCACTCAATGTCTTCGGAAGATAGCCTCATCAGGCGCTCTGACCAACTAGCTGTAGTTGCGCTCTCCACAAAAGGTCCCTTCAGAGGAAGATGGCTCTTAAACCACATGTTCAACAGCGGTGCACAGCAGTAAACAGTCTTCCCTCTTCTATTTTCATTTTTGTAGTGCAATGAATGATAGAAGTCTCCAATCAGAGTGGGCACCGGGTTGCCAGCAGCAAACAGATGGAAAGCGTCCAAATCCACAAAGTTGGGTAAGTTAGGAAACAGCACTATTCCATAAATGCATAGAGCCAAGATAGCATTGAAGACTATCCAGCACCCGTTCTTGGCGTACTCTTGAGCTTTGCCAACCAGAAAGTCAAGAGAGAAACCTGGAACCCCAAGCCAAGAAGTCACTAATAGTTCAGCAGAGTTCATGTGCAAGGCCTTAGCTAAGTCCTCCAACTTGGGCTCAGCAGCAGAGTGAATAAAGGGAACCCTGTTCTGCACTGGTAGCTCAGTAAACTCTACATACTCTTCAATGGTAGGCCCCAGAATAAAGTCAGCAAACGTGAAACATCTCAAAGCCGGGTCATAGAATTGCATCAGCGTGTACAGCCCATTCATCTCATCAGCAGTGGGCTTGCAGACTAATCTCAGTAATCTCCCATGACTCATTCTGAAACTTCTCCTAACCTCCTCATCAGCAAGGGACATCAGACCAAGTAAAGGAGTAATATCAGGTGTGGGTAGCTTATACGCAACTGTCTTCCTCAAACCATCCAAGGAATATGAAAATGCACCTGCAGCACAAACACACGTTAATGGGATGCAATGATAATGGGTATGCAAACAATGCAATGCAAGTAACATGCAACAGGGACCAAACGCCGTGGCTGAGAAGCCTGAACCATATCAACAAGTCTCAGATAGACTCTCCAGAATTCCTTAAACACTGGTCTCAGATAGACCTAAAACAAAGCTCCAACACTAGTCTCTGACATACCCCACAACATAACTCTGAATTGGTCTTTGACAGACCTCATATCATAACTCTGACTGGTCTCTGACAGACCTCATAACTCTCCAACTGGTCTCTGACAGACCTCATAACTCTCCATAAATATCCATGATCTCTGATCAAGAAATAACCGGTATCTGAAGGTCTAGTTACCTGCATAACCCCAAACCCTCTCACAGGTGGATGTCCTAGTAACTGACAAAGGTATGGCATCCTATGCGGTCGTCGGCGTCACAGACTTTCAGGGTTGATGATACGATTCCCAGAAGGAGTGGCATCATCAAATCCTGAAGAGGCCTCACTTAGCCAACTTCCAAATGATCGGTTCCCGGAGTCGACAATTCAGCTGACCAACAACCCCTTCGACCCAAAGGGTAGAAAAAGAAGCCAACCAGAAGAACCTCGTCCGAGTGTAGATTTCGTGAGACACTAATGCAAGCAAAGCCGGCACACGCCCACTACTTTCTACGCTAATTCTAGGTGCACTCAAGCCCAGGTCCGGCTTATCTCTCAATCATAGAACACCCGTCACACCCCAATACAGCAATAATAACGATATATATAATGCTGAAAATAAAGGACAGAAATATAAATCCATACAAAATCCTCGACGGGAAAACAAGCGCTAGGATTGACTCTCTTAAGGGACGTTGGATCCCGAATGCATAAGGAACTATCGCAGTCCTTAGCAGCCAGGGGACGTTGGATCCCCAGCAGAGTCGCCAGCTGTCGCTACTGCGAAAATCGGCGCCGGCTGAACAGAAGAGTCGCCACCGTGCGTTATTTATCCCAACGGAGGGAAAGGAAACGCTCGAGGTAAACCTACCGCGAAGACGGGAAAGGAATGGTCATCGCAACCAAATCCTAGATTCGGGAGTCGGTTACGCAAGGGGAAGGTATTAGCACCCCTCACGTCCGTCGTACTCGACGGGATCCACGCTTGTTTTCGGGTATGGATTGTTATTCTATCTAAACTAAGGGTAAAGGGTTAAAAAGAAAATAAAAGGACTCGACAAAGTATCGCACTTTATGCCTACGTATTTCCGTCTGGAACGAGAAATCAGAGTCAACGTAGTTCGCCTACCTACGGGAAAGGAGGGGAAGGTTGCTCGCTAGGATATCACATCCTATGCCTACGTACTTCTACACAGCGCGGAAGATCAGAGCAGACGTAGTTCGGGCCACGGAAGACACAGGCTTGTCTTGATTTTTTTTATTCCTTCTGAAAAAGGTTTTTCTGATTAACAGTCCCAGCGGACAAAAATGACGTTTTGATGAGTTCACATTCTTTTACGGAAGAAGTGTCTTTTATTGTGTTTGAAATATTTATTGTGTTTTTCCGTTTGTTTTGAGAAAGAAGAGACAGAACTCTAACCTACGATTGCGAAGGGAATCAAACTAACCTAATGTGATCATGCATGGGTTAAGACCTAGTGTCTATCATGCTCCTCTCTTGCGCAGAGAGAAACATAGATCCTAAGGGAATAGACGGCAACAGAAACAATAGCAGATATACAATAAAGCAGTAAAATGCATGGATGCAGCAATACAAGCGAGGCAAGGGAGTCCCACTCAACCTCGAACCTAGAAAACAACAGGCAAAAGTGAACAACATTCACTTTCAACCTAACAATACAGTCAGAGAAAACCAATCAATACATCAGGAATGAAACAACTAAAAATAATCAGCCACAGCAGCTCTGCATCAACATCTGTCTTCAAGTCATCTCCAAACAGCTACAAGCTTCAGGCAAGCCTCAGTCTTTATCTCCACAGCCTTCAAGCAAGGTTTTTATCATCAGTCTTCCATCTACAATGGCTTTTCTTCAAGTCTAGATCTCCAGGATGAATATCAGTCAACAAGATGAAATGAATGTTAAACAGTAAACTGCCTACCAAGGGTGGCTCATTAACTGTTAACATTATACAGACAGGTCTCTCTCAAAAGTTCTATCCTTCAAATACATTCACTGATCCTTCCAAAGGAAGGAGGTGGATATTTGAAAGAGACTTTGAATCATAGAGAAAGGATGGAGGCAGACAAGGCCTTCCATATTTGTGAATCAAGCTTTCTACTCTAGAGCTCTGCCTAGCTCCTAAATCCTATACTCCTCAACAGCTGCCAGCAAAGGATCTCCTCGTCAACTCTGGAAGTTGGTCTTCATTCTCTTGATCTCCAATGGACTTCATCATCAAAGTCTTCAGCTCTCCCAATCCCCAAGCAAACCCAATACCCCAAACAGACAAATGAAATAACCCTAGAGAGGGCACACCACACAGTCAAACAAATATAAGCAATATACTGATAGTAAAAGCTGAATAGGGGAAACCTAATAACTTCTAAGGGATCTATTAACTACCCATAATCCCTATAGTCCCATACCCCAAAGATTCAATCTCTAACTCCTAAGGGAAATGATTTAATTCACCTATGTTACCTCCTAAACCCTAGTTTTGGTCATGTTATTCACACCTAAACAAAATACCTAAAAATAAGTCCTAAAAATATGAACTAAATTTTATATACAAGGTCAAAGTCTAAGCTAATCAACCTAAAAAGAATGGATTAAAAATATTAAAGCATCTAATCAAACTAAAATTAACAAAATCATGCATTAAACTAAACACTATGTAATCCTATTTAATAGAAAAATATGCTAAAAATAGGAAAATAAAATGAAATGTTAATTTTTTTATGTGATATTTTTCTTAACAAAATTATGAACAATATGCAAAAAGAACCAATTAAAATCATGCATTTTTCTATTTTTTATGATTTTTTAAAGAAATGAAATGAATTAAGAAAAATAAAATGGAATTAAGTGAGATGAGGGGTGCAGGGAGAAACTAAAGTCAGTTGAAATGAAAGATGGGCCCAGTCTGGGGGGCGCGCATAGCAAGCGCGTCTGGGCTCAGCAAGTCAGAAAACTTAACAAAAATTAAAAAAACCCTGAACGGTGCTAATAGCAAGAAAATCAGTTCATTTTAGTTTGGGCCTTGGAATAGGGGGTGGCATTAGCAAGGAATTCAAAGCCCATCAGAAAGGTTTTAATGAAATGGTGCGTAGCACCTTTGAATCTCCCTCCGTTTTCATTTTTAAACCTCAGCCACACGATCAAGATATGAGTCCAAGTCAACAGATGGATCCAACGGCCTGGGGTCATCGTCTACCTCCAGCAAACCCTAGATTCAGAAAACCCTCACCATGCACGAACTTTATACTCCTCTGTTCTCCCTTGTTCTTCCATGAAATCCCACGATATGAAAATCAAAGTTGGTCCATTCCTTCCCCTCTACACAGCCATGGCCATAGTTCTTTCTAAAACTCAACCAATAAGTGAACCCGATAGGTGTAACATTCTGAATCCATCATTTTCACCTGTCATCAACCATGAGAATTCTTTCCAAACTTTACCCTAAAATGATCTACAAGCCATGCTAATCAACCTGAGCTATTCATCTAGGATTATCTTGCCATAACCTATGAGTTGTCAATCCTAACAGATTTGGTACACCATGATCAACCTTCATGAAACTTCTCCAAACTTTGTGAAATCCATCATCTAACCTATCTTAACCATTCTATGCTAACAAAACACTATGATTCTAACTAAAACAGTCAATTCGAAGAGGAAACTTACCTGGTGTAAATGATGAAAACAGCTATGGAATTCTCTTGATCCAATGCTTGCAATGATTGGAAGTTGATCAGTGAGCTTGTTCTTGAATTCTGTATGCAAAAGGTCTTGCTCCAATGCCTTGAATTCAGCAATCCCAAAGTTCTTGCACCTTGGATGATGAAGATGGATGGCACGATTCTTACTCAATTCAACCAAATCTTTGATGGAACTCTGATCTATGAAGGATGTTGATGATGATCCAATCAAGAAATGTGGAAATTGATGGAGATTTTATGGAGTTTGAGATGATTTTGCAAATTGGAAGAATGATGTGAAACTTGGTATCATGCACAAAATGAATCACCAACCATGGCATGGAGTTACTTCATTCAATATATAGATGAGAATAGAAAGCCCTAGAAGTTTGTAGAACCTTCCCATGCACACTTTCCCTTGGATTTGGATTATGTAACTTCTTTTGTAAGTAACCATGCATATCTTTCAATTCTTGAACCAAACTCAAAATTCTACTTTTTCCAATGTTCTTAAAACATTTTTTCCAATCAAAATGACCTATAATTTCATCCCATTTGGCCAAACTATGAAAAATCACCATTTTAGGTCATTTTTTATTCATTAAATCCACCAATTTTGAAACCTTTTGCTATGAGCCTTTCCAATCTTTCATGGTCACTTTTATAGATTCAAAATGTCATTTGGAGCAAGTTTGATGTTGTGAAGTTTTTCATTTGAAGCTTCCTTGTATGAGTTTTGGGCATAGGCTTGAAATGACCTGTAATTCTCAGATGACCAAAATACCCTTTTCTTGCCAAGACCATAAGTAGAGTTCCACAAATCATATGAAGGCATACCATACCATTCTAGAAATCTAAGACAATTAGGAACAACTCTTATGTTTACCAGAAATTCATTTGAAATCTCCTTGAGGGGTAAAAATTGCTTGGAAGACAAGTAACTTTCACAGACAAAATTTCAGATACCCCAGATGACCTGTAACTTGAAAGGACCATAACTTGAGTTCTATAAATCTCCTTGATGTCTTCCACCACTAAAATTAAAGGTATTGAGATCATCTACAAGTTTCATGTTGGCCAAGGATCCATTTGAAGCTTTCATTTTGACTTATCTTGCTTGGAAGTTTGACCTAAATCAGGGGATTTTACACAGAAACCCTAATTTAGAAACTCCTCTTCTCCTTGATTTCTCTTGATTTCTTCTTAGAACATCACCATATCCTTATTCTTCATGTCAAATTATGAACCCCACATCTCTCCAATAGCCCTTAATGCCTTTCAATCAATCAATTGACCTAGAGTTGACCTAGGGTTGACCCAGATGAAACCCTAGTTGACTGTCTTCAATTGCAACTCTTGTGATCATATCAATGACTTGCCTCCTTCTCCAAATGACTTCCTAAGTCTTCCATGATGTCTATATACTCTCCATGCTCAATTCACAGCTCACCACCTCTTTGATGATCTTCAGATACCCTCAGATAGGAGATAGATGCACTGCTTGATCCAATGACCTCTCTGCTTTCAAATTCTTTTCTGATGACTTGAATGTGCTTGAATTTGAATAATAACCTCTTGATAGGCTCATAGAGATGAGAATAGTACTTGGTTCCCTGTTGGATGACTGGCTATGCTATGCTA
This sequence comes from Lathyrus sativus, assembly GCA_963859935.3. Taxonomy (NCBI): domain Eukaryota; kingdom Viridiplantae; phylum Streptophyta; class Magnoliopsida; order Fabales; family Fabaceae; genus Lathyrus; species Lathyrus sativus. Next base: position 557,431,697 of record OZ012735.1, on the reverse strand, counting down.
TGCAGATGATTAGACTATGTACATGACTCTATATGCAAATGCTAATGCAATTGAAACATCAACCAAGTGAATAAGGTTGAGCAAATTTTAGGGTGCAACAATAAGCCACAACACCAATCCTCTGCAAAATATGATACGGCCCGATAAACTTCGGATCTAACTTCTTGGACTTCAATGCACGTCCAACACCCGTCACTGGGTTAACCCTCAAAAATACATGGTCACCCTCACTAAATTCCAACTCTTTCCTGCGGTTATCATAATAACTCTTCTGCCGATCCTGAGATGCTTTCATCTTCTCACGGATCATTTGCACTGTCTCAGTAGTCTGCTGTACCAACTCTGGTCCCAACACCACATTCTCCCCTGACTCATACCAACACAAAGGAGTCCTACACCTCCTGCCATGAAGAGCTTCAAACGGTGCCATCCCGATACTGGAATGGTAACTATTGTTGTACGTGAACTCAACCAAAGGCAAATGAGTATCCCACACTCCATCTTTTTCCAACACACACGCCCGCAACAAATCCTTTAGAGTCTGAATGGTCCTCTCCGACTGTCCATCCGTCTGCGGATGATAAGCTGAACTCAGTTTCAACCCAGTACCCAATGCCTCTTGCAAACTCTTCCAAAATACAGAGGTGAACCTTAGATCTCTATCCGACACAATGCTCAACGACACACCATGCAATTTTACAATTACCTGAACATAGATCTCTGCTAGCTTCTCCAACGGAAAGCTAATACTAATCGGCACAAAGTGTGCAGACTTCGTAAGCCGATCCACAATCACCCAAATCGCATCAAATCCTCTCGCCGTATTCGGCAAACCTGTGACAAAATCCATAGTGATACAACCCCACTTCCAAACGGGAATCTCTAACGGTTGCATCATCCCAGAAGGTCTCTGATGCTCCACCTTCGATTTCTGACATACCAAACAAGCATACACATAACGAGCAATGTCCTTTTTCATGCCTGACCACCAAAACAACTTTTTCAAATCCTGATACATCTTCGTAGCTCCTGGATGAACACCCAGGCTACTACGGTTTCCTTCGTCCAAAATTGACCTCCTCAACTCATCGTTATCCGGCACACAAATTTTGCCCCGAAATCTCAGCACCCCCGCGTTATCCAACTTGAAATCACTACCGGAGTCACTCCTGGCCTCGCGCATCAGATCTACAAGTTTCACATCTAACTTCTGATGTTCTCTTATCATATCCAAGAAATCATTGTGCACTTGCAACTTACCCAACATCACACAATCCGTTGAAATCTCGCAAACCATGCTCAAATCTCTGAACTGCTCAATAAGCTCCATCTCTTTTACCATCAAAGCTGACATATGAATTGCCTTCCTGCTCAGTGCATCTGCAACCACATTCGCTTTCCCTGGGTGATAACTCAAAATGAAATCATAATCTTTCAAGAATTCCAACCATCTTCTCTGCCTCGTATTCAACTCTTTCTGATCAAACAGATACTTCAAACTCTTGTGGTCACTGAACACCTCAAATCTTGAACCATACAAATAGTGTCTCCAAATTTTCAACACAAAAACAACCGCAGCCAACTCAAGATCATGAGTAGGATAATTCCGCTCATTCACCCTCAATTTCCGCGACGCATAAGCTACCACTTTTCCCTTCTGCATAAGAACTCCACCCAAGCACAACTTGGACACATTGCAATACACCACAAAAGGTTCACACGAATTTGGTAACACCAACACCGGCGCTGAAGTCAATCTCTTTTTCAGCTCTTCAAAACTCTCTTCACAAGCAGCATCCCACACAAACACTTGATCTTTCCTCGTCAATTGAGTCAACGGCAAAGCCAATCTGAAAAAGCCCTCAATAAATCTTCGGTAATAACCAACTAAACCCAAAAAGCTTCTAACTTCAGTTACCGTCTTCGGTGGTTCCCATTGTAACACCGCACTAACTTTCGAAGGGTCTACTGAAACACCATCACCCGAAATAACATGCCCCAGAAAACTCACAGTTTTCAACCAGAACTCACACTTCGATAACTTAGCAAACAACTTGTTATCCTTCAACACTTGCAAGGCAATCCTCAAATGCTCCGCATGCTCTTCCTCAGACTTAGAATAAATCAGTATGTCATCAATGAACACGACAATAAACTGATCCAAATAAGAATGGAAGATACGGTTCATATATTCCATAAACACACCCGGCGCATTAGACACTCCGAAAGGCATTACCGCATACTCGTAATGTCCATATCAAGTTCTAAACGCCGTCTTCTGAATATCACCTTCCTTAACTCTTATCTGATGATAACCCGACCTCAAGTCGATCTTACTGACCACACGAGCCCCCACCAATTGATCCATCAAATCATCGATCCTTGGAAGAGGATACTTGTTCTTGATGGTCACCTTGTTCAACTGACGATAATCGATACACAATCGCATGCTACCATCCTTCTTCTTCACTAACAACACTGGAGCTCCCCACGGCGACACACTTGGTCTGATAAACTTCCTATCCAGTAACTCTCCAATCTGAGATTTCAACTCGGCCAATTCCACTGCCGACATTCTGTACGACGCCATAGAAATAGGCCTCGTACCAGGAATGAGATCAATGCTAAACTTAACTTCTCTCTTCGGAGGTGATTCTGTAATGTCATCCGGGAACACCTCCGGAAACTCATTCACCACAGCTAACTCATCCAACACTGCCTTGTTGTCAACAGACAGTGATGCAAATAATGCAAACACCCGAGCTTCATCTTCCAACAAAGTTCTCAGTTCCTTACTGGACAATGAATCTGCCAACGCTTCTTCCTCTGGAGTCAAAAACAATAACACTTTCTGGAAACAGTCGATGTAAACTCGATTGAACTCCAACCAGTTCATACCCAGAATAACATCCAACTTACCAAGAGGCAAGCAAATTAGATCTACTCCAAAATCTCTATCAAAAATAGTCAGTGGACACTTCAAACAGACCAAAGAAGTAGTCACTGAACCAATCGAGGGAGTCTCAATAGTCATCCGCCGCTCAAGAGTAGTCGGCACCAAACCTAACCTCTTCACACAATCAACAGAGATAAACGAGTGGGTCGCACCCGTATCAATCATAGCAGACAACGGAATATTATTGATGAAACAAGTACCTCGTATAGAACGATCATCACCAGTAGCTTGAGTTCCTACTACTGCAAACAGTTTGTCGCTGGTCTGTGGCACCTGAGTCGACTTCGGTTTCCCATAATGAGTACTGATGTGGCCTTTCTCACCACAGTTGTAGCATGTAGGCATGGCGAATCGACAATTAGCTATCACGTAGCCTGACTTGCCACACTTGAAACACTTTTTCTCTTCAAGAGGACAATCAACGACACGATGACCCAAGTCACCACACCGAAAACACTTCCCTCCAACAACCGCTCTCCTTTCTCTTGGCTTCTTATCATTAGCACCTTTGAACTTTCCCTTACCAATAGGAACACTGTAAGGAGTCCCATCGAATCTTTGCTTACCCTTATGGTCATTAGCAGCTTTGTAATGCGCAATCCTTGCCCGGTTATCATTGTCATAAATCTGGCTCCTGCTTATCATCTCAGGATAATCCCTGATCTTCTGACAAGCTATTCCCATCTTCACTTCTGGATGCAATCCATTTTCGAACTTCAAACATTTGGAGGTCATCGCTCCATTAGTATTGTAGTGGGGACAATACTGTACCAATTCCTTAAAATTAGCGGCATACTCCGCCACCGTCATATTTCCCTGCTTCAGTTCCAGAAACTCAATCTCCTTGGCACTTCTGATATCTTCAAGGAAGTACTTCTCCAGAAATCCAGTGCGAACAACATCCCAGGTAATCGGAGTCCCAGCAGTCTCCAACCTTTGGCGGCTGTTGTCCCACCAAGCTTCAGCTTCGCCCTCTAACATGTGAGTACCGAACCTCACCTTCTGCTCATCGTTGCAACCCATCGTTCTGAAGATCTTCTCTATCGCCTTCAACCACTTATGAGCAGCTTCTGGATCCAAAATTCCTCCTCGGAACGTCGGCGGCTTGTTGCTCTGAAACTGTGCTAAGTCTCTGAACTGCGCACCTGCAGCGTGGTTCTGATTAGCAACCACCTGCGCCATAGCCTGCATAGCCGCAGCCAACGCCGCGTCATTCCTCCCAGCCATACTGCTCAACAACAACAATCCAGGATAACAGAAAACAACCAACTCTATCCTACAGACAGACTCAAAACACTACACTGGTCAGAAGGACCGACCTGCTATGATACCAACTTTGTAACACCCCGCTCCCAAAAATAAAATAAGTGCAATTAAAGAAAAACAATCAAGATAGACAAACATCAGAGTTTCACATCACACACGGGATGTCACAAAAGAAAACCAATCGAAACATTTCCATTAAAGAATTTAACCATATATAAGCAGCGGAAAATCATCATATTATATATATATCAACATCATATACAAGTCAGGTACATCAACGTCGATTATCTGTCCAAAACATACATCATGAACAACCACACATCAAAAGATCCACCAAAACATATCATCAACAAGATACACCACAAGGGAACTAGAAACATCATATAACAAAGAACTCCAAAAAGCCCCAGTGTCACGTATCAGAGCATCCCTATGACTCGTCACAGAACAAACTAGCTATCACCTGAAATCTCTGTACTTCTGAAGAAGCACAGACCACAACAAAGGCAAAGGGGTGAGAAATTATGAACAAAACATAAAGGTAACGATAAACATGAATATGAAGGCAGTAAACACACAACATAATTCACACACATCAACTTGGACCTACGGTCCCACACCATTGCATCATACACACGACTATGCAACACATGCAACTCGACACATGAAATGAGGTACCGAATCACGGTTCATCATCGAACCCGGATAGATCACTCGAGCCACCCTAGGCAACTATATATCCCACTGAGTATATCTCATATGCCTCACCGAGCAATATGATCAACCCCTGCATCCACTCCTTTTCGGAGCCTGAGTTTATTTCACACGCTCCACTGAGCAGTATGATCAACCCCTTCACATTCCCTTACAGAATCCCGAGTCTATCTCATATGCCCCACCGAGCAATATGATCAACCCCTGCATCCACTCCTTTTTGGAGCCTGAGTTTATTTCATACGCTCCACTGAGCAGTATGATCAACCCCTTCACATGCCATGCATAAAACAATGCATCACAACAAATACTAGCACACACGCTGCGCGTAATCCACATATCACATCTATCACATATCTCAAGTATCACATGCCACATTTCATGGATCCCACACCTTATCACCAACACACATAATACCTACCATACACTCAATCAACTATACGAATACTACGAGGAATCATGTTCTCGTGTTCACACATGCACACAACAGTGCCCTGTTAACTCTCAGAATCACCCACGACCAACAGAGGTCTAACGGTACAAGGACGGAATAGCACAACACAAAATGCCCAGAATTCTGTCATGTTTGCTTCCATTCGCCTGACGAAGCCCCACAGTGAACACTCGCTGGGACTCGCCCGACGAAACCCCTAGCGAAGCCAAACAGAAGCAAAAGGCAGCATTCATTGCTCAGTTCGCCTGGCGAAGGCTCGCCCCCATTCGCCCAGGGAATGAACGCGAATTCTGCAGAAAACAACTCTCAGCTCAGAGTCGGCAACGCACTCCGAGCTCAGCCAATTCTATTCCTAAGCCGAACCCCATCATACCAGTAAATCGTTCCACCACCCGACTATAACATCTAACTCAGTTCTGCTCGGTAACGCTTACATCTACGCAATTACCAACTTCCGGTATAACTTCGAATTCACCCGAAAACCCCCAAATTCCCTCAATCAACACATGCAACGAAATCAAACACCATAAACGCAACAATTGCAGAATCATAAACACAAAATCAACATCACATTAACATCAAACTATGGGGATTAGGGATTTTCCCCTTTTCTACCAATTTCATGCATAAACCAATTAATTGATTAATTCCCCCCCCCCTTACCTCGAAATGCAAATCGATGATGATGAAGCTTCGAAAAATCTACACGATTGATAGCCTTAATGATCCTTTCCTTTGCTCAAGTTGCTCTCCTTCAACCGAGTTCTTCTCCCAAGCGTGTTCGATCGTGTTCTCCTCCTTTCCTTTTTGCCCAAATGCCACAAATTCCCTTAGTTCCAAATAATTCACCTTTTTCTTATATTCCAAATAATATTAATAATCTCATAATATTAATAATAATAATAATAATAATAATATCGACATTAATATTAATTATTAATGATTATAATTATCGATTATCAAATATTAATATTATGCCTCTAATTCTTCTTCAATTCCCACACCAAACACGCGGACGAATAAAAATAACACCGGAACTAAAAATAATTAAAATGGGCGTTACAAAGGGCATATGCTAAACACTCTAGACGAGAGAGAGGAGCCCCCCACTCATCAATTCCTATGCGTCTAACGCAAACAACTCACAACACCCAACGGTTGATTAAAAGATTGAATTAGGGAAATTTACCGAACGGAGTGGTTCCGTTGACCCTTGAAATTGCACGCAAGCTTTGATCCAATGCTTTTAATATCCTCTTTGATTATTGATGACGATGTTTCGAAAAATGGCTCAAAAGGGTCAAAATGAATTGAATCGGGTCCAATGTGACGCTAAACCATCGTATCTCGACTTATAAGGGAAGTCAAACTATAGGAGGTCACGTATTGATATCCGTGCTAAGGAGGAGATAGAAAAATGCTATTGAGGATCATTCTCCTATTCAATCGTGTCGCACAGACCAAAAACAGTGGGATCTCTTCTTAATCGCAAACATAATGTCGATTAATCGAAGGTATCCTATCGTGATTGCAAAGTAGAGAAAATGACCCAAATGGTCATCTTTCATAGATTTGAAATCGGGAAGGTTATCGACTTCGAAAATATGACGCTTATGGATACAAGACTTTATCGATCACAGAAAGTCAAAATAAAATCAAAAGAAGAAGAAATGAGGAGAGAAAAGAGGTGGCCTCGGATCCAACATTATTCATCAATAATATGACTGGTAATGGATTACGGAAATATCGTCATCGACCCAAAATGGAACAAAATGTTCAATAGCAAATGAGAAAATCAAAATCTAGTATATAAATCAAAATTCTAAAAGAAAATGAAATAAAAATCTTAGAATAATATAAATAAATATAATCTAAAACTCTAATATAAAATAATTATAAGGAGGTAAATCTAAATTATATATATATATATATATATATATATATATATATATATATATATATATATATATATATATATATATATATATATATATATATATATATATATATATATATATATATATATATATATATATATATATATATATATATATATATATATATATATATATATATATATATATATATATATATATATATATATATATATATATATATATATATATATATATATATATATATATATATAATCTGTAATTAAAATATAAAGTTATATACAAACAACATAATATTAACAAATCCTGAAATTAAAATAAAATATAATACAAATTAAAGAAAGAAGAGAAGCAGGGGGGTTTATGAATTAAAACAGGGAGTAAGGTCCAAGAGAAACGGGCCGTGAGGCCCACCAAAGCTTAGCCAAAAGAACCAAATCTTCTCATTCCAAATTCATTCAATCTCTCTCTCTCTCTCTCTCTCTCTCTCTCTCTCTCTCTCTCTCTCTCTCTCTCTCACTCACTTTCTGTTCAACAACACCATTCAAACTCCCTCCGTTCACATTTTCACACCCTTCTGTTGAATCTCAAACCTCTTCCATCTCGTTTTCATTTCTCTTTCCGTTTCAGTTTACAAGTGGATGTTTGTTGGTTCTGTGTTCGTGAAAGAGGGATAAGAGGGTTTTGGAGCTAAAAGCGGATGGGTTTGGAAGAGTGAAGTGGAAATGGGTTGTGAGGTTTGGTATTTGAGTGGGTTTGATAGATTTAAAGGTTTTCAGAAAATGGATGTTGGTTTGATTTTCCGGTGAAGGGTCGTGTTGTGGTGATTTGGATGGTTTAATGGGGTTTGGGTTACGAAAGATGTTGAAGGCTCGAAGGAGGTAATGGATTTCGTTTCAGCTGGGATATGGGTCTGAGGAAGACGAATTTGAAGGTTTGCGAAGGATCTGGGTTGATAGGATGAACATGATAAAGAAATGATGAAGAAATGGACACGGTGATGAAGAATGTTAATGGAAGGAGGCGCAGCTTCTAGGGTTTCGTTTGAGAAGGATGAAGGTGTTAGCTGATTTTGTTGTAAGTTTAATAGAATGTGTTGAGATTGTCACGGTTTGTTGAGTTGTGGTTTTTGAATGGAAAATGAGAAATAGGTTTGTGAAGGTGAAGATGGCGATGGTGATGATGAATGGAGGGAGATGGAATGGGTGGCGGAGGAATTGTCTAGGTTTTTGTGTGTGTGTTGGGGATGATGAACAGTGGGTTATATACCCACTGTTCGACATGTGGCGCTCTGATAATGACATATTGGTAATCCTGATTAAAATTAATGAAAATGCTGATTAAATGATTAATTGACTTAAATGCTGATGATGCACCGTTAGTTAAATCTGACTAATGAAACAAACTAATAAAAAAACAATTTCTAAAAGCTAACATCTAGAAACTATTTAAAAACCTAATAAAAACTATATTCTAATATTAATTCTAAAACTAATAAAATCTAAAAAACAAATAAAACTCTTTCTATCCATTCTTAAAAACAATATTAAAAATCCATTTAAGCTATATTCTAAATAAATAAATAATGAAGCAAAAATAGCAATAAAACACAAAATGCCATGGAAAAAGAAACGAAAAAACGGGCGAACACCGAAATGCACCAATATTATCAACACAGACTGAATCATCAAAAAGAGAGTGACTTTCACTCGATTTCAACAAGGAACTTCTCATTTGAATTATTTTAAAACGCCTGAACTGTGAGTAACACGGCTGAAATCCTGATAAATTCAATCCGACTGATAACATGGGCAAGATGCGACCTAAATGATATGCAAATGAAAATGAAGCAAAATCCAGTCGAAGTTAGAAAACAGGTGGGCAAATTTTAGTGTGCAACACCAAGCTGGAACATGTGAGACTTGTGTCTCAAAGAAAAAGGATGTGAAATACTTGCATGAAACTTTAAGAAAATTTATTAAGGGAAAAAACCTTGATTTGATACTATCAAATCAAAGGCCTTCCTTGAATAAAAGAGGAGTAAGGTTTAAATCTAGTAGATCAGATAGTAAAAAGTTAAATAAGAAGAAAGTAAATCACCCTATTTATAAATGATCTTAATATAATAAACTTGGCCACCTAGAGAAGAAATTTTATTTTGATAAATTAATAGGATCTAAAGACAGTAACACTAGACCTCTTAGAACTACGAGTGCACTAGGACCCAAGAAAATTTGGGTACCAAAGGTGAAAACTTAGTGTGGTTTGCAGGGATGTTTTGTAGCTTTAATGTAGTCGTAGCACTTATTAAATGAAGTTGTGCAAAGCAAAAGTATACCCTTGAGTATACCTGGCGTGCATGGTAATGCTTGATTATGCAATAACCCTTGTGATCTAAGAATGCTCGTTGATGGTGTATATCAATGCTTGTGATCTAAGCAAATATTTATTCAGGATGGTCTCAATATTTATGATTTGTGATGATTAGTTGACCTTTTTCTAGGTTGAGAAGATAAGTTTGTAATGAATCTATCTATCATGTGTTTAATCAACTTTTGTATCTAATGATTCATATAGAATGATGTACGACAATATGTTATCATTCCCTTGAATGAGGGAGTTTTTATCAAGATTACTTCCTTTTTTAAGGTAGGACACTATTTAGAGGTTGAATAATCCAAAAACTCTGATTAACTCTCTAAATAATTTTGTCATTATTTTCTCATTGATTTATAATAATAATTATTATTAACAAAATGTATGAGCTTCTATCATTTTTCAAGAAAAGAGTGCAACAAAATGATTAAGAATGAAAAAAGAAGTGCACCAAAGTTAAAATTCAACCCAATGCCTAAGAGCACCAAGTAGGCGGAAAAACAAGAAACTAATCAATTAAATAATCTAGGCGTTTCAAATTTTAAACAAAATCAAATTTAATCTTCTCTTCCAAGTAAATCAAATCAGTACATTAATAGAAAACACGTGAGATCTTCAATATCATTTTGATCTAATCGGTTAGGGCATAAATCTAATCAGTTAGATGGTATATTATGGTAAGATTTGGTTCTCATCTTTTTTAGGCCGAATCTGAAGGTGAGAAAATACTTAGAAGGGGGGGGGGGGGGGTTGAATAAGGATTTAGAAAATATTATGGCAATAAAAACACAAAGATTTTTATCCTGGTTCGTTGAACTCAACTACTCCAGTCCACCCTATCAAGAGTGATTTGCCTTTCTCCACAAGGACTTAATCCACTATTAATCAAATTGATTACAATAGAAAACACTAAGAGCAACTGTTCTTAGTCTTCTCAAGAACTACTGACCACAACTTGGTCTTCTCAAGGAACTCTTACAATCAAATGTAAAACTAAACATGTGTTTGAATGCTTCTAAGAAAGCTATATCACAACTGTGATTTACACTTAAGTTTAAGAACGTATGATATAAATTCAACAAAGAGTAATAATTTGTATGAGAGCTTTTCAATGAATTTTTATCAAAGTACATCAACTTTAGAATGTTGTTGAAGACTTGCTTTTATAGGCACAGAAGTCCAAGACGTTTGCAAGCTTGAAGACCGTGTCTGCAAAGTAGCTGTAACCTTTTTGTCTTCACATCACTTGACCTTTCCTAGAAGTAGAACGTTCAGAGAAATCCTTTTTGCCTGAGTTCTTGTGTCTAACATAAAAGAGGAAAGAGTCATTTGGCATAACCAACGGATATAACTTCAAATAATCTTCTTCAACAAGTTTCTAATTCACAGCAATTAACATCAGAGCCTTGAGTGATCAGAGTCTGGATGTCTTCAGAGTTTGTTGTATCAGAGTATAGCAGCAAGTGTGCTTCAGCGTGTAATTAATCAGAGCAGAGTTTGGAGATCATATCCTCAGTACATGCAGCGAACAGTACTATCAAAGTCTTCTGAAAAACAGTGCTTGAAACTCTTCATACAAAGTCTTCAGTCTATGCTTCAGCTGCTTCTATAGCTTCTTCTTCAGATCCTTCTGTAGGCAGCGCTCAGAGTCTTTTGTACGCAGCGCTCAGAGTCTTCTAAGAGATGTTTCTGACGCTTCAGAGCCTTGCATAGTTCAATGTTCAGATCCATTTTTTCTTTCAGAAGAATATTAAATTTAATATTTGCAGCAAAAATACTTGAACAAATTTAGAGTATATAATTTCTTAATACAAAATTTCATAAGTGTTATCATCAAAACATAGAGATATAACTAAGAACCAATCTGTGTTCTAACAATCTCCCCCTTTTTGATGATGACAAAAACATAGGAAATTTTTTTCAATAAAGATATAAATTAAAACTCCCCCTGAGACTATGAATCTCCCCCTGAATTGAATACTAAGAAAGAATAGAAACTTTCCTTTTTGCATGAGTATTCTTTTCAGAATCAGAGCCTGAATGTTTAGAATTAGAGCTTGATTTGGATGATCATTTCAGAATCAGAGCTTGATTGGTTAAACCTTGATCTGGGGATCTCAGAGTTACTTTAAAGAATTTTGTCAGATTTATCATTATAGTTCTGAAAGACTAAAAATTTATGTTAGTTAGAATTTGATATGTCTGAATTCCATTCAGGTAATGTTTATTTGAACAGTCAGAATTTCATTTTCTCCCCCTTTTTGTCATAATCAAAAAGAAAACCTTCTAAAGACAATTAAAAGGAAACAGAGAGAAAAGATACAATCATATAGAGAAAACCGTCAGATTCATTCATTCATTCAAAAATTTAGAGGAGACAGATAAAACATCAGATGAGAAATTCAAAACAGGTGCTCAAACATCAGATAAAGAAAACAAAAAAACTAGGATTGTTTAGAAAGAAGCATCTTTAGAAGGTGAGTGATCTCAGATGAAGATTCTTCTTGCTTGGACATCCACTTCTCAATGTTCTCAGTCTTCTAATCTTGCCTTGCCATTCAGGACTTTATCTCAGATTGCCCAGCTTCCAGCACAACAATCTTATCTTCTAATTCTGGGTTCTCTTTCTTGATCTCAGAAGAAGTAGATGAAGCAGATTCTGATGCAGGAGTAGGAGCAGAGTCAATTTCCATTGGAGTTGCAGAGTCTGGAATCACAGATTCGAAAGGTTTGTCCACAATTGTTATAGCTAAAGGGTTGTCTTCCAGAATAACATCAGGAACAAAGTCTTCAATTGTCTCAGAAGTAGCAGACACTCCAGAAGTTGAGGGTGCATCCTCAAGAAGCAAAATTGGATATCTTTACAAATTTCATAACATGGTTCTGGCAGTCTCAGCAAATCTGATCTTCGCATCATCAGAACAAACACTCTTTAGATTTGAAGCAACATTATTGAATCTGGAGATGAAGTTATTCCAAATAGCATCATATTCATCTGAGTTCATGGTTGACAAGCATCTCTTCTTCACAGAGTCTAAATTCATCCTTATTTCTTTCATAAAATTAGCAAATAAAATATCAACATTTAGCCTTGGTTTGGGTTTAAGAAAGGCTTCCAGAGTTAATGGTTTGATTTGTTTTGGTGGAGGTGGTATGGTAAATTTTGGAATGATGAACAGAGGACGAGGATAAGCTGGTTTCTTTTGAGCAGGCATAATGCGAAAGAATGGTTTAATTTTGCAAATGAATGGGATGACAACTCTTGGATTATCAAAATATGGAACAAAAGCTGATTGTTTTGGTTTGGGTTCAGGAGTGGGTGTAGGAATGATAGCATCAGATGAAATAGATGTATCAGGTTGTTTAGGTTCATATCCTCTGAGAGAGGGGGTGAGCTAACTTCAGGATGAACATCAGATTCAGATGAATCAGATGAGGTAGATGAGGGACAAGATGTAGAAGATACATCAAACATAATCTTAAGTGGTTGAACGTCCAGAAACTCAGAATCAGATATGTATGATTCAGTAGGTTTGGGTTGTTCTGGTTGAGGATTAGGTTGTGGAGTAGAAGGTATAGATTTTGTTGGTTCAGAGGGTTGGGTAGTTTCAGGTTCAGAAATTTTATATTGAGGAATTTCTGGTTGTTGTTCTGGTTGTTTTGGAGTTGGATCTTCTGGTGGTGTTTGAACGTGAGGTTCAGATTGTTGTGGAGAAGGTTCTGTTTGAGTGGATTCTGGGGATGTAGGAGATATTGGTTTAGTGGGAACAGAATCAGTTGGAATTTGTGATTCAGAAACTTTTGTTTGTTCAGGTTCAGATGTAATGGGTTTTGTTGGTGGTTCAGAGGAATGAGAAGGAATATAAGTGGTTTGAGTTTGAGAAGGAGGGGGTTCAGAATAGAACTAACTGTTGATGATTCTATTGCTATTTCAGAAATAATAGGTAAAGATGATTTAGTACCTTTTATCTTGATGCGTTTGAGAGGTGCAGAAGGAGCTTCTCCAGAAGCTTTTCTTTTCTTCTTCTTCTTCTGAGGCTCTTCAGAGGATTTCTTCGTCTTCTGAGGTTCTTCAGAAGTTTTCTGCTTCTTCTGAGGTGAGCCTTCAGCGTCTTCTTTTTCTAACTCTTGTTTTCTCTGCCTCTTATGTTATGCATAGAGATCTAGCATTAGTTCACGATTTAGAAATCCTTCTGGAAGAGGAATTCCTTGTTCCATACATGATCCAACAAATTTGATCAGAACCTCCTTTGGTTCTTCTGCATAAAACGTTGGGAAGTTTCCTACCAGAATTCTTCTTTTGCTTACTTCTTCTGTATTTAGTTTGGCAGGGGTAGAAGTAAGTTCATCAATAACTTTCAGCCTTTGTAAACTTTTAGCGTTCAGAACTTTTCCCAAAACAGATGTAAGTTCCTCTTTTAATCTAGCCACATGCAGATGCTCCACCAGACCATTCTCTGTCAGAATATCTGAAATCAACCTTCCACAAGGGATCCAATTTCTACCCTTAGTATGTTTTGTCTTCATGTCTTCTCTATATGCCTTGACGTGATTCTAAAGATGAGAGAAGAGCAGATGAGGCAGATCTACCTTTGTGCTCTGACTGAGGCAATACATGAAGTAAATTTGATCATTGTTGACATAATCTGGTGAATTGGTAGACTTTCTGTGGTGAATGCAACCCATGAAGATTCTAGCCCAGATTTTGTAATTGGGTTTCAGATCTTTAAACTTGTTAGAGGGTTCCCCAGAAGCAATCACTTCTTCATAAACAACTTTCATGTTGACATGCCCAGTCAGATAAGAAACTCCATCAGTTTCCTCATATCCAATTAGTTTCCTTATAAGCTCTTTTGTAATTACAATCTCTTTTCCCAGAAAAGATGAAACTATGACTTGGGGTAAGCATGAGCATGAATCCAGAACTCTTTCACTAAAACTGGATAAATTGGCCCAGACAGTCTATCAAAGTACTTGGTCCATCCTTGAGCATCAATGATGGAACGCAGATTGAATCCATTTTCAGCTAGAGATGCAAAATCCACCAAAGATTCACATAACACTTCCAGTTTCTCAACAGGTGTGAGATTAGTTCTGACAGGTTCCTTGAAAGGAACTGCACCCAGATTGGAAGAAGATAAAACTGCCATTGTTGATTGAAACTATGCTGAGGTTGAAGATGAAGTTGCCATTGATGAAGATGTTGAAGGTTTAGGGTTTAGATGAAGACAGAAGAGCAACCAGAAATGCATATACGTGTTTGTGAGAGTGAAAAGTGTGAAATGTTAAGATTTGTGGAATTTATAGAGAAAATTAGGGCACACAAAGGGTCACACATTCAGCACGTTTTTCATTTAACATTTAATGGCATTTAATGAAAAGAATAATAATCATTTCAAAGCATTAAATGATTCTGACAATTGGGGGGGAAATCAAGAATTTCAACTATTCAAACGTTACCTCAAATGTCTCTTCAGTATTGTGCACGCCATCTTTTCAGATTCAGAGTGACACGTGTTTGCTTGCATGTGCTTCTGAAATCTCTTTGAGAAATGAAACGTTAGCCAACGTTCAGATCCTCTGAGACTTGTTAGTTCAGATACACACAGAATTAATAATTCAAGAAATTAAATGAATTGACAGATGAAATACTTCAGAGTTTTAAACATTTTGCATCTGAGAAATTTGTTTCTGATAAATATTATTCTGGACAACAATCCATACCAATATTTTCCAGAATAAACTTAAACCTATCTTCAGCAAGGGGTTTTGTGAAAATATCAGCCCACTGATGATCTGTATCAACAAAGGCTAAGTTTATAATACCCTTCTGAACATAGTCTCTGATGAAGTGATGTTTTATTTCTATATGCTTAGCTTTAGAGTGAAAAATTGGTTTTTTAGACAAGCATATAACAGAAGTATTATCACAAAATATGGAAATATTACTCTCAAAGATCTGATAGTCTTCTAGCTGAATTTTCATCCAGAGCATCTGCGTGCTACATCCAGCAGCAACAATATATTCTACTTCTGTAGTTGATAGAGCAATTGTAGGTTGTTTCTTGTTGTACCATGAGATTAAATTTCTTCCCAGAAATTGACAACTTCCAGAAGTACTTTTTCTTTCAACTCTGTCTCCAGCGTAATCAGCATCACAAAATCCAACTAGTTTAAATTCATCAGATTTTCTGTAACACAAACCCACATTAGAAGTACCTTTCAGATACCTTAGAATCCTCTTAACAGTTGTTAAGTGTGATTCTCTAGGATCTGATTGGAATCTTGCACACAAGCACACACTGAATAAAATGTCAGGTCTAGAAGCAGTTAAGTATAGAAGAGATCCAATCATACCTCTGTAGAGTTTCTGATCTACTTTCTTACTTACCTCTTCCTTGCCAAGAGTACTTGTTGGATGCATAGGAGTCTTTTCCATCTTACTATCAGTCATGTTGAACTTCTTCAGAAACTCTTTTACATATTTGGTCTGATGAATGTAAGTGCAATCTGGAGTCTGGTTGACTTGGATTCCTAGAGAGAATCTCAATTCTCCCATCATGCTCATCTCAAATTCAGCCTGCATACATTGAGAAAACTCCTTTCCCAGCATAACATTGGTAGATCCAAATATAATATCATCTACATATGTTTGACAAATTAACAGATCTTTCTTAACTGTTTTACAGAAGAGAGTTGTGTCCACTTTGCCTCTGATAAAATTTTTCTCCAGAAGAAAATTGCTTAACCTCTCATACCAAGCGTTGGGAGCTTGTTTTAAACAATAAAGAGATTTCTTAAGTTTAAAAACATGTTCTGGAAATTTATCACTTTGAAAACCAGGAGGTTGGTGAACATAGACTTCCTCTTCTATAATTCCATTTAGAAAAGCACTCTTAACATCCATCTGATACAGAGTGATGTTCTTTTGTGCAGCAAAAGAAATGAGTAAACGAATAGACTCTAACCTGGCTACAGGAGCATAAGTTTCTGTATAATCAATTCCTTCTTGCTGACTATAACCTTGAGCAACAAGCCTTGCTTTGTTTCTTTCAACTTCTCCTTTTGCATTCAACTTGTTTCTGAAGACCCATTTAGTTCCAATTATGTTGACTCCTTTTGGTCTTGGAATCAAATCCCAAACATCATTTCTTGTGAATTGATTGAGCTCGTCTTGCATGGCAATTATCCAGTCATTGTCTTGCAGAGCTTCATCCATAGAAGTTGGTTTAATAACTGACACCAACCCAAATAATGATGCTTCAGATGATCTGAGGTAGGATCTTATTCTTATAGGCTCATCCATCTTTCCAATGATCACATCCTCTAGGTGAGAGGCCTTGATTCTGGAAGATGATCCTCTAACATTTGATTCTTCAGAAATATTCAAGTTGTTCATTTGAGAAGCTAAGGGAGTTGCATCTGGCGTTGCTTTTGGCTCTTTTACTTCAACCTTTTCTTCCTCTGAGCCTTCAGAGTCTGTGAGAATTACTTCTCTATCTGCAGAACTTTCAAACTGCTTTGGCTTTTGAATGCCAAGATTATCATCAAATCTAACATGTATAGATTCCTCCACAATTTGTGTTTCAGTATTGTATTCTCTGTAGCCTTTAGAGCGTTCAGAATAGCCAAGCATGAAACACTTCTGTGCTTTAAAATCAAACTTGTTCAGATTCTCTTTAGTGTTCAGCATATAACATATACATCCAAAAGGATGAAAATAAGCAATGTTGGGTTTCCTGTTCCTCCACAATTCATAGGGAGTCTTTTCTAGAAGAGGTCTAACTAACACTCTGTTCTGAATACAACAAGCTGTGTTTATTGCTTCTGCCCAAAAATGCTTTGCCAGATTAGTCTCGTTGATCATGATTCTGGCCATTTCTTGCAGAGTTCTATTTTCCCTCTCTACAACTCCATTCTGTTGTGGAGTTCTAGGGCAGGAGAAATCATGAGCAATGCCATTTTCATTAAAATATTTTTCAAAATATTTGTTTTCAAATTCTCCACCATGATCACTTTTGACTTTAATAATTTTAAAATCTTTTTCATTCTAGACTTGTTTGCAGAAGTCAAAGAACACAGAATGTGACTCATCCTTGTGTTTTAGGAATTTCACCCATGTCCATCTGCTATAGTCATCAACAATGACTAATCCATACTTCTTGCCTCTGATGGATGCAGTTTTCACTGGTCTAAATAGATCATTGTGAAGTAACTCTAATGGTCTTGAAGTTGAAACAACATTTTTAGTTTTAAAAGAAGATTTTGAAAATTTTCCTTTTTGACATGCTTCACAAAGAGCATCTGAGTTGAACTTCAACTTAGGAAGTCCTCTGACCAGTTGAGTTTATTAATCTGAGATATACGTCTCATATTAATATGCCCTAATCTTCTGTTCCAGACCCATTGCTCATCATTAACAGGCATAAGGCATTTTACATTTTGAACCTTAAGTTCTGAAAGATTGATTTTGTAAATGTTGTTCTTCCTCTTTCCATTAAATAGGATTAAGCCATCCTTCTGACTAACAGCCTTGCAACATTTTTTATTAAAGATTATGTCATAACCATTGTCACTTAATTGACTTATGGACAATAGATTATGCTTTAATCCTTCTACAAGTAAAACATTAGATATAGAGGGAAGGTTACCATTGCCAATAGTACCAGAGCCAATAATCTTTCCCTTCTGATTCCCTCCAAACTTGACATCTCCTCCAGATTTAAGCTTCAGGCTTTGGAACATAAACCTTTCTCCCATCATGTGACGTGAGTAGCCAGAGTCCAGGTACCATGACTGGCGTCTTGACTTTGCTGCTAAATACATCTGCAACAGGGATTATCTTATCCTTAGGTACCTAGATCGTTTTGGGTCCTTTTGGGTTAGTAGCCTTAAAGGTTTGTCTGAATTTCTATCTTTTTACTACAGGTTTGTTCTGACTAACTTTTGGTTTAAACACAGAAACGTTCTGATCAGAACGTGTGTGTTTAATATCATTCAGATGACCAAAATTCAAATGAGAATATAAGGGAGTCTTCTTAATGATAAGTTTATCAACAGGCATTGGATTTAAATCCTTTCTAGAGGAAGATTCATATCCAACTCCTTTCCTGTTGTTTCTGCTAACTCCATAGATCATTGAAGCCATCTTGCTTCTATCTATGCTTTTAGCCAGAAACCTTCGAAAACTATAGTCATATTATTCTAAAATATTTTTGCATTTTGACTTAGTTTTAGATTCAGAGTCTTGTTGAGCTTTTTCAAAATTGTTTTTCATTTTCAAATTGTTTTCTTTGAGCTCAGCAACTTCTGACTTTAACAGACTATTCTCAGATTCAAGATTGCATTTAAGCTTCTTGCATTTGAGCTTAATCTGGTTATAGTTATTCAGGACTTCTGATAAAACTTTAATAAGTTCTTCCCTAGAGAGATCAGAAAGTACCTCTTCTGAGTCAGATTCAAAATCAGATTCAGATCCAGATGATCCTTCATCCTGATCTTCCACGCCTGCCATCAGAGCCATGTTGGCGCATTCTTCTTCAGATTCTGATGAAGATTCAGATTCATCTAAATCATCCCAGGTTTCCATTAGAACCTTCTTCTTTTTGTCAAACTTCCTCTTTGGCTTTTCGTTTAGAAGCTTTGGACATTCATTCTTGTAATGGCCAAGTTCTTTGCATTCAAAGCAAACAACCTCCTTCTTTCCAGATCTTTTGTGTCCAGAGGACTCCTTGCGTTGATCTGGCTTCTTGAAGTTCTTGAACTTCCTCTGTTTGTGCTTCCAGAGTTTGTTGATCCTTCTGGACAACAAGGACAGTTCATCTTCTTCTTCAGAAGAAGATTCTTCAGAACTTTCTTCTAACACCTGCAATGCTTTCACAGATTTGTTAGACTTTAGAGCAATTGACTTACCTTTCTTTTGAGGCTCGTCTTCTTCAAGTTCAATTTCATGGCTCCTCAGAGAGCTGATTAGTCCTCCAATGTGATCTTGTTCAGATCCTTAGCTAGCTTCAGAGCAGTAACCATTGGTCTCCATCTGATGGGCATGCTTCTGATGATCTTCTTCACATGATCAGCAGTTGAATAGCCTTTTTCCAACATTTTTAACCCAGCTGTGAGGATCTGGAATCTAGAGAACATAGCTTATATAGATTCAGATTCTTCCATTTTAAAGGCTTCATACTTATGGATCAGCGCCAGAGCCTTGGTCTCTTTAACTTATGAGTTCCCTTCATGTGTCATCTTTAAAGACTCAAACAAATCAAATGCAGTTTCTCTGTTGGTAATCTTCTTATACGCAGTATGAGATATAACATTTAATAAGATTGTTCTAGCTTTATGATGATTTCTGAACTCCTTCTTATGGACTTCAGTCATAGATTTTCTATCAATTTTCTTGCCATCCCCATCAGTGGGGTGAACATAACCATCAATGACCAAGTCCCATAGATCAGCATCATAACTAAGGAAGAAACTCTCTATTCTATCCTTCCAATAGTCAAACTTCTCCCCATCAAACATAGGGGGTTTTGTGCTGATTCTATCCCTTTCTTCATATATGTTGTTGCTGTTAGATGTTGAAGTTTCAGCCATAATATCAACCAAAGAATAACAAGAGTTTTCTCACTGGATCTTTTCTGTCACTGTGAGGTGATAGCACACACAAAACGGAGCTCTTATGCCAATTGAAGGTGAGAAAATACTTAGAGGGGGGGTTGAATAAGGATTTAGAAAATATTATGGCAATAAAAACACAAAGATTTTTATCCTGGTTCGTTGAACTCAACTACTCCAGTCCATCCTATCAAGAGTGATTTTCCTTTCTCTATAAGGACTTAATCCACTATTAATCAAATTGATTACAATAGAAAACACTAAGAGCAACTGTTCTTAGTCTTCTCAAGAACTAATGACCACAACTTGGTCTTCTCAAGGAACTTTTACAATCAAATGTAAAACTAAACAAGTGTTTGAATGCTTCTAAGAAAGCTATATCACAACTGTGATTTACACTTAAGTTTAAGAACGTATCAAATAAATTCAGCAAAGAGTAATAATTTGTATGAGAGTTTTTCAATGAATTTTTATCAAAGTACGTCAACTTTAGAATGTTGTTGAAGACTTGCTTTTATAGGCAGAGAAGTCCAAGACGTTTGCAAGCTTGAAGACCGTGTCTGCAAAGTAGCTGTAACCTTTTTGTCTTCACATCACTTAACCTTTCCTAGAAGTAGAACGTTCAGAGAAATCCTTTTTTTCCTGAGTTCTTGTGTCTAGCATAAAAGAGGAAAGAGTCGTTTGGCATAACCAACAGATATAACTTCAAATAATCTTCTTCAACAAGTTTCTAATTCACAACAATTAACATCAGAGCCTTGAGTGATCAGAGTCTGGATGTCTTTAGAGTTTGCTGTATCAGAGTATAACAGCAAGTGTGCTTCAGCGTGTAATTAATCAGAACAGAGTTTAGAGATCAGATCCTCAGTACATGCAGCAAACAGTACTATCAGAGTCTTCGGAAAAACAGTGCTTGAAACTCTTCATACAAAGTCTTCAGTCTATGCTTCAGATGCTTCTGTAGCTTCTGCTTCAGATCTTTCTGTAGGCAGCACTCAGAGTCTTATGTAGGCAGCGCTCATAGTCTTCTAAGAGATGCTTTTGACGCTTCAGAGCCTTGCATAGTTCAACGTTCAGATCCATTTTTGCTTTCAGAAGAATATTAAATTTAATATCTGCAGCAAAAATACTTGAACAAATTTAGAGTATATAATTTCTTAATACAAAATTTCATAAGTGTTATCATCAAAACATAGAGATATAACTAAGAACCAATCTGTGTTCTAACAGAATCTTCAATGAATTTTTGAGTTTTTTCACACTCAAACCGTCAGAAGGAACACTATAAATATGTAACTTTATTCCCTTATTTTTCATCTCATACTTTTATATATTCTTCTTGTGTTCTTGTGTATGTTTCACTTTACGCCATAAGTATCATCACTCATGGCCCCTACAAAAATCCTTCAGCCCGAAGATTCTTCATCAAGAAAACTATTTGTAGAAGGTATAAGATCAAGAAATCAAGAAATAAGTGTGATGTCCAACCAAAAGGTAATACGACCCATTGCCATGGAGGAAGATTTCCTCAACAACTTTAAGCCATACATTCATATCTATCAAGGTCTACTGAGAAAATTCTTTACAAAGGTACCAAATCAAACATACCCTAATCTTATTAGAGAGTTATACTCCAACTTTGAGATTGAAGAATTATCCTTAAAATTAATCATAAAAGGAATAGAAATTGACATCCATAGAGATCAATTCGGAAGAATGTTTGAGCTACTCTTCAATGGGGTATCTTATACCTATAAGGTACCAACAAAGTTTAATAAGTTCAAACTATCCACTAGGATCATCTCCTTTTTTATGAATCTCAAGGAGGATAGGAAACTCCATATTAAAGCAAGTTATCTAAAGGCAAAGGTTCATGTCACACACTACCTGATTATAAGGATACTCTTCCCAAGGCAAGACAACCTTGATGTCATCATTATGGAAGATGTAGTCCTTATATGGTTATTGACTCAACAACTTCAAACAAATTGGGTTGAAGGCATGCTTCTTCACATGATCCATTGCAAACAAACTCGAACATCATGACATTCATACGGAGCTTTAATCATCAAAATTTTAGATGTTTTTGGAATTGACACCATGGGAGAAATAATGGACGCAATTTGCACCAAGATAGACAACTCCTAAATCATAAGAACGAGGTTTCATATCTTTCATGAATAATTGATGAACAAATAGATAGATGAGGATGAAGTCATAACCAACCAATCGTGGAAAATACAACTGTCAACATTCCTCTGAAAATGTACCAACAGAATGCTCTAGCTATATAGAATCTGAAAAAAGACGTGGCTATCATTAAGAGGAATACATCAAGAAATTATGATACTTGTGTAAATGAGTAGACTCACTTACGTTCTTTAGTTTTATCCCTTAAGTGAGTTTAATTTTCTGTCTTTCTTGCATTCTTTTAAGTACCTTCAATTTCCTACTTTCTGTAAATTTGAATTACAGTCTTTTGAATTAATAAGATAGTATTTTCCCTTTATTGTTAATATGCTTGATCTGTGAGAATTATGTGCTTGCATATTTACAATTATGCCTAACATTTTTACCTGCCTTTTTTTTTATTATGATAAAGAGGGGACAAGTCTACTTTATTTTTTTTACCACCTCCATGAGAGATGTGTTGTCATCATAAAAAGGGGAAGAATGTTTATCTATGTGCTTATAGGTAAATGATCTAAGATGATAAAGCTCATGCATAGAAAGATTCATGAAGCAAAAGCCTATCTTTGATGATGACAACACTTAAAGTAGAAACAACACTTCAAATGGTTTTGATGATAACAAGATTTTAGTAAAGCAACTACTAAAGGTAGCTTAAGCGTTCAAATATGCATAAGGTGGTTGTTCAAGATCAAGTTATCCTTCCAAATCAAGCCAAAGTAAGCTCAAATAAAGAATAAAGGTTTATGATCATTGGTAATTTAAAAGATCTTAGATGATGGAAGCTAATATAGAAATATCTTAAGCCTCGTCAAGAAAACTCAATATTCTTGTGTAATCATAAAGTCAAAGATAATTTCAAGACTTGAGGCTTCAGAGTGTGAAAGAGAGAAAATATGAAAGCCCACCTTATCATGTTCGTTTGAGTTATCGGTTTATGGTAAAGACACAAGGGCATTTTCGTGAGTAGTATGGCTAAATTACACACACATACACACACGCACACACACATACGCATACACAAACACACACATACACACATACGCATACACAAACACACACACACAAACACACACACGCACACACACGCACACGCACACACATACACATACACACAGAGAGAACATAGAGAAGCTCCTCACTTTTTGAATAAAACAACCTACAAATGTTTTCAAGGTCTATCTAGTTGGTTAGAGGACTGATTGCTTCTTTAAGACAAAAGCTCTATTGGTTCGAGATCGTCCTGGTATAAAATTTCACCCAGCTTCTGAGTTCATCTTGTATAAAAGCTTTGTAGGTTCGAGATTTGTCCAATAAAAACTCTAGTTTGGTTCTTGGTTAGCCTGTGTAAAACATCAGTTCAATTCAAAGGATAGCCAACTCAAAACTCTATCTTTGTTTGTTGTTTGGTTTGAAAATTAACCGCTTCAAGCCTCACTTTGTTGTTTGATTGGACGTTAGCCTAAAAGTTCATTTCCTCGTATAAGGGGGTTCGTGGGCTTAACCTTCTAAAAGCTCTCAAACAATAGTGGTTACTCTCAATATCAGTTTTCAGAAAGAGGAGTAAGCCACTTCATTAGACTGGACTTCTATCAATCTGTGGTGTCGTTCTCTCTACCCATATCTCTTTTATTTTCCGCTAAATTTCTTTACCTTGAATTTATGATGTATATTCAAACGTTTTTGATAAAATTCTTTAAAACTCTAATTTTGAATTTTTTATTATTTTAAATCATCGATTTTTAAACCTCCACAATTTACCCTACTTATGTATGGAATCATATATTCAAAACATTTTTCATACCTTTATAACATTTTACTTGACTTTACTACGTAATTTTTTGAATTTTAATTACATATTTACCATGTTTTATTCTGCAAGAAATATCTAATGTTCTATTTATCGATTTAAAACATGCAATCATGCATTGGAATTTTGAGAAAAATGCCTACAAATCCATTATCTATTATAATATATTAAAATAGAAGCACACATTCTCATGCTTATGATTCTACTCCATTTGTGTCACATCATCCCATAGTCTTATGTGGCATATTCCAAAGTTCATTTTTACTATTTAAAAATCCAAATACAATACTTCTACTATATTAGAGGTTACGGGTTCGAATCCTCTCGTAGACGGAAAAAAATCTCATTTTGGACAAAATGGTCAACAACCTAACTATTACTCTAACTATGTATATCCTCCTAATAGTTACTTCAACTAAGAGCATCTTTAATGAGAGTAAACTAAATGGGTAAACTAAGATATTTTTTGTGGGCCCAAAGTGCTTTGTAGGATTTAAAAAATTTATAGTTGATTCGAGTAGTTTTTACTTTAACGATGGTTGTCTATAACAAACCAAAACTTGACCCCACATTTTATATTTTTTATTCAAGTTACCATTAATTTAATGCTGTTGGAATATTTTATTAATATTAAATAATGTTATAATATGTTTCACATTGAATAGTTAACGTTAACTATATAGATAATGGAAACTAAACTTTAGTTCACTAAATGTCATGTCAGCTCTACTATAATGCAAATTCTTTATTACTAACGTAAGCTATACAAAATTTTGATTTAACAACCATGCATTAAAGTTGCTCTAAGAGAATTATTTTAATTTTCAAAAACAAAAGAGATGTGAGAATCCAAACACAATAAAATATTTTGTTTTCTTAAAATTATAGCAATAAAAATAACACTTGAAATAAATATTTTTAATCTTAAAGTAATTCTTACACAATTTTTAGAGAAAAGTCATTGAGTTGATCTTAAAAAAATAATAATATATGTAACAATTTTTCATCGTTTCTATATACTTTCACTACGTCAGAAATGAGTTTTAGCAGCGCACACAAAGACAGCGCTTTTTAAAAAAGCGCTGCTAAAGGGTGAGTAAAAAAAAATAAAAAAAATTTCCTACCAAAGACAGCGCTTTTAAAAAAGCGCTGCTAAAGGGGCGCCCTAAGAAAGCGCTTTTTAAAAAGCGCTGCTAAAGGGGTACCCTAAGAAAGCGCTTTTAAAAAGCGCTGCTAAAGGGGGACCCTAATAAAGCGCTTTTTAAAAAGCGCTGCTAAAGGGGGCCCCTTTAGCAGCGCTTTTTCTATAAAGCGCTGCTATATGGCATTGCTAAGACATCCTATAAAAACTCTTTTAAAAGCGCTGCTATAGGTATTAGTATTATAATTTTAAAATACCCTCCAGAATTTTAAGAGAAATAGAACAGTCGCATACATTTCTTTTCTTCTTTCTTTCTCCTCTGGCGAACGAACTTGCCCTATTCAAACTTTCTGTTGCCGTCATCCACCGTCGACCGTCGCCCTCTTCCGTTGGATTGCGCCGCCATTCACCGTCCGTTTTCGAGTGCATCCGTCCGTCTGCATTGCATTTCCACTATTGTTACGGTATGTGAAGTTTTACTATGGTTTTCTTGTTTATTTATCTTTTCACCATTGTTGGTATTTGAAGATATAGATGGTTTTTCTGTTCTGATGATATAAATGGTTTTGTGTTATTGAGATATTGAAGGTTTTGTTTTATTGTCTCTTTGTTGTTATTAAGATATTGAAGGTATATGTATATGGCATTGCTGAGTTATAGTGGTTATATGTATTGATCAAATTCTTTAAAGCTTTGCTGAGTTAAGCATTTATGTGTTATTGTCTCTTTGTTGTTATTGAGATATTAAAGGTGTTGTGTTATTGAGATATTGAAGGTTTGATATAGTTGTTGCAATGCGAAGGTTTGTTGTTATTGAGGCATTGAAGGTTTAATATTATTGTTGATGTTGTTGTTTTTATTGAGTTATTGAAGGTTTAGTGAAGGTTTTTAGTGTTGTTTTGTATTGAAGGTTTGAGGACATGCAAGTAAATTTGATTTCAAGTATGATATTTGATATGATGTTAACACTAATGTTGTTGGGTTTGTGTAGATATGTTACGTATACTATTGTCTTTGTTGTTGTTGTTGTTAAAAGCCTAAACTCAAAATGTTTTATGTGTTATTGTTTTTCTATTGTTATTTTGGGATTGAGATTGATGTTGTTTTTATTTTGTTGCTATTTTGAACTTAGATGGATAATTCATCTAGCACCACTCATACAAATGAGTTTTCTTCTAATTTGAATATAAAAAAAATATTAGATAATGATGGCTAAAAATATTAATGTAACTTGATAGAGCATATTTTTTTTAATAGTTTGGAAATTCGTATTTTTTAAGAGAGTAGCCAGCATGAATATGGTTTTATATGATATGGTTTTATATGTTATTATGGTTTTATATGTTGATACGTTATTATGTTATTATGATGGATTTCTCAATGTTTATATGATATATATGTTATTATGGTTTTATATGTTTAGTTAGGATTTCTCAATGTTTAGTAAGGGTGTCATTTTGGTTTAAGGATTATCTAGTAATTTTAATATGATTTGTTTTGGTGGATTATCTAGTATTTTTAATATTATTTGTCTTGGTTAATTATTAATATGATTTTAATAAAATTTATATTTTGTCTGCTATATGGGTTACCTGTGAAGAGCAAAGCTGTGATCGTTTCCAAGCATCCTATTGCGTAGCATTCTTAGAAGTTAGTGATTTCCTTACAGGTATTCTCTGTTTTGTTTAACTTTTATAGTTTAGTGTAGATTACTCAATTAGTATGGATAAAAAATGGATGTCTGGTAATCGATTGTCAAAAGAGTACGAGAAGGGGGTATCGAAGTTCGTTAAGTTTGTTGTTGAACACGCCAAAGACCCCAGTAGGATCACATGTCCTTGCTTAGGATGTTGTTATGGGCGTCGAGTTGACGCCGTTCAGTTGGAATCTCATTTAATGAGACATGGAATTGATCGAAGTTACACATGTTGGACATTACATGGTGAGATAAGTAACGAGAATGTTGAACCCCGGAATAATACGACATGTGCTTCAAAGGACAATGGCAGGGATACATATGATTGTGATCGAGTCGAAGAGATTGCAGAAGCACTTGAAGAAGATCTTCAAGATTGTCCCAAGATGTTTGAGAGGTTGGTAAGCGATGCAGAGAAACCGTTGTGTAAAGGTTGCACTACTTTCACAAGATTGTCCGCGGTATTAAAGTTGTACAATCTAAAGGCGGGTAATGGATGGTCGGATAAAAGTTTCATAGAGTTGTTAGCCCTACTTCAAGAGATGCTTTCGGAGGATAATGTTCTTCCCAATCGAACCTATGAAGTTAAAAAATGTTATGCTCTATTGGCATGAGCTATGATAAGATACATGCTTGTCCAAATGATTGCATTTTGTTTCGAAATGAATATGCATCATTAAACGAGTGTCCTAAATGCGATGTATCTCAGTATAAGAAAAAATTGTCACCAGCAAAAGTATTATGGTATTTTCCTATAATTCCGAGATTCAGACGCATGTTTCATAGTAAAACAGATGCAAAACACCTGACTTGGCATGCATATGATAGAATTGTAGATGGGAAGTATCGACATCCGGCAGATTCACCACAGTGGATGAAAATTGATAATGATTATCCTGATTTTGGAGAAAAAGGTAGAAACCTTCGCTTGGCATTATCGACTGATGGAATGAATCCGCATGGTCTGCAGAGTATCTCACATTCCACCTGGCCTGTAATTATTATGATTTATAACCTACCTCCATGGCTATGTATGAAGCGTAAGTACATGATGTTATCTATGTTAATTTATGGCCCTAAACAACCAGGGAATGACTTAGACGTATACCTGACACCTCTAATCGAAAACTTAAAGAGTTTGTGGGAGAACGGTGTGGAGGTTTATGATGGATATAGGAAAGAAAGTTTCAATTTGAGGGCGATGTTGTTTGGCACAATTAATGATTTCCCAGCATACGGAAATCTATCGGGGTATAGTATTAAAGGTCAATGTGTGTGTCCTATCTGTGAAGAAAACACGGATTGGACGCGGTTGGAATTTGGTCAGAAGAATGTCTTTCTTGGTCATCTTAGATTCTTAAATTCTAGTCATCACTACTGTGGGTGGAGAAAAGCATTCAATGGAAATTCAGAACAACGTAAAGCTCCACCTGCATTGACCGACGAACAAATTTTTGAAAAGGTGAAAGATGTGAGTACTAAGTTTGGCAAGCCTTTTGCTCATACGCTTGTCACACGTGGGTGGAAGAAGAGGTCAATTTTGTTTGAGTTTCCGTATTGGAAGTCGTTGTATGTAAGACATTTTCTTGATGTTATGCATATTGAAAAAAATGTATTTGAAAGTGTTATTGGTACGTTACTCAATATACAAGGAAAGTCTAAGGATGACCTTAAAGCAAGAAAGGACTTGGTAGCAATGGGAATAAGAAATGAATTAGGACCCTTGAAGAAAGGAAATCACACATATCTACCACCTGCTGCTTATACTTTATCTAGAAAGGAGAAAAAGATACTGTGTAAGTTTCTGAGTGAAGTTAAAGTTCCAGAAGGATACTCTTCAGATATTAGAAGACTTGTTTCTATGAAAGACCTCAAGTTAAAAAGTTTAAAGACACATGATTGCCATGTTATAATGGAACACTTTCTACCAATAGGTATACGTTCTATTTTGCCAGAAAAAGTGAGAGGCGCAATAACTAAATTGTGTTTTTTCTTTAGGTCAATCTGTAGTAAGGTGATAGATCTTGTGATCTTACCAACATTGCAAAGAGAAATAGTTATTACTTTGTGCGAGCTTGAAATGTATTTTCCTCCATAATTTTTTGACATAATGGTACATCTAGTTGTTCATCTTGTGAAAGAGACACAACTGTGTGGACCTGCCTATATGAGATGGATGTACCCTGTTGAACGTTATATGCAAATATTGAAAGGGTATGTGAAAAACCGAAGTCGACCAGAGGGATGTATTGTTGAACGATACATTGTTGAAGAAGCTATTGAGTTTTGTACTGAATATTTGTCCAACATTCAATCCATTGGCCTCCCAAAATCTCATGTTGTTGAAAAAATAGATGGTAAACAGTTAATTGGAAATAAAGTTGTGACAGTTTCAAGGGATGAACGGGAGCAAGTGCATTTTTATGTTCTGCACAATGACATTGAGGTTGAGCCGTATGTTGAAATGCACAAGGACGTTCTCCGAGGTTTAAATCTGAATAGAAATGAAAATTTGGATAGTACGTGAGAACAATCGAAGTTTTATAACATGGTTCAAGGAGCATATTTTTTCAAAGTTTTATTCTGATCCCGCTTCAATAGCAGAAAGGTTGAGATGTTTAGCATATGGTCCAAGTTTGCATGTGTTTTCTTATAGCACATACGCAATTAATGGATACACATTTTATACCAAGGAACAAGATGATAAAAGTACAATGCAAAATAGTGGTGTCACCGTGCTTGCCGAAGCAATGCATATTTCCTCGTATTATGGGGTTATCGAGCGCATTTGGGTGTTTGATTATGAGAAGTTTCAGATTCTATCTTTGGATGCAAGTGGGTTGAAAATAATAATGGCATACAAATGGATAAATTAGGTTTTTTGAAAGTGGATCTTAATAAGGTGGGGTACAAAGATGAGCCTTTTATTCTAGCCACGCAAGCTAAACAAGTGTTCTATGTCACTGATCCGACAAGTACGAAATGGTCTATAGTTCTTTTTTCCAACAAAGTAATCGATGATAACATTGGAGAAAAGGGGGATGTTTATGTTGAGAATGAATCTTATATTATAGATGATCCAGATGAGAATATTAGAGCGGAAGAATCATATATTAGAAATGATCATAACGAGGGAATTTGGATCAATCCATCTTTCCGTGTTGTTAAGAGACAAGTAAACCCCGTTACAACGAAAAAAAGAAAGAGATGTTAAAGGTACTTGTAACTTATTATTTCTTATTTATACCATGTTTTTCTTATTTACACATTTTTTATGTATATATTTGTTATTTACATATTTGCATGTCATTCATTTGATACTTTGGTTTTTCTGAATTACAGGTATATATATTATGGCCAACGGGCATCAAATCCCGCATATCCATACAGAAAGGGTTGTTTGGGATATGCACGATTAGAACAAAAAATATTAAGTACATATAAATGCTTTAATATGATATATTTACAAAAAATAGTAAGTATATATAATAGGATATAATGCTTTATTATCCGTCTTAATGCGTAGTTGGAAGAGGAGAAGAGTGATGCGACATCTCTTCCGGACCATGTTGTATGGAAGGCTGCCCGTGTGGGGCGAGATGGAGTCGTTCAGGAAGAAGTTCAACAAGTCTTTGAACAATGTGTAAGTACAACGTTATCTTTGTCAGTAACTGATCAAAAGTGTATAATATATTTATATATGTTTTTATCTATATTTCAGGAGACTCTATCCCAGACCATAACTCCCGTCGAGGACGATGATTGCAGGAGCTTATTGAGCCGGGTGCTGAATATTTCTGAGTATTCTGGGCGTGTGAGGGGTAAGGGATTTGGTGTCACTCCATCCAAACTGTATAAGCAGCCAAAGAAAAAAATCCAACCAATAAAGAAGTGATGGATACTTTGGAGGAATTGAAAGCGCAAATCTGTGAATTACAGAAGGATAAGGAGAGATACATGTCGGAAAGACGCGCTCCAGAAGGTAAAGCTACTAGTGACAAAGATAGTATCGGTTGTTCGCAGAAGCTTCCAGAGGTAATTGTATATATTACATTGAAATTAATTTAGCACAGTTTACTTAATTGACACATTAACTGATCATTATTTGTTTAGGGCATTTCACTTTGCCGGCTATATTTATCGTCACCTACTCATCGAATGGTTGGCAAGGGAAAGGTTCATAACTTTCTAGGAGACTTACTTCACCACAAACCACTCCCTTCTGGATTTTTGAAAGTATCTATTGATATTGCATTAGAGGGGAGTGCGTTGTTGCCTATACCAGATGATATTTCAGGCGCAACAGTGGTGGGAGATGCAATAGGAGCGTATGTGGCATGGCCGACAAATCTGATTTGCATAGATGATGAGGTAGGTTGAACCTTTTAATACTCAAATGTTTTATGATCCATACATGAAAGTTATTCTTACATCTACATTTTCTTATTTACATGATGATCTTAGACTCCTACAAAATCCAAATCAAAAGATGATAGAATTATTGTGCGGGATACCGATTCAGCTGCATCAAAGAAATAGGTACTACTACAGTTACATAACTATCTTGTTATACATTAATTACTGAACTTATATATGACTTTTAGGTTCATGATCAGCAGTCGCAACAAGTCAGCAAGGGTAAGATGCCTGAAACTTCCAAGGTTCCCAGAAAAGCATTTGTTCCTCGATTTAGGATGTGCCTTGAAACATATGTCGGAACATCATATGTGCCTGAGGGTGGCATCCGTCAAATACACATAGAGGCAGGTATTTTCGGTTTTGAATATCCCGAAACAATTGCTAAGGAGGATTTTGATCAGGTTTTCAACCATTCTGAATTGGGCGTCGGTGTTATGCATTCATACATCAAGTACTTCGATCCATTTTAATTAAATAATTGAACATTTTAAAATTTGCTCGTTTAACTGAATATTCTAATGTTGATTATGTTTTTTTAGGTTCTTGTATGACAAGTTATTAGTCCTGAATGAATTGACTTCAGTATTCGCATTCTTATCTGCTAGCTGTGTCAACTCACGTATAATAGACCAGACACCGGATACAGTCAAAGAGTACACAGTGCAGAGATTTATGCGCGCGACTACGGAGAAGTTGTTCTTGTTGCCATATAATACTGGCCATGGGTTAGATTTTATTCTAAATTCATTTATTATAATTGTTCGATTTTTCCCTTTCTATATAACATTTCTGGCTAAACTGTTGTCTTATTTTATAGTGGACATTGGTTGTTGATCGCGATTAATCCGACGAAAGAAATAGTGTATTATATAGATTCATTGGATGGCGATACAACAAAATATGAAAATCTGAGGAACTTTGTTGATACGTAAGTGATGAGATATATTGTTGTCTTTAATTATATATCTTTATTTATTATGTGACATTGTTCTAAATATGCGTTTATATTATGTTAGAGTTATACAAATATTCAGAGCACAAAGAGATGCAACGGTGCCAAAAAGCAAGACTAACAACATCAACTGGATTAGAGTGGAGGTATATTTTCGCATGTTTGACTGTTATAGTGGTTCTACTTGATAAAACTATTTAAACTATATATCCTGATAAATGTTCGTTTCTTTTTTCCATTTACAGTGTCCTCTGCAGTGCAATGGTATTGACTGTGGATATTTTGTATTGCGCTTTTTGAGGGAAATTATTCTTTCTGGTCAACTTGAGATTCCATTCATGGTATGGATCAATTCATTATATAAGTTATATGATTCATTTTGATAATTATCCGATACTTCATCTGAGTAATTAGTTTTAAAATTAAATCTTATTCGATCTGTTATATTATGTAGTTTTTTGATGAATTCAAGTGCGCTACTTACATGAAAGCAAAATTGGAAGAAATTAAAGAGGAATGGTGTCAATTTATTCTTGGGTTGAGAATTGTATAGAGTTATCGGATTGGAAGAATTGTAATTATATGTAAATTGAATGTATTTGTGTTGTTGTAATTCTGAGGATCGAATTTTGTTGTAACATATTTAAACAGGTTTATGTGTATATTAAAATGTTTATGAATAAAGTGATGATTTACAATGTATCCAAAGTTTTGAATTGTATATATAAGGCCAAAGTTTTGAATTGTATATTTAAGGCCAAAGTTTTGAATTGTATATATAAGGGCAAAGTGTTGAAATAAAGGCCTGAATTATAAGCAGGTTTGTGTAATATAAGCAGGTTGTTGGTAAATATACAAAACAGGGTGAATATTTTAAAAAAAAATTTTTTAAAATCTGGGACATTAGACAGCGCTTTTACAAAAAAGCGCTGCTAAAGGTCACAAACATTACGCTACAAAAGCGCTGCTATAGGTTTGGAAGGGGGGGGGGGGTCTAAGACAGCGCTTGTAAAAAGCGCTGCTAAAGGGGGGGCTAAGACAGCGCTTGTAAAAAGCGCTGCTAAAGGGGGGCTAAGACAGCGTTTTGTGAAAGCGCTATTAAAGGGGGGGATGGTTGGGGGAAATATGTAGCGCTTATAAAGGCGCTGCTAAAGGGCTAAAGGTCACAAACATTAGACAGCGCTTTTACAAAAAAGCGCTGCTAAAGGTCACAAACATTACGCTACAAAAGCGCTGCTATAGGTTTGGAAGGGGGGGGGGTCTAAGACAGCGCTTGTAAAAAGCGCTACTAAAGGGGGGGCTAAGACAGCGCTTGTAAAAAGCGCTGCTAAAGGGGGGCTAAGACAGCGCTTTGTGAAAGCGCTATTAAAGGGGGGGATGGTTGGGGGAAATATGTAGCGCTTATAAAAGCGATGCTAAAGGGCTAAAAAAGCGCTGCTAAATGTGCTATTGAAGGGAGCCTTTAACAACGCTTTTTTCATGAAAAAAAGCGCTGCCTTTACCTTTAGCAGCGCCACTTTTGGCAGCGCTTTAAAGCGCTGCTAAAGGCCAAAAAAAACGCTGCTAAAGGTCTTTTTTGACATAGTGTTTACTACTATATTTTCATATAATACCAAATAATAAACTAAAGACAAACAATAAGATTCTTGATTTCTCCCATATTTAAATATAGAATTTTTTCAACAGTGAATTATAATTTACTATTTTTTTTTATAATAGTGACCATATAGAATATAATTAAAAAAAACACTCATATTTTAACCGATATAAATGACAAAATCAAATAAAACTTTACATTCTAATTAATAAAAAATTAAAATAATTAAGTAATAAAGCAATTAAGCTAATATAGCAACTAGAATTTTCAATCCTTATTCATGAGATGAATAAAATTTGATAATAATTACATATAAAATTTTTAATTTTATTTAACACTAAAAATTAATACATATCTTTAACGGTTTAACATTAAATATCTAAATCGAACATAAGTATTAAAAACATATGAGAATCAAAATTAAACAATATCAATCTTAATTTATACGAATGTATTTTTCTTTTGTGATAAAATATATCTTTTTAAATATGATTAATTCATATCATTGTTTCAATTATAATTTATAATAAATTATTCTAATATAAATTTATTAATCATATTTTGTCAAAACAATTTTTTAATATATTTAAAATTTAACAATAAATTAATTTACAATCACGCATCACAAGAATATTCATCTAATTTATATTAAACCATTTTTTTTTTAAATCTTGGTATCTAACTTTTCGACCCACTATAATAAACTTAATGCATTGTTTGGACTC
The DNA here is from genome assembly GCA_963859935.3 of Lathyrus sativus. Taxonomy (NCBI): domain Eukaryota; kingdom Viridiplantae; phylum Streptophyta; class Magnoliopsida; order Fabales; family Fabaceae; genus Lathyrus; species Lathyrus sativus. The sequence continues at coordinate 557,396,892 of OZ012735.1, read as the reverse complement.
CATAACTGTAAAATTGCAAATTAATGTAGATGAAATATTGACTGTGTGGATTTTTACTGCGTGATTTAATGATTAATCTTTTAATGATTCATTTAATACCTAATCTGTCTAACTCTTTTTTAGAATTCAGAAACTTAATTAGACTTATGTTTATATTAATAAGTATCCTAATTGTATCTATTGGTCGATTAGACTACACACTCTAACATTAATAAGATCTAAGAATTGAACTTTTTTTTTTTTGAACTTGTGATATATTCCACAACAATAGCCGTAATAAGTGAATTGTTTGTCTTAATTCTATTGGTTTCTCTATTTAATTATAAATTGTTTTCTATTTTAAAAAAATTGTTGTTTTAGTTTCGTTATTGTTCTTACATTTGTTATTTATCAAATCAAAAGTCCTTGAGACAATCAAGATGGCTACTAAATTTTTAATTTTTTTTTTTTTTTTACCGAAACAAGCTTAATGCAACTAATCAATCAGGAAATGTGCAATACAAAAAAGAATCAAATTAAATGTAACATGTCAATACCAATAATTGACTGTCTTTGTAAGAGAATGGGCAACAATATTTATTTGGCGTCTAATAAACTTTACCTCAAGTTTAGATAACTAGATAACAAAGTTTTAATCAATGTTTTAAAAACTGGATCGAATAAGCCGGTTCAACCGGTTGGATCCAGAATCGGAGATGAATTCGGTTGGGTCAACCTTTCAAAACTACTAGTGGATCAAAATCGGAGTTAAATCAGAAAAACTGGATTGAACCGTCTAAAATCATTTGAACCAAAGAATCGGAGCCTGTTTTGTAAAACCGTCTGGTTCAAAAAAAAATTAATCAAATTGACCATTTAAAAAAAAATTAAAAATTTTAATATGTAAATATCAAAACTTAATATACATTCCCCAATCACAATGTTATAAAAAGAATTTCATGTGTTTTTTACAACCATATAGAACTCTAACCTTTGTCACTATGTTATAATTTTTCTTTCAACCATATTCCATCATCACCATGTTGTCTCTTTCAAACATAGTCACGATGTCCAACTCTATTGATTGTAGTTCAAGTCAATAATTTTTGTTGTTATCAATTAAGACTTGTTTGATGTAGTTCAATTCAAATTCGATTTTTTGTTGTTTAATGAAGTATATTATATTATTTATATTTTAGTATTCTATCTTATTTAATTTATGTATTCTTAATTATTTGAACTTTATTTTAGCTATTATATTCTATTATTTTAATTCTGATTTGAATTAGCTTAATTTATTTTATTGTAATTTGTTAGTTTGGTCAAAATATTCTTAAATGATAATTGAAATGAAGTGTAGAACTATGTTAATGTTATGTATTGTTGATATTGTTGTATTAATTTTTTTTGGATTTTTGAAATATTTATTTTATTAAGTTGAGAATATATAATAATGTGTGACATATCTATCAAATTTAGTTTCATATTTTTAATTTATTTAATAAACGGTTCGACCGTAGGTTTAATCGGTTTAACCAATTGAACCTTAAACTGTAAGTTTCACCGGTTCGATCTCCGATCCGGTTTTTAAAACATTGGTTTTAATATAATTATGATAAAATTAAACTGGTACCCACCATTGTGATTGGAATGAATGGCATGGATTACTCTTTGGGAGTCACTTTCAAAAATAACATTTACCATTTGCAAGTTGATAGCTCATTGAATTGCCTCTTTTAGAGGAAAAGCTTCAGCTTCAATAACGGTTAGCGTCCTAGGATCCCAAGTCACACCTGCAATAATAAATTTCCCGAGGTTATCACGCACACACCAATCTCTATTAGTAGTACCTCATTGGTTATTAAAAGTCGCATCCACATTACATTTCAACCAACCTTCCCTTGGCAGATTCCAAGTCATAGGATAATGCTGGCCATTTCCAAAATCTTGATCTTTTTGACCCATAAATCATTCATGCCACTTATGAAAAGCTAATCATCCTAGTTTAAGGGTTTCCTCATTCTCATTGTGCAAAATAGGATCATTCTTGTTCTTCCAAATTTCTTCCAACATAATTGCAAATCTTCTAGCATAATTCCTATCCTTCTTACTACAAATATCAAGGATAAGTGACTTAGCATCATTAAAAGAATGTAAACAAGCGTCTATAAGAGTGGACAAACCTGCTACCTTCTAACACTGGTTTATTACATCACAACCAAGGAACAAATGTCAGTCATCTTCAAATTCATACTCATAAAACTGATAGGAAAGCGGGCAAGGAACATGATGTCGATGGAGTCTAACACATGTCGGTAAACAACCCTTATAAATTCTCCAAAGAAGGTGCTTGAATCTAGGAGGGGCTTTGATATTCCAAAGGCTACACCAATCTTCTTACCCTCTCCCATTCTCATGCCTCATATGCGAGCTTCGCTACAACCTATAACCAAAATGCACATTATAGGAACCATTTTGTTCTTCCTTCCAAATCCACCCATCCTCCTTCACCTCCTCCAATAAAGGCACCTGTAAAATTTGAAGGTGTGAAAAGTACACAAGAAGGGGTTGAATTGTGTTTCGCGTTTTATTATTATTTAGCTTCTAATCATAGTTTTAGAATTAGAACGTTCAGATTTTGAGTAAATTCAGATGGCAGCGGATACAACAAAAGTAAATAAAATAATAGTAGAAGGCACAACAAATTTATACTGGTTCCTCCCCTAACTAAGAGTAGTCCAGTCCCCTTGCCTCATAAGAGCTTTTCATTATAACCACTTCATGATTACAATCGCTTATACTTATGCATAAACTTTTTACAACTGCTCGTCCCAACTGTCTGAGACTTCCCTTGCTTAGAGCACATGTACAAGACTCACCCTTTGCTTGTACCATCAGACTGAGCCTCCTGCTAACCTGCCCTCTGGTTGAGACTTCCTTTTGCTTATAGTACATGTTTAATCATTTCCTTGCTCACATCATCTGACTAAGCTACCTGCTCATGTGTCTTCTGGCTGAGACTTTCTGTTTCTTAGAGCTCATGTCTAAGACTTCCATTGCTCACACCATCAGACTGAGCTGACTACTCATCTGTCTTCTGGATGACACTTACCTTTTCTTAGAGCTCATCTCTAAGACCTTTTTTTTGCTCAATCAGACTAGCTGAATAATAATTTCACAGTTCAAACACTTAAGCAATGAGACTTACGTGACTTAATCATCTTGGCTCAAGACTTATTGGTTGAATCTAAATGAGACAAGACTTTTTGCTCTAGCACATAGCAGGAGACTTAATCTAAACTACTGAAGGCTCAGCAGAATAGAGAACAAGGTGTACATGATGTAAGCATCAGAGGTATGGGAGATCACCATAATAAAGACCTAAAGCACTTAAAATTTCTAAATATATACAGGGGTAAGAAATATTAAGGCTCTTACAATTACAACCTACAACATAAAATTTGCATGTTACATAGAGTTGATAATTGCTTGATCTTGCTACTCCTTCAACAGAAGAATCTTTGTTAAAAATTCAAGCTTAAATATTCAACCATATATATAGCATTTCCAGAAACTAGTTGTTGAGAAGGTGACTTAATCAAGTGTCTTTGTTTTTACTCTATAGTACAAGAGACCTTGAAGATGGATACGTAGTAGATTTGTGAATCATTTGTGTAATATGTTTAACCTTTGAGTCTTCAAAAGATTATGTACTAATATAGCTGTTAGGAACAGACATCCATAGAACGTACCAGCTTTTCTTGAGCCTTGAAATCTTGTAGACTCGAGCCGACAGGTTGATAATATAATACAACATGCTTTTAGTAGTACAAATAGTCCACAACTTTATCACCAACTCTGAATGGTACTAGAAGCTGATATACAATGTAGAAACTCGTCTGAATGCTGAGGCTTTCAGTTCAGAGTCTTTGTCAGGCCACACTATAAATTGTTCTTTAGACTCTGCCACCAAAAGCTAGCAATGAAGCAACTTCAAGTGTATCTTAAGAAAACAGATTCTGATTATTTATGTAAAGAACAAGAACCTGCATAAATAAAACACACATTAAATAAATCATTGTTCTGTTAATACTTTTTTTATCATCAAACTAAAAGAGAATATATCAATAATAAATCTTGTTCTATCAATCTCCTCCTTTTTGATGATGACAAACACAGGTATTTAAAGAACAATGTTGGGCATTTAATTTTCTCTGCAAAAATAGAGTATGAGGTTTGTAAGCTCCCCTTGAGTCTGATAGTTCATAGTTGAGCTTGTCCTAGCATTAAGAACTATTTTTCAAGAAAAATAAACTAGTCTTCTTAGCAACATCAAGGTTAAAGGTTTGTAAGCTCCCCTGAGTTAAATAGTTCCAAGGTTGAGGTTTGTAAGCTCCCGCTTAGTTCCATATTTAAGAACACTAAAATAACTGCATTTTAACTCCTTTTGGCAACACCAGAATATGAGGTTTGTAAGCTCCTTTCGAGTCTCATAGGCTAAGTCAAACTTTTGTAAGCTCTATCTTAACACTATGTACAAGAAAGTTAAAATATGTCGCCCTTTTTAACTTTCCTTGACAACACCAGAATATGAGGTTTGTAAGCTCTTTCTGGGTCAGATAAGCTAAGTCTGAGGTTTGTAAACTCATAATTCAACATATGTACAAGAAAGTCAAAATGCGCACTGGGCAAGTAACAGAAAATAAATAAAAATAAAAATAAATGACCAATATGTATTCAATGAGCTCAGTTTCCATTTAAATACTTACTATTATTTCTCCCCCTTTTGTCACATCAAAAAGAATAAAAAGAAAAGGAAGAAAGACAAAAAAAAAAAAGATCAGTAATAAATGTAACTTAGATCATCATTACAAGATCATTTTCCAAGAAGGAAGAGTAATCAAGTAATAAGAGTCATTAAGGTTTGTAAAGTGTACGCATTGAAGTCTTAGTGGCTGTTACTGTTCTAAGAATTAAACAAGGATTAATTTATAGACGATTGGTATCCAGAAAAGTCATTATAAAAACATCCCACTCCTAATTCATTTTCATCAATCACCAACCTAAGGATATGGCATCAGCAAATGAGAGTCATAATGCATTTGTGGTAACAGAAGCAACCTAGAGCTCTACAAGATTGGATATCCCATCCCCCTAGAGGTAAGCTGCTTCTGAGTCCTCTACAATTGTACCTCTACTCTCAACACAACTTGCTTCTAAAAAAGCTACTTCAGTAGCACCTGAACAACCTTCAGAAGGTGGTTCAACAGTAGTTGCCTTGATGCCTCAGAGAAGAAGCATGAAGAGATCAAGGAAGAAAAAAATGAGGGTTAACAACTCGTTCTGCCGCTCTCTTCTAGATATATAAGTCGAAGAAGTGATTGATTCAGAGAATGAGAAGGTGGACTATAACAATAGTGGACGTTGTTAGGCACGTGGTTCAATGGCTAGGGATGAATTCTAGACATAATCTTGTACCCTTTTTTTTCTTAAAAAGTTGTAGTCCTTATTTAATTAATGAAAATTTTTTCAGACCAATACTTCTTTATCACGAATTTACGTTCCAGAACTTTTATTTATATTATCTGAAGGTACACTTAATGAAGTGAAAATGACACAAAAACGACAGTTAGAACAGATCAATCATAAACTCATACATATTCAGAGAATCTTAATAGATTACATTACATTACTAAGAGTCATTATTAAAATGCTGATTTAATCATTACTTAAATAATATTAAACTCAAGACAATAAATGTAATACGTCTATAAAAAGACTCTAGTAAGCTTTCTTCCATTATCACTTAATACCTAAAACACCAAGATGTATAAGCAGAAGCAGATCTGGGTTCCAAAGAGAGATTTCAGGAAGGCAGCATTACTGAATGCAACAACTCAAACAAATCAAAGCAAGACACCGGCTGAAGAACCTGCAAGCAAGTAGATAGCTTCAGAAGTTCTCTCCTCTTCAACATCCTTTGTGAAGACACACGGAAGAAAGAAGTCTTCTAGATCCAGATGTAGAAACAAACTAAGGAAAGAGGCTTTGGAGTTTGCTAAGGAAGAATGGCAAGATTTCTTAGATAATCTAGACATGTCAGATGATCCTAGGGAGTTCCTTAGGACACATCGATTAGACTAGAAAAATCTAATTGTCTTGTAATAGCTTCCTTTTTCAGCTAATAAAATAAGTTGCAAACATTTAAGTTCTTTTATCTATTTCAAATTCTCGGTTAACAACACGAGTAAATATTAATCAGTTAAAACTGAACATAAGCATGAACAAACTCTGAATTTATTATTAATATACTTAATACAAAAATTTCATCAACAATACAAGGCATAACTATGTAGAAATCTAACATCATAATCTTTCATAGATAGCTTCAAACTTGTCTCTCTAAATCTTGGAAGGACTAGCCTGATAACTTATGTTAACCCCTTATTGAACAAGCATTTCAGAAATAAATCGTCCAAAAGGTATGGATAAGGTATTTCCCTTTTTAAAAGAAGAAAGAGACCTCTCAGATGATCAAACATAACTTGAGGAAGGTCAATCTTCAAATCTGAATTAAGAAGTAGAAGCGAATCTTTTTCAATAGGGTCCACTTGTTCTAAATCTTGATCCTTTGCCAGTAAGTTTGAATTTAAAATCTAAATCTAAATAATAGCATCAGGAAGTAGATTAGAAACCACTGATGTATTAGATGGATCTACAAAGATACATCAAGTAGGAAGATAGTGTTCCTAAACAAGAGTTCCTAGAATTTCTCCAATTTCCTCACAATTGATCACATTAGCAGTCCCTTTAGAGGTTACTGTAATACAAACACCAGTTACTCTAGACAAAATAACATACTCAGAATTCAGCTCAACAGTGGAGGCGTTAATCCAAAAATCTTTGACAAGAATTGGATAAGTGAAACCATAGAGCATCTCAAAGTAGCCACTCCATCTTTGTTTAGACACAGTCTCCCAGAAGTTGAAACCAATCTTAAGCAACTCATCAAAATCCACAAACTTTTCATTAATAACAATCAGCTGATTCAAAGGAGAATAAACTGGAGAACTCACCTCAGTTTTTGTTTGATCAACACATACACAAAAGGAAAAGAAGAAAGAGAAAAAGAAAAAGAAAGTGAACAAGAATCTTACGAAAATAAGAATCTTGTCAGAAAAGGACACAATGATGTTTCACACGACAGGGAATAGTAACAGCAAGTACTAAAAGAGAAAACATCATTACTCAAAGGTTCTTTATCCAGTAGATACTTCAATTCCACCAGATAAGTTTCACCTTTATGAAAGATTAAGTATTATAAAAGCTTTTAGAAAACTTTTTACTTAAACTGCTATGTCAGACTGAAAGAATCTTCTTTTGAATCTCAAAAACTGACGACTTTCAGAAGCTATCATCCATCAGAGTCTAGTAAATCTAGACTAAGGAAGAGATATCATCTGCCAGTCACAAGTCTCTAAGATTCTATTCAGAACTAACACTTTATCTTGAAGCAAGAGTCATGAGTGATAGATGAATATTGAATTGTCTTCTTTAGATAGCTAACCAATAACAATATCAACACAAAAGTGAGAAAACTGTTTTCATAAATGTAATCATCATCTGGCTTGATAAGACATTCAATATAAACAAACACAACAAAGTTGGTGAAAGAGATTTTCAAAAAGATCATCTATAACACCATCAACTTCTATAGTAATACCTTTTTAAAGGATAATCTATTGACCTTCAACAACCCTTTATTAAGCCCAACGAGTTAAAAATATGTTTATCTTTTCCATCATTTAAATTCAATGGAATCACCCATTTGAATATGGTAGGAAAAGTCGTATGATATTTATCATGTGTCACTTGATTCCTTCTTGAAGAAGAAATATACTTTTCTTATTGGATCAATATCTACACCACTGTTAAGTGTTAAGCACAGACCATGCTCTGATACCAATTGAAGGTTTGAAAAGTACATAAGAAGGGGGGTTAAATTGTGTGTCACGTTTTCTTATTGTTTAGCTTCTGATCAGAGTTTCAGAATTAGAACTGATGTTTAGATTTTGAGTTAATTCAATTGGCAACGGATACAACAGAAGTAAATAAAATAACAGCAAAAGGCAAAAGATTTATACTGGTTCCTCCCCTAATTGAGCGTAGTCCAGACCCATTTCCTCATAAGAACTTTTCGTTATAATTACTTCATGATTACAATCACTTATACTTCTACATAAGTCTTTTACAATTGCTTATACCAACTATCTGAGACTTCCCTTGCTTAGAGCGCATGTCTAAGACTTACCCTTTGCTCACACCATCAGACCGAGTCGCCTGCTCATCTGCCCGCTGGTTGAGACTTCCCTTTGCTTATAGCATATGTCTAAGAGTTTCCTTTCTCACACCATTTGACTGAGCTACCTGCTCAGCTGTCTTCTAAATGATACTTTCCTTTGCTTAGAGCTCATGTCTAAGATTTTCATTGCTCACACCATCAAGTTGAGCCTCCTGTTCATCTGTCTTTTAGATGAAACTTACATTTTCTTAGAGCTCATGTCTAAGACTTCTTTTTTCTCAATCAGACTAGCTGAATAAGACTTTCATAGCTCAAGCACTTAAGCAATGAGACGTACGTGGCTTAAGCATCTTGGCTCAAGACTTGTTGCTTGTATCCCAATGAGATAAGACTTTTTGCTCTAGTACATGACAGGAGACTTAATCTAAACTACTGAAGGCTCGGTAGAACAAAGAACAAGGTGTACATGATGCAAGCATCAGAGGTACGGGAGATCACCATAACAAAAACCTAAAGCATTTAAGATTTCTAAATATATAAAGGGGTAAGAAATCTTAAGGCTTTTACAATTACAACCTACAATAAAAAATCTTTATATTACATAGAGTTGATAACTTCTTGATCTTGCTACTTCTTCAATAGAAGAATTCGTGTTAAAAATTCAGGCTTGAATCCTCAGCAATATATATAGGCTTTCCAGAAATTAGTCGTTGAGAAGGTGACTTTATCAAGTGTCTTTGCTTTTACTCTATAGTACATGAGACTTTTGAAGATGGATGCATAATAGATTTATGAATCCTTTGTGAACATGTTTAACCTTTGAGTCTTCAAGAGGTTCTATACTAATAGAGTCATTGGGAGAAGACATCCATAGAACGTACCAGCTTTTCTTGAGCCTTGCAATCTTGTAGACTCGAGTTGACACACTGATAAGACAATACATCATGCTTTCAGTAGTACGGATAGTCCACAACTTTATCATCACTCTGAATGGTACCAGAAGCTGATATACAATTACTAAGTGTAGAAACTTGTTTGAATGCTAAGGCCTTCAGTTCAGAGTCTTCGTCAAGCCACACTAGAAATATTTCTTTAGACTCTTCCACCAAAAGCTTGCAATGAAGCAATTCCAAGTGTATCTTAAGTAAACAGATGTTGATTATTTATGTACAAGAACAACAACCTGCATAAATAAAACACACATCAAATAAATGATTGGTTTTTTAATACTTTCGTTATCATCAAAACTAATAGAGAATATATCAAGAAAAAATCTTGTTCTAACAAAATTTCTTCAACATCTGCACAGTTAAACAAATCCCTTATAACTCTCATATCCCATTGTTTCACATTAGGCAACATAAGATTCCTAACAGTAACACCATACACACCTTGCTTATGTGGATCGCTTAGACACCCTTCCCTCTTTCCCCGAATCCAAGGTTCATTCATTACCATGATGTGACTATCGTCTCCAGTACTTCATCTACACCCTAAGGAAAAAATTTCCTTCGCCTTCCAAATACTCTTCTACACAAAACTAGAATTATAATAAAGATTAGCATCAAAATTAGATGTTCTAGGATAGTACCTTGCTTTGAAGATTCTTGAAACAAGAGCATGTGGTTTTGTCAAGAGGTTCCAACCTTGTTTAGCCACCATGGATATGTTGAAGGCTGTAAAGTCTTTAAACCCTAATCCACCTCCCTTCTTAGTATAAGCAAGTTTTTCCCAAGACAACCAATGGATTCTCCTATTATTATTACCTTCTCCCCACCAGAATGAATTAAGCATCTTTCTCAATATCATTACACACTGTATCCAGAAGGATAAAAAGACTTATAACATATGATGGAATAACTTGAAAGATTGATTTTATCGTGACTTCTTTCCTTGCTTTTGATAAAGACTGCCATCTCCAGGAGTTAATTCTCTTCCATATACGATATTTGATGAATGATAAAGTTTCCTTCTTACTCTTACCAAGCATAAAAGGTAAACCTAAGTACTTACCAGTTCCCATCACATGGCAAACTCCCATTATGCCAACAAGATCATCCTTACTCGAATTGCTGAGGTTACGGGTAAAAAACACTTCAGATTTAGTCAAATTAATATCCTACTCTGAAGCATCTGCATAAAGTTTGATTAGATTCATTAGAAATCGGACTTCTAAAAGATTTTCCTTGCAAAATAAAAAGCAATCGTCAGTAAAAAGAAGGTGGGACACACTAGGTGCCCCTCTACAGATTTGGATCACATGAATATCGCCACTAGCCACTTTTCCATTAATGAGAGATGAAAGACCTTCTGAGACTAGAATAAAGAGGTAAGGATATAGAGGATCCCCTTGCCTCATTCCTCTTCTTGGTTAAATAGATCCTACCCTTTGTGAGTTGACAAGAACATTATAGTGCATAAAAGTAACGCACATCATCATCCAATGAATCCACTTCTCAGCAAAACCCATCCTAGAGAGCATACCTCTCAAGAAGCCCCAGTCCACTCTATCATACACCTTACTAATATACACCTTGAGAGCTAAATGAGCCTTACTACCTTTAGTCCTACGCTTAAGAGAATGGATGACCTCTATAACAATCATTGCATTATCTAGAATAGATTGACCCTCCACAAATGCAGATTGCTCCTCTACCACACATTTATCTAACGTAATGTTCGATCTATTAGAAAGGACTTTAGAAACCAATTTGTAGATCATGTTACGTAATGAGACAAGCAAAAAATACTTCATTTCGTGAGGATTAGCACTCTTAGGAATCAAACATATGTTAGTATCATTTAATGACAATGGAAAGAAACCCGTCTCCAACTAAATTATGGTAGCCTTCAAGATATCTTTACCATGAAAATCCTAAAAGTTCTGATAGAAATCTAGATTAAAACCATCCGAGCCCGACGATTTATTAGGGTGCATTTCACATAAAGCAACAAACAATTCTTCCTTAAGTAAAGGGGCTGTCAGTTTGGTATCATCTTCCACATAGATCTTTGTTTGAATAAGACTAAGCACAAGTTCATATTCACTTTGCTTGGCTGCATATAAATTTTCAAAATAACTTTTTGCAATAGTACATAACCCAACCTGCTCGCGAACCTCGATGCCTCCATCCTGCAACGACATTGATATTTTCTGGAAATTCTTTCTAATCGTGGCGATTAAATGGAAAAAATTTGTATTGAGATCTCTGTCATGTAACTAATGCATCTTTGCCCGTTTTTTCAGTACATATCCTCCTAAATAAGCAATTTATTGTACTCCTTCAGCGTTTCAAGGTACCTCTACATCGACTCCATATTTTAATCCCTACGGTTTCTTTCCATTGTATCTTTGAGCCTCTCCATCTCATGCTTCTTCTGTCTATACTGAAGTTTGCTCCATTTTTGTAATTCTTCAGCAGAAGAAACAATATGCTGCATACCACCACGATTATCATTATGCAGCCACCCGTTTTGAACAACACTCTAAATGTTCTCTTCTTTCAACCAATGACTCTTGAATCTGAACGCATGTTTTTTCCGCTTATGCTGGCGAGGTTCACAATATAGTAAGATAGGATTATGATATAAATTAGAAGCTATAAGATTGACAAGCTTGACATTAGGAAACAAATCCATCCAATCTATTGTCACCATTGCTCGATCCAGACGTTCTTCCACAACATATTTTGTCCCCTACTTCTAATCTACGTAAATTGATGCCCCTCAATCGGAATGTTGACAAGATTGCAGTCACTCACAGCTTGACGAAAACCGACACATAACCAGTTTGGATGAGGTAGAATACCTTACTTGTCTTATTGTGTTAGCAGATCATTGAAATCTCCAATGATTCACCATGGAAGAACCGGCATGTTGTTAATATCATGTATCATATCCCACGCTTGTCGTTGTTTGTTTTTCTCTAGGAATCTGTAGTAGCAGGTTAATCTCCAATCCCCCATTCACTTCGTCTTGGATTACTATGTTGACAAAATTCCACGTAAAGTTTATCACACTACAACGAGTAAATTCTTTCTATAAAATGGTTAGTCATCCACTCCTTCCTTCCACATCCACAGTGAAACAAGAATCAAACTTCAACATCACACGAATACTTTCTAGCTTTGTCGATTTAGATAATGTCTCGGATAGAAACACAATGTGAACAAATGATGTTTCACATCCGCCACTCTTCCTTTCATCGACTTCACATGGATGAGTTTGTCACACAAGAATTACTTTATAAGACATCATCGTAGATCCACCACTTCTCCTCCTTTTCCCTCTAAATCAAAGCAGAAAATGTAACACCCATTTCTACCCAACGAATATTATGGCAAAATAATATAATTTATCTGAGTAAAATTTTAAGCTCAATAAATATCACCTCAAAATGGCGTACATTTCTTAATAAATTCAAATATAAGTCATAGCTCCGTAAACAACGGGTTTTCCCAAAAGATATCAAAAATTGCAGCGGAACACAAAAAGGCATAATCCAAAGTTTTCCTTATACGGGAATATAATCAAAATAATCAAATCAAAAAAATTATGGTTTAACTAAAAGACCCCAACCTGATGTTACACTATTAGAGCAAGACCCTCTATGTCAACCAAAGTGACCAACAACTCAAAACTCCGAAAAGATCCTCGACAGCATCCACGGCTAAACCTGGTCATCTGCACGTTACCCACGTGGAGGCAACATTCAAACAGACAGGGTGAGTAAAATGATTCATAATAATCAATGTAGGAAATCAATATATAAAATGGCGTCATTTTTATATTCAACATCGTCATATTCATCAATGGACATCAAAGGCCACAACATCATAAATTACTCAAGATCATCTCATAAATGCAAATGCAACAAGACTCAATACATGTGGTACCAATCATCACAGCTCGATGGACACTGGGCCATCAACCCTCCATAGATCCCCATCAATAGGATCGATTCTACTCGAGAACAGGAGCACATCAAAATACCTCACATCCGCACAATGGGATTGAAGCCAAAGAAATCAAGGTCCTGAACCAAAGTTCGGATGCACATGAATGCATGATGCACACATCAATAATCATCCTCATAATAACATCATAGGTGCATCATCATTCATCAAAATCATCATCATCGCAATCATCATCATATATCATGTCATCATAGCATCATCAAAACTCATGGGAATACCATCATAGCTCATCATCATTACATCATCATCATATATCATGTCATCATAGAATCATCGAAACTCATGAAATTATCATCATAGTTCATCAATCATTACCTCATAGAACTCATCATATAATCATGTACAAATCACATAGAACTCACAGTCATACTCATATTAATTCACCCAGAAAATCACAGCATCAGAGCATCAAGGCATCGCTGCACAAAATTAGAATTCACGAAACTCTACTACGTTCGCTAGCAAGTTCGCTGTGCAAGTCTGGGGTGAGTTTCTTCGCTGTGCGAAGGATTCTTCGCAGTGCGAATCTGGGACGAGCTTCGTTCGCTGTGCGAGCACACGATGACAACAAAACACTGTTACACACCAGAACCTAAAATCAATCCAAAAGTCCCACGATTCACTCCGCCAATAACCTAAAAACATCCCTAAATCATCCCTAAGGTCTTACAGGGATGAAGGCATAAAATCTACGACTTATTAGGCCAATCCAGTATCATTTTCATGCTCTAATTCTCATAACTCCTTACAACTACACCATAATTATTAGAGTTTCTCACTATCTATTTACCCTACCGATTTAGACAAATGTCAAATCAGAGTTTTGGCCACGAAGGTCTAATTTCCTTCAAAACCCAAATCGGCCCCGAACCTATCAGACCATAGTTCAAATCCCTACGGTTAAAATTTCAATAATAGATTTAGGCCACGAAGGCCAAATTTCCTTTATCTCATAAATCAACCTCAAACCCTTTAAACCCTTAAATCGGCCTTAAATACATTAAAAGTATACATTGAAAACAATGAAGGTAATACTCTCCATACCTTAATTGCCGACTCTAAGCCTTTTCTTTGACTTTCAGAAAACCTTTCGAAGCTTTTTCCTCAAACCTCTTCCTGAGAACTCTGGCCTCAATTCTTTTCACGGTCTAACAAGAATAAATCCTAATCCCGTCACAATTTCCTTTTTATTAAACCTAGCCTTGAGCCTCAGAATTGGACTTTCCCAATATTACTCTCACTAACTCCTCCTTAATTGTCCAATTTGCCCTTATTACTTATATTTATTTAAATTAATAATAATAATACTAATATATTTATATTATATACTATCATTTAAATAAATAACCCAAAATGCATATTTCTCAATATTCCACAACCACCACCGAAAATCACCAAAAATGTGAATATTCATATTTAAATAAATTAAATAAATATTCCAAGAGTTTGGATGTTACAACTCTCCCCCACTTAAAAGAATTTTTTCCCTCGAAAATTACATCAAGGAAACAGAGTCGGATTCGACTCCCTCATCTGATCCTCACGCTCCCAAGTCCAACTTTCTCCAGCTGGTCCTTGCAAAACTACCTTTACCAAGGAAATCTCTTTACCTCGCAGTTGCTTCACTTCTCGTTCATCAATCTGAACTGGAAATACCTCAACATTCAAATTATCTTCCACTTGTATATCATCCATCTGAATCCACGTACTTCCTCAACTAAGACACATGAAACACATCATGCAAATTTGCAAGCAACGGCGGTAAAGCAATGCGACATGCTACTCTTCCCATGATTCCTCTGCGCCATTATGATACGGATCGACAAAATGCGGTGTGAGCTTTCGAGACTTTAAAGCTTGGCCAACACCAGTTATCGACGTAACTCTCAAAAACACGTTATCCCCCTCTTAGAATTCAAGTGCTTTCCTCCTCTTATCATGGTAACTTTTCTGACGACTCTGCGACGCTTTCATCTTTTCTTGAATCATCTTGATATTTTCAGTCGTCTCTTGCACAATCTCAGGTCCGAGTACAACATTCTCGCCTGACTCATACCAACACAATGGAGTCCTGCACTTCCTTCCATACAAAGCCTCATACGGTGCCATTCCAATACTAGAATGATAATTGTCGTTGTAGGTAAACTCAATCAACGACAAATGACTATCCCACGATCCACCTTGATCCAACATACAAGCTCTCAGCAAATCCTCTAAAGACTATATAGTTCTCTTTATCTGTCCATCCGTCTGCGGATGATAGGAAAAACTCAACCTAAACCTGGTATCCAAAGCATCTGCAAACTCTCCCAAAACCTCGATGAAGATCCTATATCTCTATTAGACACAATACTCAATGTTATCTCATACAACTTCACAACTTCCTCAATATACATCTCAGCTAGCTTCAACATAGAATGATTAGTCCTCATTGGTAAGAAATGAGCTGATCTAGTCAATCCATCCACAATCACCCAAACCGAATCATATCCCTCTCATAGACTTCGGCAAACCCGACACAAAATCCATGGAAATACTATCACATTTCCACTCTAGAATATTCAACTGTTGCATCAGACCCAACGGTCTCTGATGTTCAATCTTCGACTTCTGACAAGTCTAACCAGCATATACAAACTCAACCACTTCTTTCTTCATCCTTGGCCACCAAAACATTTCCTCAAATCCTGGTACCTCTTCGTAGCACCGGGATGGATACTCAATCTACTTCGATGTCCTTCCTCAATAATACTTTTTTTCAACTCAACAATATCTGAAACGCAACTCTATCACGACATCTCCTGATACCATTTTCATTAATCCGAAAATCAGCTATTTGACTTTGATTCGTCAAATTCAACCGATCTACCAACTCAAATCAGATTTCTGACCTTCTCGAATCTCATCAGCAATACCACTAGTAAGCTCCAACATACTAAGCTTAACTCCATAACAAGTCTCTTCACAAACCAAACTCATATCACGAAATCGTTCAATCAGTCCTAACTCTCGATCCATAAGCATCGACATATGCAAGGACTTCCTACTTAATGCATCAGCTACAACATTAGCCTTACCAGGGTGGTAACTCAATTCAAAATCATAATCCTTCAGAAGTTCAAGCCATTCTTCTCTGCCTCATATTCAACTATTTCTAATCAAATAAATACTTTAAGCTCTTAAGATCACTAAACATTTCAAATCTTGAACCAAACAAATAATGCCTCCAAAGCTTCGAAACAAACACAACAACCACCAGATCTAAATTATGCGCTATATAATTCCTCTCATGCATTTTAATTTTCCTTGAAGCATAGGCTAAAACTTACTGATGTTGCATTAACACACCTCCCCATCTCATCAACGAAGCATCACAATATACAAAAATGGTTCTGCCGGATTCGGCAAAATCAAAACATGAGTTGTTGACAGCCTTCTCAAAAGCTCTTGAAACTTTCTTCACACTTTGCATCCAAACAAAAGCTTGAACCTTCCTAATATACCGCGTCAATGGCAAAGATAACTTGGAAAAATCCTTCAACGAATTTTTGATAATAATCTGCCAACCCAAGAAAACTTTAAATCTCAAAAACAGGTTTTAGAGCTTCCCATTGCAATACAGCTTCAACCTTCGAAATATCAACCACAATAACTCTACTCGAGATCACATGACCAAGGAACTCACTTCCTTCAACCAAAACTCACACTTTGACAGTTTTGCATACCATTGCTCCTTTTTCAACGTTGATAACATAATTTTCAGATGCTCAGTACGATCCTCTTTACTCTTCGAATATATCAAAATATCATCAATGAACACAACCACAAACTTGCCCAAATAAGTATGGAAAATCTTGTTCATATACTCCATAAATACACATGGTGCACTAGTCACACCAAATGGCATCACGAAATACTCATAATGTCCATACCTTGTTTTAAAAGCAGTCTCCTGAATATCTTTAGCCTTCACACGAATCTGATGATACCCAGATCTCAAATCTATCTTATTGAACACACTTGCAACAACCAACTGATCCATCAAATCATCAACCCTTGGAAGTGAACACTTATTCTTGATAGTCACCTTATTCACTTGTCTATAATCCACACCCATCCTCATTGAACCTTCCTTCTTCTTAACTAACAAAATTGGTGCACCCCATGGTGACACACTCAAACAAAAGAACCTCTCCTCAAGCAGATCTTCAAGTTGATTCTTCAACTTCTTCGATTTCGGTATGGACATACGAACTGGAGCCATCGCTACCAAACTAGTTCCAGGAACTACGTCGATCGTAAGCTCCACTTCACGTTCCGGATGTAAATTACTTATCTCATCAGGAAAAACTTTCGGACAATCACAATTAATTGGCAAACCACCAACTTCCCCACTTTCATTAACATTCAAAGTTTCCATCCAAATAAACATCTCAGCACCATCATGCACCGACTCACCAAAACAATTCATAAGCACTTAGATTAACTCAAAACAATTTACTGCACACGCCATTTAAGCTTGCAAGACATGTCCATCCCCTCAAACATGACTCCATCCACTATCCACAAGAGATTAAGGGTGATCAGTTCCTCAATTTGTCAATAGACAGCCGAAAATCATAATGGGACATAAACCATCTTTACCAAACTATAAGAGCGTTCGTCAACATACTGAGCCACCACTCCACACTTGAAGCATCCTGGAGAAGCACAAGCTTCTCCCCCACTTGTTTCATTCCCACTTCTGCAGACAAAGGTTAGAAAAAAAACATGTACCAACAGTGTTTTTACACACATATCGCATACTAGGGAACAATTAACATTAGACAACTTGGTCGGACGGACCAACCAAGCTCTGATACCACTAATGTAACACCCATATCTACCCCACGAATATTATGACAAAATAATATAATTTATCAGAGTAAAATGTTAAGCTCAATAAATATCACCTCAAAAGGGCATACATTTCTCAATAAATTCAAATATAAGTCATAGCTCCGTAAACAACGGGTTTTCCCAAAAGATATCAAAAATTGCAGTGGAACTCAAAAAGGCATAATACAAAGTTTTCCTTATACGGGAACATAATCAAAATAGTCAAATCAAATAAATTATGGTTTAACTCAAAGACCCCAACCCGATGTTACACTATCAGAGCAAGACCCTCTATGTTAACCAAAGTGACCAACAACTCAAAACTCCGAAAAGATCCTCGACGGCATCCACGGCTAAACCTGGTCATCTGCATGTTACCCACATGGAGGCAACATTCAAATAGGCAGGGTGAGTAAAATGATTCATAATAATCAATGTAGGAAATCAATATATAAAATGGTGTCATTTTTATATTCAACATCGTCATATTCATCAATGGACATCAAAGGCCACAACATCACAAATTACTCAAGATCATCTCATAAATGCAAATGCAACAAGACTCAATGCATGTGGTACCAATCATCCCAACTCGATGGACACTGGGCCATCAACCCTCCATAGATTCCCATTAATAAGATCGATTCTACTCGAGAACAGAAGCATATCAAAATACCTCACATCCGCACAATGGGATTGAAGCCAAATAAATCAAGGTCCTGAACCGAATTCCGGATGCACATGAATGCATGATGCACACGTCAATAATCATCCTCATAATAACATCATAGGTGATTCATCATTCATCAAAATCACCATCATCGCAATCATCATCATATATCATGTCATCATAGCATCATCAAAACTCATGGGAATACCATCATAGCTCATCATCATTACATCATCATCACATATCATGTCATCATAGAATCATCGAAACTCATGGAATTATCAGCATAGTTCATCAATCATTACATCATAGAACTCATCATATAATCATGTACAAATCACATAGAACCCACAGTCATAATCATATTAATTCACCTAGAAAATCACAGCATCAAAGCATCAAGGCATCGCTGCACAAAATTAGAATTCACGAAACTCTGCTACATTTGCTAGCAAGTTCGTTGTGCGAGTCTGGAGCGAGTTTCTTCGCAGTGCGAAGGATTCTTCGCAGTGCGAGTCTAGGACGATCTTTGTTCGCTATGCGAACACACGATGACAACAAAACACTGTTACGCACCAAAACCTAAAATCAATCCAAAAGTTCCACGATTCACTCCCCTAATAACCCAAAAACATCCCTAAATCATCCCTAAGGTCTTACGGCGATGAAGGCACAAAATCTACAACTTATTAGGCCAATCCCATATCATATTCATGCTCTAATTCTCATAACTCCTTACAACTACACCAAAATTATTAGAGTTTCTCACTATCTATTTACCCTACCGGTTTAGACAAATGTCAAATCAGAGTTTTGGCCACGAAGGTCTAATTTCCTTCGAAACCCAAATCGGCCTCGAACCTATCAGACAATAGTTCAAATCCCTATGGTTAAAATCTCAATAATAGATTTAGGCCACGAAGGCCAAATTTCCTTTATCTCATAAATCATCCTCAAACTCTTTAAACCCTTAAATACATTGAAATTAGACATTGAAAACAATAAAGGTAATACTCCTCATACCTTAATTACCAACTCTAAGCTTTCTCTTTGACTTTCAGAAAACCTTTCGAAACTTTTGCCTCAAACCTCTTCTTCAGAGCTCTGGCCTCAATTCTTTTCACGGTCTAACAAGAATGAATCCTAATCCCGTCACAATTTCCTTTTTGTTAAACCTAGCCTTGGGCCTCATAAATGGGCTTTCCCAATATTACCCTCACTAACTCGTCCTTAATTGTCCAATTTTCCCTTAGTTACTTATATTTATTTAAATTAATAATAATACTAATATATTCATATTATATACTTTCATTTAAATAAATAACCCAAAATGCATAATTCTCAATATTCCACAACCACCACCGAAAATCACCAAAAATGCGAATATTCACATTTAAATAAATTAAATAAATATTCCAAAAATTTGGGGTGTTACAGAAAACGTCTTCTTCTTCTTCATCATGGATAGATAAATTTTTGAAACTCGGACTTGCCATACTGAACCGCAAACAAATAGTAGGACCAAAAGAACCAGGAATAGAAGAAACGATGCTTCTCAGAAGAGAAGAAAAACATAAACCCTAGCAGAACCAGAAATAGATAAAATTTTGATTTAATTTAGGCTTAAATGTACTTTTGATTCTCCTATTTTAATTAAATTTAATTTTTAGTCATCTTTGAAAAAATAGAGAATAATTGTTATACACTGTCAGTATAAAATATTTTACACAATCAATGCATCACAACCATTCACAGATGATACTTTATATGTGATTAAATAAAAAATCAAACATCTACAAAAATTTAACGGATATGATTCACTGACAGTGTAAAATTTCTTTACACTGTTTGTGCATTTCAATTAAAGTTAAAAAAAAAAAAGCTTTTTGATCTCCATATTCTAAATTTTATGAAATTTTCTTGACCTCCTTCAAATTTGTCTTGTTGGCACTTCATTTTATCACGTGTCCCCTGTCACGGCTTTGTGTATGTGACACCACATCATGAAATATGTTCCATGTCACATTTTTAAAATAAAAAATAAAAAAAATAATTTAATAATACTATTTAATATAATTAATAATTAATTAAATAAATAATATTTATCAAATATATACTATTTCCACATGTCAAACAATGAATGGCTAAATAACAAAATTAATTTTTACCATTTTGTAGGATAGAACTCGTGACCTCTTGATAAAAAAAATAATTAGTTACCCATTTGTGCCACTAAAACATTCAATGGTATATATTTTGTATGTGTTACTTGATTTATTGAAATGGATAATACTAACTTGTGTCTTTGGGGCACATGTTAAAAAACTCACAAATAGAAAATTTGTATTGAAAAAAACAACAAAATCATTAATTATAAACTTGTATTAAATTGAACACATGATTTTCAAGAATTTTTTACTATATTTATCTCTTAACTTGTACTTTTGGGGCACAAGTTAGCATTACCGTATTTAAATTTATTCTGAATTATTTGAGAAATTTTGATGTTTTATGGGATTTAGTGGTATTTTAGTAATTTAATAACTACTGAGAATGTAGAGTATTCGAGGACATAGAACAAAAATTGAATAGTTAGAATGATTAGAGATATTGTGAGTGAGATGGTGTAGAGACCAGTTAAGATTTTAGGTTTACTTTTAAATAACGTGACAAGACTTGAGGCAACAGACAAAAAAAAATAGAATTTAGGAAATAGAATTCTAATGCGTACAAACTAAGTTTTTTTTAAAATGTCAGAAAAATAGAATTTTCTTAAAATTGGATTTTTTTTTTAAATGAAAAATTGGAAAAATTGAGTATGGGCTGTATGACTGGGCTTGTACGGACGGACTGTGGGCGACAGACGGTGCTTTTCGAGTTTGAGGGTCAGTTTGGTGAAATTCGAGCAATTTTTTTGTCAACAACCTTTTTTATAAGTTAAGATAAAATTATTATTTTAGAGTTAATTTTATAATTATTTGAGTCAAACCATCGGCCCCTAAGAAGTTTAGTAAATTTGCCACCCGTGAAAATTTCCAGTGAGCCACTTTCGAGTACTTTAAGTTCTCAAGGGTCACCCTAGAGTTGTCAAGTTTTATTGGTGAGTTATTTGGAGTTCCCTTGTGAACACAGTGTAACTATTTAAAGGAAAAGGTAATGAAAAGGCAACATTTAAATAGAAGGGGTGATATATCATAATTATATAAAGGAAAGCATGATAAATAACAAGCAACAGATTATTTCATGCACATCACCCATTCCACACAACAATAACAACCATCCAACATAACAACAACGTCGAACATACATCTACAACGTTTAACATACAACAGACATCAATCACGACAACCAATGCAATCAATGTGCAAATGCAACGAGACTCACAACTCGACTCAAATGCATGTGTTACCAATTGGTTCCTATTTCAGAACTCGATCCCTTTTTCAGAATAACAATTCCCGTCAGAATTCTAATACCTGAACACTCAGGTTCACTGGCTCGGATCCCCACCTCTTAGGATATTAAGATCACAATTCGTTATCATCATCGATAAAATCTCATTGATTCCATTCATCCCAGAAATCAGCTACCAGTATACAATTCTCACTTCCTAGGATTGATGCTCACAACTACATACCGAAGTCCCAACATCATGAATGCATGCAACATATTAATCATGCAACAACCGCAATAACATAGAGTACAAGACCAACACCTCCATAGTCATGTACTTCGTCATTATTGGCCATCATACTCACAAACATACTGTAACAACTCAGCAACAACAATTTATAGCATAGCAATCAACAATGACACAATTCAGATTATGTTACACTAAAACTACATTTAAGCCATGACACAACCAAATAATCAGTTTCTAGAACAGAAACCACTTTTACAAGGTAGTTCATCGTGTTAGCTTTCCGAAGCTTTGAACGACACTCTAATCAAACACTTGAAATAAAAGTTATGAATTTTCAAATATTTTTCAAAAATTAGTTCTAGTGTAATCGGTTACCCAGAATAGGGTAACTGGTTACACCCCTGCAACCAGCCATACGCACACAAAAATAACACAGTGTAACCAGTTACCATAAATAGTGTAACTGATTACACCTTGCCTAGAAGGCCAAAATACACATATTCTCAGTAATGTAACCGTTTATGCCCTTTCTGGTAACCGATTACACTGTTGACATAATCACTTTTCTGCAACTTTTTAAAATCAGAATCACTTTTGAAGCATTCTTAAAACCCTTTTTCCCACATATTATTTGCAACATAATTTTAACACGAAAAACACTTTCATAGTTCAAAATTAAACCAATTTCTCCCATCAAAACTACCCGTAACTCTGTTTCGACTCAGACTCGCGATTACACATAATCACAACTTCTACAACATCATACAAATCATCAACCTTATGATTTCAACAAGAACAATTGCATCGATGTATCATTCTAATAGCAACTACAGTAGCATCGTCAACACATATTGTGCAATTCATCAACAAGTTCATAATTCACACAATCAACCATTCATCATGAACATGGATAGAGATAAAAACACAAATCCTACATGTTATTATCTACTCAATAAATTCCAACTCTCTAACCATCATAGCATACATATGCAAAAACTTTCGACTGAAAGCATCAACCACGACATTAGCTTTACCGGGATAATAATTCAAGCCAAAATCATAATCTTCAAAAATTCCAGCCGTCTCCGCTGCCTCATATTCAACCCTTTCTGATCAAACAGATACTTCAAGCTCTTATGATCACTATAAACATCAAATCTGGAACCATATAGATAATGTCTCAAAATCTTCAACATAAAAACTACTACAGCCAACTCTAAATCATGAGTAATATAGTTTCTCTCATGAACCCTTAACTATCGTGAAGCATAAGCCACAACCTTACCATCTTGCATCAACACACCACCTAAGTCCATCAAAGAAGCATCACAATACACCACAAATGATTCATTTGGTTCCGGAAAAATCAGAATTGGAGTTGTAGTCAACCTCTTCTTCACTCAATAAAAATATTCTCACAATGAATATCCCATACAAAAGCTTTACCTTTGCAAGTCAACTACATCAATGAAAGTGCTAACTTAGAAAATCCTTTAATAAACCTGCGATAATAACCAGCTAAGCCCAAAAAACTTTCGATCTCAGTAATTGACTCCGGAGTCTCCCATGCAGAATTGCATCTACCTTGGATGGATCCACATCAATGCCATCACCAGAAATAACATGACCAAGAAAACTCACCTCTTTCAACGAGAATTCACACTTCGACAATTTAGCATAAAGCTTCTTTTCTTGTAATATTTGCAACACAATCCTCAAATGCTTAGCATGCTCTTCTTCTGACTTGGAACAAATCAGAATTTCATCAATAAAAAACACCACAAAACAATCCAAGTAAGCATGAAATATTTGATTCATATACTTCATAAATACTCCAGGTGCATTAGAAACGCCGAACGACATTACTAAATACTCACAATGTCCATACCGAGTCCCGAAAGACATCTTTTGAATATCCTCATCCTTCACTCGAATTTGATAATAACTCGACCTCAAGTCAATTTTGCTAAAGATACGTGCACCCATCAACTGATCCATCAATTCATCTATTCTTGGAAGCGGATACTTGTTCTTAATTTTCACTTTATTCAATTGTCTATAATCCATGCAGAATGTCATAGTACCGTCTTTCTTCTTTACCAACAACATCAGAGCTCTCCAAGGCGATGCACTTGCTCTTACAAACTTCTTTTCCAATAATTCTAATTTCTTCTTCAACTCTGCTAACTCCGATGCTAACATCCTATATGGTGCCATAGAACCAGGTTTGGTGCCAGAGACAAGATTAATGGTAAACTCCACCTCTCTTTCTGGCGGCACATCCGAAATATCATTTGGAAACACATCTAGAAATTTATGCACCACCTGCAACTTATCGATCACAGACTAACTCTCCACCGACTAGGATGCAAACAATGCAAGCACTCGAGCTTCCTCTTCCAAAAGCTCCTTCAACTCTCTAGCATACATAAAACCAGCTTCTTCCTCATCATCAGGAGTAAGAAACCACACCAACTTATTATAGCAGTTAATATGAACATGATTGAACTCCAACCATTTCATTTCCAAGATAATATCAAGATTCCCTAATGGCAAATAAATAAGATCAACACCAAATTACCTATCAAATATCGATAGAGGACAATTCAAACAAACCAGAGAAGTATTCATCGATCCCTTAGCAGGAGTTTCAATAACTATTTCTCCTTTCATAGAAGAAACAACAATGCCTAACCTTTTCACACAATCAACATCAATAAAAAAATGAGTAGCACTAGTATCATTAATAACAATCAAAGGTGTATTATTAATATAACATATACCTCTGACCAACCTATCATTAGTGGATGTTTGGGTTCCCAACAAAGCAAATACCTTTGTTCTAGTCGAGGCTTGATTCGGCTTCTGGCAATGAGTACTGATATGTCCAGGTTCTCCACAGTTGTAGCAAGTCACTACATTAGCTTTACAGTCAGCCACTATATGTCCTCCCTGTCCATACTTGTAACATTTCTTCACGTCACTCGTACACTCACTTATATGATGACCCAACTCACCATACTTATAGAACTTAAGACGAGTAGGAACACCTCCCCCACTTGGCCTTCTACGAACAACAACTCTCTGTTTACCTTTATCAACCGAAGCATTTTAAGGCTTCCCACGGTTCAAATTTTTCTTTCCCTTCTTCTCACTCAGACTCTTATATTGACCTGACCGAGCTTTGCTATCCTCTTCATAAATTCTATAGCTATTCACCAACTCTAGAAACCTCATGATCTGTCGATATCCAACTGCCTTCTTGATCTCAATATGTAACCCATTCTAAAATTTGACACACTTAAAGAATTCAACAGTCGCCTCATTGTAATGCAGATAGAACTTAACAAGTTTTACAAACCAGGCAACATACTCCGCAACACTTAGATTGCCCTGCTTCAGTTCCAAAAACTTAATTTCTTTCTTCCCTCGAACATATTCTGGAAAGTATTTCCTCAAAAATTACCTACATAACACAACCCAGGTAATAACATCATCTACAGTCCCCAACACCTGACGAGTGTTGAGCCACCAGCAATCAGCCTCCTCAGTTAGCATATGAGTACTGAACCGTACCTTCTGCTCTTCAGAATAATCCATCACCCTAAAGATTCTTTCAATCTCTTTGAGCCAAGCCTACACTCCATCAAGATCATAACTACTCATAAAAGTAGGCGGTTTGTTCCTATGGAACTCCCCCAAGTGATGAAATTCATCATTTCCTCCAGCATTAAGCTGATTCTGAACAGCCTGTGGGACAACATGTAAAGTAGTAGCAAGTGCAACATCATCTATTCTAGCCATCTTCTGTTTCACATAAAACAACAACAATAACGGTCTGAAGGCAACATCGATAATAGTCAGTTGTCACAGCACAATGACTTAACAACTTATCCTGACAGGCCGACCTACTAATACCACTAATGTAACACCCATAATAACCCTCTGCGCATAATTAGATAAAATCAGAGTAAATATCTACAAAAACATATTTAGGATGTCACCTTTCCACAAATCTGTGTCATACAAATATATATACAACACCTACTACTTTTAAAATCAATAATAGTAATAACAATAATGAAAGATTGTCTGAATATTCAATTCTTATTGCAACATCGGAAAAATTCAGCACTAAAACAATTATTCAAATAAATATCATGTTTCCAAAAAGAACGTAAATGACCACACAAAGGAGATGTCCAAAAATCTCTAACCAACATAAAGAAAATAAACAAACATTCCAAGACCCCGATGTTACACATCAAAGCAGACGCCGATACTAAAATAAAATTGGAAGACTCCAGCTTCCGTTCACATCAACTCCTCTATTGTGGGTTATCTGCACGATGCCAATGAAAAGGCAACATTCAAACAGAAGGGGTGAGATATCATAATTATATAAAGGAAAGCATGATAAATAACAAGCAACATATTATTTCATGCACATCACATATTCCACATAACAACAACAACAACAACAACCATCCAACATAACAACAACGTCCAACATACACCTACAATGTTTAACATACAAAAAACGTCAATCATAACAACCAATGCAACCAATGTGCAAATACAATGAGACTCCCAACTTGACTAAAATGCATGTGGTACCAATCAATTCCTATTTCAGAACCCGGTCCCTTTTTCAGAATTACAATTCCCGTTAGAATTCTAATACGTGAACACTCAGGTTCACCGACTCCGATCTCCACCTCTTAGGATATTAAGCTCACAATTTGTTATCATCATCAATAATATCTCAATGATTCCATTCATCCCGAAAATCAGCTACTGGCATACAATATTCACTTCCTAGGATTGATGCTCACAACTACGGACCAAAATCCCAACATCATGAATGCATGCAACATATTAACCATGCAACAACCACAACAACATCGAGTACAAGACTAACACCTCCTTATTCATATACTCCTCCATTACTGGCCATCATGCTCACAAACATACTGTAACAACTCAGCAACAACAATTTATAGCATAGCAATCAACAACGACACAATTCAGATTATGTTACACTATAACATAAATACTACAATTGCATTTAAGCCATCACACAGCCAAATAATCAGGTGCTGGAATAGAAACCATTTTTACAAGATAGTTCTCCGCGTTAGCTTTCCAAAGTTTTGAACGACACTTGAACCGGACACTCGGAACAAAAGTTATGAATTTTTAAAGATTTTTCAAAAATTAGTCCCAGTGTAACCGATTACCCAAAATGGGGTAACCGGTTACACCCTTGAAACTAGCCATATGCACACAAAAATAAAACAATGTAACTGGTTACCATAAATAGGGTAACCGATTACACCCTGCCCAGAAGGCCAAAATACGCAGATTGTCAGCATTGTAACTAGTTACGCCCTTTCTGGTAATAGATTACACTATTGTTAGAATCACTTTTCTGCAACTTTTCCAAAGCAATCACTTTTGAAGCATCCTAAAAACATTTTTTCTCACAAATCATTTGCAACATAGTTTTTACACAAAAAAGCACTTTCATAGTTCAAAAATAAACCAATTCCTCCCATCAAAACTATCCATAACTCTGTTCCGACTCATACTCGTGATTACGCATAACCACAACTTCCACAACATCATACAAATCATCAACCATATGATTTCAACAACAACAATTGTATCTATGTATCATTCTAACAACAACTGCAGTAGCATCATCAACACATGTCATGCAATTCATCAACAAGTTCATAATTCACAATATCAACCATTCATCAAGAACATGGATAGCGAAGAAAACACAAATTTTACATGTTATGATCTATCCACATTTCATCATAATCCCCCTTAGATAATTAGAACCCCACCCTTACGTTAGAGTTCTTGTAACAAAGCGTCTTCTACCTCAACAATGGTGATCTTCTATCTTCTACTTTTGCCATAGCTCTCCTCTTCTCACTCCCTTCTCTTATAATTATTTTATATTATTATTAATAATTCTCAAATAATCAAATAATAATAATAATATTAATAATTATTATTATTATAATACTATTAATAATAATTATTTAATCTAAATAATATTCACTTTTTATTAAATGATTACTAACCAATATTACTACTCATATTTACTCTCCACACCACTCATCTCTACACAATTGTTCACATACCCCTAACACCTTAAACTCTAGTCTTTAAGGCTACTACCCTCCCTAAGGGTATCTACAACTACAACAAAACACACAAAATCACATACACATACACAACATCATTTAATTTAATTACGAAAAATAATTAAAATAAATCGAGGCGTTACAAATGGAACATATTTGCTTTGATTTGATGTTGGATTTCATTTTCTTGAGTATTTCCTTTGAATAAATATTTGAATTTATGCCATAATTTGAATTTCACTATGAGTGTGTTGACTTTATCTGAATAAAGTATGTATGTTTTGTTGGAGTAATATCCTAAATTGTGATTTTATCTTTAATTATTAAGAGTTTAGGTTTTGGGTGTTACATTCTACATACACCTCTTCTTCAAGCGGTTCATTCAAAAACGTAGATTTGACGTCTATTTGGTAGATGGCGAATTGTTGTTATTCGCAATACAAACAACTAGCCTAACGGTTTCAATCCTAGCAACCAGTGTGAATACCTATTCAAAGTCCATGTCTTCTCTTTGCAAGAATCCTTTTGCAACTAATCGAGCCTTATGTTTGATTATTTCACCCTTAGGATTTACATTCACTTTGAACACCCATATCATAACAATTGACTTCTTACCATTCAGTAGATCAACCAACTCCAAAGTATTATTGTTCTCAATAAGTTCCAGTTCCTCCTTCATAGCACAAATCCATTTTGGATCACTTAAAACCTCTTCCGTTTTAACAGGTTCTGATTCGGCCATAAGTGAAAAATGGATGAAATCACCACCATCATTGACTTCACTATCTCAGAACAACTTATAATCTTATATTCTTTGAGGCATACCTCTTAGCCTTGCCTATCTTCTTACATTTTCTTCAATTTGAGCTTCAAAAACAGACATTTCTGCACTTACCATTTATGCAAAACCTAAACTTTCAAAGCTATAATTGGTTACAACTTTTATGTAACCGATTATAGGCTATTGTAGTGGCTTTATCTCCTTAAAAACGACATCTTGGCTGATCACAACCCTCTTGTTTGTTGTATCAAACAACTTGTAACCACTAGTAGAGTGATAACCTACAGGTATCATCATTTTCCCCTTATCATCCATTTTCTTTCTAAGCTTCCTTGAAACATGTCGATATGCCACAGAGCCAAAAAATACCAAATGATTCAGATTCAGTTTGAATCTCGACCGTGCTTTCTTTGGTGTTACCTTCTCAAACTTCTTTTTTGGACACCTATTCAATAAATAAGTAGTTGTGGATACCGCTTCTCCCCATAAATCTTTCAGCAAGTTCTTCCCTTTTAACATGTTTCTTACTATGTTCATCATCAAACATTTCTTCCTTTCAGCAACATTGTTTTCCTGCGGTGTATAAGGTGGTAAAACCTCATGTATAATCCCTTCTTGATCACAAAACCTCTCAAAGTCTTTTGAATACATATTCGCCTCCACCATCCGTTTTGAGTAATTTGAGCTTGTGACCGCTTTGCCTCTCAACAATGGAATTGAACTTGTTAAACATTTCAAATACGTCATCCTTTCTCTGGATTAGGTATGTCTATAACTTTCAACTATGATCTTTAACTAATGTGAAAAAATATCTATTACCACTAACGGAATCTACTTGCATTGGTCCACACACATCCAAATACACCACCTCAAGGAAATTATTGATTCTACAACCTGCATCCTTGTTCGATTTACCCTTATGTTTCTTTTCTTGCACACATTCTTAACGAGTTTCAGTTGGTATGTTGACCAATGGCAACCTCATTACCATTTTGTTTTTTGCAAGTCTTTGAGATCTTGAAAATTGAGATACCCAAAACTATAGTGCCATATCCACTCATCTCGACTTGTTGTTGTAGCATGACATCTATGTTGTATAACCTGTAGTTCAACCTTGAAGGTTTTATTGGCAGTCATATGAGCTTTAAGGGCCACACCCTATTTGCATCCATAATGTGCAACCCATTGTTTTCCATGTGAGTCTTGTAGCCATTATCAAGCAATTGTTTTCCATGTTGTTATTGTTTCGTAACCTATTGATGATAAATTCTCCTTCTATGATAGTGAAAAATATTGTATTTTATTCATCAAAATATTGTCTTTAAATCTTGGTTTCATCTCCTTGAGGTTCCTTCTTGTTCGTATTTCACTCTCTTGCAAAATAATCGAACCTTTGACACTCAAAGCACTTCTCCTTGCTTTTGCCAAACCTCTTCTTTTCACCTCTAAAGTTTACTTTACCACCATTTTTGTTGATGGTATCACCCCTTTGAAAAGTCGAATTCTTGGAACTTTAAGACTCTCTTCCACCAAAATTTTGAAAATCCCCTTTACTTTTCATGAGTCATTTTCCTTTCTATCTCTTATCCTTCTCGTTAAAGCGATCTTGCAAAGTGATC
Source organism: Lathyrus sativus (assembly GCA_963859935.3). Lineage (NCBI taxonomy): Eukaryota > Viridiplantae > Streptophyta > Magnoliopsida > Fabales > Fabaceae > Lathyrus > Lathyrus sativus. Next base: position 557,365,883 of record OZ012735.1, on the reverse strand, counting down.
TCTGTTAGAACAAGATTTATTTATGACATGTATTCCTTAGATTTTGATTATAACAAAGTATTAAAATAACAATGGTTATAATTGATGTGTGTTTCATGTATGCAGGTTCTAATACTTGAAAATATATATTTAGAACCTTATATATAAGGGTACACTTGAGAGAAGCTGAATGACTAGCTTCTAATAGTGTAGAATCTGAAGAACACTTTCTAAGTGATGTTTGGCGTAGACTCTGAAGCTAAAGGTCTTAGAATCAGAAGAAGCAACATAATTGTCTCTACACTTGGTGGATGTAATTTGGCTTCTGGTGATCATTCAGAGTTAGTAATAAAGCTGAAGCTATATGTACTGCAGAAATTAAGCTACATTGTCCAATCATTTTTCAGCTAGAGTCTTAGTTCACAAGGCTCAAGAAAAGTTGGAATGCTTTACTTATATCTACTATTAACGACTCTATAGTACAAGATCTCTTTGAAGACTCAATGGTTAAAAAAGTTACATAATGGACCAAGATCTTTTAGTGTATATATCTTTAACGTCTCTTGTACTATGGAGAAAGCAAAGATGCTTGATCAAGTTATCTCTCCAAAAGCTAGTATTCTGCTAATGTTGTATAAGTAGCTGAAGGTTCAAACTGAATATTTAATAAGGATCAAACTAATTGAGGAGTAACAAGATCAACAATTATCAACACAATCGAGTATGCAGGGTTTCTGTTGTAGGTTGTAATTGTAAAAGCCTTAAGATTTCTTAAACATTAAATATATTAGAAATCTTAAGAGCTTTAGGTCTTTGTTATGGTAAGTTCCCTGTACCTATGATATTTGTATCAAGTACACCTTGTTCCCTATTCTATTGAACATGTTATTTAGCAGTTTAGATCAAAGTCTCTCGCCAAGATGCTTGAGCCATGTAAGTTTCCTTCTATGTTCTAGATCATTGAAAATATTAATCAAGTAGATTGATTGAGCAAGCCAAGTATCTCACCAAGATGCTTGAGCCATGTAAGTCTCCTGCTATGTGCTAGAGCACTGAAAGTCTTAATCAGGTGGATTGATTGAGCAAACCAAGTCTCTCACCAAGATGCTTGAGCCATGTAAGTCTCCTGCTATGTGATAGAGAATTGAAAGTCTTATTCAATTAGATTTATTGAGAAAACCAAGTCTCTCACCAAGATGCTTGAGCCACATAAGTCTCCTGCTATGTGCTAGAGCAATGAAAGACTTAATTAAGTGGATTGATTGAGCAGAAGTCTCGAATCTATGGGATTCAAGCAAGGAAGTCTCGAATTAAGGGTGTCAGCAGAAGTCTTGAACCTAAGGGGTTTAAGCAGGAAGTCTTGGGTTTGTGGAACCTGAGACGTGAAGTTTTGAACCGTGGGTCTGAGTAAGAAGTCTTGGGCTAGAGGGCCTTGAGTAGGAAGTATTGGGTCTGAGGACCTGAGCAGAAAAGTCTTAGACTGAGGGTCTAAGCAAGTAAGTCTTGAATTTGTAGGACTTGAGCAAGGAAGTATTGAGCCTTAGGGGTTTAAGCAAGAAGTCTCAAACTTAGGTCTGAGCATTGTAAAAGTCTTGTGTAGAATGCATAAGCGATTGTAATCATATTTGGATTATAAAAAAATCTCTTGTGAAGCAAGGGGACTGAACTACTCTCATTTGGGAGGAACCAGTATAAACCTTTGTGTTTTTTGCTATTATTTATTTGCTTCTGCTAACATCTGTTGCGTGTATAACCAGAATGTGAACACCAGTTTAGATTCTGAACTCTGATCATATGCAAATTAAGAAAACAAAATACACAATTCAACCCCCATTTCTTGTATACTTTTCTCACCTTTAGTTGGTTTAAGGGCATGGTTTGTACATAACACATAACAGTGGGTAAAATAATGATCCAATGAGAAAAGTATGTATGTTACTTTCCTTTAAGAAGGAATCAAGTGCCACATGAAAAATATTACATTGATTTTCCTACCATCTCAAAGGGTGATTTCACTGAATTTAAATGATGGAAAAGTTAAATATATTTATAATTCATTCGACTTGATAAAAGGGATTTATGAAGGTATGTAGAATACCCTTGAAAAAGGTATTACTATAGAAGTTGATGGTGTAGGGACGATCAAAGTTTCAAAGTGTCTCTCACTAGCTCATAAGAAGCTTATTGAAAATATATTCAGAGGTAGATGCATTCTGGTAGGTACTCTATCTCGATTATGAGTATCAACATCATTGATACGTCTAATGCTCAGAATATCTTTGAATCTTTGTGCACATATTTGTGGGAATCAGTTATGAAGCTTGTCTAGTTACACTTCATCTAATCTTTCCAAGCAAATTTTGAGAAGATTGTTTTGAATTCAAACCTGTGGCCACAGTTATTCCAGAAGTCACACAACTTGATTTTACTATGCCTTGTAAGTTTATCTTATAATCTCCAAAGAAAAGAAATGAAATTAGATGATGAAAAGTTTTCTAAACCGATTATCTTTCCTAAATTCATTTGAAGGATACTTCCTATGGAATATTTGATGATGAGGAATTAACCTTCCTAATTAGAAGATTTCTTGAACTGACTGAATAAAACATGATATTTGTTTTTAGAAGAGTAATGTTAAATGTAAATTTTGACTTAAAATGAACCATCATTCTTGTCACTTTTCAACTCAATTCTCATGTTTTCATATATTTAATTCTTGTTCTTGTGTGATTCTTCAATTACATTGCAAATATCTTTGCATTATTTGATGTGTGTGTTATTGTGCATAAATTAGGCATAAAACATCAATGAGTAAGACATAAAAGATTGGAAAAGGAAGCCAAAGAAATGTGAAGATTCTGCAATGTTTGATGGGTGAATAGTAGTGAGAAGCCAGTGAATGTTTGTTGGGCGAAGTATCAAAAAGATCCCAGCAAGGAGGAAACCTTGGAAGTCAATAGCTAAAGGACCCAAAGTTCGTTGTGTGAACTTGTAATGATGTAGTTCGCAGTGCGAAGAATTGCTTGCACTATGAACTCATATATTTTCTAAGGGTGGTTTAATTGTTCCTGAGGCACTTCAGGAGCCAAAAAGGGGAATTTTCTAGGCGAATAGGTAGTTCGCAGTGTGAAAATGACAGATTTTGTAAATACTAAATACGCACTTTTCTTGCTTTTTAGAAACATATGACATATTTTCAGATTAAAACTTTATCTCTCTTCATTTCAAGCATATTTTAAAGAGAGAAACTCAACGTAAGAGGGAGAAGGTAAGATCTTCAATCTCTCATTGGATTTGGATGTAATCTTTTGATACCTTATGTATTTTATCTAATTTATGTATTGTGAACTAGTTTTGATTCTCTATTGTTGATTGTCTTTGATTGTTTATTTATGGGTCTTGAAAAACTCTTTTCAAATCTTTGATCTTATATTTTCATCTATCAATGAGCAAACTTTTGACATGGTTTTGTAAGTTGATATTCATTTGCATCATTTCTATTTTATTATGTTGATTGAGTAGCATGAGTAGGATAAATATGGTAAAGACCACACTAACTTTCTTGACGTGGACGATATTGTAAGGGTGCTTGATAATAGAGATGAGAAACTTGTTCACATACATTTGGCAGATTAGGTGAATGCTTATAAAAAGGGTAAATCATGTGTACGTATTGTGATTAATGCATTATATATGAATCAAATCATTAGTTTGATATGGATGTTATAGTAATATCTATTAGGTCTAAACTCTAGACATAAACATTCACGTGAGTATTAGTTCTTAATGCTCTGTATTGGTTTTATTGTGTGCGATATCACCGATGAGACAATATGGTTAACCTCTCGACTTTGCGTTAGACATAACCTCTGTTGTGGGTGATACATGATGATATTAGACGAACGTTTGAATTTTTTATAACATGATTAGAAGAAGGCATGTGTTATCAATTGATGAGATCCAATCCCAACAAGGTTCCGCTTATATTTTCATCTTTACTTTATATTTTTCGTCTTTATATTTTATGCTTTATTTATGGTCCTCTGATCTTTTAACTAATTTAATCAAAATAAGCTTAGAAATATAGAAACCGTTGAACGGCGTTCTATCCCTTGCACCGATCCATGTGGAGACGATATAAACCCCGAAGGGAATTCCTTCAAAACTAAATTTTTGCTTCTTGCCACTTTATTGCAGTTTGAAAAAATGGCATTGTTGCCAAGGATTGGTGTTTAGATATTGAAGTGCATTACGATAGTTTCTATATTTTTTTTAGCTTTGTACAGTTGTTTATATAGTATATATTATTATATCCTTTTACGTTTTCTCAAGTGTTTGTAGGAATATATGATGAGAAATTCTTCTAGATTGGTTGCTATTAGTATAAACGTATTCAATGAAGATTCTCCTGACTTTGGATGCTGATGTTAGGATGTTAAGTGTGGTGAATGCAAGCAAGGTAAATTGTACCACTTTATAGAATGTTAGAATGATTTAAGAATTTTTTGCTTTGTGTAAATATGTGTTTTTTTTCATTCTGCAACATGTTTGAATGCTTGTTTCACTTAGAACCAAAAACCACAATTTGTGAGAAACCTCCATTATTTACTAAACACTTGGATGACTGATACATTTGTTTAATTCATTTGATTCATTCTTTATCTTTTGATTATTATCATTTTGTAAAAGCATTGGAAATGATCAAGTCAATTGTTTATATTGAGCACAACCGTATCCAAACAGTAACTTACCTGTGAGTAGTGAGTATTCGTTAACCCCTTTGGGCCCAAATAGTTTAGATCTCATTTTAGTGAAGAACTTGGTTTATGTACATGATTTGGAAGTATAGTTCTCCATTGAATTTTGTGAGATTCTAAAAATTTCTTCTTGAATGTTTGAACATTGTTTTAAATTGATTTCCTTGCATTAAAAGCAAGAAACATTCACATGAGATTTTGTTGAATTCAAGTTGGGGAGAATGTAAAAGAAGAATGGTAGGTTGCTAAAACTTTTGAAAAATTTCAAGCAAGTATGAAAAGAAAAAGTGTGAATATGAATGTGAAAAACAAAAGAAAAAGAATGCTTGTTTGAAAAAGAAAAATAGAGAATGAAATGATTATGCATAAGGAAGTTTAAGAAGGTTTATAATTGAGAAAAAGAATGTGGTGAATGAAGTTGGGATGTGTAAATACCTTGTATATTGTATGTTTCTTTTGCATTGACATTTTCGGTTCCATGGCCTCTAGAAATGACTCTTTGTTATAAATCCGACCAAGCTACAACCTTAAAAGCCCCTAGTGATATCTTGCTTCCATGTTTTTATTTTTGACTGAATAGATGAATGTATGAATTATATTGTTATTAACATTGTTTGTCAGGTGAGTGAAATTTCCCCGCGATTGCAAACACGTTAATTTCTTCATTCTTATTTTGAAGAGGAGTGTTATAGTGATTTGAGTATGAGAATTTAGTTGTTATTTGAAACAATGCATGATATTTGTTTAAGAACTAAATTCTTTGTCATTTCTTGATTTTATTTGGCGGTGAACATTTCTTGTGCGTATTTTCATGCTTGACCAAATCCTCTTATTTGAGAAAATTTCTCTTGTATGAATTTGATCTGTTATCCCTTTCTTGGTTGAATCGTATGCTTGAGCAAATCCTCTTGTTTGAGAAACTTTCTGTTGTTTTCATGAGGGGAATACTTTGCATGAGGACAAGCAAAAATCTAGTTGGGGAGAGTTTTTTAAGTGTAAATTTTGACTTGAAATGAACCATATTTCTTGGCCATTTTCAACTCATTTCTCATGTTTTCTTAGATTTAATTCTTGTTCTTGTGTGATTCTTCAATTACATTGTAAATACCTTTGGATTCTTTGATGTGTGTGTTATTGTGCAAAAATTAAGCATAAAACATCAATGAGTAAGACACAAAAGATTGGACAAGGAAGCCAAAGAAATGTGAAGATTTTGCAATGTTCGCTGGGCGAACAGTAGCGAGCAGCCAGCGAATTTTCGCCTGGCAAAGTATCAGCAAGGTCCCAGCAAGGAGGAAACCTTGGAAGTCAGTAGATTAAAGACCTAAAGTTCATTGTGTGAACTTGTAGCGATGTAGTTCTCATTGCGAAGAATTTCTTGCACGGCGAACTCAGATAGTTTCCAAGGGCGATTTAACTGTTCCTGAGGCACTTCAGGTGCCAAAAAGGGGACTTCACTAGGCGAATAGGTAGTTCGCAGTGTGAACATAACAGACTTTGTAAATGCTATATCAGTACTTTTATTGCTTTTTAGAAACATATGACATATTTTCATATCAAAACTTTATCTCTCTTCATTTCAAGCATAATTTAGAGAGAGAGAGAGAGAGACTCAAATTCTAAGAGGGAAAAAGTAAGATCTTCAATCTCTTGTTGGGTTTGAATTTAATCTTTTTGTACCTTATGTATTTCATCAAGTTATAGTAAATTTGTGGCAAAATAACCTTTTTCGTCCCTTAACTTTAACTCGGGGTTCAGTTTGGTCCCTTATCTTTAAAAAGTGTCAAGTTGGTCCTTTAACTTTTAAAATGGTGTCACGTTTATCCTTCTGTGTGTTGCCGTTAGTCAAACTTTGAAAAACAATGCCACGTTTGTCCATTGGTTCTGCTGACATGGATATGAAGTGTCTTAGAGGAAGAAAAATCAATCTAATGTTTCCATTACCCACCATTATCCAGAAGAAGGCACGATACAACGCTTGGAGAAGTGTAACCATATCTTGATCACTTGGAGAATTCATTGAATCATTGAAGACAATTCATGGTTTGCAGACGCGAATATTCAAGACGCGGAGGATTGAGGGCGGAGGATTGAAGACGATTCAAGAGACATAATCAAAAGGTTAGTTCATTTCTCCCTGATTTAGGGTTTTCTGGTAGAGGTTCAGATTTAGGGTTTATGTAAATTTGTTAGTGTAAACTCTAATTATTTACATGATATAATTAGGTATCATGGATGAATACATAACTCTTAAAATTCATCATAGTGGTGAGTTCACAGATGAAGGTCGTAGTGTATATGAGAATGGAGTAGTAGATGATTTAAGGATATATGTAGACAAATGGAGTTATTTTGAGCTCGTTGGTGTATTGAAAGACTTAGGTTATATGTGTCGCTACTGCGAAAATCGGCGCCGGCTGAACAGAAGAGTCGCCACCGTGCATTATTTATCCCATGGGAGGGAAAGGAAACGCTCAGAGTAAACCTCGCACAACACGAGAAAGGTATGGTCGTCGCAACCAAAACCTGGATTCGGGAGTCGGTTACGCAAGGGGAAGGTATTAGCACCCCTCACGTCCGTCGTACTCGACGGGATCCACGCTTGTTTTCGGGTATGGATTGTTATTCTATCTATTCTACAGGTCAGGGGTTAAAAGGAAAGAAAATGAAAATAAAAATGACTCGGCAAAGTATCGCACTTTATGCCTACGTATTCCCGCCTGGAACGAGAAATCAGAGTCAACGTAGTTCGCCTACCTACGGGAAAGGAGGGGAAGGTTGCTCGCTAGGATATCGTATCCTATGCCTACGTACTTTCATACAGCATGAAAGATCAGAGCAAACGTAGTTCGGGCCACGTACGACACAAGTCTGTCTGTTGTTTTTTATGAAAAATCTCACCTTAAACAAGGGTTTTCTTATTGCAAAAGGTTGATGTCTGTTCAAATCTTTTGACGGAAGAAATGAATTAATCTCTATTATAACCTTTATTAATGTTTTTCTGTTGTTTTGAAGGAAGAAGAGATGACACTCTACAAATCCTAGGGTTAAAAGGGAATAAAATCTACCCTAATGTTATCATGCATGGGTTAACTCCTAATGTCTATCACATCCTCCCTTGAACAAGGAAGAATGGAAGTCCTACGGGAAAGGAAACGAAAGGAAGAAACGGAAATACAAGTAATAACCGCATACAAGTGAACATGAATATAGCAATGGTAAATGCAATGCAAAGGAGGGAGGAAGGTTCATCTCAACCTCAAGCCCATTCATGGATGGAATAAGAAAATATCAAGTGATCATATGCAAAGAATCGAGTGAAAACTCCGAATGAAACGCGTAATCCACTATTTGGAATCGCAACGTGCTATCATGCAAAAAAGTCGATAATCGGGCAAGCTACACATACAAATAACATCCACCTAAGGGGTATTCAAATACCTCTAGCCTATCTATAATAAGAAATATAAACCACGGCATCCACCACGCAAACACAAATCGGCCGTTGGAGCCTTAACAAAAATAAAGTCCGTTCGGAAGTCCAAATTACAAGTTCGAATACAAAATATGAGAAAAATAGAAAAAAGTGCTAAAAAATTCAAATAAAAATCTCCAATGCCCTACATCAAGCCACAAACCAGGGGTGAGAGATACCACAAAAATATCCAAAGATAAATGGTCAAACAAGATGAAAACATTGCAAGATATCTCATGTATACCAAAGGAAAGATTAAAGTGGAGCATGTTAAAGAAAGCATCCAAAACCAATTAAAATGGTACAATAAAATTCCCACAAAAATATATCACAATACCTCAACGTGTGTATGAGATCCCTGCAAAAGGATTGACATTTAAATTGTGTTTTGATAGGTTAAAGAAATTCAACAAAATGATAGCACCAGCATTGGCCTTTTTATGACGACCCAAATGTAAAAAATCCAAAGAAAATGTCAAAAAATGGTAAAATTATAATTCCAGTTTTATTAAATCCTAGACATCTTAAAGATTCAGCACAAAAAAATGGGGATCAAAAAGACTAATTTTCTTATTTTTTATGATTATTTGAAGTCAGCATATAAAACAGAAAATATAAAAGAAAGTACATGAAAGCATATAAATGTGAGAAACAAGTAATATAAATGAAATAAAGTCAAAACCGTGCAAGTCAGGGATCGAACACACGCGTGGGGAGGGGGATAGCGTTGAGTGGGCGCTGACTGGATAAATGAGGGCGATGTGGACGGTGACGTGGACGCGTGGGAGGCGTTGGATGCGAGGACTTGTCAACTAGTCAACCAAGATCTAACGGACAACATGTTTCTTCTCCAAATTGAATATTTTTTCAGCACATGAATAGTAACCCGCAGCACTATTCACATGGATTTTTGGCCACTTTGAAGCACCATAACTCCATCAATAATTATCCGTTTCGCACAAAATTTTAGTCAAACTTGAAGGAAAAAATTTAAGGAATCCAAATATGGTCTTAGATTTTCTTGAAACTCTCTCTAACTCCCAAAATGTGGCACCTCAAGAAAAACTCAAGAACCAAAAATTGTCATAAAAACCATCTTTTTTGTACTAGAATCCATGTAGGAGATGAGAGCAATGTGATGAAACAACAATAATGCAAGAAAGACTCATAAATCATGAGTTATGTCGAATTCTTTATACCTTGGAAAAATGAATTATGGAGCTTTAATGGAGCACGAATTTCTTTGGAAAAAAGTGTAGAAACCTTCAATAATTCTTGGTAGAGGTATTAGGATCAAAGAAAATGCTTGAATTGGTGAGGAAATGAAAATCACTTTTGCACTTGGAGCTCACTTTTTCATGTTGATACAACCATGGAATTGCACTAAAATCTTCTCAAAAATTGATGGAAAAATCCTATGTAGTATATTGAATTAATTGGTAATGAGAAAGGATCAAAAATGGAGAGAAAAAGGATTGAAAAAAAAATGGAAATTCAAACATGTGAAAGTGTGGGAAAAAATGGAAAAATGATGGAAAAAATTCAATATGATTTGCAAATGGATTCAACATCAACTATCACCAACCTTTACTCTTAATGATCTCAATCCAATATATAGATGATGATTAACAAACTTAGAGGTTTCTAGAATAATCTTGGAGGATTCTAGAAAGTTGTGGAAATTTCATGAACTTCTCATGCCATGATACTTTGAATATCTCTTATCTCATGCTTGCACCTTTCCAAACTTATGTCAAAATCTCCTTACATGATATATGGGAAGTGTATGTAAGCTCCTTGCCTTGAAAATTCATCTTGTGCCAAGTTTTCTATACTTGCCTTATTATGCAAGTAACAAAAATACAAAGCAAGTCCAATTTTTAAACCCTAACTCAAAAAAGTGGCTGAACCAATGTCTTTAAAATGATGTTGGGAATCAATTTGGTATATTGGATGACCCATATTGGACTTGTAGATCTCTCAAACCATTTTCCAACTTGAACTTTTGCAAGTTATATGCCTTTTTTAAGTCATTTTTCACCAACTTTTATCAAGTCTTGTTCCATGCATTTCCAAACTTTCATGACTTCTTTTCTTGACTTAAAATGTCATTTTGAGCAACTTTGATGTTGGTAAGTTTTTCATTTGAAGCTCCCTTGTATGAGTTTTAGGTATAGGCTAAGAATGACCTGTAATCACCAGATGACCAAAATACCCTTTGCTTGCCAAGACCATAAGTAGAGTTCCACATATCATATGAAGGCATACCATACCATTCTAGAAATCTAAGACAATGAGGAACAATTCTTATGTTGACCAGAAATTCATTTGAAATATCCTTGAGGGGTAAAAATTGCTTGGAAGTCAAGTCACTTTCACAGACAAAACTTCAGATACCTCAGATGACCTGTAACTTGCAAGGACCATAACTTGAGTTCTATAAATCTCCTTGATGTCTTCCACCACTCAAATTAAAGGTTTTGAGATCCTATACAAGTTTCATGTTGGCGAAGGATACATTTGAAGCTTGCATTTTGACTTATCTTGCTTGGAAGTTTGTCCTAAACTAGGGAATTTTACACAGAAACCCTAATTTAGAAACTCCCTTCTCCTTGATTTCTCTTGAATTCTTCTTAGCATAACAACATATCCTAATTCTTCATGTCAAATTATGAACCCCACATCTCTCCAATAGCCCTTAATTCCTTTCAATCAGTCAATTGACCTAGAGTTGACCCAGGGTTGACCCAGATGAAACCCTAGTTGACTGTCTTCAACTGTAATTCTTGTGACTTCACCAATGATTTGTCTCCTTCTCCAAATGACTTTCTAAGTCCTCCAAGATGTCTAGATACTCCCCATGCTCAGCCCACAGCTCACCATTTCTTTGTTGATCCTCAGACACCCTCAGTTAGGAGATAGATGAACTGCTTGATCCATTGACTTGATAGCTTCCAAATTCTTTTCTGATGACTTGAATGAGGTTGAATCAGGATAATAACCTCTTGATAGGCCTCTAGAGATGAGAATAATGATTGGTCCCCTGTTAGCCGACTTGCTATGCTTATGCTATGCAGATGAGTAACCTATGTACATGGCCCTATATGCAAATGCTAATGCAATTGAAACATAAACCAAGTGAATAAGGTTGGGCAAATTTTTAGGGTGCAACAATATGGAGTTTGAAACAATATTTTACAAGGATCCTCAATTTGGGATGAATCCACTTGTTGATGAAAATGGTGCTTTAGAAATTGCAAATTTGTATAGGGTGCACCAAAATGTTGATAGTTATATTGAGCACACATTGTCTCAACCTGACTACTGTGATGTTGTTGTTGATGAAGTTGATGAGGACCCTGCTGAAATTGTAGATGAAGTCGAGGAGTTACTTAGTCAACTGCATGATGAAGTTGTGAAAGTTGAACAAAACATTGTTGGGTTGGAGGAAAGTGATGTTAGCGTTGATGAAGCCACTGTTGGGTTGGAGGAAGGTGACGTTAGAGTTGATGAAGCCACTGCTAGGCTAGAGGAAGGGAATCCTGCAAGGGATGTTAGAGTTGATGAGGATCCTGCAGTGGATGAACATACTGTTGGAGTTGAACGATGGAATCCTATAGGGGGAAGAAGGTTATGTTGGAGCTGAAAAAGGAAATCATGCAGGGGAAGAAGGTAATGTTGGAGTTGAAAAAGGTAAAGTTGCAGTGTATGATGACTTAAGTTTATCATCTGATGATAGTGTAGATGAGGACTACAATTATGATAGCACACAAGATGTTGCTTTTCAGGATGAGTCTGATGGGTGTGATGAGATTGAGGAGGATGAACTTGATACCCTAGTTGGTCATGAAAATGATGGTAAAAGGAGTGACAATGACAGTGAGGACATGCAAAGTGGTTGTGACAGTGATGATAGCAGTGGAGTTATAAGAAAAAAACATCCAATTTTTAGACAGCCAAAAGACATGTCAGATTACAAGTGGGATGTGGGAGTGTACTTTAGTTCAAAGGGTGACTTTAGGGAAGCAATAACAACTTATGCTGTGCAAATGGTAGAGACCTAAGGTTTATAAAAATGAAAGAGTTAGGGTAAAGGTTAGATGTAAAGTTGGTTGTGAGTGGGAGGCTTATTGTAGCAAGTTGTCAAATGAAGACACTTGGCAACTCAGGAAAGTAATTGACAAACACAGTTGTAGTAGAGAGTATAATGTGAAGCTGATGAGTATAAAGTGGTTGAGTAAAAGAATTCAAAATAGCTTGAAAAACAATCTAAGGTTGAGTATAAAGGATATCAAGGAGAAGGCACAAAAAAAGTGGAATGTTGGGGGTCAACAAAACCAAAGCTATAAGAGCAAGATTTGTAACTAAAGACTATGTTAATAGTTCCTTTTTAGGAGATTCCACAAGGGTCTATGACTACTGTCATGAACTGTTAAGAGCCAATCCAGGGTCAACAGTTAAGCTCAATGTTGATCCTGTACAAGTAGGTGTTGAGGATGAAATACCATATTTTAGAAGGCTTTACATATGTTATATTGTGTGTAAGGAAAGCTTTAAGTTGTGCAGGCATGTAATAGGTCTAGATGGGGGTTTTCTTAAGGGGTTGTTGTTGAAGCTGTAAAGCAGCAAGCACAAATATTATTTTCGGAAGAATTTCCTCCGGGATTTATCGTCTCCACAAAGATCAGTGTGAGGGAAAGAATTCCGTTCGACAATCTCTACGTCTCTAAGCTTGGTTTTGAATGGTTTGGGATAAAAATTCAAAAGGAAAAACATAAAACAAGAAGATAAGTACATTCTTAAGAAATGAGAAAACTCGTCAGGAGTTGTATTTCGTTCTACCCATCATGTACTAAAAAATATATGGATCAAATGCACGCAACCTAATTTGCTCGTCAATATCATCACGTATCACTCACAATAGAGCTTATCTCTAACGCAAAGTCGAGAGATCAACCGTACCGTCTCATTGTTGATCTCTCACACAACTCGATAACACGGAGCATTAAGAATCGATACCCACGTGAATATTAGTCCTAAATCTATCTCTAGCATTTAGAATCTAATAGATGTTCATCTTAGATCGAGTTCGAACAGTATATGTCTATAGCAATCCAAACCCGCTTAGTAAAAAATCAAGATAAGCATCGATAAAGAGTTGTAAAAGATATTTTATACAAAGATCCATAAATATACATACAATCAAGGTAAACTTACATGCAAAACCCCAACAAAGGAAAAATACAATCACCAACTTTTATCAAGTCTTGTTCCATGCATTTCCAAACTTTCATGACTTCTTTTCTTGACTTAAAATGGCATTTTGAGCAACTTTGATGTTGGGGAGTTTTTCATTTGAAGCTCCCTTGTATGAGTTTTAGGTATAGGCTAAGAATGACCTGTAATCACCAGATGACCAAAATACCCTTTGCTTGCCAAGACCATAAGTAGAGTTCCACAAATCATATGAAGGCATACCATACCATTATAGAAAACTAAGACAATGAGGAACAATTCTTATGTTGACCAGAAATTCATTTGAAATCTCCTTGAGGGGTAAAAATTGCTTGGAAGTCAAGTCACTTTCACAGATAAAACTTCAGATACCTCAGATGACCTGTAACTTGCAAGGACCATAACTTGAGTTATATAAATCTCCTTGATGTCTTCCACCACTAAAATTAAAGGTTTTGAGATCCTCTACAAGTTTCATGTTGGCCAAGGATCCATTTGAAGCTTGCATTTTGACTTATCTTGCTTGGAAGTTTGTCCTAAACTAGGGAATTTTACACAGAAACCCTAATTTAGAAACTCCTCTTCTCCTTGATTTCTCTTGAATTCTTCTTAGCATAAAAACATATCCTTATTCTTCATGTCAAATTATGAACCTCACATCTCTCCAATAGCCCTTAATGCCTTTCAATCAGTCAATTGACCTAGAGTTGACCCAGGGTTGACCCAGATGAAACCCTAGTTGACTGTCTTCAACTGTAATTCTTGTGACTTCACCAATGACTTGTCTCCTTCTCCAAATGACTTTATAAGTCCTCCAAGATGTCTAGATACTCCCCATGCTCATCCCACAGCTCACCATTTCTTTGTTGATCCTCAGACACCCTCAGTTAGGAGATAGATGAACTGCTTGATCCATTGACTTGATAGCTTCCAAATTCTTTTCTGATGACTTGAATGAGGTTGAATCAGGATAATAACCTCTTGATAGGCCTCTAGAGATGAGAATAATGATTGGTCCCCTGTTAGCCGACTTGCTATGCTTATGTTATGCAGATGAGTAACCTATGTACATGGCCCTATATGCAAATGCTAATGCAATTGAAACATAAACCAAGTGAATAAGGTTGGGCAAATTTTTAGGGTGCAACAACTGCCCCTATTCAAGCGGCTTGGACCCGATTGGGTGAAGAGCCCGGAGCCTTCAGACATTCGCGGTACGAGACGGTTGAATACTAGGAACCCAGAAATTTGCCAACCGCAGAAATAAATTGCGCCACTGCTTGGGGAACGACATTCATCAGCTGAATTTAACTGTTACGGCAACCCACTGATCTCGTGCGACCGTGCTGGGGATTCTTCTCATCATCCTGAAAAAGATTGAATCATCAGAAACTTCGTCCTTTGCTTGTCCACGTCAGGACTCTATCTGCTGTCAACTCGGAAAAAACTTCAACAACTTTGCTGGGGACGGCTCGTCTGCCTTCTCGTCAGAGATAAATCGTCCACGTTAGGAATAAACTCTTCCACGTTAGGAATACCACCGTCCACGTTAGGACTCACCTTTCCACGTAAGGAATAACCGTTCCACGTTAGGAATAATACTGTCCACGTTAGGACTCACCTTTCCACGTAAGGAATACATCGCTTTTCCCCGTCAGGGGTGACTTTTCTCTGCTTTGTCAAACTCTTCCACGTAAGGAATACGTCTTCTTTTGCTTTGTCCATGTAAGGACTCTTTCTTTTTCCACGTTAGGAATCACAAATTTTCCACGTAAGGAACCCCAATCTTTCCACGTGAGGAATACTATATCAATCTTTCTTTCCACGTTAGGAATGCTTCTTCTTTCCACGTAAGGAATACCGTTTATTCTTTCCGTCCATGTCAGGACTAAACTTTCCACGTAAGGAATCTATTTTCTTCTTCCACGTTAGGAATAACTTCTTTGATCTGTCCGCGTCAGGACTAAACTCTTCCACGTCAGGAATAATCTCTTTCTTTCCACGTCAGGAATCAATCTTGATATGTCCGCGTGAGGACTCAATCTTTCCACGTAAGGAATAAACTCGTCTTTCCACGTAAGGAAACTATTTTTCTTCCACGTAAGGAATGCTCTTGATATGTCCACGTAAGGACTCTGATCTTTCCACGTTAGGAATCAAACCTTGATCTGTCCATGTCAGGACTAAACTTTTCCACGTAAGGAAACACCTTCTCTTTCCACGTCAGGAATCAACTTCTTTTCCATCTGTCCGCGTCAGGACTAAACTTTCCACGTAAGGAATCACCATTTTTCCACGTAAAGAATAAGACTTCATCTGGATCTGTCCGCGTCAGGACTAAACTCTTCCACGTTAGGAATGCACTTGTTTCCCCGTAAGGAATCCATCTCGATATGTCCGCGTAAGGACTCAATCTTTCCACGTAAGGAATACCAACTTCTTTCCACGTAAGGAAACATTGTCTTTCCACGTAAGGAGAACATCGTCCACGTTAGGACCCACCTTTCCACGTCAGGAACACCATCTTAATCTGTCCACGTAAGGACTCCAATCTTTCCACGTAAGGAATGATCTTGATCTGAATCTGTCCACGTCAGGACTAAACTTTCCACGTAAGGAATCTACCTTCTTTCCACGTTAGGAATCTCCTCTTGATATGTCCGCGTAAGGACTCTAATCTTTCCACGTAAGGAATCAATCTTGATATGTCCGCGTGAGGACTCAAATCTTTCCACGTAAGGAATCTCCATCTTTCCACGTTAGGAACACAATCTTAATCTGTCCACGTAAGGACTCCAATCTTTCCACGTAAGGAATATGATCTTTTTCCACGTAATGAATACGTTATCAATCTGTCCATGTAAGGACTCTGGCTTGATATGTCCATGTAAGGACTCAAACTTTCCACGTAAGGAAACAACTTCGTTCCACGTCAGGACCCATGTTTCGTCTTGATTTGTCCACGTCAGGACTCAGGCATCTTCGACCCGCTGGGGAAATACAACTTGTCCACGTCAGGACTCACTTCTTCATTGGTCCCGAACCACAAACTTCTTAGCACTGACGTGACAGCGACTTTGAGGCGGACTCTACTGGGGATATCTGGAAACCAAACTACCGGATGCCTGTTCTGATGCCCGGAGGCCACTTCTGAAATTCTGGTTCATGAAACCTTTTGATGACAAATAACTCTGCTTGGGAGTAAAGAGACTTATCCTGGTAACTCTGTGGGGAATACTGCCGAAACTGACATTATCATTGAATATCCCATGCCGAGATCTTGAGTGTTTGGTAGTTCATTTGAGCAAGTGCTCTCCCCACCTGCTGGGATACCGGAACCGCTTCAGCAAAATAAATGCTGAAGATAATGCCAACTCCGCTGGGGATAGCCAGGTGCTACAGAATTATTCCAGCAAAATAAATGCTGTAAGAGTGAAGTCGACTCAGCTGGGAAATTAGGAACTTAAACCAAACACCTTGTTGAAGTGGCATCCTGCTGGGGAATATAACTCTGCTGGGGAATAGCAGATGTGCACAGTACGATTGGATTTCTGCTGGAGAGTGAACTGATATTACACAGTATCCCTGACAAAATAAATGCCAGGACCCACAACCAACTCTTCTGGGGAGAGTCTTAATCTTCGATTTCTACTGGGGGGAAAGAACACTTGCTGAAAGGAGAGAACTCCGCTTCGGGGATACTAACATGCCCAGCTTGCCCCTGAATCTGCAACAGTTTTGGAATGGACTCTACAGTCTTTGTATCCTGACGACCAGACATGGACGGCTTCTACATTTCGGACCTCGAAGGGGTGTTTCAAGAACATAACTTTCGTGCTTCTAGGGTGACATGCCCCGGTCTCGCAACAATTTTTTGTCTCTGATCGACTGTGTCGTGGAGCACTGCCCATAGCTATGAGAGATTTGCCAAATCTTGACCTGACTGCCCCGGATTTACTGATTCTAGGATGACCGACTCTACCTGAATTAATCAGTATAGCTTGCCCCAGTTCACGAAATATTTGGGCATTCTGCATTTTATCCTGATCATACCTTCCACTGTAGGAATCTTTCCTGTCGGCATGCGCTTACTCGCAAGTAACACAAGTTGTTCTGCATAAAAGATATATTAAACGCAATGCATATGACAGTTTCAAAATCCAAGTCTGTTCACTAAAAAATTTTGTGACATGTAATGAATCAATTATCAAAATGTCAATATGAAAGCTGGTAAGAGGAACCCTTTTAGGAGTCAGAATCGACGAGATCTTTACTGACGTATGCCCTCGGACAAAACCTGTTTCAATTAGGACTTTTGCGGGTTGTAACGTGGTCAGGTTCACGGTTAACAAGGAAAGAGATAGGCTCAAAATTTATTTCGACCCACCCATTCTTCGTGATGTTCTCCAATCCTATGTTCAGCTAATCTGACTTCAGCGTTCACCTATTAGAGGTGGAATGATAGGAGTGATGGTTCAGGATACCACGCGTTTTTCTTTTTTGAGTGACGGTCATTTGCTTTTCGTCTTTGGGTGCCTAGAATCACACGACTTTTGTCCTTTTCGAGTATTTGTTCTTTTCTTTGACAATCCTTTTCGTCTTTCATTTTTTTTCGTTCCCTAACTTTTGCCTGGACTGAGTATCTTTTGAGATTCTTTTGATTTTCCAGTCCAGCGGGATGCCCCTGTTTTTGCCTAAGTCATTTGTTTTCAAGTTTTGACTTAGCGGGCTCTTGATTCTTTTCACTTTTCGTTCTCTTTTTTTTTTTGAACAAGTCGTGTGACACTGGTTTGTCTGACTTCTTGTGGAGTAATGTGACTGTTTCACTCTTTGTCGGCAAGGTTTAACCATTGCGGTTCTTTAGGCACGACTTATACAAGTGTGATTTATCCTCAACCGGACACTCTTTCCACGATTCGAACGCTTGGTCAAACTAACTGACACCTACCCTGCCCCGGGTTAAGATTTGGGGTTTTTTCATTTTCGAAAAGAACCTCCTACTACTGGCTCGAAAGGGGTTATCAAGGGATTACCTTCCTTATATCTCCAGTGTTTATGGATTGAAACAATGTCTGTATTTCATCAACAAGTTTTTTATCCAAAAGCATACGATCGGAATATTATTCGTCATCTGTTTTCGTCATCCTCCCCAGATTCCTGCTAAAACAAGCATTAAGCATTAAAGCAAAACAAAGAGTGAACACGACTGGATTAATTCAAAACATGCATATTCATTTCGTTTATTAATATCAATTGAAAAACAACAAGTTTTAAGAGCGAAATTTGCAATTACACAGAAAAGAAACTACGAATGCGCGGACATGAACAAGATAACATGAAAAATGTCGGTGTCTCAGAACTGGACTTCCTACACTTTGACTTATTGGCGAGTCAACCATTCTCAGAAGCTATCATCAGGGGTAGTCTACTGCTGTCTCGATCTTCTTTCACCGGCCCGATCAAATCTGGGAAACCTTTTCATCACCCCGACTTTTGCTTGTCTATGGCTTTGCACCACCTTGGGGACCCTATCGGAGAAGTTAATGACCCTGCTGTCGATTAAATCTTGGACGTTATGCTTGAACGCGTGGCAACCTTCAATATCATGTCCGGGAGCCCCAGAGTGGAATTCACAGTGCCTGCTCGCATCATAGCCATCCGGCAGAGTGCCGGTTATTGGCGCCAGAGTTCTTTTCTCCACCAAGTTCAATCTTAGTAGTGTCTGTAACAAATCTGCGTACATTGAGGGAGGCTTCTCAAACACCCTCCTTGGCTTTTTTTCCCGAATTCTTTGCTGAGTCGTATACTGGCGTCTTGTAGGCTGCTGGCTTTGCTCGGACGTTTCCTTAGGCTCACGCATTATCATCCTTAAGTTCAACCCTGGCATTGGCAACTGTTGTGGACATGGGGACTTAGCTTCCAGTGGCTCTGGGATATACCTCGATTCATCTGCAACCTCTGGCGGAGAAATGGGAATATCAGTCCCTACAACTTTTATGCCCCCCGGTACAAACTCAATTATTTTCTCATCCAGCAAATCTTGAATCTTATGCTTAAAAGCTTTGCAGTTTGCAATGCTATGCCCCGGTGCTCCGGAGTGGAAGGCACAATGGGCGTTCAGGTCATAGTCTGGTGGCGGCTGCCCTGTCAGTGGAACCAAAATGCGGGGCTCAACCAGTTGAAGTTGGAACAAGAGTTGCACCAGCTGATCATAATCCACAGGGATCTCATCAAATACTCTGTTAGAAAACCTCATTCTCTTACCCCACCTCCTTGAGTTATCCTGCAAAATCAATTGCGACTGCTGACGAGGAGACTCCTGAGCTTCGAACCGTGGAGAGGGTCTCTTAAGCCTATCCTGCGTGGGTAATGGTTCTTCAGACCCCTGAGGAACAGATAAGCCAGCCGTGTCTTCCAACATTTGCCCTCCTTCTCTCCTGAGTACGTTCCTTAATACTTCAACCATCAACCCTATCTGTGCCTTCAGTCGGCAGTTCTCTTCTTCTAGCGTCTCTTGATTCGAGCGCAACTCTTGCATATCTTTCGTGAACTGCCCCAGCTGGCCTCGAACATCCGTTAATTCTGCTTGAACCTGTTTGATGGCTACCCCCACAAGTTGGCGTATGCGGCCTGGGAGAAAACCTTGATTCTCTAGCTGAGCAAAGTCGGCAGCCCTATCATCATCCCACGCAGTCAGAGGCTGCACCATGTTCTGCAACTATTTCTGACTCTCGGCCATGGCTTCCATTACCTGTATGAGCCGCATTATGTTGTCGTGCACCTCTTGCATCTCAGTCAGATCCTGACTCATGACTTCCTTGCTGCTGCTTCTGGTTGAATGCTAGGGAATTCTTCAGTCGATAATCCTGGGGGACCTGAGAGATACAGGAGATGAGCTACAGTTTAATAATTACCTGTAATGCAATATGAATATGAATGCAATGTGTGTGTCTGTGCATTAGGGAAATTCATTCCCCGATTCTAGTGTGGAGGTGCCGGTGCAGTGACAGTGCTAGCAATACAAAGATCGGAGCTGAATCGTAGAAAGCCTCATATATTGCTGAGAAAACTAATAGGCCAAGAATACAATATCACTGAGTACAATAAGAAGGCATGACCTCAACCAACAATCCTGGTGATGGTCAGCAATATGCAAATAAAGCATACAAGCTACTACATGAAGTGATCAAATCCTCCCAGAAGTCTGGTACTCTTCTAGAAATTTCTTGGTCTCCGGATGACTTGGTCGATCAAGCAGCCCTTCAACAAGTTGGTTTCTCTTCTTAAGAACACGGCGCACGTCTTCAGCAGTTTCTTCCCATGCCCCGTCTCCGAAGCGATCCTCTAGTTTACGCTTCTGAGACACGGCTTCATCTCTGCCTTTGATGGCCTTGTTCAGTGCGTTCTGGAGACTGTACCGGGTCATCACTTCTTCTTCACACTTCTTGATGCTGGATTTCAACTACTCTTCGAGGTCGGAAATTTGCTGCTTCAACTTATCTTCCCTCTTCTTATTGTTGGTGAGCGTAGCATTCCAAGTCTTATTGCAAGAAGAGATCTCTCGGTGAGTGATGTCAAGCGCTTTCTTCTTGGATTCAAGCATGTCATGGGAGCTTCTGAACTCTTGCCCCAGACGTTCGCGCTTCTTCCTCTCCTCAGTCAACTCATCCCCTAATCTGTTCATTAGCTCAATCTGCTGTTGGAAAGCATACACGGCCTTGTTTTTCTCACTGCGTACCTGGGCTAACTCTTGCTCTAACCCTTCATTGATCTTCATCAAGGCTTCTTTTTCTTTCACAACTTGCTCGTAGGCTTCCCGAGAAACAGTGGTTGGCTCTGCTACCGGAATAGGAACAAGTATTGGTACATCTGGGAATGGCATCCGCAACTGACTTGCTCTCTCCTGGACCCAAACTCTGTATGGTGCATAGGCATGACAGTCATTCTTTCCTAACAACGGCTTCCCTCTGCGGTTAATACGCGTCCAGGCATGCTGCAGCTTGGCCAATAACTCCCCCTTCAAGTCTCCGGTGAAGTACAGAGATTCCTGTACTTCTTCCTCCTTTGGCGGGTTCTTCAGCGCATATCCGAACTGACGGACCAACAGCGATGGGTTGTAGTTGATACACCCTTTTCTTCCAATCAGCGGGACATTAGGGTAACCAGAACAACTGAAGATAAGCTCGGATCCCAGCAGATCTCTATCAAACCATTCGACGTCTTCGGAAGATAGCCTCATCAGGCGCTCTGACCAGCTAGCGGTGGTTGCACTCTCCACAAAAGATCCCTTCATGGGAAGATGACTCTTGAACCACATATCCAGCAATGGTACACAGAAATGAACATTCTTTCCTCTTCCCTTCTCATTCTTGTAATGCAGTGAGTGGTAGAAATCTCCGAGCATGGTCGGTACAGGATTACCAGCGGCAAACAAGTAGAAGGCATCGAAGTCCACAAAATTCGGTACATTGGGAAACAATATTATGCTGTAAATGCACAGAGCCAGCACAACATTGAAGGCAATCTAACATCCGCTCTTAGCGTACTCTTGAGCTTTACCGATCAAGAACTGGAGTGAGAAGCCTGGAACTCCACGGGAAACAGTAGTCAACAGTTCAGAAGCATCCACATGCAAGGCTTTTGCCAAGTCTTCCGGCTTGGGCTTAATGCCCGAATGAATGAATGGAACCTGGTTCTGCACGGGTAACTCAGTAAACTCCACATACTCCTCAATGGTAGGCCCTATAATGAAATCAGCGAACGTAAAACATCTCAATGCGGGATCATAGAATTGCATTAAAGCGTACAGCCTATCTAGCTCTGTCTCCGTGGGTTTGCGCACCAATCTCAATAGTCTTCCATAGCTCATTCTGAAGCTCCTACGAACCTCCTCATCAGCCAGAGAGATCAACCCAAGCAGGGGAACAACATCAGGAGTAGGCAATTTGTAAGCAACTGTCCTTCTTAAGCTGGCCATGACCAATCACTCAGGAATCCGGACACTAGAACTAGGGAAATGCAAATGCACCTGCAGCACAGACACACGTTAGTGGGATGCAATGATGATGAGTATGTAAACAGAATGCAATGCAAGTAACATGCAACGGGGGCCAACTGCCGTAGCTGAATAGCCTGGACCATATCAAGAAGTCTCAGATAGATTCTCTAGAAGTCCTCAAACCCTGGTCTCAGATAGACCTAAAATCAAGCTCCAATAATGGTATCTGACAGATCTCAAACCATAACTCCAACTGGTCTCTGGCAGACCTCAAATCACATCTCCAACTGGTCTCTGACAAACCTCATAACCCTCCATAAATACCCAGGATCTCTGATCAAGAAATAACCGGTATCTGAAGGTCTAGTTACTTGCATAACCCCAAACCCTCTCACAGGTGGATGTCCTAGTAACTGACAAAGGTATGGCATCCTATGCGGTCGTCGGCGTCACAGACTTTCAGGGTTGATGATACGATTCCCAGAAGGAGTGGCATCATCAAATCCTGAAGAGGCCTCACTTAGCCAACTTCCAAATGATCGGTCCCCAGAGTCGACAATTCAACTAACCAGCAACCCACGCCAACCAAAGGAAGGGGCAGGAGGCCAACCAGAGGAACCTCGTCTGAGTGTAGATTTCGCGGGACACCAAAGCAAGCAAAGCAAGCGGGCGCCAACTAATCTCTACTCTAATTCTAGGTGCACTCAAGCCCAGGTCCGGCTTCTCACTCAATATCAGAACACCCGTCACACCCCAAGATACAGCAATAATAATCCATATATACAAAGCTGAAAATAAAGGTCAGAAATATAAATCCATACAAAATCCTCGACGGGAAAATAAGAGTTAAGATTGACTCTCTTAAGGGACGTTGGATCCCAAATGCATAAGAACTATCGCAGTCCTTAGCAGCCAGGGCACTACTCCCCAGCAGAGTCGCCAGCTGTCGCTACTGCCAAAATCGGCGCCGACTGAACAGAAGAGTTGCCACCCTGCGTTATTTATCCCACGGGAGGGAAAGGAAACGCTCAGAGTAAACCTCGCACAACACGAGAAAGGTATGGTCGTCGCAACCAAAACCTGGATTCGGGAGTCGGTTACGCAAGGGGAAGGTATTAGCACCCCTCACGTCCGTCGTACTCGACGGGATCCACGCTTGTTTTCGGGTATGGATTGTTATTCTATCTATTCTACAGGTCAGGGGTTAAAAGGAAAGAAAATGAAAATAAAAATGACTCGGCAAAGTATCGCGCTTTATGCCTACGTATTCCCGCCTGGAACGAGAAATCAGAGTCAACGTAGTTCGCCTACCTACGGGAAAGGAGGGGAAGGTTGCTCGCTAGGATATCGTATCCTATGCCTACGTACTTTCATACAGCATGAAAGATCAGAGCAAACGTAGTTCGGGCCACGTACGACACAAGTCTGTCTGTTGTTTTTTATGAAAAATCTCACCTTAAACAAGGGTTTTCTTATTGCAAAAGGTTGATGTCTGTTCAAATCTTTTGACGGAAGAAATGAATTAATCTCTGTTATAACCTTTATTAATGTTTTTCTGTTGTTTTGAAGGAAGAAGAGATGACACTCTACAAATCCTAGGGTTAAAAGGGAATAAAATCTACCCTAATGTTATCATGCATGGGTTAACTCCTAATGTCTATCACATCCTCCCTTGAACAAGGAAGAATGGAAGTCCTACGGGAAAGGAAACGAAAGGAAGAAACGGAAATACAAGTAATAACCGCATACAAGTGAACATGAATATAGCAATGGTAAATGCAATGCAAAGGAGGGAGGAAGGTTCATCTCAACCTCAAGCCCATTCATGGATGGAATAAGAAAATATCAAGTGATCATATGCAAAGAATCGAGTGAAAACTCCGAATGAAACGCGTAATCCACTATTTGGAATCGCAACGTGCTATCATGCAAAAAAGTCGATAATCGGGCAAGCTACACATACAAATAACATCCACCTAAGGGGTATTCAAATACCTCTAGCCTATCTATAATAAGAAATATAAACCACGGCATCCACCACGCAAATACAAATCGGCCGTTGGAGCCTTAACAAAAATAAAGTCCGTTCGGAAGTCCAAATTACAAGTTCGAATACAAAATATGAGAAAAATAGCAAAACGTGCTAAAAAATTCAAATAAAAATCTCCAATGCCCTACATCAAGCCACAAACTAGGGGTGAGAGATACCACAAAAATATCCAAAGATAAATGGTCAAACAAGATGAAAACATTGCAAGATATCTCATGTATACCAAAGGAAAGATTAAAGTGGAGCATGTTAAAGAAAGCATCCAAAACCAATTAAAATGGTACAATAAAATTCCCACAAAAATATATCACAATACCTCAACGTGTGTATGAGATCCCTGCAAAAGGATTGACATTTAAATTGTGTTTTGATAGGTTAAAGAAATTCAACAAAATGATAGCACCAGCATTGGCCTTTTTATGACGACCCAAATGTAAAAAATCCAAAGAAAATGTCAAAAAATGGTAAAATTATAATTCCAGTTTTATTAAATCCTAGACATCTTAAAGATTCAGCATAAAAAAATGGGGATCATAAAGACAAATTTTCCTATTTTTTTATGATTATTTGAAGTCAGCATATAAAACAGAAAATATAAAAGAAAGTACATGAAAGCATATAAATGTGAGAAACAAGTAATATAAATGAAATAAAGTCAAAACCGTGCAAGCCAGGGATCGAACACACGCGTGGGGAGGGGGATAGCATTGAGTGGGCGCTGACTGGATAAATGAGGGCGATGTGGACGGTGACGTGGACGCGTGGGAGGCATTGGATGCGAGGACTTGTCAACTAGTCAACCAAGATCTAACGGACAGCATGTTTCTTCTCCAAATTGAATATTTTTTCAGCACATGAATAGTAACCCGCAGCACTATTCACATGGATTTTTGGCCACTTTGAAGCACCATAACTCCATCAATAATTATCCGTTTCGCACAAAATTTTAGTCAAACTTGAAGGAAAAAATTCAAGGAATCCAAATATGGTCTTAGATTTTCTTGAAACTCTCTCTAACTCCCAAAATGTGGCACCTCAAGAAAAACTCAAGAACCAAAAATTGTCATAAAAACCATCTTTTTTGTACTAGAATCCATGTAGGAGATGAGAGCAATGTGATGCAACAACAATAATGCAAGAAAGACTCATAAATCATGAGTTATGTCGAATTCTTTATACCTTGGAAAAATGAATTATGGAGCTTTAATGGAGCACGAATTTCTTTGGAAAAAAGTGTAGAAACCTTCAATAATTCTTGGTAGAGGTATTAGGATCAAAGAAAATGCTTGAATTTGTGAGGAAATGAAAATCACTTTTGCACTTGGAGCTCACTTTTTCATGTTGATACAACCATGGAATTGCACTAAAATCTTCTCAAAAATTGATGGAAAAATCCTATGTAGTATATTGAATTAATTGGTAATGAGAAAGGATCAAAAATGGAGAGAAAAAGGATTGAAAAAAAAATGGAAATTCAAACATGTGAAAGTGTGGGAAAAAATGGAAAAATGATGGAAAAAATTCAATATGATTTGCAAATGGATTCAACATCAACTATCACCAACCTTTACTCTTAATGATCTCAATCCAATATATAGATGATGATTAACAAACTTAGAGGTTTCTAGAATAATCTTGGAGGATTCTAGAAAGTTGTGGAAATTTCATGAACTTCTCATGCCATGATACTTTGAATATCTCTTATCTCATGCTTGCACCTTTCCAAACTTATGTCAAAATCTCCTTACATGAGATATGGGAAGTGTATGTAAGCTCCTTGCCTTGAAAATTTATCTTGTGCCAAGTTTTCTATACTTGCCTTATTATGCAAGTAACAAAAATACAAAGCAAGTCCAATTTTTAAACTCTAACTCAAAAAAGTGGCTGAACCAATGTCTTTAAAATGATGTTGGGAATCAATTTGGTATATTGGATGACCCATATTGGACTTGTAGATCTCTCAAACCATTTTCCAACTTGAACTTTTTCAAGTTATATGCCTTTTTTAAGTCATTTTTCACCAACTTTTATCAAGTCTTGTTCCATGCATTTCCAAACTTTCATGACTTCTTTTCTTGACTTAAAATGGCATTTTGAGCAACTTTGATGTTGGGAAGTTTTTCATTTGAAGCTCCCTTGTATGAGTTTTAGGTATAGGCTAAGAATGACCTGTAATCACCAGATGACCAAAATACCCTTTGCTTGCCAAGACCATAGGTAGAGTTCCACATATCATATGAATGCATATCATACCATTCTAGAAAGCTAAGACAATGAGGAACAATTCTTATGTTGACCAGAAATTCATTTGAAATATCCTTGAGGGGTAAAAATTGCTTGGAAGTCAAGTCACTTTCACAGACAAAACTTCAGATACCTCAGATGACCTGTAACTTGCAAGGACCATAACTTGAGTTCTATAAATCTCCTTGATGTCTTCCACCACTAAAATTAAAGGTTTTTAGATCCTCTACAAGTTTCATGTTGGCGAAGGATCCATTTGAAGCTTGCATTTTGACTTATCTTGCTTGGAAGTTTGTCCTAAACTAGGGAATTTTACACAGAAACCCTAATTTAGAAACTCCCTTCTCCTTGATTTCTCTTGAATTCTTCTTAGCATAACAACATATCCTAATTCTTCATGTCAAGTTATGAACCCCACATCTCTCCAATAGCCCTTAATGCCTTTCAATCAGTCAATTGACCTAGAGTTGACCCAGGGTTGACCCAGATGAAACCCTAGTTGACTGTCTTCAACTGTAATTCTTGTGACTTCACCAATGATTTGTCTCCTTCTCCAAATGACTTTCTAAGTCCTCCAAGATGTCTAGATACTCCCCATGCTCAGCCCACAGCTCACCATTTCTTTGTTGATCCTCAGACACCCTCAGTTAGGAGATAGATGAACTGCTTGATCCATTGACTTGATAGCTTCCAAATTCTTTTCTGATGACTTGAATGAGGTTGAATCAGGATAATAACCTCTTGATAGGCCTCTAGAGATGAGAATAATGATTGGTCCCCTGTTAGCCGACTTGCTATGCTTATGCTATGCAGATGAGTAACCTATGTACATGGCCCTATATGCAAATGCTAATGCAATTGAAACATAAACCAAGTGAATAAGGTTGGGCAAATTTTTAGGGTGCAACAATATGGAGTTTGAAACAATATTTTACAAGGATCCTCAATTTGGGATGAATCCACTTGTTGATGAAAATGGTGCTTTAGAAATTGCAAATTTGTATAGGGTGCACCAAAATGTTGATAGTTATATTGAGCACACATTGTCTCAACCTGACTACTGTGATGTTGTTGTTGATGAAGTTGATGAGGACCCTGCTGAAATTGTAGATGAAGTCGAGGAGTTACTTAGTCAACTGCATGATGAAGTTGTGAAAGTTGAACAAAACATTGTTGGGTTGGAGGAAAGTGATGTTAGCGTTGATGAAGCCACTGTT
This sequence comes from Lathyrus sativus, assembly GCA_963859935.3. NCBI lineage: Eukaryota > Viridiplantae > Streptophyta > Magnoliopsida > Fabales > Fabaceae > Lathyrus > Lathyrus sativus. The sequence goes on along the minus strand of OZ012735.1, from coordinate 557,337,928 downwards.
GGGTTGGAGGAAGGTGACGTTAGAGTTGATGAAGCCACTGCTAGGCTAGAGGAAGGAAATCCTGCAAGGGATGTTAGAGTTGATGAGGATCCTGCAGTGGATGAACATACTGTTGGAGTTGAACGATGGAATCCTATAGGGGGAAGAAGGTTATGTTGGAGCTGAAAAAGGAAATCATGCAGGGGAAGAAGGTAATGTTGGAGTTGAAAAAGGTAAAGTTGCAGTGTATGATGACTTAAGTTTATCATCTGATGATAGTGTAGATGAGGACTACAATTATGATAGCACACAAGATGTTGCTTTTCAGGATGAGTCTGATGGGTGTGATGAGATTGAGGAGGATGAACTTGATACCCTAGTTGGTCATGAAAATGATGGTAAAAGGAGTGACAATGACAGTGAGGACATGCAAAGTGGTTGTGACAGTGATGATAGCAGTGGAGTTATAAGAAAAAAACATCCAATTTTTAGACAGCCAAAAGACATGTCAGATTACAAGTGGGATGTGGGAGTGTACTTTAGTTCAAAGGGTGACTTTAGGGAAGCAATAACAACTTATGCTGTGCAAATGGTAGAGACCTAAGGTTTATAAAAATGAAAGAGTTAGGGTAAAGGTTAGATGTAAAGTTGGTTGTGAGTGGGAGGCTTATTGTAGCAAGTTGTCAAATGAAGACACTTGGCAACTCAGGAAAGTAATTGACAAACACAGTTGTAGTAGAGAGTATAATGTGAAGCTGATGAGTATAAAGTGGTTGAGTAAAAGAATTCAAAATAGCTTGAAAAACAATCTAAGGTTGAGTATAAAGGATATCAAGGAGAAGGCACAAAAAAAGTGGAATGTTGGGGGTCAACAAAACCAAAGCTATAAGAGCAAGATTTGTAACTAAAGACTATGTTAATAGTTCCTTTTTAGGAGATTCCACAAGGGTCTATGACTACTATCATGAACTGTTAAGAGCCAATCCAGGGTCAACAGTTAAGCTCAATGTTGATCCTGTACAAGTAGGTGTTGAGGATGAAATACCATATTTTAGAAGGCTTTACATATGTTATATTGTGTGTAAGGAAAGCTTTAAGTTGTGCAGGCATGTAATAGGTCTAGATGGGGGTTTTCTTAAGAGGTTGTTGTTGAAGCTGTAAAGCAGCAAGCACAAATATTATTTTCGGAAGAATTTCCTTCGGGATTTATCGTCTCCACAAAGATCAGTGTGAGGGAAAGAATTCTGTTCGACAATCTCTACGTCTCTAAGCTTGGGTTTGAATGGTTTGGGATAAAAATTCAAAAGGAAAAACATAAAACAAGAAGATAAGTACATTCTTAAGAAATGAGAAAACTCGTCAGGAGTTGTATTTCGTTCTACCCATCATGTACTAAAAAATATATGGATCAAATGCACGCAACCTAATTTGCTCGTCAATATCATCACGTATCACTCACAATAGAGCTTATCTCTAACGCAAAGTCGAGAGTTCAACCGTACCGTCTCATTGTTGATCTCTCACACAACTCGATAACACGGAGCATTAAGAATCGATACCCACGTGAATATTAGTCCTAAATCTATCTCTAGCATTTAGAATCTAATAGATGTTCATCTTAGATCGAGTTCGAACAGTATATGTCTATAGCAATCCAAACCCGCTTAGTAAAAAATCAAGATAAACATCGATAAAGAGTTGTAAAAGAGATTTTATACAAAGATCCATAAATATACATACAATCAAGGTAAACTTACATGCAAAACCCCAACAAAGGAAAAATACATAGAGAGGAAGGAAGAAGAATACAAATCTCACGGTCTGTCAACTCCGATTGAAGTGGATTCGACTCCGGATCGTCAAGATGCACCCTCCAATGTTGTTTCTAAGCTAAATCTACTCAAGAATGTGTTGGATGAAGTTGGGGTAAAAAGTTCCCAAACAACATACCCTAAAAAATGCTAAAAAATCACTTAAATAGATAAAAATGGGTCCCAGTACTCGCTTAGCGAGTGGCCTAGCGAACTACTGTTCGCTTAGCGAACAACCTAGCGAACATGACAACAAACCATTTCTTGTTTCGACCATAACTCTTGAACCGTAACTCCGTTTTACACGTGGTCGGAAGCGTTGGAAAGGTTATTCAATGCTCTATAAGATAATGAAAAAATATCATTGCTCATTTACCTAAAAAAATGAGAAAAAATCAATTAAACTCAATGAAATTTACGCGACACACAATATATACACTATAATTTAAACTATACAACATATGCACAAAAGTTGAGGTTTATTGGTTGAATAAAGTCAATAAGTGCCAATTATTTACACTCAAAATCAGTACATTTTAGCACTTATTAACTCTCCCCAACTTAAACTTGTTTGTCCTCAAACAAGAATCGATCAACTCAAGGAAACAAAAGTAATAAGCAAGTAATCACGATTCAACAAGTTTTGAAAAACGAAAACAAATGTATGGTTCAACATAAAAACGTACATGCAAAGCGAAACATACCACTAAACTATAATGATAACATGAAAACGAAACAACTCCTAAATACAAAACACATGTAAAAAATTCTAAGACAATACAAAGTTCAAAAATGAATCACACCTAGCACACACTTCATCGGTAGATGAATAAAAAAATACGAGGGACTTAACTCTCACTCAACAATCAAGTCAACAACAAGTTAAATTATGCATTCATCAAGAAAAAACTCATATTGAACAGTATAAAAGCAAAAATCACAAGGGCTTTAAGGGTTGTAATGTGGCTTGGGTAACAAAAAATTGTTTTTCTCAAGGTAAAAGAACAAAAACTTGCCTAATCAAATGAGAGTGATCATTTCTCACAATCTCAAGCACTCACAAATTTCAATCACCTTTTTATCTTTTCCAAATTGTTACACCATTCCACGCAACTTATTCGCATAACATTTTTCTTTTTTTTTCTTTTTTTTTTTCAATTCTTTTCCTTCTTTTTTTTTCTTTTTCATTTTTTCTTTTCTTTCTTTTTCAAACTTTTTCTTTTTCTCAACCTCTTAGCAACCAACCTCTTCTCCCCAACTTGAATACAACCACACATAGTGACATGAATGCTCCCAAACTTATTAGGCAAGGGTAAAAACTCAAATAAAAAGTCATGGTTATAGTTCAAGAAAAAGTATTAGAATCCATACAAAAATGAACTTAACACCAATATGGATTCTAACAAAGGCTCAAAGGGGGTAAGCAAATTCTCACTCACTCACAAGGTAGATTGACTATTTGGTCAAGTGGTTATGCTCAAAATCAAACAAACTGCCTTGATCATTTTAGTGCTATCATACAAATCAACACAAATACAAGATTAAACATAATAAAACCGAGTTAAACAAGAATGTTGGTCTCCTGCATATAGTAAACAATAGAAAGCTCCTCACAAAAAGGTTTAGTTCTAAAGTGATTCAAAACTGAACAAGTATGGCAAAAGAATGAATGACATAAAAATTGTACAAATGAAAAGTCTCATAATCATGCTATGTTCTAGAAATCGATAAAAGAGTACCTTGCAAAGTACCAACTTCAAACAATATCAAAACCATACATTCGCAAGTTGAAATGATCAAACTTGGAAAATCACAAAATGCATCCTCAAGCTAATCAAAAACAAACTTGAGAGCAAACACAAACATTATTCTAACAACCTAACAAAATTGAATTAAACTAAATAAACATAAAGCTATACAAACTCAAAAACCGTTGGGTTGCCTCCCAACAAGCGCTTGTTTCATGTCGTTAGCTCGACACCTTTATTGTTCTTTGCTAGTAACTTCCTCACATATACGTCGATGCTTTGTCAAAGCCTCAACCTAAAGAAAGTGTCCTAACCAAACACTTGAACAAATGTTACGGGAACAAAATATATACAACACTTGAACAAACATAATCGAAGACAAAAGAAAAACAAGCATATATACAATTATGTGCAAAGCTTAGAAATATAGAAACTATCGCAATGCGACTCAATATCAAAACCAATCCCCGGCAACGGCGCCATTTTGTTGAAGCTGTAAAGCAGCAAGCAAAAATATTATTTTCGGAAGAATTTCCTCCGGGATTTATCGTCTCCACAAGGATCAGTGTGAGGGAAAGAATGTCGTTCGACAATCTCTACGTCTCTAAGCTTGGGTTTGAATGGTTTAGGATAAAAATTCAAAAGGAAAAACATAAAACAAGAAAATAAGTACATTCTTAAGAAATGAGAAAACTCGTCAGGAGTTGTATTTCGTTCTACCCATCATGTACTAAAAAATATATGGATAAAATGCACGCAACCTAATTTGCTCGTCAATATCATCACGTATCGCTCACAACAGAGCTTATCTCTAACGCAAAGTCGAGAGATCAACTGTATCGTCTCATTGTTGATCTCTCACACAACTCGATAACACGGAGCATTAAGAATCGATATCCACGTGAATATTAGTCCTAAATCTATCTCTAGAATTTAGAATCTAATAGATGTTCATCTTAGATCGAGTTTGAACAGTATATGTCTATAGCAATCCAAACCCGCTTAGTAAAAAATCAAGATAAGCATCGATATAGAGTTGTAAAAGAGATTTTATACAAAGATCCATAAATATACATACAATCAAGATAAACTTACATACAAAACCCCAACAAATGAAAAATACATAGAGATGAAGGAAGAAGAATACAAATCTCATGGTATGTCAACTCCGATTGAAGTGGATTTGACTCCGGATCGTCAAGATGCACCCTCCAATGTTTTTTCTAAGCTAAATCTACTCAAGAATGTGTTGGATGAAGTTGGGGTAAAAAGTTCCCAAACAACATACCCTAAAAAATGCTGAAAAATTACTTAAATAGACAAAAATGGATCCCAGTACTCGCTTAGCGAGTGGCCTAGCGAACTGCTGTTCGCTTAGCGAACAGCCTAGCGAACATGATAGCAAACCATTTCTTGTTTCGACCATAACTATTGAACCGTAACTCCGTTATACGCGCGGTCGGAAGCGTTGGAAAGCTTATTCAATGCTCTATAAGATAATGACAAAATATCATTGCTCATTTACCTAAAAAAATGAGAAAAAATCAATTAAACTCAATGAAATTTACGCGACACACAATATATACACTATAATTTAAACTATACAACATATGCACAAAAGTTGAGGTTTAGTGGTTGAATAAAGCTAATAAGTGCCAATTATTTACACTCAAAATCAATACATTTTAGCACTTATCAGTTGTATGGAGGGAAGATTCTAGGTGCCATTGGGGGGATCCTAATGATCAGATGCTTCCCATAGCATATGCAGTTGTGGAGAGTGAAAATAAGGATAGCTGGACTTGGTTTTTAGAGCTGTTAATTGATGACCTTGGAGGCAAAGATGAATGTCTGACTTACACCTTCATCTTAGACCAACAAAAGGCAAGTTTTTCATTTATTCTTATGGTTTTATGTGTTTATGTTATGTTATTCCTGTTATGCTATATTGTAATGCTACATTGTATATTATTGCAGGGTCTGCTACCTACTATGGATGAGAAATTGCCAAGGGTGGAGCACAGGTTTTGTATTAGGCACCTTTATAACAATTTTAGGAAAAAGTTTCCTGGAAAGATATTGAAGGACATAATATGGAAGGCTGCCGAGTCAACATACCCACATACATGGGAAAGAGAGATGAAGGGAATTAGGGCCATCAATGAAGAAACATTTAAACATATGATAAAGACCCCACCAAGGTTTTGGAGTAGATCTTACTTTAGGACTGAAAACAAATGTGATGTTGTTCTTAATAACATGTTTGAGTCCTTTAATAGTGTCATTCTTGAAGCAAGGGCAAAACCTCTAATCACTATATTAGAAGACATCAAAACATACATGATGGAGAGATGGGAAAATAACATAATGAGATTTGGTACTTTGGATGAGAATGATATTTTGCCCAATATTAGAAAGAAACTTGATGTCACAAGCACATACACCAACAACTGGCTAGTAAGGTATGTAATATCAGCATACATTAATTCTTTAGGATGTCTATGACATACATGTGACTAATGTATTTTGTTTGTTTAATCATTTAGGATATCTGATGAACATATGTTTGAAGTAAGGCACCTAGAAAATCAAGCTGACAAGTTTGTTGTGAACATGAAAGATCATATATGTTCATGCAGAAGATGGGAACTCACAGGACTCCCATGTGTTCATGCTCATTCTGCTATAAAGAGTAGGAATTTCAAAATTGATACTTACATTCCAGATTATTATAGAGTTTCAAGGTACAAGGCAGTTTGTAAGCATGTGATCTACCCTATTAATGGAGCAAACTTGTGGGTTAAGACACCATATCCAGATGTGAAACCACCCAAGTTCAGGAAGATTCCTGGTAGACCTAAAAAGAGGAGGAACCTAGAACAAGGTGAAATTGATGGGTCTGCTCACAAATTAAGAAGAGCGGGTTTTCTAGTGAAGTGTAATAGGTGTAAGAAAGTAGGACATTACAAGTCTACATGTAAGGACACAACAACTCAGACTACTCAACAATCAACCCAACTCTCTCATACTCCAACTCAGACTGCTCAATAACCTAATTAACACACTTCTACTTCAACAACTCAGCCTACTCAACAACCAAGCCAACCCTCTCAGAATAAAGAAACAAACACTGCTAAGAGAACTTCTACTCAACAATCTAGCCAAGCATCTCATACTTCTAAGGGAAAGGCTGCTTAGAAGACACATGGACCTGCTAAGGCCAAGCATACCAAATATATCATTGACAGACCAAATTAACATAATCTTTAACTGTTGGTTATGCTTTGACAGACCAAATTAAAAACACTTTGACATGATATTTATCAATGCATACCAAGTTAACATTATCTTTAACTGTTATATTCATGTGGAACTAATACAATCCAAAACTAAAACTGATACATTCATGTTGAACTGTAAAAAGTGAAATTAACTAAACTGATAGAATCCATATATTAGAATCCAACTATTACATTCATGTTGAAGTGATACAATCCAAAACTGATACAAACTTTAACTGAACTTAAACTTAATTCTTACAACCAAAACTTAACTTAATTCTTACAAATAAACCATAACATACTACTTCCAAACAAACCTTAATACCCTAACTACTCCTAACAACTAATACAATGATAATCATCACAAACATCAAATTCAATATCTTTTTCCACTTCATGATATTCTTCATTTCACTTTCAAGTTTCATCAGCTTTTTCCCTAATTCTTCATTCTCCATTGTCACTTTTTCAATGTCCTTTTTTGCTTCAGCAAGTCCCTTAGTTACCACACCTAGCCTATGCATCCAAAATTGCTCCTTCTCATCACTCATCTCCTCATAAAACCAACCAAAGAAGCCACAACCAGCTTGCATACCTCCCTGTAAGTTTCATTGTTTAGAGGATGATGGATAATGAATTTAAACTTAAACAGAAATATAACTTATAATTTGGACAAAAATAGAAATAGAAACATAACTTAAACAAAAACAGAACTTCAACAGATAACAAAACCAGCTTGCATGCCTTATAATTTGGACAACCCCATAAAAGTTTTTCCATATTCTTAACAGTAGTTGCTCTTTGAAGAACAACCATGTCTCCACAATGGCATATGAGCTTCCATTGTGACCTACTACAAACATTTGAATCTCAACTTTTCGATTTCGAAATGGAGGAGGAACATCCGGATTTCATGCTTGCCAAATAAAAAAAAAACCCTAGATTAATTTAGGGATTTGTATTTGGATTTGGGATTTGGGATTGGGATTAATTTAGGGATTTGAACAGAAGGAGGAAGGAGAAGGAAGCAACATGATAAACACAATTATCAGGTCATCTGCCAGATATACAAAATAAACGGACGTTTGGGGGCAACTGACAGTGAGGACTAAAATGACACCATTTTAAAAGTTAAAGCACCAACTTGACACTTTTTAAAGATAATGGACTAAACTGGACCCCGAGATAAAATTAAGCGACGAAAAGGGGTATTTTGCCTAAATTTGTATTGGAAAAATTAATTTTATACTTTAATTAAAGTTTGTATACAATGTTCAAGACAATATTTTTTAATTTAGTTTTTAACGTCCTAAGAGCACAAATTAGTATTACTTTTTATTTTATTCAATATTTCTATATTAAATATATTCAAATTAATATTTGATTATTTCACGTTCCATTTCACAATTTTCTCGTAGTTAAATTGTATTTTTTTTTTGAATATTTGTGTATTGTTGTAAAAAAATTAAATTTATATTACATTTAAAAACAAGTAATAATATTTTTAAAATAATATAGCATACAAAAATATATTATATTTTACATAACACATTTTATATGTTTATTTTTAAAAATATTATAAGATTTTAAAAATTATTATTTTTTAAAATAATAATAAGCAATGGTAGGTTTAGAGTTGGATTCGAGTAATATGTTTTCCAATATTAAAACAGAATTTTTTGGATATGACCTTATAATGGTCATGGCTAATTAGGACATACTCATTCTTAGCTCATTTTCATAGCTCTATGTGTATATATAATACGCTCCAAAGATTCTTTGTTAATTCATTTCTTAAAACACAAAGTAATAAAATTAACATGTGAAAAAATTATCATTATTTTAATTTTTATTTTGAAAATATTAAAAATATATTTTTATTTTTTAATAAAAATACATTAAAAACTGAGATAAATATATAAAGTAAAAACCAATAGATAGAAAATTTTTAAATGGGTGACGTCATATTTTTGGTGGTATATTTTTTTTCTTAAGTTTTATAGGAGATAACCCTCTTTTATAAGAACCACACGATCAAATGGGAATAAATAATATTTAAAAATGCTCTTTGTTTAAAATTGAGATATTTAGTCATCTCGTTAATAAAATATTAATTAATTAAATTTAAACATAGTTAAGAAAAACCCTAATTCTTTTGTGGTGGAAATTTAGATTAACTCTCTTTGCATGAACAGTCAGAAAAATAGATCTTGTTATTTATTAAAGGGAGAAGAAAAAAGTCAGGTAGATAGAAATGGACCACAACATAATTGCTTTATGGGATTACACTACGCATTAATTACAATTGTTATTTATTATGTTTGCTTTAAATGTAATACGGAGATATGCTAGTACTTTATTTTGCAATTAATAGATGACATTCACATGGTATCACATGTTTAATAATTGGAAAATAAATATAAATTATAATTTATTAATAATTTTTTCCTTTAACTTTATTTAATGTCTTTGATTTTTTAACTAAAAAAAGTGTTATATACTGATTCTTAAAAATTATTGAGTTACGCAAATTGGATATTGCTGTTAAATTTTTTTTTTATTTTTAAAGTTACTATATGACAATATTGATGGATTTTTAATATATGGTATGATTTTTTTAGTTTTATTATTTAACTTATTTTTTTAATTTTATTACTCAGATTATTTTTAGTTTCATCCAATTTGATATTTGAAAACATTTGCAGTTAGAAACGGTAGTCATCACTCCTCTTTCTCTCTTTCCATCTTCTCCTTCTTCCACCACCACAACCTTTCATCATCTTCTTTCTTTCTCTCTTCTCCTTCTATTGATTATCAAATTTTGTCATTTCATTCTCTCTCTCTCTCTCTCTCTCTCTCTCTCTCTCTCTCTCTCTCTCTCTCTCTCTCTCTCTCTCTCTCTCTCTCTCTCTCTCTCTCTCTCTCTCTCTCTCTCTCTCTCTCTCTCTCTCTCTCTCTCTCTCTCTCTCTCTCTCTCAACCCTATAAAACTTTAATCACCTTAACCTTTTACCTTTGTACTGTCCAAAAAAAAGCACATGGTGTGTGTGTGTGTTTCCCTTGCAATGGCAGAGAGACTCAGAGGCTCTAGTAGGTATATTACACGAATAGGATGAGGGCTAGTCCAATGTGGCGAGTAGCCCTGTATGGTGGTTTTTGAGGTTGTTTAAAAGACCAACTCACGTGATGTAAAAGACTCTGTTGGCAATCAGCGCTACTAGGTTGTGGGTGGACGATTAAATGACCGGTGTTATGATTGCTAGAAGGGATGTGTTCTTTTGAGCGGTATTGGGTTGTATTGAGTAAGAATGACTTTCCACCTTTTTCCTTTGAGTGATGAGGTATTTAAAGGGATTTCTCAAGCCTGAGGTTTGTGGACCCCTCTAGACGTGGTCTCATCTGCTTCCCCCGTTTTTAGGGAGGTCGTTGATCGGCTATATCTCCAGAGTTAACAAGGAGTTTTTTTCCTCAACCTTATGTTTAATGGGTCGCGCAGGCTGTAACGCCCCAATTTTATTAATTTACTTTTGTGCAATTCATTTTGATTTAATTATGTATTTGGTGATGAATTATGTGTTTCATATGTGTGTGGTATAGAGGGATGGTTGAGAAGGATAGTGTAATTGTGGGGTATAGAGAAAGAGTTAGAGGTTGATAAAGGTAATTTAGAATTATTTTTAATCACTTAAAATAATAGTAGTTATTAAATTAAATTAAAATAAAATGGAAATTAAGGAGAATGATAAAGTAAGAATTTTGGGAGTAAGGAATGATAAAATAGAGAAAAGCCAAATAGGGATTTTGTATTATAAATAGGAAAGTTGAGAAAAGTGAGGGTTTGGTTAGTACGTGAAAAATTCGTTTGAAGAAGCAAGAGTGGCATTAGAAACTTAAAGCTATGGGATAGGGAAGAACACCAAGAAGTTCAGATTCCTTTTGCCGCTAGGAGAACCAAGGTAAAGGTGAGAAATTGTTTCAATAATAAAGGGTGTGATGGAAGGGTAGATTGGAGGAACCCTTAACCTCCTTAGGATTGGGTGTTCTAAAACTCAATTCTGATTTTGTGTTATAACTATGGATTGTATGATGAAATTGGTGTACCCTATATATGCTTTATGTTTTGTTTTGATGTTGTTGATGATGTTATTCCATTGATTAATGTTTGAAGGTTTTGACCTTGATTGTGTTATTGGTGATTTATAGATGATGATGTGTTGTAATATGATGTTGATTCATGAAAGCTATGGAATAGATGATGAATTAGGAAGTTATAACCATGAGAAATTGGATTTCTTTGATGGACTTTCGTAGCATAAGTTTTTGGCACACAAGGGAGTGTTTGGATGGTTTAGAAACTTTTTTTGGGGGGGGAATTTTTGCATTATGTGCCGACCTATGAAAGTCATGTGTCGACCTGTATAGGTCATAGGTCGACACATGCATTCAACACATATAACAGAACATTACAGGCTTTAAAAATGAAGTACACGAGCTGACCTATATATGTTATGTGCCAACCTGTAGATGTTATGTGTCGACACATAACTTCCAGAATGTTGTTTTGCATTGTTCAACAATTTTGGCCCTAACTTTTGATCTGTATGTCTAAATGACGTGTCATTTGAAGCTTTAGAAAGCTAACATTCATATCTTTAAAATGGTAGTGATTGGTGAGATGTTTGAATATTATTCATGTGCCTACTATGCCGATAAATGTACTGGTTTATATGTTTGGGAGATGAATCGTTGAATTGTTGTAATACCGTTGTGTGATAATGATGTTGTTGTATTGATGATGTTATGATAATGTTGTTAAGGTGTTGATGAGTTGCTGCAGTTTTTTGATGTTATTGATGTTGTAACACGAATTTATTATTGCATGATGAATGATATGATGCATAAATTATGAGATTTGTATGGGGATCCTTTTGGTGAACCGTGTTGTGTTAATGAATATTATTTGAGAGTCATGCGTCATGGTGTACGGGATTCAATCCAGTTTTGGTGAGCCTTGATCCTATGGTGATGGATGGGGTGCGAGTAACTAATTCCTATTATGGGGGATTAGTGAAGTGTTACCTATGGTGATGGTGACGAATTTTGGTGAGCCTCGATCATATGGTGATGGGTCGGGTGCGAGTAGCTAAGTCCTATTATTTGGGATTGGTGAAGCTTTACCTATGGTGATGGTAGTGAGTTGGTGTGCTCCGATTCTAAGAGGGAATCTGATCTTATGGTGGGATCAGGGAGAAAAATGAACACGAGTTTTCATATTTGGTACCACATATATGTCGATTCGGTGTTGAGTACATTGCATAAGTGTTGCATTTATATTGATTGTTGTTGATGTGTTGTTGGATGAGATATTGTTGCATATTATGTTAATGATAATTGAGACGTTGTTGCATATAATGTTAATGATAATTGAGATGTGGTTGCATATAATGTTAATGATAATTGAGATGTGGTTGTGTATGATGTTGATGATAATTAAGATATTTTCATGTATGATGTTGATGGTGAATTGGGTGTGAGAATGTGATATGTTATTGTGCATGATTGTGTAGATGTTGTACTATATTCTGCATTATATACCGTTTATTATTGAAATGAATTCTCAGTGAAGGTGAGAAAAATACATAAGAAGGGGGGTTGAATTGTGTTCTCCAATTTGTGTTGCTTCTGATCATAGTTCAGATTCTAAACAATACTTCAGATTCTGATAATACGAATGTAACAAAATAATAAACAGAAGCAAGTAAATGACAAATGAACACACAGGATTTATCCTGGTTCCTCCCAAACCGAGAGTAGTCTAATTCCCTTGTAGCACAAAATATTTCCCACTATAATTAAAACTTATTACAATTACTTATGCCCTAGAGCATAAGACTTTCCTTTGCTCATACATACAGTTTAAGACTTGCTTGCTTAGATTCCAAAAATTCAAGACATCCTTGCTTAAACCCCTTGGATTCAATACTTCCTTGCTTAGACCTATAGTCTAAGACTTCTTTGCCCAATCGGCACTTGATCGAGACTTCCTGCTTAAACCCCACAAATTCAAGAATTCTTGCTCATACCCTCAAGTATAAGACTTCCTTCTTAGAATCACAGTCCAAGACTTCTTTGCATAAACCCCTCAGATTCAAGACTTCCTGCTTATACCCTCAAGTATAAGACTTCCTGCTTAGACTCATAGTCTAAGACTTCCTTGCTTAAATCCCACGGATTCAAAACTTCATGCTTAATCAACAATTTAATTAAGGCTTCAATGCTCAAGAACATAGAAAGATACTTACTCGGCTCAATCTCACAGCAAGAGACTTTGATGCTCAAGCACATAGCAAGAGACTTTCTTTCTAAACTACTAAAAAACCTGTTTAGAAAAATAGATAACAAGGAGTACCTGATATACAATCAGAGGTACAAGGCAATATCCTTAACAAAGATCATAACACTTAAGATTTCTAAGATATATAAGAAATCTTAAGGCTTTGTGCCATTTACAATAGATGACATAAATTCTGCATACTCGATGTTATGGTTTATTGATGATCTTGTCATTCTTCCATATTGATGTAAGCGTGAAAACATTTCTTTTTCTGCTTGGCCCTTTTTCTTTATTCTTTGTTGATTCTTCAGCTACTTAAATAGAAGATATAAAAGAGTAGCATTTGGAAGAGATAACTTGCACAAGTGTCTTTATCATTCCATAGTGTTGCACCCCAAAATTTGACCAACCGGGTCTCGTATCTGGCTCGAGGTTTCGACGCATAATCGCATTCGCATCTGCATATTGCATACAGTGCATTTTCTCATTTGTTTTGATTTTATCAGGGATCACAGCTCTCGTCTCGCGTCTCAGGTTTTTTTAATCAGTTTGAATAGGTAGAATCGTATTTTTGGGATATTTCGGTGCCCGTTTATTTTTTACCGGCTATTTTGGTGCGCTCTCGCGGTGTTATGTGTCGTTCGGTGCTATTTTTGTCCCTCTGGGAATTATGGTGATTTTTCTGGATTTTATTAGCTATTATTAGGGTTTATTAGATTTTTTAATCATTTCTAGCATTTTTTAGATTTTTAATAGATTTTTAATAGTTTTTAATTCTTGTTAAATAGATTTTAATCATTTTTAGGAGTTAATAGATTTTTTTAAGATAACATAGAATTTTTAGAATATTAATAGTCTTTTAAATAGTTTTAATAGCTTTTTAATCTTTTTTGATATAGATTTTTTCTTATTAAATAAATAGTTTTTGTTAATAGAAATTAAATGTTTTTAATTTTAGATATAGAATAATAATAGATTTTTCCTTTTATTAGTAAATAGAGTTTAATAGAATTTAATATAGTTTCATTAGGATTTATAGAATTTAATTAGATTAGTTTTTAGATTTAATTAATTAGAATTAGTATAGTTAATTAGGTTTAGCTCTCAATTAGTTTTAATCTTGTGTTAATCCATTATTATGCAGATTTTCTGGATTCCTTATCATTTTTCGTGTGGGCTCCATTTCAATTCAGGCCCAATGCATTTTTTTGTCTAGAATCAGTTCAAAGCATCAGTCCAGATTTCAGCAATAATCCAGCAAGTTCCAGAACGTTCTAGAAGCTCCCAGAGAATTTTCAGCATTCAAAAGCTTCAGCACACGTGTAAGCAAAAAAGGATGGCCCCACGCTTCATCATCACCATCACGCCACCTCATCCCACTAAGCCTCCCTCTCTGCCACGCATCACCACGTGGAGGCCATGCACCAGACTCCTCCACCATCCCTGGCCACGCGTCACACCACCAGCTCCTCGCCGGGGACACCCACCGGCCGGCATGCATGGCCGGCGGCCACCGCACCACTTCGCCGGAAAAATCCAACAGACCCAGAAAACACCAGAACTCTAATCCTCCCTTCATCCTTTTCCAGTTTCCGATGACCCTTCAACATCATCGTTTCAATTCACCACCGCCCTCCGCCGTACTTCACCGGAAAACCCCAGGAAATCCCAGATTCTGGTCAACTTCATCTCTTCTCATCGTTCAACACTCTTCAACCTCCGATCAACATCCAGATTCAACCTTCGTCCAGTGTTCTTCATCAAGAATCTGGATCCTAAGATTTTCCAGAAAAGCTCCCTCAAACTTCATCATCATCAACGAACTTCAGATCATCCTCTCCAGAGGAACATCAACAACAATCATCATCCACCAACAAGAAGCGATCGTCGCCTTCATCAAATTTCCAGAGATTCAACAGATCCATCAAGATCTCCAGAATTTCCTCCAACAAGAACATGCAACAACCTTCGTCAACAATACGCGTTCTTCATCAACACTCCGTCAGCAAGATCTCCTTCATCATAGCAATGAGAGCTTCAAGAACGCCTTCATCAGGAATCAAGAGCACTCTCAGATCTCCAGTTTTTTTGCTAGAGCTTTCATCCACGAACAAGTTATATGCATCGCCATCTTCATCTATGTTCGTTATGCTCTTCGTTTTTTCCAGTCTTCTTCGTCCTAGAACATGATCCACACAGATCCTCAACGATAATCAGCACCATGGTTCGTCTTCAAGAAGTGGTTGAACGAAGAAAATTGAAGAAAGGCTGTTGGGTTTTGTGTGAGAAGGAGTTCAGGGATGTTGAACGGAGAGAGCTCAGAAAGGTTGACGGCGGCGGCGGAAAGGGGAAAGTCTAGGGTTTTTGGTGGTTCTGAGAGTGAAAGGAGAAGGAGAGGAAGAGATTGGGCTGGATCCAGGCCCAATCATTTTTTTGGTGCTACACCCCTCATTTTTTTCTGCCACGAAGTGGGCCTCAGGCCCAATGAGATCCAATTGCCAACACCCTCCGTTCAACTCATACACCCCCTCCCACGTTTTTTCTGGCTGAAGCCAGTTATTGGGCTGGGCCCAGTTTGTTCATGTTTTTTATTTCTGCTGTGTATACCCCATAACTGTAACCAGTATACCCCCCCTGTTCTCTCTTTTTTTTATTTTGTTTAATTTTTTAGAATGAAGAAATATTAAAGGAAAGAAGAAAAAAGAAAATGTTGAAAAAAGAAAAATATAGAAAAAATATGAAAGAATAGAGAAAAATATTATGGAAAAAATAATAGAAAAGAAAGAGATAAAATATTAGAAAAGAAAGAGATAAAATTGTGAAAAAGAAAAGAAAAGAAATATTTTGAGAAAAGGAAAAATATTTTGAAAGAAAAGAGAAGAAAATAGTGGGAAATAGCAAAAAATATTAGATGTAATATTTTTTTAGGATTTATTTGTTTTAGGGATAGTTTAGAAGCCCACTTGTTAGGGGGCTATTTTCCATTCAATTTTTCAGGATAGGATAGAATAGTATTTCCTAGGAGATTTATTTTTAGTATGCAATCATTGTAATCATTTTTCAGAATGTTAATAAAACGAGATTTGAGCTGTGGTCTCGAAGTAGCCGAACTACAGCTGCTCTGATTTCTCGTACCAGACGAGAATATGTAGGCATAGGATGCGATATCCTAGCGAGCACACTAACGACTAACCTGTTGTTCTCTCGCTGCTGTGCGATCGAGACTTTCCCGCTGACGACTAATTGTAACCCTTTTTCTCTCTTGCCCAAGTGCATCTGAGACCAAACCATAGTTTTGCCCATAGGTTCCCGACCTTTGAAACCAGTTGTTTTTCTCACTGCTGTGTGAGAATGTTCTGTTTAGCCGTAGTTAGCCTGAACTACGTAAAGCTCTGATCTTCCAGGCAGTGTGGAAGTACGTAGGCACAAGACGCGAAGTCTTGGCGAGCCAATTTTCCCCGTAGTCCCGAACTACGTTGACTCTGACTTTCTCTCTTGAGAATACGTAGGCATAGAGTGCGACGCCCTATCGAGTCAATTCCCTTCCGTTTAGATTTAGCAGCCATAGATAGATTGTTTTGCATCCTTTAGACAACCCAAGCAAGCGTGGATCCCGTCGAGTACGACGGACGTGAGGGGTGCTAATACCTTCCCCTTGCGTAACCGACTCCCGAACCCAGGTTTTGGTTGCGATGACCATACCTTTCCCCGTTTTTTGCGAGGTTTACTTCGAGCGTTTCCTTTCCCTCTGTTGGGATAAATAACGCACGGTGGCGACTCTTCTGTCAGCCGGCGCCGATTTTCGCAGTAGCGACACATAGTACTAAGAGACATTGAAGATAAATACATAAAAATATCTTTATCCATTGTGTAACTTGTTTAACCGTAGTGTCTTCCTTGTGGGTTATACTATAGATTCATTGAGAGTGGATATCCTTAAAGCATGTCAGTTATCCTTGAGACATGTGAACACAGACTCTAGCTGACAAACTGATTTGACAATGTAGCTTGCTTTATGCAGTAAGGATCACTTAGCTTTGTCTATGATTCTGAATGATCATTAGAACTGATACATGCAATAAGTGTAAAGATAACATAATGCTCTTATGATTCGGATACATTCAGCTTCAGAGTCCACACAATCATATATCATTAGACTTCACTAAAGAACGTCTTTCAATTTTGAACCATCAGAAGCCAAGAACTCAGTTTCTCTCAAATGTGTTCTCTTAATATATTCTGAATAAATTCTCTTTAAGCTTTGGAACCTGCATACATAGAAAACACATTAGATAAAACCATTTTTCTTTCAATACTTTGTTATCATCAAAACCTAAAGGATATATGTCATGAACAAATCTTATTCTAAAACTCACCCCTTCTGTTTGAATGTTGCTTTTACATGGGCATCAGGGGTAGCATTGTTGAAGTAAGCGGAAGCCAGCTCATGGAATTGCTTCTTAGTTTAGCGCTTTATTTAGTAGCGTCTTGCTCTGATCATGTAACATCGGGTTGGGAACGCTTGCTTTAATTTTATGATATGTTTATGTTGAAGTCGTAAGACTAATTTTGTTGTGGTGCATTCTTAAGCATGTTGAGAGGATTGATTATAACTCTCTTATTTGTTATTAAAGTTTAAGTTTGAGACCAAATGTCATTAATTACCTTATCTTTCATATTTGTTGATGATATTTCTGCTACGATGATACTTTAAAATGGAATTGATCATGCGATGACATGTTTAATGTGAATTGATGTAACATATGTTATGGAGTAGGATTTGTTCTTGATGTGTGTGACACCCTTGTGGTTGTGATTTTAATTAAATTATGCGATGATTATATATTGGGTTTAAAATGGTGTTACACTGGAGGCTTCAATGTACTATGTCCGGGTGGCTTACTTATTAGGCGGTGGACACCCTGATCTAGGAATTTGCCAAATAGGACACAACACAGTCCCTCAAGCACGAGGGTTTTATCCGTTAAACGGTGAATTGTTTTGGAACCAACCCTTTTTTTAAGGCGCCTATCTTCCTCCTAGAAGTTCTTCGGGCCAAGGTTGACGCCCTCTTTATAGAGAGTCCCTCATAATAGGGAGAAGGAAATAATAGGTGAATCCTTGAGTTGGAAGTATTTCGATCTTGCATATGCCTACGTGGCTCGGGCGTTCAACATGTTTGGGAAAATGTATTGGCATTGATGGGACATCGACCAACTTGGCTAGATTGAGTGTTAGAAGGGAGGAGGTATGGGTAGCATTAAATGCACCCCATGATGGTTTTTTCTCGAGAAGATAAATCGGCCTGCCAAGTTTAGACGTGGCTATTAAGCGTGGGTATTTTCCCGCTTTTGGAGTCTCATCCTATTGATTGTTAGTGCGAGTCCATTTCTTTTGGACATATTATATATTTATTGAAGTAATGTTTCATACTTTCCTTCTTCTCTCTTCCAACCTCCTGCGTCTGATTTTAATTTCATATACCATGGCATGAAAA
Organism: Lathyrus sativus; assembly: GCA_963859935.3. NCBI lineage: Eukaryota > Viridiplantae > Streptophyta > Magnoliopsida > Fabales > Fabaceae > Lathyrus > Lathyrus sativus. The sequence continues at coordinate 557,319,279 of OZ012735.1, read as the reverse complement.
GAAACTTTCATCCATGTGTGAGATATAGCCTATTTATATTCTACCGAGGATATGATCAATGAATTCTGACATGATATTAGTTTTTCTAATACAGGTCTTAAGAGAGATGTACTCATGGAGCACTATTTGCATGAGGAAAGAGCGAATATGGATACCTTTGAAGATCCATTCGCTCTTTACTTCTACTTGCACCTCCCCATTGCTTATGATTTGGAAGTTCGGATTCCTTTCACTTCCTTCAAAATAGAGTTTCTAACTGCTGTTAACGTGATCACCTCCAAGATTGCTCTAAATGCATGGGGAATACTTAGGGCTTTCTAGATAGTGTGCCATCATCTGGGAGTGTCTCCCTCTGTCAGGGAGCTCTTGTATTTCTTCTAAAAGAAACCTCTCCCTAGCAGCGGCTGGATGATACAACAAACTTTTCTCGGGGTGCATTTGTTGAATCCTTTTACCATTCCTTATGAGGATTGGAAGGACAAATTTTCTCAAATAAGAGGGGGTAGATCATGTGTCTTCTGTTATGGTGGAAGTGGGAGGCGAGCGTTTGTTCCCTTTTTCCTTGACCTTCGACCCTAAGACCACGGTGAGGGTAGACTCACATGTCCTTCCTCCATTGGACCGCGAGGTGATTGAGGATCTGGAGTGTTTCTTCCCTTTGGAGTGCAGGACCCTCATTGCTCAGGACTGTTACAACGGTAATGGAGTAGAGGAGTACCTAGGTAAGAGCAAAGGTGTATATTTTTATGGGTGTGTCCTTTATATGGGCGCGTTCTAATGGTTTGCTATGTGCATGTGAGAGGATGGTGACACCTCTATTATCGCGAACTAGACTTGAGTCCTTTAGACCCTTTCAAAGTGGTTTTGAACAGGGAGTTGGTGGACGCAGAACGATTTTTTTTCTTTTTGGTTGTAAGTTTGATTACCCCTTCACGAGGCTTTTGTAATTATTTTGGGGTAACGACCTTACCTTGTGGGCGCTTATATATTAATTACTTTCATTGTTGTGTTATTTTTCCTTGATTTTAAGAAGTTTTTATGTTATGGTCATCTTTTTAGCGGCAAGGATTCACCCTTAATAAATATATTTCCTCTATGGGCAGCAAGGATCCATCCCTAGGGGAATCATCAAACATAATTGTCACTATGGGTGGTTATGATCCACCCTTTAGAGGGTCCAGTGAATATAATTGCCACTATTGGTGACAAGGATCCATCCTTGGGGTATCCAGCGACTATAATTGCCACTATAGGCGGCTAAGATCCACCCTTGGGGAAACTAGCAAATATAATTACCACTATGGGCGGAAAAGATCCACCCTTAGGGGATCTAGCAAATATAGCTACCACTATGGGTGTCAAGGATCCACCCTTGGCGGATCCAACGAATATAATTTCCACTATGGGCGATAAGGATCCAACCTTGGCGGATCCAGCGAATATAATTACCATTATGGATGCAAAGGATCCACCCTTGGGGATCCTATGAATATAATTGCCAATATAGGAAGTAAGAATCCATCCTTAGGGGATCCATCGAATATGATTGCCAATATGGGCGGGAAGGATCCACCATAGGGGAATCTAGAAAATATAATTACCATTATGGGCGTCAAGGATCCACCCTTGGGCGGTCCAACAAATATAATTGTTTTTTTGTTTCTCATGGAATTGGGTTTTGTGTATAGGTAGGGCATAACAAAATAATCATAAATAGAAATACGAGGTGCATCATTGAAAACCCATTCCTCTGGGGAGATGTAAAGGGAAAATAGTGCATTCCTGTTAAAAGTGTGTCCTTACAACTGGCAGATTTTAAATACTCGACTATGTAAATGTCAATTAAATGAAATAACAAAAGGAAAAGCTACTACATGAATAACATAATCATAACGGCGGTGCAACAGCTTCCGAGGAGAATGAATCTCCTCTTGTTTTCATACTTCGGTGCATGGAGAGGACGGGAAGGAAGCTTCCTTGTCATTGTCATCTTCTTTTGGTGGAGTGATCTTGGAGTTTGCCAATTTTTCCTTTACACATAGGGGCGTGCTCTCCTTAATTTGAGCCTTTCTGCATAGCATTTCTGGAATATTTCCTGATCACCTCGAACCACTCACATTCGCCCATTGGGGAGCAGGTATTTCATGCTCAAATACAGGTAGATAAAGTGGTTCCCAATCGGTTAAAGGCTGGTCGCCCAATAATCATATTATATGAAGATGGGGTGTCAATGACTAAGTACTTAACCATTGTCATACCCCAAATTTTTCCTACCTGTATTTCCTTCATCTGTGCACCCATTCACTAACCATTACCTGGAAATTAAAAAAAAAGATATGTTGTCGCTTTCGCCCAAGTCCAGGGTTCATTTGAGAATTTCAAGTCAGGAAGATATGTAGTAAGGTTTGGTGAATTTGACCCAATCTTGGTCAAATAGGAATTTGCCTCGTGATTAGGACTAGTAAAGGAAATTCAAGTGTTTAGGGCAAGGTTGGTTCATTTGTGGTTCAAGACTTTATTCTAATTGTTAGTTCCATGGTTCTATGATTGTCCATGGTTCTATAATTGGCTAAATTTTGGCAAAACATGATCCTGCACTGATGTTAAGCCGGATATTATAACATCTCCATCTGCTTTGGTGACAGAACTATTGTGGAGTGTTTTAATGTGAACGTCATGCTGAATGTCGTGACATCCATCTACTGTCATGATAGAACTACTGTCATGTGTTGTTAATCACAATGTCATGACAGAACTGCTATCATGTGTTGTTAATCACAATGTCATGACATCACTGTCTAATACGGCAGGAGCTGTGGTAACAGAACTGCTGTCATGTGTTGTAAACAGGATGTCATTACCAATATCATGACATCTGGTGCAGCAGGAGCTAGCAAGAGTAGATGACAGAACTGCTGTCATGGATGCAAAAGAAGCTAGCAGGAGCTGATGACAGAACTGCTGTCATGGATGTCATTACCAATGTCATGACATCGCTGTCTGGTGCAGCAGGAGCTGATGACAGAACTGCTGTCATGGATGTCATACTGAATGTCATGACATCAATGTCTGGTACAGCAGGGGCTGCTATGTTATATCTCTTGACATAAGTGTTTTGGTCCTGTTGGATATTCCTCATCAATATGTGCAGGCCAAAGTGATTCATTAGGAACAAAGTGCAGATTTAATTAGTGTTCATAAAAAGGATCTTTGAGACTTTTTAGGAAACTATAATATGCTTGTTTCTACTGTCATGAAGAAGATTGCGCAGAAGTGTTCAGCAGGGCAAGTTGGAAAACTGAGAGTAAGTGAAGCTGAATGTCATGACTGAATGTCATAACATTGAATGTATGACATCAGGCGTGCAGGGTTTGTTTTTCTGTTATGATACCTGATATATCTCAGGCTAAATTTCAGGAAACCTGTTATGGCTTCTCGGTTATCTTAGGCGAGATTTTAGTCAGGGCTGGACATAACATGAAGCAGTTGTGACCTAATTTGACAGCACCTTGAATTATGGAAAGTGGTTTAACTTGGTTTAACCTAAAGTTTGTTATTCGTGACCAGCCCAAGCCCAGTCTGCATTGCTATAAAAGGAGGAGCAGAAGCAAGGAAAAAGTAAGCACTCACGTCAAGAACAACTAGAGTGTAAAATAAAGGTCTAGGGTTTGAGAGTCCCTTGTGTGTAAGTCACCCTTTGTATCTTTTGATATAGTGTGGTAGACATATTTGTGAGTGAAGAACCTTGTTCTTCACGTGTGTCTAGGGATCTTAGGATTCCTTGTGTGCCAAGAAATTGTAGGTTATATGATTGCTCTGGTTTATTGTGTATGAACAGGTGTGTTTATTGTGCCACTCAAAGTTGTTAAGCAAGAGTGTGTGTCACTTGATCAAAGATGTGAAGCAAGATTAAGTTGTGTTTTAAGAGTGTCTTCAAGTGTTTCTGTAACTGTAAGTGAATTGTTTATCACTGAGGTGATTGAGGGGGAGTGAGTGGGAATACTCAGGTCTAGAGTGTCTCTAGGTTGAAGTGTCATTGAGTAGGTTTTAAGTGAGGAGTGCAAACTAGGTTATTTGACTCTGAATTAATTCTGCTAATAGTGAATTTCCTCCTTGGCTTGGTATCCCCCAGATGTAGGTGATGTTGCACCGAAGTGGGTTAACAATTCATTGTGTTATTTATCTTTCAACATTTACAATTCTGCATAATTTAAATGTTTAGATAAATAGAATGTCAGTCTGCAGATGTTACAACAGACGTCATGACGTTGGTCATGAAATTGGTACAATTTAAAGAAATTTAAATTGGTTATGGTCTGTCCTCGTTTTTGTTAAGCAGAGATCAATGTTCTTGGGACATATGAGATCTGCATACCAGAATTTCAATTGGTATCAGAGCAGGCATCCTGTCTGTTCTGGATGAGATCTTGGGAGATACTTTCTGGTGGTTTGAACAAGGAGAAGTAGCAGCTGATTTGATGATCTTGCTAAATGTTTGAGCTGCTGCTTGTGGAGTTTAAGGATTCTATGTTTCTGCTGCTGTGCCCTCTAAGCTTCTGTGACCTGTTGAATGTTTTGCCAAAGGAGGAGTGGTTATAATGTCCTATAAGATGTTCTGACAACTTGTTAGGGCATGTTGAAGATGTTCTTTTGGTGGTTCCGCTGCATATTTTTCTGATGAAAGAACTCTGGTAGCCCTAGGAGAAGATTGCCCTATATTCAGATCGCTGAATGTTGTAGCTATGCTGTTTGAGTGCCTGGGATGTTTCTTGTATGCTTGGACTGTTCTGTTGTGTGGGAAGTGATTTATATTCACCACTCATAACGTGCAAGGATTCTATCAGCAGAGGAAGTTATAAGAGAGGGTGGCAACCTTATTGTTTCAACATTAAAGATAGTTATACTAAAGAATACTCTTGGTATTGCTGAAGTGTAATCATCTGGATTTCTCGACAAGTTGTATGGATTTAAGATCAATCTCTATTTGTGGAATGCACAAGTATTTAATTGATTATCCATAATGATCAACATTGTCAAAGTTCTGCTGGTTCATCAGGTGGATGATCCAAGTTTGTCTTCATCTCTTTTATTGCACAAAGCATCTGGTTCTTGTTTTGTGTGGTCAACTTCAAAGGTTTGATGTTCAACCAGATGTTGAGACATTCCATCAGTAGAGATTGTGCAGTTGATTCTGATGATCTTGGTACCATACTCATGTGTGGTAGGATCTATCTTTATTCAAGTAAGGTTCTTGGCAAGAAACTAAGACTAGAATGTAGTGCTGATGGAAGTGAAGATGAAGACATTCTTCTTGGATCAGTTTATTGGAGTGCAGCAGCATATGGTATGTATCTAAAAAGTTTCCTGGCAAGAAACTGGTCTAGAAGATGGTGCTGGTAGCTCTGCTTGGGTCAGTTTATTTCTGATCTAAGTGCACAGGAGCATGGGATCTTGCTCAGCTTGGAGGTCAAGGATAAGTGGCAGTTATCTCTGATTTTCTGAAGAAGTCTCTACTTAAGGAAAACGGGATTCCTTTTGTAAAGATTTATTTTATCCCTCCTCTTTGAAGAATCAAGCTTTGGCATGATTGGTTTCTCTAAGGAAGAGTTCCTGAAGCAAATGCAGTTCAAGGTATCTGCTAAAGTAGAATAGAGGGTGTCTAGTCTTTGTAGAGTGATAAGACTATTCTAAGTGGCAGAATGAAAGCCTGAACTCATCAGCAGGATGTCTTATCAGATGTTGTGACACCCAGCAGTAACTTCAGGGCCTCAATGGATGTTGTGGAACATCATTTGAAGATAATCTTCTCGGGTATGAATGGAATTGATACTATCTCATGCAATTTGCAGGAGCTGTGTGAAGGAGTAGGTGTTACAGGTCTAAGTCTTGGTGTATCTAAGTTTCCTTGGAGCATGTAGGATATGAAAATCAAGCTTGCTAGAGCTCTGAAAGATGTTGAGTAACTAAACAGTGAAATTTGGTTATTTAAGTAGTGAGCCTTTAGAAAACTATTCTTGTGCAGAAGGGTAGTCATTTGAAGACCACAGAAGGTTCTGGGACTGTTCATGCTTGGAACTAATTACTCTTATGCAAAAGGGTAGTTGGTTGAAGACCAAAGGAGGACCTATTTCTGTTCATATATTGGAGCTTGTGGTAGAAGCCCTAAGCTGTGTATAGAAGATTACCTTCTTTTGGAGATGTATTTGATCAAGCTGGTGGAGCTGTGTTCTCTGAAGATCTTCAGTTGGATTACTAGGAAGAAGTAAGTCCAGTTATGGGCAGATAAAGAACCAGTGGATATGGTTTGGTTTTCCTTGGCAAAGGATTTGAAGATCTGGTGCAGAACTTGTGATTCACATCTTGACTAAGAAGTACTATATCTTGTCATACGGGAGAATGATGAGGTAAAAGGACTATCTTGGAGTATGATGTGAAAGGATTAGATAAGACTGGAGTGGATCATTGATTGACTGCATGAAAGTCTGGATTTTGATGAGAAGATTCACCAGTTAAATCAGAAGCTTTCTAACTTATCATATGGGAGAATGATGAGGAAAGAATGTCTTGGATTATGGGGTGTCTATCTTATACTCAGCCTAAGGTCAGAATACTTGTGGATAAGTGGTCTCTTCTGCTACAAGTAACTCTAGGAAGAGGTGGATCAGTTTGGTGCTTTCTCACTGTATGAGCATGGAGTTGGTCATGAGAGATAATGTGGTGATCTTGGAGCAGCTCTTATAAAAGATAGGGGGAGAGCTTATGTCTGATGGGTGTACTAGTTACCTATGGTTCAAGCAGTAAGTGAATGCGTTCATCAGGTGTGTTTAACAAGGAGTGAGCTCTTAAAGACATGAAGATGAGTCTTATGTTTTCCATTCACGTGCTTCTGGAAATAGAGCACTAGTTATCCTTGGTATGGGGAGGTATACTTCTATCTAGGATATGTTGCTACAATGGTACAGTTGTGTCTCAAGATTTCTTGTGGCTTCAAGCAGTTTGTGATTGTATGCCTCTAGGAGGATGGAATGTCGTACTAGATGTTGTGACATTAGGTTACTGCTCCAGCTCATGGTGAACCTGACAGTGCCTCTTGTCTGTCATTGAGTATCAATGGATCAACTCAGGTATTTGGGCCTCTGTCCAAGTGTTTTATCTTGTTTGACAGGTGAAGATGAAGATCAAGACACCATCAGCCTTGATCTTGTGCATAAGGAAGAACATTCACCCTGACATCTTGGAGATTGCTCTAGTTCTTTTTCAAAGATGAATATGAGTAATCTTACAGATAGTTCTCTCTTTTAGAGGAGTGCTGATTATGCATGACAGGGGGAGTCGGGTACCTGTCTTATGTGTAGCTACATTACTTGCCTGAATAGTGTGTCTCTAAGGAAGCTTCATGCGAGTTTATTTCTCTCTATGATGTTCTAGTGGTTGATTTGGTAAGATGCTGCTGGTGTGCTCTTCCGAGACCCTCGTGTATTCTTAAGGAGCTGTGGTTGAGTGTGATCAGCAAGGGGGTTTAAGACCTGGTCCATGGATTGTTACTACAGTGGTGCAGTCTTCATACTGATGGGGATCAAGCAGTTTGTGTATCTCTTGAGAGATTGTGAGATGACTGGATGTTTGGACACCATGTGCAGTATGTACTTTTACTCCAATTTTTGTCAATTTTGACTAAACCAAGGGAGAGTAAAGTGCTGTTATCTGTTGCAACTATCAAGGGGGAGCATGATAGTGTGTGAGGCTGGAAAAAACTACTGCTGCTGCCCTGATAAGGTGTTTGGTTGTTTTAGCCAAAATTTGCCAAAGGGGGAGATTGATAGTTCCATGGTTCTATGATTTTCCATGGTTCTATGATTGACTAAATTTTGGTAAAACATGATCCTGCACTGATGTTAAGCAGGATATTATAACATCTCCATCTGTTGTGGTGACAGAACTGCTGTGGAGTGTTTTAATGTGAATGTCATGCTGAATATCGTGACATCCATCTGCTGTCATGACAGAACTGTTGTCATGTGTTATTAATCATAATGTCATGACCAATGTCATGACATCGCTGTCTAATACAGCAGGAGCTGTGGTAACAAAACTGCTGTCATGTGTTGTAAACAGGATGTCATTACCAATATCATGACATCTGGTGTAGCAAGAGCTAGCAAGAGCAGATGAGAGAACTGCTGTCATGGATGCAGAAGTAGCTAGCAGGAGCTGATGACAGAACTGCTGTCATGGATGTCGTTACCAATGTCATGACATCGCTGTCTGGTGCAGTAGGAGCTAGTAGGAGTTGATGACAGAACTGCTATCATGGATGTCATACTGAATTTCATGACATCAATGTCTGGTACAGCAGGGGCTGCTATGTTATATCTCTTGACAGAAGTGTTTTGGTCCTATTGGATATTCCTCATCAGTATGTGCAGGCCAAAGTGATTCATTAGGAACAAAGTGCAGATTTAATTAGTGTTCTAAAAAGGATCTTTGAGACTTTTTAGGAAACTATAATATGCTTATTTCTACTGTCATGAAGAAGATTGCGCAGAAGTGTTCAGCAGGGCAAGTTGGAAAGCTGAGAGTAAGTGAAGCTGAATGTCATGACTGAATTTTATAACATTGATCGTATGACATCAGGCGTGCAGGGTTTGTTTTTCTGTTATGATACCTGATATATCTCAGGCTAAATTTCAGGAAACCTGTTATGGCTTCTCAGTTATCTTAGGCGAGATTCTAGTCAGGGCTGGACATAACATGAAACAGCTGTGACCTAATTTGACAGCACCTTGAATTATGGAAAGTGGTTTAACTTGGTTTAACCTAAAGTTTGTTACTTGTGACCAGCCCAAGCCCAGTCTGCATTGCTATAAAAGGAGGAGCAGAAGCAAGGAAAAAGTAAGCACTCACATCAAGAACAACTAGAGTGTAAAATAAAGGTCTAGGGTTTGAGAGTCCCTTGTGTGTAAGTCACCCTTTGTATCTTTTGATACATTGTGGTAGACATATTTGTGAGTGAAGAGTGTTACTCTTCACGTGTGTTTTGTGAGTGAAGTTCCTTGTTCTTCACGTGTGTCTAGGGATCTTAGGATTCCTTGTGTGCCAAGCAATTGTAGGTTGTGTGATTGCTCTGGTTTATTGTGTATGAACAGGTGTGTTCATTGTGCCACTCAAAGCTGTTAAGCAAGAGTGTGTGTCACTTGATCAAAGTTGTGAAGCAAGATCAAGTTGTGTTTGAAGAGTGTCTTCAAGTGTTTCTGTAACTGTAAGTGAATTGTTTATCACTGAGGTGATTGAGGGGGAGTGAGTGGGAATACTCAGGTCTAGAGTGTCTCTAGGTTGAAGTGTCATTGGGTAGGTTTTAAGTGAGGAGTGCAAACTGGGTTGTTTGACTCTGAATTAATTCTGCTAATAGTGAATTTCCTCCCTGGCTTGGTAGCCCCCAGATGTAGGTGATGTTGCACCGAACTGGGTTAACAATTCATTGTGTTATTTATCTTTCAGCATTTACAATTCTGCATAATTTAAATGTTTAGATAAATAGTATGTCAGTCTGCAGATGTTACAACAAACGTCATGGCGTTGGTCATGACATTGGTACAATTTAAAGAAATTTAAATTGGTCATGGTCTGTCCTCGTCCTTGTTGAGCAGAGATCAATGTTCTTGGGACATATGAGATCTGTATACCAGAATTTCACTAATCAAGGTTCGAGATTAATCCATGTTTGGTTTCATTTCTCAAGATTCGAGTCGAGGATTTAATTCATGTTCAGTTTCATTTTTCAAAAGTTGAATCAATGGCCTAGTCCATTTCAAGTTCTCAAGATTCATTCAAAATTCTCACATGGCTAATTATTTGAAGATGTTCAAGTGCAAATTATGTGGAAGGTTGGGAAGCTAGTGTTATCAAGGTTAGTCTAAATTCAAGGATCGATCCATGTCAGGTTAGATGGAAAAAACCAAGAGCTTTAGTTCAAATATGGAGATGCAAGCAAGGATTAAATTGAAAAATTACCAAGAGTTTCTATAGAAAATCCATTCCACAAAAATATATAGTTCTTAAGCCCATTGACATTGAGAAGAAAAGTAATACAAGATCCATTTACAAAATTACAAACCCATTTATTACAAGTGATTTGCAAAATAATAATAATAATAATAATAATAATAGAAATTCACTTTGGCCCATTCCATATGAGACCCCACTTTGAAGTCTTTAAGGCTTTGAAGATCCAAACCATTGATTTGGTATTAACTGCTCATCCTACTCTAGTTGTTCATAGATCTTTATTGCAAAAGCACGGCAGGGCAAGGGATTGTTTGACACAGTTGTACGCAAAAGATATTACACCAGATGATAAGCAGGAACTTGACGAGGCATTGCAAAGAGAGATTCAAGCTGTGTTTCGTACAGATGAAATTCAAAGAACTCCTCCTACACCACAAGACGAGATGAGGGCAGGAACGAGCTACTTTCATGAGACAATCTGGAAAGGTGTACCAAAACTTTTGTGCTGCATTAACACTGCTCTGAAGAACATTGGCGTCAATGAACGCATCCTATATAACATCCCTATTATTCAGTTATCTTCATGGATGGGAGGAGTGTTGAAAGATTAAACTTGATTTGGGCCTAAACATATTATTTGGATTTTTAGGCTTAGTTATTTTGGACTTAGGTAATTTTAATTAATGTTTCTAGAAAACTCTTGTAATGTTTGGAATGTCTAGATATTTCTTAGGGTTGTAATATTCTCTAGAATGCTCTTGGAATTCCTAGAGTTGAGAACTCTCTAGAATTAGTGTGTCTAGAGTTCTCCTTAGAGTACTATAAATAGAGATGTAATTCTACACTTTTGCATCAAGAAAAATACAAAGTTCTCTCTTCCATAAATAATTCTTCCACCTATCAAGTTTTTCTTTAAGCCCCTAATATTCCCACACATTTTTCTTAAACACAAAAGGTCTTATTTCCAACAAAGTGGCATCAGAGCTTGAAGGTCCTCAATAGATGGCGAATGGAGGTTTTCCTTTTCAAATGCCGATACTCACAAAGAACAACTATGACAATTTGAGTATCAAGATGAAGGCGCTACTAGAAGCTCAATATGTGTGGGATATTGTTGAGAAAGGCTTCAAGGAGCAAGATGAAGCATCCTTAAGCCAAGGTGTAAAGGAGGCATTAAAGGAGTTAAGAAAGAGAGACAAGAAAGCTCTCTTCCTCATTTATCAATCGGTGGATGAAGATACATTTGAGAAGATCTCCAATGCAACGACGGCCAAAGAAGCATGGGACAAACTTCAAACTTGCAACAAAGGAGTGGAGCAGGTGAAAAAGATTCGTCTTCAAACTCTTAGAGGTGAGTTTGAACGTTTATTTATGGAAGAGTTTGAGTCAATTTCTGATTATTTTTCTCGAGTATTGTCCGTAGTCAATCAACTTAAAAGAAATGGTGAAGATTTTGATGAGGTGAAAGTCATGGAGAAAATACTTCGCACTTTAAATCCAAGTTTTGACTTCATCGTTACCAACATTGAAGAAAAAAAGGATTTAAACACCATGACTATTGAGCAACTTATGGGTTCCTTACAAGCATACGAAGAAAAACAAAAGAGAAAAACTAAACAAAAGGAGACTATGGAACAACTATTACAACTCAATGCAAAGGAAGCAAACTATGTGAGTTACAAGAGTCAAAGAGGACGAGGTCGTGGCCAAGACCGTGGACGTGGACGTGGACGAGGACATGAAGGAGAAAGAAGAGGAAGTTACAATAACTACTCCAACAACTTCAACAATGGAGAAAGAAGTTGGAATCCACAAGCAACAAGAGGTCGTGGAAATGGAAATTCATGGTCAAGGTGCAACAAGTTACAAATCAAGTGTTTCAATTGCAACAAAATCGGTCACTATGCATCTGAGTGTAGACTCTCAAAGAAAGTTGTGGAGAAAGCTAACTTTGTAGAAGAAAAAGGTGGAGAAGAAGAAACTTTGCTGCTCGCGTGCCAAAACCAATTTGAAGAGAAAAGAAACAAGTGGTACCTCGACACCGGCGCAAGCAACCACATGTGCGGCGATCGAAGCATGTTCATAGAGATCAATGAAGCGACAACTGGAAATGTCTCATTTGGAGATGACTCAAAGATACCGGTCAAAGGCAAAGGTAAAATTCTCATACGCTTAAAGAATGGGAGTCATCAATTCATATCCAACGTCTACTATGTTCCTAACATGAAAAATAATATTTTGAGCTTGGGACAATTATTAGAGAAAGGATATGACATCCACTTGAAAGAAAATAGTCTTTTCTTAAGAGATTATGGGCATAAATTGATTGCTAAGGTACCTATGTCAAAGAATAGAATGTTCCTCTTGAACATTCAAAATGATGTGGCAAAGTGTCTCAAGGCCTGCTATACCGACTCTTCATGGCTATGGCATCTACGATTTGGAAACCTCAACTTCGATAGTCTAGAATGTTTGTCAATGAAGGAGATGGTGAGAGGCTTGCCTAGTATAAACCACCCAGACCAACTATGTGAAGGATGTCTAATTGGGAAGCAATTCCGAAAAAGCTTTCCAAAGGAATCAACATCAAGAGCGACAAAACCACTAGAGCTCATACACACTGATGTCTGTGGACCAATCAATCCAAACTCTTTTGGTAAGAATAAATACTTTCTCCTATTTATTGATGATTATTCTAGAAAAACATGGGTTTATTTCTTGAAGGAGAAGTCAGAAGTGTTTGAAAACTTTAAGAAGTTCAAAGCCCTTGTGGAGAAAGAAAGTGGTCTTTCTATTAAGGCTATGAGATCTGACCGAGGAGGAGAGTTTACTTCAAATGAGTTCAACAATTATTGTGAAGAGCATGGAATCTGCCGCTTACTAATAGTGCCAAGATCGCCATAACAAAATGGAGTAGTGGAGAGAAAGAACCGGACCATACTTAATATGGTGCGAAGCATGCTTAAGAGTAAGAAGATGCTGAAAGAGTTTTGGGCCGAAGCAGTGGCATGTGCGGTTTACCTGACAAACCGTTCCCCAACAAGAATTGTGCATGAGAAGACACCACAAGAAGCATGGAGTGGAAGAAATCCAGGGATCTCTCACCTCAAGGTGTTTGGAAGCATTGCATATACCCACGTTCCAGATGAAAGGAGAACAAAGCTCGATGATAAAAGTGAGAAGTATGTATTCGTAGGTTACGACTCAAGCTCCAAAGGGTATAAGCTCTAAAATCCAAATAGAGGAAAGATTGTCATAAGTCGTGACGTGGAGTTCAAAGAAGAAAATTGTTGGGATTGGAGTGTTCAAGAAGACAGGTATGATTTTCTTCCTTATTTTGAAGAAGAAGAAGATGAAATGGAACAACCAATGATAGATGAACATATTACACCACCTACCTCACTGACACCAAGGTTGGATGAAACAAGCTCAAGTGAGAGGACACCATGATTAAGGAGCATTGAAGAGCTTTATGAGGTAACCGAAAACCAAAATGACATTAACCTCTTTTGTCTTTTTGGTGATTGCGAACCTCTAAGCTATCAAGAAGCTGTTGAAAATGTAAAGTGGAGAGAAACCATGGATGAAGAAATAAAGTCAATCACGAACAATGATATGTGGGAAATTACTACACTTCCACGAGGACACAAAGCAATCGGAGTAAGATGGGTGTACAAGGCGAAGAAGAATGCAAAAGGAGACGTGGAGAGATACAAAGCAAGACTGGTGGCAAAAGGCTATAGTCAAAGACAAGGAATTGACTATGATGAGGTATTTGCCCATGTTGCTCGTCTTGAAACTATTAGACTGATCATTTCTTTGGCAGCCCAGAATGAATGGAAGATCTATCAAATGGATGTGAAGTCGACTTTCTTGAATGGTTTTCTCGAAGAAGAAGTTTATATCGAGCAACCACAAGGATATGAAGTAAAAGGGCAAGAAGAAAAAGTCCTCAAGTTGAAAAAGGCGTTGTACGGACTCAAGCAAGCTCCGAGAGCTTGGAATGTTCGAATCGACAAGTACTTTCGAGACAAGAATTTTATCAAGTGTCCATATGAGCATGCACTCTATATTAAAGCGCAAAGTGGAAATATTTTGATTGTGTGCTTGTATGTTGATGACTTGATCTTCACTGGGAACAATCTAAGCATGTTCGAAGAGTTCAAGAAAGACATGTCAAATGAATTTGAGATGACAGATATGGGGCTCATGGCATATTATCTTGGCATTGAAGTAAAGCAAGAAGACAAAGGAATTTTTATCACCTAAGAAGGCTATGCAAAAGAAGTCCTTAAGAAGTTCAAGATGGATGATGCTAATTCGGTTGGCACCCCGATGGAATGTGGCAGCAAGTTGAGTAAGCATGAAAATGGAGAGATTGTGGATCCAACTCTTTACAAAAGTTTGGTTGGAAGTCTACGTTACTTGACAAGTACAAGGCCAGATATTCTCTATGCTGTAGGAGTCGTAAGTCGTTACATGGAAGCTCCAACAATAACTCACTTCAAGGCGGCAAAGAGAATCCTTCGATATATCAAAGGTACAACAAACTTTGGCTTACACTATTACTCTTCTAACAATTATGAAATTGTTGGCTATAGTGATAGCGATTGGAGTGGAGACTTGGATGATAGAAAGAGCACTACTGGTTTTGTGTTCTTTATGGGAGATACTGCTTTCACTTAGATGTCAAAGAAGCAACCTATCGTCACACTGTCAACTTGTGAAGCCGAATATGTTGCCGCTACATCATGTGTTTGCCATGCAGTTTGGCTAAGGAACTTGTTGAAAGAGTTAAAAATGCCACAAGAAGATCCTATGGAAATACGTGTTGACAATAAATCAGCACTTGCTTTGGCAAAGAATCCTGTATTTCATGAAAGAAGTAAACACATCGACACCCGTTACCACTTTATAAGAGAATGCATCGAGAAGAAGGATGTGAGGTTGAAGTATGTGATGTCTCGAGATCAAGCTGCCGACATTTTCACCAAGCCACTCAAATTGGAAACGTTCGTAAAGTTAAGGAGCATGCTTGGAGTCACAAATCAAGTTTAAGGGGGGATGTTGAAAGATTAAACTTGATTTGGGCCTAAACATATTATTTGGATTTTTGGGCTTAGTTATTTTGGACTTAGGTAATTTTAATTAATGTTTCTAGAAAACTCTTGTAATGTTTGGAATGTCTAGATATTTCTTAGGGTTGTAATATTCTCTAGAATGCTCTTGGAATTCCTAGAGTTGAGAACTCTCTAGAATTAGTGTGTCTAGAGTTCTCCTTAGAGTACTATAAATAGAGATGTAATTCTACACTTTTGCATCAAGAAAAATACAAAGTTCTCTCTTCCATAAATAATTCTTCCACCTATCAAGTTTTTCTTTAAGCCCCTAATATTCCCACACATTTTTCTTAAACACAAAAGGTCTTATTTCCAACAAGGAGATCATGATGGTAACCCCAGAGTAACTCCTAAAGTTACAAGGGATGTGTGTTTGCTGGCTAGAATGATGGTTGCTAATTTATACTTCTCTCAAATTGAAGATCTCATGTTTGAATTGTCTATGTGGCGTTGCAATGATGAGATACGTAGTCGTGCAAAGGAACTATACTCAGCAAAACACACACAACAAACACCAATACCTGCATAAAAACCCTCAACCATCAACCGCAACAATCAATACTAATACAGTCGGTTACGCAAAACTAAAATACCAATTAATTCACAGCATAGTAAAACGAAGATACGTACACACAACCTGTTAAGTTATTAAGGTGATCTCACACATTTCGTCCATAGACCGTACACACTTCACATTACCAAACGAAAACTCACAAACCTGCGTAAACTATTCCATGATGATTGGTACCACGCGAAAAACGACATCAAAGAATCTCCAGCTCACCGAACCTTTCCATTTTTGCCCTCAATTCGCACTATAAAGAGGGACATCTATAAAGCTTTTGGTTTGGTTGCTCTTCTTCCTTCTTGGACAACAATTCTACAAATCTCTTCCCCAACCCTCAACCCTACAAGCACAAATCCCAAATTGATTTTCAGCCCTAAACCAGAAAGAAATAAGAAGAAGAAGAGAGATCTTTAAGAAAGACAAAGTTTAGATCAAGAGACAAACCTGTTACGAATCGAGAGTGAGACGGAGAAGCTATGATCAGACAGAAGCAGAGATTTGAGCGAGAACGACGGCAAGAAGGTTGGAGCATGTTAATTAAATCGTCGTCGTTTTGGTGTGGGTTTTATGATGATGAAGCTTTTGATATTTTGTTTACTTTCAAAATAGAGAAATGTTGTTGCTCGCGGTGATGATGTTGGGACTGCCCTCAGCTAGTTCGTTCTGGTTGCTATTATCTTGAATGACATAGCTTTGACCGTGTTCCACCATGAGCTGGCTTGTTGGTTCTGGGCTTAAAGCCCACTTCGTTTTTGTTAGGGTTTTTTTTTTCCTGGCAAGATAATGGGCCCTTGAGCCCGTGTGAGTCTCATTTAATCCACCTCATTTCAATCTTTCCCTCTTCCCATTTTTTAATATGTTTAGAATTTTTAATATAAAGTTTTTTTAGATTTTTTTTTTACTAACGATTTTTGCTAGTTTCTTCTTTTTAATAATTTTGTTAGTTTTTAGGTTTTTGATTTGAAGTTTTGATTATTTTTGTTAGTGATTTTGTTAAAACACTTTGCTAATTAATTTGACATTTGTTTTATTCTTAGACCATTTTTTATTTTTGTATATAAATTTCCTCTTCATTTTTACCATTGATTTCGCCTTGGTTTTTATTCTCATTTCCTTTTTTGGGTCGATGATGAAATTAACAAAGTCACCAATAGTCAAACTATTGATAAGTGGCGATGAAACCGAGACCACCTTCTTTTTCGCTTATCATTTTCTTTTCTATCCCAACTTTATTTCATTTTTCAAATTAATTAAGTCTTTCGATTTACGAACGTTAGTTTTCGAAGTTGTTAACCTTCATTATTTCAAATCTGTAGAAAATGATCATTTGGATCATTTTTCTCTACTTTGGGATGGTGATAGGTTACCTTTGATTAATCAACACGAGTTTATGATTAAGACGAGATCCCACTCTTTTTGGTCAGTGCGACACGATTAAATCGAAGAATGATCCTAAATATCATTTCTCTATCTTATTTTTTAGCACGGATATCGATTTACGCGACCTCCTATAGTCCGACTTTCGTCATAAGTAAAGCTACGACGGTTTAGCATTATATTTTGACCCATTTCATTCAGTCAATCATTAACCTTGGATTTTAATTTGTGTTTAATATACTCTTTTTACTTTTCCGTTAATATATCACTATTTATATACCCTTTCTCATACTATTGTTCATATATTATTGTTGATATTATCTTGCTCATTATATCATTCATCTTATTATCATTGTTCATATTCATCCTATCATATTTTTTGTACCCCAAATTTTGACCCCTAGATTCCATCATCATTCTAGAAGCATCAACATTGTTTATCTAACCTTAACCTGTTTCAAGATTGTCTTTGTCAAGATGCAAATGAATTAGGGTTCCATACAGTCAGGAATCGAGGTTTCTATGGTTTGACCAGTCAATGTTTTGGATTAAATATCTATTAAACAACTATCTACACCATGAAGAATACTATATTGGATCAATTATGAATCCAATTTGAGGTTGTCACCCAATAGAGAAGAACAGTGCAGTCCAGGACCCCCGATTAGGGTTTCTGATTAGGAAAAGTCAACTGTGGTTTGAATTTTGGTTTAAATGGAATTCTAATGGTGGAATCATGGTCCATGAAGCGTATATGACTTATTAAAGTCCCTTCAAGAGGTTTCAAGACCTCAGGGAACCCAGAATATAAACAATCAATTCTGAGGTCTTCGATCGTTCGGTTCGTTTGATTGAAAAGTCAACTCATTGACCGACAGGGTTTTAACCCAAAATTGAAGACAATTATGTTCCTAATGTTATATCATATCTAATCATGAATTTTGGTGACCATTGGATTAAGAATTGAGAAGTAATCGAAAAGTCGAGAAATTAAGGTTTTGTAAGGGACAAGACCATAACTTTCTAACCACACATCCAAATGGAGTGGTTCAAATCTTGTTGGAAACGTCTTGAGAAGTCCTACAAAAGTGAAAAACTGACCTATGTGCAAAAAATGAATAGATTTTGAGTTATGATCAAAAACAAGTCAAGAGGGAAAAACACTTGGTGAAATTTCATGATTTTGGCACTTTTAAGGCATGTTTTCAGCCAACTTCAAGATGACTTTTGACCTAGTTCCACTTGGAATTTGAAAAAGCTAAAAACATGAAAGTTGTAGAGCATAATGAGGTCTTTCCAAAAAGTATAAGAACTCCTCCATAGAATTTGTGAGATAGGAGTTTCGAAGGAGGGAAGTTGGGGTCCAAGAACATGAAATGAACAACTTCAACTTGACATAAACCAATACACCAACCAGCCAATTGGTTCTTAACTAGTTGTTTAACCATTGATCTAATGTCTAGGAGTGTTATGAGTGAAAATTCCATAAGAATCCATGAGCAAAGCCAAGGATTTGGTTAAGATCAATATTTAAATTCAAGAAAGTACAAAAAGTACAAGAGGAAAGAGAAACTTTAAGAGTGAAATCTGCTGCAACATGGTGATTCTTATCTTTCTATCCCTATAGTCACTTCCTAAAGCCTAATCACAACTGGTTTTGATACTAAGATGCATCGGAAATTAGCTCAAGATCTGCAGAAGAAGATCACAAGTTGATTTGTTGAGATTCTCCCTCTAAAAGCAAGACATTTCACATAACTTCAAATCTGTCCAAGCCCTTGTATCCTCTATAAATAGAGAAATCCTTAATACATCAAATACACAATAACAAGCCTCAAATCCAGAATAAACAAGCTATTCACCTTTGCCTTACTCTTTCTTGCAATTGAAGTAAAAACACCAAAAAACACCAAAATCTGTCTTGGACAAATTTCACACCAAACTCATTTCTAAACTTTGAAACACTTAATCAACACTCCACACGACCTGCAAATGATTTTTGGAAGGTGTTGCAACCATGAATCAACAAAAAACCTCATATTTCCCAAAGGCAACCCTTCACATCATGAACTTTGACTTTTTTTTGCATAAAACAAGGGAACTCTCTGCTCAGGCTTGTTCTAAACCTCATGACACCTCAAACACCTTGGATTTAAAGTATATTAACTGTCTAAAACATCAAAGAACAACTGCACCATCATTAGGTGAATCTGTCACAAGGATCCATTTATTGCTTCAAGTACAAGAAACTTGACTTTTGCACCAAGACTTGCTTGTAAGAGGTTGGGACTGCTTGGACTGTGCATTTGTGGTGTGGAGTAGCTATTCAAGACATTCTCACTCAACCAAGACAGTTTGGCATTAAAGATTGCGTTGGAAGTCTTTAAGAGGTAAGTGACCTCTACTCAATATACTCATTGTTTTTGCATCTTGATCATGTTTGATGTGCATTAATTTAGATCTGCCTAGAAACCATTAAGTCATGTTTGAACTTACCTTGTGTTTGTTCATACAAACTTGCAACTGTCATGTAGGTTAGATATTGGACCTGTATGGTTGTTTTTCCAATAGTTGAACCATATGATGGTTTTGTAAAAGTTTGAGTTCAGTGCTTGTGTTTAGATTCATTTATAGGTCACGACTCATATGGAGGACCTCTACACAATGTGAGATGTTTGATTCTGTGTTGAGACATTTGGATTGTTTAGTTTTTCAAATATGCAAGTTGTTGGTTTTTGTGTAGACCATTATGGGATTGATCTAAGAATTCATTTATATGCTATTTGTGTTATTTAAGTCATAATGATTGTTTGATTTGGCTCTGCTACAAACTGTCTTGAAAGATGTCATTACAACTTCATAAACCACAAGTCACTTTTTACTATAGTTTGAATTTGAGGTCCATTTGTGTTAATCTCATGATGTGTTGATATTTAGAACTCAATTATATGCCTGCTGTCTTGGTTGAATCATGATGGATTTGTTTTTGTTCAAATTGTTTTTTTGAAACTTTTCATTTCAAGCCATATGTCACAATTTCAACTCAGTATTCTGTTCTAGCTTGATTTTAAGTTCTATTGTTTTTGGAATTTCATGTATATTGTATTTGGAGTGTGTGAGGACCTTCAAATATGATTGATTGGAACTGCAGCTTTGAAAATGCATCTTTGATAAATAATATTCAGTTGCATTCGATTTTCAATTTATGTTCATTATTTAAGAAAACTAAGGGCACCATCAGATTCCTCATTCAATTTCACGTGAGTTAGACCTAAAGTTTGCTAAAATCCATGAAGTATTGATCAGGTTTGGATCTTCACGTTTTGACTGGTTTTGGTGCTTGGTTTGCCTTTGTTTAGACCCAGAGTTTATGCAACTTAAGGCATATCTATTTATAGGGTGGGTTGATACATTAGATGTATCACCACCCCAGTGGTCATGACCTGCACGCTCATGTATGCTTTGCCTTTGCCTTCCTGAGTTCAATCTGTGTGGAGTTCAACTCTTTTTGCTTTTTGTGATTTTCATCATGCTTTACTATTTTTTCTTTCTTTCTCATTGCATGAACACATGCATGCCTTGGCTGAATTGGTGAGGGTTTAGACCCATGAACCTTAGGGCGTGGGTTCAACACTTGAGAAAGGCACTTCTTATTTTTTATCACTTGATTTTTCATGATTTCTTCACAAACTTCAAAATATCATAACTCACTCATTTTTTTAAAACATTTTTGCCTCATTCTTTTTTCAAAATGTTCTTCATTACATCTATTTTCAAATAGTTAGAAAAGAATTGAAGGATGCTCATCTTAGAAACACTTTAACTCACTTGGAATCATGTTGCTTTTTAGGGTTTTCACCTTGTTTCTTTCGAAACTTTTCTCAACTATTTCTTGACCTATAAGATTGATTGTGTTTGATCCACATATGTTTGTTGACATGCTTGAATGATTAAGTTTTTTTTACTCTAGGTCTTATCTTATTCAATCCTTGTGTTTGTGAATGTACCTTGTGTCGCGGTGAGAATTGGATGTCAAATTATTAATTAATTTGAATCTTAATTCATTAGTTCACCACCGGTCTTTAATTTGTCAAAAGGGAAGGTTAAAGAAGGAAAAACCTATTTTGCATCATAAACACAATGCGGGGAGAGATCTAAGGTTCAGGGGTTGGTTAAGCTTAGGGAAGGTATTAGCATCCTAAACTTCTGTAGTACTCTACAAGAACCTCTTGTTTTAAAATATGCTATTGCTAATGGTTATCTTCTTAAAGGTAATTTTAGAGGTTAAGGGTAAAGTGAAGGACCTAAAGGGTTAGTCCAAAGTATACTTGCAAAGACGTCGCATCTTGTGCCTACATATCCTGACGGGAATGGAATCAGAGTATTTCTAGTTCCCCTCACAGAGGAGGATAAGGAACTCTTTGACTGCGACCAAGGTTCTAGGGGGAAGTAAACGTTCATATGGAAGTGCTTACGTGGAGTGCAGCGACTCCTAATATACATTGTAGATTTGAATTGAAAAGAATGAAGTTATTTCCATGACGGGACGCCTAAGCATGAGTACGGCGACTCAAAATCCTAAGGTTTGGAAAACGGGATGGATGTCCACGGCGGGACGCCTAAAAGGTGAGTACGTAGACTCAAACCCTAAGGCTTGGATGGGCGAGGGTAAAGGTATTGACTCGGCAGTCAAATGGAAAACCTTTCCTTCGGAGGGGAAAAACGGAAAAATAAAGCAGTGATAATTGATGATCGCATAACTAGCAAAGGAATATGAGAATGTGAATAGCAATGTGAAATGTTAAGCTGGTATGAATAAGTTGAGAACAATTAGATTAGAATTATGTGGAATGTAATTAAGTGGAAGAATTGAACTTGAGAAATTGTTTAGAAAAGAAATTAACTGTTTTTGGGGTTTTTTGAGAATTATTAAAATAAAAACCTAAATTAAGCAAATGTTAAAAAAAACTAAATAGAGAAAAAGTTAAGTTTAAGTGAAAAAGTTATTTATTATAGTTAAAGCGAAAATTAGTAAAACTTAATTAACTAAAATTCTATAAAACTAACTTATCTAAAATGTTAACTAAATCAATTAGAAAAAAAGATTTTTGGATTTGAAATAAATAATTATTTTTGAATGGATTTTAAATTATTCTTATGACAAGGAGAAATTGAAATTTAAAAAAACACCAAATAACAACTTATATTTTTATATTTTATTACAAAAAGAAAAAAACTAAAGTTAATTCTAAAATTGCCTTTTTTTAATATATTAAAATCAAAAATTGTTTTTTAGTTATTAATAAAAATATTTTCAGATTTAATTATTTGTTTTTAATTAAGTTAGTTGTTAGTTAGGGTTAATATGTTAGTTAGTGTTTTATTAATTGTTAAAATATTACAGAAAATGAAATAAAATAACAAAAAAAGACAAAAAACTTATAACAAGAGGGGTCAGGCCGGGTCATAACCCCCAGACCCAACCCGATTTACTTAAAAACAAAAGGGGCATGGGTTTCACATGAAACCCTAGTTCTTTAAGGGTCAGGCGGCGCCTCTCAGAACCTCTTCCTCTCTCTCAATTTTTCACGGAAATCTCTCTTCCTCTTGCATGTCCGCGATGACATCTTCTTCTTCTTCTTCTGCTTCTTGCGCGATATTCCCTTCTTCTTCTAATGCTTCTTCTTCTTCTTGGGTTCTGAAAATAACAACATACGAAAAAAGTTAACAACAGATGCTTACATTTTTGTTGATGTGTTGTTTTTTGGCCTATGATGATTCTCGAATCTGAGGCTTTTAAGGTTTTCATTGATAACTTCAGTGGGTTTGTGGGAGTTTGACGATTTGGTTGATGTTTGACGGATTCGTGTTGGTTTTGTTCTTGGTTTTTTACGGCGATGATGAGTGAACTTTTTCTCTGAGCCGAATTTTGATGGGTTTACGAATTGGTTTGTGGGTTTGATGACTGCTCGGTGGTGTTGATTTGTGTGGAGGGTTCGACGGTCGGACCTTTTGTTTGAGGTTATGATCTTGTTTTTATGATCTTCCTTAACGATTTCAGTGATGGTTTTAGCATTATGAATTTCGGATCTCCCTTGAGCTTCTACGAACTTCTTCTTATAATCTGTTTTTTTTAACGATTTAAATGAGTTTCTATGAACCTTCCTTTTTCGTCTGTGTAACACCCTTCTAAACCCCACAAGTAAAATGTGAATAATCAGAGTAAAAATAACATGCATTCGGAAAGGGGGTCACCCATAACTTTTAACATATCAAAACCACATGTTGTCATGCTCATTAATACTTCAATAAGTAATCATACTTTACAAAATTTCACTTTGCATGTAGCAGCGGATTCATTTATCTAATAATTTTCATAAAGAAACATTTGTTTTCACCACATAAGTCAACAACACTCGGGCACTAAGGCCAACCTCTTATTATTTCAATAAATATGAAAACATAATTTAGAGTACATCACGTAACTCTAAAACATAAACCAATCAATCCCAGTGTTACATGACCAGAGCATGACTCGACCCAACATAATAAAAATACTAAACTGCTGCACCAACAGCGACTTCGCAACAACGAACGGCTCTACTCTTATACCTGCACGATGTCATATAGGACATCATTCCAGCAGAAGGGTGATAAATATTATCATAATAACAATGCATATAATCATGTATTAATGCACAAGTACCGAATACATATATTCCACATTTTCTCACCTCAATTTATTATAATTCATCATGTACGTCACAACATACGTATAAACAAACATGGATAATTTACCAAGCATATTCATCATTTCCCATATCCATAAATCTCAATATTATCCACATGACATACACATATCATATTTCATTCTCCCATTCACTATTACACCTTCACAAGTCTCATATCAACATTTCACGCTAATAAGCATACTTTCATACTACAATCATGTATTTACATTTCTCAATTACACAAGTAATGCACATACACATGTTCCACAATTCACACCATATTTCATCATAACTCGTCATATACTTTACAAAGCATACATATATAAACAAATATGGACAATTATCAAACATATCCATAATTCTCATCTTTCCACATAAGCACCTCTTCATGCATATGTCATATATCAATGTGACTCAACAACTCAATGCAACTCATGCAATGCGGTACCGACTCTCGTTATCATTTTTCGGTTTTTACATTAAACCAGGTCCACTCTTCTAGACCGATAACCCGTTATCATTTTTTGGTTTTTACATTAAACCGGGTCCACTCTTCTAGACCGATAACAACAAAGGCCCGTCCTCTAAGCCTTCAAACCCACTCTTCTAGGTTTGGGACAAGTCACTAGTCTCCACGAAACTAGCAAGCATTGCCTCTTAACTAAATGATGCATATGCAATCGAAAATCAAATGCACTTAAGACAGACATCTTAATCTCATGCATTCCAATAATTCATCTCTTCAAGAATTATAACATAATTGCACACGCAACATATTCAATAGTCATCAAGTATTCATACTTTTAATCAGCATATTTGTCAAACAATGCACGCATACCTGACAATATGCTCCCATGCATTATTCACACATCATCGCATACAACATTATGCATTCGCAATTCAACACCATTTTATTTCAAACAATGCAACATATATTCATCATATGTTCCCATGCATCATTCATAACATCGTGCCAACGACAACATATTCAATCACAATCATCAACTTGCATTTTTAACCAATTTAAACAACGCACTATATATGCCAAACGGCCATATTTCATAACAATCAAAGTATTCATAAAATGAATATTATCACTACATTACCAAGCAATGCACGCATATCCATTACTATGCTCCCATGCATCCTTCACCTATAATCGCATACAATACGTATGTATACACAATATCATGCCAACGACAATCAACCTCATTACATATCATCATGCATTCTTATTCAAATTAAACAATGCATTTATAATTGTCAAAAGACCACATTTCACAATAAGTTCATAATCTAGGATTCACGCCATACGGCTACCCACAACACATATATAACAACATATAACTTTTCATTCCATTAAGAATCGAACCCAATCGAACCACAACACAACATGGAATGAAATCACAGAAAAACAAAATGCTGTCATGTTCGCTACTGCCTCGCCTAGCGAGCAGCTAGCGAACCTTCGCTACATGTTCGCCTAGCGAACTGCTAGAGAACCCAAACAGAGGCTACATACCTCACTCGCTACCTTGTTCGCCACAGCGAACCCCCAGCGAACCATTCGCTATCCTGTTCGCTACCCAGCGAAGGAACCTCTCACCTTCTGTTTCCACTCGCCACTAGGTTCGCTAGGCGAGGACCCAACGAGCGTTCGCGACCAGCTCGCCTAGCGAACGTCTGCAAACCAGAATTTTCCCACTGTTCAGAAATTCCAACTCTCTCCAAAATCGACCGATTCTCATCCAATCAGTTTCCATAACCTTAGTATAACCATACCCAACTAAACTATACTACTTATTCTCGATTTTAACCGTTAAACTTCGATTTACACCGATTAAATCCATTTTGCCCTAAATGAAAAATGGTGGAAAACTCAAAACAACCCAATCCAATCATACATAATCATACACATTGCTAAGATAATAATGTTTCTCACCCTTACCTTGATTAAATCGAAGCTTTGGATCGGATCTTGATGATTTTCCAAGTTTTCCTCTTATCTTCCTCTTTCTCTTCTCTTCCATTTTCTTTCTCTTATGTTTTCCTATCCATCTATTTTCCTTCCACTCATCCTTATATACCTTCCATTATTTTCTTTCCATCACATTTCACTTCTCTCAAAATATCTACTAATCAATTTCTCATAAAATATCAACTTGACCCTTTATTCACCAAAATATCTCATCTTATCATTAATTGGATAGTATCTAGTAATCCCACATTATTCTACCAAATAGAATAAATCAGTTAAATCCAATAACTCACATAGATCAAATAAATCCAATTAATTAGTACAATTAATCCACTATTTGAAAATTGGGCTGTTACAGTCTGGACATGTTTTAACATGTTGGAGATTTTCCATCTTCATTTTAGCCTTGATGGCTCTGTTGGACTTTTCGTTTTTGAATTTTGACCATTGATGGTGATTTACCATTTTGGGATTTTGAATATTGATGGCTGTTGGATTTTCATTTTTATATGGCCTTTGATGGCTGTGATTTGCTGGATTTATTTCTTGATGGTGATCTTGTTCCCATTTTGAACTTAGGCTCAATAATGGTGATATTTCCTTTCTGGATTTGTGTTGTTTGGGGGAAATAATCCATCTTTGAATTTGTGCTTATTGATGGAAAAAATGACGGTTGTGTTTGGCTAGAAAAATCTGTTTTCTTTTTATTCATTCTTTCTCTTTTCATGGACTAAACAGATTACTGCCTTGGCCTTAGAACGCGCAAGCTGGCGGCAGTTTTACCATTGCCCTTGCGGTCCGAAAAGAAACCCGGTGATGATTCTATAATTTGAGGGTTTCAAATTAAATTTGAAGTCCTTTTCTTTTTTTTGCTTATGATTCTAACTTTCAGATGTTTCATTGTTGTTTTTGCAGGTCTTAAACAATGGATGCTTCTAGACAAACTCATGAGAGCTTTGAGATAGTCTTTAGGATTTAGAAATTTGTAGAAAAATATTGTAACCTTGAATTTGTTTGTTAGAGTTGGAAATTTGGTCCTTGCTGTAAAAACAATTCAGACTTGAAATTGTACATGAACTCAAACTTTTGAAATGAAATGTGAACTTAATTAATCTTGAACCATATTTAATTGTGACCCACATCCTATTAAGAACAAACTTGGATATTTGAAACTCAAACTTGTAGCATCTTGCGATTACTCAAAACCAATTGATGTTCTTTATTTTCCCCATCTTGATATTTTGAATAAATGAATCTGCATGAATAATGTCTTGAATTTGGCTTTCCGGATGAAGAATCCTTTTTATTGGAATACGAAACTTATGAATAAGACCTAATCTTGTTTAGATAACCCTTTGAAAGTGAGGACCGTATGTAATGCCAATCAACACAAAATTCTTAATAGTCTTCTAACGATCCTGGTTCCAAACCCATGGGTAGAAACACCTTAATTCCTCTCTGGAGAAATCTCGGAGAAAAACCTTGGAGGAGCACTGCCCTTGTCCTGACTAAGGATCACAATCATAAGGGTATGTCTACTCTTTATTTCAACACATCTTGCAAAGACTAGAACAACCATAAAGCCTTGAATCTCTTACAGCAAACATGTCTTCATAAAACAAAACGGACAAACTGGTTAAACGGTTATTATGCATAAATGATTGACTTAGATGATATGCGAAAAAAATGCACAGGGAGGTGGGATCTTAAGGTAAAAAATTAGGGTACTACAGATGCCCCTATTTAAGTTTCTTCTATCCGGAGATACGAAGATTGAAATCTTCGTCTCGACGTGATATGAGGGACTTAAATACAAACATTGCTTGGATTTTTTGCCCTAAGAGGCCACCGAATGCTGATGATATGCAATGATATGAAATGATATGAAATGTAAGACCAAGGTCCAGTGGAGACATGATGTCACAGGGGAATAACTGGATGTGACACACGAGAAACAAAGGTCAACAAAGAACAGGCCCAACAAAGCGAGACTCCACGGGGAAAGAGACCACAAACATCAATGGTGGATCTCAAGAAATAAAGACATATTACATAATACCAAGAATAAGGTAGTCTGGGCAACGGGCGAGAAACTTGAAATTGAGGGATAACCTACTACCAATGTGCGGTAGCCTAAGCAAAGGTATCCAGTTGAAACAAAGAGACACATGTTACCTACTATCAATCAAATGATAGCCTAAGCAAAGGTAACATGAAGAGGAAAGATGACCTACTACCAATACTGGTAGCCTAAGAAAATGTATCTGACCGGAATAATCTTCCATGATCAAAATATGATTTAGCTTCTTCTTTAACTAAACGATTCGTTTAGAAAGGGTAAATAAACCTCCCAAATGCTTCAAGGTTGTATTCCATGAACGGGTCTCAATTTCTTGAAATAAACCTCCCCACGTTTCAAGGTTTGTGGGCCATGAACGGGTCTCAGTGTCTTGAAATAAACCTCCTCACGCTTCAAGGTTTGTGTGCCCTGAGCGGGTCTCAGTTTCTTGAAATGAACCTCCCCACGCCTCAAGGTTTGTGTGCCATGAGTGGGTCTCAGTTTCTTGAAATGAACCTCCCCACGCCTCAAGGTTTGTGTGCCATGAACGGATCTCAGTTTCTTCTTGGAATGACAAATACTCGCGAGAGCATCTTCACAGAGCAATTGGAATATTACTGGAGATAAAAGACTTCAGCGGTAATCCATAATGTACTGGAGATTGTAAAACTTCACCGGGGATCCTCAGAAGAGATGTAAGCCGGTTGATTTGCAAAATGTGTCTTCTCAAATAAAGAGGGATTAATCAAATGTAATAAACTTCACCAAACTTCTCGGGAGAGATGCCATTTGATGGAATTAGTCTTGTGTGACAGACTCAATGAGGAATACATTCCTGAGGAGTGTCTTTGTTGTAGCTGTAAAATATATGGAACTCTTAAGGCGAAAATTCTCAAATAAAGAGAAAATATTTGTAAGGTCTTCGACAAACTTCTCTGATAGATTTTCGAAAAGATGTCATTTGACGAGTTGATAATCTTGATAAGTTCACTGGGGATGGACAAACTGTCTTGAGGAGACTGCCATTTGTCATCTTTGATAGAAAACCTGATCGAGCAAGTTGCATAAATAAAAAGGTCGCTTGTAGTCTAGGTATAAAATGCTGCGAAAACCTTGTAACGATGCTAGAGAAGTACTTTGTCTTCAATAGTGGTCTTCAAACATATTCTTTCTGGGGAGTCAAAGTGCAAAATAAATGCACGCATAATCCAGATTCAAAAGTTGGAGATATCCAAAATTGTGATTGTCAATGACCGAAGTTCAAATCGGGAAATAACCGAAGAGAAACTGTCAATAAAGACACAACCATTGAGGTATGAACTCAAGATGGGACTTAACTAAAACAACCGTCTTCCACGAGGATCGAACTCCGTGGGGAAATAGAAATATTGTGCTCTTTTCTGCTTAGGACTGACAACTCTACTTGGAGGGAGAAGACAGACCCAGTCACTTGGGGATAAACACGACCAAGGCGACGGAATAAACAAACACAAAAATGCAAAATGCACATGCCATGCTATCTATCTATATGGTATGCGTATGTTTATGCTGACAAAATAAACGAACAAACGCAACTGGAGATGAAATGAACATCTCGAAACAAACATCCGACCAATCTTCGAAGATAGAAGCAATACTGGGGATGGATGGAGAACCAAATACGGGATCACGACCCTGCTTCAGGACTTCAAAATTCCTCTGGGGATATAAAATATTCCACTTGGGGGTGTAACATCCTGTTTTTATTGACGGGTTCGTCAAGATGGATCTCATTTTTTTAGAAGAAACTTCATGGAATAAGATAAATATCCTGCTTCCCTGGAGAGGTTCCTACTGGAGTTGTAGATGAAGATACTCGAGTTGAGGTCTCATAGGGGATAAAATATATATCCGCTTCAATGGGGAAACATGGATGCACAACGGTTGAACATGTCGGAGTCGAAACTTCGATGGGGATGAAATAAACATCCGCTTCGCTGAGGAAAATCGGCGTAGTGAGAGAGATCCACTGAGGATTAAAATATCATCCACTTTATTGGAAAGCAAAGTTGAAACCTCAGGTCACCCACTGGAGATTTCTTGCATTGGTCATCACTGCTTGAAATAGAGATCTATTGGAGGAATCATGACCACTTGAAGTCGAGGACATGAAGAATGTAGTTTTGATCTTGATGAACAGCGTAATAGTCTCCATTTTGAACAATAAGCGTTGTGAATGGGTAGCATAATCTTCATTTCTCAAATGCCCCAGAGTACATGCTTTATTAGAGAAAAGTCGTTCCAAGAGGATTTTACAGAGAACATGGAGTTCAATTGTCCCACTATTTTCAAACTCTTGGAGAGATTTGTCGAATCTCGAAGTAACTGGCCCGAATTGATGATGTTATGACTGGGTTTTCGAGAAATAGCTCTTAAGAACGTAAGACTTGCATCAGTGAGCAACCTGGAAACAACTTGCCCCTATTTAGCAGAATCTTCAAGTTTCATCGTTGATGTCTATATGTAAACTTTCTAAGATGTCCGGAAAAATCAACACGCAAGAAATTTTAATCCTGAAACTGTTAATGCAACATATAAGTTTGTCTTGAAGTTTTTTCTTATTTTTTTCTGAAAAAGATATCACAATAACTTGTGACCGAATCACTAGTTAGGATATGAATTAATTTATAAAGCCAACATCAAATTGAGCATAGCTCATAGGAGTCAGGAAACATTATCTCATCGTGTATGCTTTCAAAATAAACCCTACTTCAATTAGGTCTTTTAAAGGTTGTATCATGGCTTGGTTCATGGTTTAAGAAATAAAAGATAAAGGCTCAAAGTTTATTTGTACCCACCCATTCTTCGTGATGTTCTTCAATCCTACATTCAGTTAACTTGATACGAGCACTCATCTCTCAAGAGGATTTTGATATGGTCGAGAATTCATCGAGGCTTTGGACATGGTAGTCACTCACCTATTTTCTTTTCGTGTTTGATCACACGACATTATTCTTTGCCGAGGATATTTCTTTGTAATCCTTTGTTTTTTTTGCTTTTCGCATTTTTCATTCCCTAACTTTTGCCTGGACAGAGTCTTTTGATATTGACTTTGGAGTCCAGCGGGATGCCTTAATTTTGCCTAAGTCTCCTTCATAGGTTTTGACTTGGCGGGCATTTCTTTTTCATTCATTTTTTTTAACAAGTTATGTGACTCTAAGTTATTTTGACTCTTTTGAAAGGATTGTGACTGCCCCACTCTTTATATAGTTTAGGAATAATCATTTATGCCTTTTGACTTCCAGCCTCTAAATATGTGAGGAATAGATACAATGAATTCTCAAATGTTTACTTCTCCTCTTTAGAGTCTGGGCACTCAATCAGTTTAACTGAAAACTACCCTACCCCAAGTTAAAATTAGGTTTTTTTATTTGGAAAATAAAACTCCTACTTCAAGGCTCAAAGGGGTTGAAGACGGATTATCTTCCTTATATCTCCAGTGTTTGAGGATTTGAAACAATGCCTTACATCATTAGCAGGGTTTTATTCAAAAGCATACGACAAGAAATCTTGCGTTTTTCTGATTCATCATCCTCCTCCCAATTCTCTGTCAAAGCAAGAGATTCGGTAAAGTTGGCATTATAGGACATGAAAAAGCATTTTATGAGTGAATACAAATGGATTTCTTGAAAACAAACATATTTATCGCATTAACATTCAAAATAAACAAATTTTACATGCCAATTATGCTTTTAATCAAAGGAATACAAATACACATAAGCAAACAACATGAACTGTCTGATAGGCCCTGCTAAAGGATTTTATTAAGTCTTGGCATTCATCAACACAACAGTGTTCTATTCAAGACCGGGCTTTCTCTTTTGAAGGTCAACAATTTATCGTCGATCATCTCTTAAACTTTTTCTCGAAATACCTTACATTCTTCAATCCAATGCCCTATTACTCCGTCATGAATTTCACAGCTGATGTTCGAGTTGATCATCTCTGTATGGACGTTTTAAGGATTTGGCATACACCGTGGAAACTGGGGATTTCTTTCATCAACTTGAACACACAGGTTATCTTGCACATGCTGCGATTGTATAGGAACATCCACTTGTTGAACATTGTCGTCAGAGGGAAGATCAAATACTGGATTAGTCATCACTAAAAATGGTCATGGGATCCATATCCTTTATTCTCTTTACTATCCTTCAGTGATTACTTCAAGTTGGTCAGATGGTCAAGATGTCAGCTGACAGACAAAGGCATAAAGCCGGATAAGCCACAACAGAAAAGAGGCACATGCATATGCAAATGCTAAACGAGGGATGCTATGCAAAAATGCAAAATGCAGATGGAACTCAAATATTTATAAACATCACAGAATACCAAAGAAACTTATTTATTATTTTTTGATAATGGATTACAGATAAATATTCTTAAAAGAGTCCTGACTTAATAGCTAAATAAAAGCTAATAAAGTCCTAAGGAAGTCTTGTATCATGCTTCTTGATCTGCTCTTCCAGCCGGACTTTCTCGGATAAGTTCGTCCACAATTAACTTCCGAGGAATAGTTTGATAGAGGAAAATAAATCCTCCATCTCTTTCTTTTCCTGCTGGAAAGTAAGGAAGAAATCCATTGCCTGCCTAGATCTTTAGGGATAATAAAAGCTTTTTGTCTCTGAAGTTCTTGATCTTCAATTGGAGTTTCTAACTTCCTCAGGTCATCCGATTTAGGACTCTTAAAAGAATATATCAAAAAAATTTTATTTTTTAATCCACATTGGTCTCTGTAATGTTTATAAATAAACCCGAAATTCTATGAAACCAATGCAATATGATGCTTTATGGATGCAAAGATGCACAAACACAGGCAAGTACAAAGATAAATAGACAGAAAATCTAGGTTAGCAACAAGCATGGAGCAAAAGGTATACCCATCCCCACAGGGTGTTGACTAAAGGTGGATTGCACCTGTAGAACAAGGTTCTAAGAAGGTGCCCAAAATCATTATTCCATCGTTCGGATATTATCAATTTCTCGACTACTAGGTGGTTAATAATATTCTCAAGAGAACCTCTTTTGAATGTAGCCTCGCGTATCAACTATTTCAGGAATACTCCCTCATAGTCATCGCACTACATCCTAATAAAGGCCAAAGTGGGGTTAAAGGTAACTACGGTCCCCAGTATCATAGGCTCCAATCGAAAATAGTGAATGTTTTCATGATCACTCGTTCAATAGTACTGTTTTCAAGAGGGCCCCAACTGAGCGGTGATTCTCAAGTTAGCTTGGTCGGGATTCGCCTCCCTATAAGCCTCGTCAAATATATCACCTTCCTATAATAAGTTCACTCAAGTCCGGGTGTAGGACTTTGTCTCACCACTCAAGGATATCAACCCAAAAGCAAATAACAAATATAAGCAAATATATAAAACAACAAACAAGGAAAATAAAACAAGTTAGGGGAAACCCACAAGAAGGTCCCCAATGAAGTCGCCATTTCTGTCACGGTGAGAATTGGATGTCAAATTATTAATTAATTTGAACCTTAATTCATTAGTTCACCACCGGTCTTTAATTTTTCCGAAGGGAAGGTTAAAGAAGGAAAAATCTATTTTGCATCGTAAACACAATGCGGGAGAGATCTAAGGTTTGGGGATTGGTTAAGTTTAGGGAAGGTATTAGCATCCTAAACTTCTGTAGTACTCTACAGGAACCTCTTGTTTTAAAATATGCTATTGCTAATGGTTATCTGCTTAAAGGTAATGCTAGAGGTTAAAGGTAAAGAGAAGGACCTAAGGGGTTAGTCCTAAGTATACTCGCCAAGACGTCGCATATTGTGCCTACATATCCTAACGGGAATGGAATTAGAGCATTTATAGTTCCCCTCACAGAAGAAGATGAGGAACTCCTTGACTGCGGTCAAGGTTCCAAGAGGAAGTAAACGTTCATATGGAAGCGCCTACGTGGAGTGAAGCGACTCCTAATCTATGTCGTAGATTTGAATTGAAAAGAATGAAGTTATTTCCATGATGGGACGCCTAAGCATGAGTACGGCGACTCAAAATCCTAAGGTTTGGAAAAAGGGATGGATGTCCACGGCGAGACGCCTAAAAGGTGAGTACGGAGACTCAAATCCTAAGGCTTGGATGGGCGAGGGTAAAGGTATTGACTCGGCGGTCAAATGGAAAACCTTTCCTTCGGAGGGGAAAAACGAAAAAATAAAGCAGTGATAATTGATGATAGCATAACTAGCAAAGGGATATGAGAATGTGAATAACAATGTGAAATGTTAAGCTGGTATGAATAAGTTGAGAACGATTAGATTAGAATTATGTGGAATGTGATTAAGTGGAAGAATTGGACTTGAGAAATAATTTAGAAAAGAAATTAACTGTTTTTGGGATTTTTTGAGAATTATTAAAATAAAAACCTAAATTAAGCAAATGTTAAAAAAAACTAAATAGAGAAAAAGTTAAGTTTAAGTGAAAAAGTTATTTATTATAGTTAAAGCGGAAATTAGTAAAACTTAGTTAACTAAAATTCTATAAAACTAACTTATCTAAAAAGTTAACTAAATCAATTAGAAAAAAAGATTTTTGGATTTGAAATAAATAATTATTTTTGAATGGATTTTAAATTATTGTTATGACAAGGAGAAATTGAAATTAAAAAAAAAACACCAAATAACAAGTTATACTTTTATATTTTATTACAAAAAAAAACTAAAGTTAATTCTGAAATTGCCTTTTTTTAATATATTAAAATCAAAAATTGTTTTTTAGTTATTAATACAAATATTTTCAGATTTAATTATTTGTTTTTAATTAAGTTAGTGGTTAGTTAGGGTTAATATGTTAGTTAGTGTTTTATTAATTATTAAAATATTACAGAAAATGAAATAAAATAATAAAAAAAGACAAAAAAACTTATAACAAAAGGGGTTGGGCCAGGTCATAACCCCTGGACCCAACTCGGTTTACTTAAAAACAAAAGGGGCATGGGTTTCACATGAAACCCTAGTTCTTTGAGGGCCAGGTGGCGCCTCTCAGAACCTCTTCCTCTCTCTCAATTTTTCACGGAAATCTTCCTTCCTCTTGCATGTTCGCGATGACATCTTCTTCTTCTGCTTCTTGCACGATATTCCCGTCTCCTTCTAATGCTTCTTCTTCTTCTTCTTGGGTTCTGAAAATAACAACATACGAAAAAAGTTAACGACAGATGCTTACGGTTTTGTTGATGTGTTGATTTTTGGCCTATGATGATTCTCGAATCTGAGGCTTTTGAGGTTTTCGTTGATAACCTCAGTGGCTTTGTGGGAGTTTGACGGTTTGATTGATGTTTGACGGATTCGTGTTGGGTTTTTACGGCGATAATGATTGAACTTTTTCTCTGAGCCGGATTTTGATGTGTTTACGAATTGGTTTGTGGGTTTGATGATAGCTCGATGGTGATGACTTGTGTGGAGGGTTCGATGGTCAGACCTTTTTTTTGAGGTTATGATCTTGTTTTTTTGATCCGCCTTAACGATTTCGGTGAGGGTTTTGGCACTGTGCTTTTCAGATCCCCCTTGAGCTTATACGAACTTCTTCTTATAATCCGTTTTTTTAACGATTTGAATGAGTTTTTATGAACCTTCCTTTTTCGTCTGGACATGTTTTAACATGTTGGCGATTTTCCATCTTCGTTTTGGCCTTGATGGCTCTGTTAGACTTTTCGTTTTTGAATTTTGACTATTGATGGTGATTTACCATTTTGGGATTTTGAATATTGATGGCTGTTGGATTTTCATTTTTATATGGCCTTTGATGGCTGTGATTTGCTGGATTTATTTCTTAGTGGTGATCTTGCTCCCATTTCGGATTTTAGCTCAATAATGGTGATATTTCCTTTCTGGATTTGTGTTGTTTGGGGAAATAATCCATCTTCGGATTTGTGCTTATTGATAGAAAAAATGACGGATGTGTTTGGCTAGAAAATTCTGTTTTCTTTTTATTCATTCTTTCTCTTTTCATGGATTGAACAGATTACTGCCTTGGTCTTAGAACGCGCAAGCTAGAGGCGGTTTTACCGTTTCCGTTGCTGTCCAAAACGAAACCCGGTGATGATTCTATAATTTGAGGGTTTCAAATTAAATTCAAAGTCCTTTTCTTTTTTTGCTTATGATTCTAACTTTCAGATGTTTCATTGTTGTTTTTGTAGGTCTTAAACAATGGATGCTTCCAGACAAACTCATGAGAGCTTTGAGATAGTCTTTAGGATTTAGAAATTTGTAGAAAAATATTGTAACCTTGAATTTGTTTGTTAGAGTTGGAAATTTGGTCCTTGCTGTAAAAAGAATTCAGACTTGAAATTATACATGAACTCAAACTTTTGAAATGAAATGTGAACTTAATTAATCTTGAACCATCTTTAATTGTGACCCACATCCTATTAAGAAAAAACTTGGATTTTGATACTCAAACTTGAAGCATCTTGCAATTACTCAAAACCAATTGATGTTCATTATTTTACCCATATTGATATTTTGAATAAATGGATCCGCATGAATAATGTCTTGAATTTGACTATCTGGATGAAGAATCCTTTTTATTAGAATACGAAACTTATGAATAAGGACCTAGTCTTATTTAGATAACCCTTTGAAAGTGAGGACTGTCTGTAATGCCAATCAGCACAAAATTCTTAATAGTCTTCTAACGATCACAGTTCCAAACCCATGGGTAGAAACACCTTAATCTCAATCCTCTCTGGAGAAATCTCGGAGAAAAACCTTGGAGGAACACTGCCCTTGTCCTGACTAAGGATCACAATCATAAGGGTATGTCTACTCTTTATTTCAACACATCTTGCAAAGACTAGAACAACCATAAAGCCTTGAATCTCTTACAGCAAACCTGTCTTCATAAAATAAAACGGACAAACTGGTTAAACGGTTATTATGCATAAATGATTGACTTAGATGATATGTGAAAAAAATGCACAGGGAGGTGGGATCTTAAGGTCAAAAATTAGAGTGCTACACCTAGTTGAACAACACTGTGAACTGTGTTTGTGAACCATGCTATATCTCTTGATGTTGTAACTTCTTGAGTGTATTCTTTATGTCTTCTCTACTTGTTTGGATGTCTTGTTAGAACCATAACATGCTAGGGCCTGCTTTGTTTTGTTTGTTACCATAAACTTGTATGTGTTTCCCCTTGAAACCATGAAATTCTTACTTGATCTGTTGCAACACTTCTTGTATGCTTACTTGTTCTTGATTGTCATCAATGCATGATTGTTGGTCTCATGTTGTTACATTTGACATCCCTTGATCCTTATATAGGCTTGCCTTAAGTTGTGACTTGTTTGAATTACATGTTCTGTTGTTTTGTCTTGATGGTTGTTACCTCATTGATCTTCATCTTTGTTAAGATGCCTAAAGTTGATTATACCTTCTATGTTTGGTCTTGTAAGAACCTCTACCATGTTCCCTTTCTAGATATTGTAATATCTTCGTGCCTTTTTGGTTGTAACCATTTGATTTGATTGTAATCTTTGCTTGATGTTGTCACATACTTGCATCTCTTCCTTGGTTGTTACCATGCTCTTTTATAAATCTCCATCATGTTTGAATGAATGCGTATGTGTACTTTTAACCTTGTTAAGTTATTCCCCAAGTGATGGAACTTGTTAGTTCTCATCCAGTTGCCTCATCTTTTCCCCATTTCAAAGGAAAGTTTCTCTATTGACCCTTGGGTCATAGGTAGCTCACTACCCTCCCTCTGACTGTGTTAAGTCATGTTGAACCCTAACTTAGTTAAGTTAGAACCTACTAGCCATTAGACTTTTTCTTTGAGTTTGAAAGACCGACCCCTTGTTAGGAATACTCTTCAATTAGGACTTTCAGTTAGAGTTTTTTAACTCTATGTAAGAATCATTGTCATGATTACTTACTCCCTTTTTGGATTTTGTCAAGGTCAATCCCTTTGAGTGTACAACTTAGACTAGAGAGTTTTTGTTAAACTCTACACAAGCATTGTTATGTTTGTTTCCCTTTAAACTTTGATCATAATTAAGCGTTCATCTATCCCTAGTAAGGTGAACTACGGTTGCTCTAATTCTATCCTATTTAGGATACGTAGGCAGAGGATGCGATGTCTTTGCGAGCAAATTTAGAAACTATCCTTAGGTCTTTACCTAACCTTACACCCAATCCCAAGCCATAGCAAACCATTATCAAACTTAGCATAAAAACATACAAAAGGTTCCTGTAGAGTACTACAGATGTTTAGGATGTGAAATACCTACCCTAGGCATAACCAACCCCTGATCCCCGAATCTCTTAGCGTTGTTGTTACATCATGCAAAAGGTATTTCTTTCTTTAACCTTTCCTTTGGATAAATTAAAGGTCGATTGTGAATTTAATGAATTAAGATTCAAGTTACTTAATAGCTTGACATCATGATTATCACTGCAACAATATTATTCATGTATTGTTCATCTAACCCTTTTCTTGTTTATCTCATTCAAAAATACCAAAAACACAATAAAACTATTGAAACACTAAAAATGGTTAATTGGAGGACCATTGGTCACTATCTTGGGTATTGGAGTTTAGATCTTGTACATAAAATCTAGTTTGGTTATTTTGTCTGAACTCTTTTTCATTGTTTAGTTTAGGACACCTCGCACACACACAGCTTCCTCTTGGGCTACCTGACAATGACCTCATTTATTTCTCGCAATCCCATGTACTTTATATGTATACCTCTCCCATTAAAGTGTAATAACTTAGTTTCTTTTCATGCTTGCTTGCTTATTTGTTAAGAAAGATAAAAATGAATTAGGCTTGAACACATTTTCAAAATAAAGAACAAATGAGGCTTGATCCAACGTCAAATCATTTTCAAACTCATTTCAACTTGGACCACCTTAGGGTTTCTCCTTATCTTTTCACATCTCTTCCATCAAACCACACTAACCTTGTATATATTCCACCATGGTAAGTCGATTGCTTTGCGCATTGCCATCAACCTACCCCAATCTACTCACTACCCTTTCTTTTCAAAACTTTTCTCTGTTTCTTTTGTCTCCTTGAATCTAAAAACCTTGGTCTTGTACCAAGTGCATTTTCAAAACTCTTTTCCTAATAAACTTGGATGGTTGTGGAGTGGTTAGGCAAAGGCCTTGTCGTATCCCGAGTGCTTGACATTACCTTTAGGATTCACTGTCGTAAAGCACTTACCATTCAAGATCAAAACATCTTTAATAAGAGGATGAAGTTCTCTTTGTATTGAACTAAAGAGAGAGGATTGAGTGAAGACTTCTTCCTCTCTGAGTGTCAGGATACTCACTTTAGAGTGTGTGGTCTCGATAATCTTCTTTGAATATGAAGACGTGACTATATTCGCCACACTATTTTAATAATAAATCTTTTGAGATAAAGAATTGGGTACTACCCGCAAGGGGTTACTATCTGAGGACTTATTTTACCCTTAAAAATGACTTCCACAAATCAAATGTGACATCTTGCCTTGATGGTGAAAACTATCTCTTTTCAAAAAGGATATGTTATGTCTGTTCTACTGCAAACAGGTAAAGCCTAAGACTCCACAAGGGAGCTACAATAAACCTAACTGCTAGAATGCGCACACTAACATCATCCATAAAAACACCATTAAACTGTAGGCTGAACTACGACTACTCTGATTCTTCACTTCTTTTAAGTGAAGATACATAAGCACAAAGGCCCCAATCCTTGTCGAGCACTCTTCCTGTCTTTTATCCATAGTTCTCTGAACTACGTTGACTCTGACTTTCTCATATCTGTTGAGAATACGTAGGCATAGGATCGCAAGATCCTACCGAGTCTCCTGCCCCTTTTCATATCCTCTTTTCCCTGTTTTTGACCTTTCTCTTTCCCCTTAGAACACTTTTTCTAGCAGTATCTTTTAGCAAATACCTTCACACATAGACAAGCAAATGGTTCCCATCGAGTACGGTGGATGTGAGGGGTGCTAATACCTTCCCCTCGCATAACCGGATTCTGAACCTTTTCTCTTGGTTGCGAGACCATATTATCCATTTCCTTCTAGGGGTTTTCTCG
Organism: Lathyrus sativus; assembly: GCA_963859935.3. Taxonomy (NCBI): domain Eukaryota; kingdom Viridiplantae; phylum Streptophyta; class Magnoliopsida; order Fabales; family Fabaceae; genus Lathyrus; species Lathyrus sativus. Next base: position 557,279,364 of record OZ012735.1, on the reverse strand, counting down.
ATGTTTTCCCTTCCCCTTTTGGGATAAATAAAGTTCTATGGCGACACTTTTGTTCTTCCATTTTTTCCTCTCTGTAGTTGCATTTTTTCGAGTAGCGACAACCATTATTTCCTTTTCGTGGTCTTGCTCTCCAAATGTGATCATCATGCTGAGATAGCCTTTCACTTACACATGTTCTTCTGAGATTCCCACCAGTAATCCCTTTGAAGGTTTTAGGTTGTTGAGACTTAGATGAAATCTCTCAAAGGCGTTCTAGTACAGTATATTGGCAGAATTTTCTTGGTCAACCAAGACTCTTTTGATATCCCATTCCTCACATTTGACAGCGATGACCATAAGATCGTCATTGTGAGGATGGACATGAGCACATATTTTTCCGAGAAAACAACTACGGCCTTTAGTGCCTTCATGCTAGTAATCTCAGGGAGGCTGTCTATGCTCAGGACTTGACGAGCATATCTTTTGTGGGCAGAGTTGGTCTCGCCGCCTCTGGCGAATCCTCTGGCTATGGTGTTAAGCGTGTGACTTTTGACTTTATTGTCTTCGACCTGGTGTGACTTTTTGGTTTTGTAGGACCTGGGGCTCCCGACATTGTCTCACCTTGTAGATTACGTCGTTCCTCCTGATGAGAATAATCACCTTTCACATACTTCTTGAGGTGGCCCTCATGTATCATTCTTTCTATCTCCTTTTTTAACTAGTAACAGTCGCTTGTGTGATCTTCTTTTACCTTATGGAACTTCCACCACCTTTCAGGTTTAAACCCCATTATCTTGAATCTGGGGGAAGGTGGTGTCGAGATATTGTGTATGTGGAACACCTCACACCAAATCTATTTTTGATGGGTGTTTAAGGGTGTGAAAGTCTCTATTACCTTTCCCGCCTTTTTGAACAGGGATTTGTCTTTCACGAGCAAGGTGTAGCTATTAATTTTTAAAGGATGATAGATTTCGGCACCGATGACGCATTCTTTGGTGTCGCTAGCCTTCTTTTCAGTGTTGTTTTCCTAGTCGTTGATGTAACATTCTGCCTTGAAGACTACTTTGGCCAGTGAGAGCGTTAGCTTTTGGGAGAGGGACTCATTGAAGTGTCCTACCTTGAGTCTGTTCTAGAATGCCCCCACTACATCTCCTGATTTGAAGAACTACCTTGATTGTGGCTTCCTTGAAGAGGGCGATGTTGCAGTGAGAATCAGATGTCAAGCTATTATGTTAACTTGAATCACAAAATATTGAATGTTCACCGCCGAACTTTAATTTATCCAAAGGAAAGGGAAAAGATAGAATAAAACTCTAATTGTGCAATGTAGCAACAATGCAAAGAGGTCTAAAGGTTCGGGGTTGGTTATACTAAGGGAAGGTATTGGCACCCTAAGTATCTATAGTATCCTATACGAACCTCTTGTTGAATTTATGTTATGATAATTTTCTATTTGATTGGGAATGTTCTATAGGGAAAGACCTAAAGGTTTTACTAAGTATGTTCGCCAAGACTTCGCAGTCTTATGCCTACGTATCCTAATAAGGAGGGAACCAGAGCAATCATAGTTCACCTTAATAAGAGTGAAGAACACTTGATAGTGATCAAGGTTCAAAGGGGGAAGTAAGTGCTTATAACAATAACACTTTCATAGAGTTTACAAACTCTAACCTAAGTCTAAGTTGAAAGGCTAATGAATCTAAAAAGGTCAAAAGAGAAGTTAAGGTAAGGCTAAGCTACCTATGACATAAAGTCAATAAAAAGATCCTCCCTTTGGATTTGATAACAAAAGAAAAGAGGAGAAAAACGGGACTTGACAAAGTCAAAATAAACATGAGCGAATATGGAAGAGATGAGCAAGCATGATATTAATTATAAGTGACAAAGATAACATTCAAACATGATGTTAATTAAAGAAAACATATAAGATATAACAAAGATGAAACTAACACGGTAACAACAAAATACATGAAAATAGATGTGACAACACCTAAGACTTAACAAAGTCATAAACAAATCATGATAACAACCAAGGTAAAGATAGATGTGACAACAACTAGATAAGACTTAACAAATTCATGGTAACAACCAAAGCATGAAGGTATATGTGACAACATCTAAGACTTGACAAAGTCATAAACAAAACATGGTAACAACCAAAGATGACATACAAACATGGATCAAAGCATACATGTGACATGGTTTTAACAAGACCAAAGTGACAAGATAAGTGTGGCATATCAAAACATGTTTATGACAATAACATATATGCATACAATTCAAGCACATAAGTAACAACATGAGCATGATAAAATAATGTGACAACATGTGAGCATGTGAAAGAGAATGTGACAACATTTAATAACACCACCATGGAGGATATAACAATATCATGGTCATGGAAACAATATCAACATTTGAATCATGGATGAAGGTTTCAAGTATACAATTAGTTTGAGCATGGACTGAAGTCAAGGTTAGGGCATGAAGTAGGGTATACTAACACACCACTTAATCATGAATATAGAATAATCATGGACAAGTTGTAACAACACTTAATCATGAATACAATTTAAGAACTCAAACATGGATAAGTTATAACAACACTTAATCATGAATACAATTGAAAATATGGTTCAAAACATCAAGGTAACAACCAAAGGTACTTGTTAAGGTTCATGGTGATCACATTCAAAGGTTTAAAAACATCACAAGGGTTTGAACATAGTAAGCATAAAAGTTAGGAATCATACAAAGGCATGTCGTTAAAGTTCCAAAGTATTTATGAACATGTGATCAAAGGTAAACAAAAACAAGGGCATACATGTACACAAAGATTCAACAAGGTATGAAAGAATCACAAATATCATGGCATAGGTCAAGAGAAACGTTTCACAACCATTCATGGAAAACAAGTCATTTACACATGGAAAAGCATACATTAAAGTACTTTAAACTTGAGAAAAACTCAAAGGACAATGTTATCAATATCACACAACGCTCATACAATGTATTTCCTATTCACACAAGTCAATATGCACAAGAAAAGTCAAAGGAAAAAGGAAAAAGATTCATTTAAGGACCTAAAAAACTCTAAAATGTGCCTAACTTTAACTAAGAAAAAATGTATAGAAATGAAATATTTTTGTAAATTTTAAAATGAATTCATAAAATATGTAAGATAATGAGTAAATGAGAAAAATAATGGCCCAAAAGGACCAAAGGAGCACCAAGTTATGATCATCTGAAGTTGTGAAGAAAAATGAAAAAAAGTGAAAAAAAAGATAAGTTTTGCCTCAGCCAAGGATAGAACTCATGACATTTAGATTCCAGACCTAAAACTAAGCCACTGAGTGACGCGCATACATGTGTATAAAGAATAAAAGAATCAAAAGGGTCTGAGGCGGATTCAAACCATAAACCCTAGTCTTGCATCACACATTAAATACACTCCTCTACCAATGTGGTACAATGCCTTAGTCGTGAGTATTATGCAAAGATAAAATAATATATTATGTATATCATTTAAAATGGAAAATGGTGTCATGTAACCATCTTTAACCTTACGCTCTTTCTCTCTTTTTCATCTTTTTTTTTCATCAAACTTCTAACACTCATAACTCTCTCAATTTTCCATAAAATTCAAAGTTGTAAAAACCAAATTTGCTCAAATTTTTACAAGGAATCTAATGGTATCATTTATACAAGCTGGAACTCAAAGGATGAAGCATACGAAACATAAAAACTAGACCTGAACCCTATTTATTCAACTATCAAAAACTCCAAATATAAACATTGTAAATTGCGAACAGTTACATGGACACATTCAACACATTAATGTCTACATTTATTTTCTTTAGAAATCAAACTGTAATGATGCATGTGAAGATGAGAAAATACTTAGAAGGGGGGGTTGAATAAGGATTTAGCAAATATTATGGCAATAAAAACACAATGAACTTTATCCTGGTTCGTTGAACTCAACTAATCCAGTCCACCCTATCAAGAGTGATTTGCCTTTCTCCACAAGGACTTAATTCACTATAATCAAACTGATTACAATATAAAACACTAAGAACAACTGTCTTAGTCTTCTCAAGAACTACTGACCACAAGTTAGTCTTCTCAAGGAACTTTTACAATCAAATGTAAACTAAACAAGCGTTTAAATGCTTCTAAGAAAGTTGTATCACAACTGTGATTTACACTTAAGTTTAAGAACTTATGAAACTATTCAATCAAAGAATAAATAATTTGTATGAGAGCTTTGAGAGAGTTTTCAATGAATTGTTCAATTTTCGTCAATATTCGTCCACAGAAGAAAGATGTTGAAGTATTTCTTTTATAGACTTAGAAGTCCAAGACGTTGCAAGCTTGAAGATCATGTACTGCAAAGTAGCTGTAACCTTTTTGTCTTCACATCACTTGACCTTTCCTAGAAGTAGAACGTTCAGAGAAATCCTTTTTGCCTGAGTTCTTGTGTCTAGCATAAAAGAGGAAATAGTCGTTTGGCATAACCAATAGATATAAGTTTGAATAATCTTCTTCAACAAGTTTCCAATTCTCAGCAATCAACATCAGAGCCTTGAGTGATCAGAGTCTTGATGTCTTCATAGTTTGTTGTATCAGAGTATTACAGCAAGTGTGCTTCAGCGTGTAATTAATCAGAGCAGAGTTTGAAGATCAGATCCTCAGCACTTGCAGCAAACAGTACTATCAGAGTCTTCTGAAAAACAGTGCTTGAAACTCTTCATACAAAGTCTTCAGTCTATGCTTCAGATGCTTCTGTAGCTTCTGCTTCAGATCCTTCTGTAGGCAGCGCTCAGAGTCTTCTAAGAGATGCTTGTAACGCTTCAGAGCCTTGCATAGTTCAACGTTCAGATCCATTTTTGCTTTCAGAAGAATATTAACTTTAATATCTGCAGCAAAAATACTTGAACAAATTTAGAGTATATAATTTCTTAATACAAAATTTCATAAGTGTTATCATCAAAACATAGAGATATAACTAAGAACCAATCTGTGTTCTAACAATCTCCCCCTTTTTGATGATGACAAAAACATAAGAAATTTTGTTCAATAAAAGGTAAATATAACTCCCCTTGAGATTATGAATCTCCCCCTGAATTGAATACTAAGAAAGAATAGAGACTTCCCTTTTTGCATGAGTATTCTTTTCAAAATCAGAGCCTGAAAGTTCAAAATTAGAGCTTGATTTGGATGAACGTTTGAGAATCAGAGCCTGATTGATTAAAACTTGATCTGGGGATCTCAGAGTTACTTTAAAGAATTTTGTTAGATTTATCATTATAGTTCTGAAAGACTAAAAATTCATGTTAGTTGTGATTTGATATGTCTGAATTCCATTCAGGTAAAATTTATTTGAACAGTCAGAATTTCATTTTCTCCCCCTTTTTGTCATAATCAAAAAGAAAAACTTTTAAAGACAAATAAAAAGAAACAAAGAGAAAAGATACAATCAAATAGAGAAAACATTCAGATTCATTCATTAAAATAGTCAGATAAAATAGACAAAACATCAGAATAGAAATTCAAAACAAGTGCTCAAACCTCAGATAAAGAAAACATAAATCTAGGATTGTTTGGAGAGAAGCATCTTCAGAAGGTGGGTGATCTCAAATGAAGATTGTTCTTGTTTGGACATCCATTTTTCAATATTCTCAGTCTTCTGATCTTGCCTTGCCATCCAGAACTTTATCTCAAATTGACCAACTTCCAGCACAACAATCTTATCTTCTAATTCTGGATTCTCTTTCTTAATCTCAATAGAAGTAGACGGAGCAGATTCTGATGCAGGAGTAGGAGCAGAGTCAATTTCCATTGGAGTTGCAGATTCTGGAGCCACAGATTTAGATGATTTATCCACAGTTGTCAGAGCTAAAGGATTCTCTTCCAGAATGACTTCAGAAGCAGATCCTTCAATAGTTTCTGTAGCAGATACTCCAGAAGATGATGATACATCCTCAAGAAGAAAAGGTGGAGATCTTTTCATATTCCATAGCATGGTTCTAGCAGTCTCAGCAAATCTGATCTTCACATCATCAGAGCAGACACTCTTCAGATTTGAAGCAACAATGTTGAATCTGGAGATGAAGCTATTACAAATAGCATCAGATTCATCTGAGTTCATGGTTGACAAGCATCTCTTCTTCACAGAGTCTAAATTCATCCTTATTTCTTTCATTAAATTAGCAAATAAAATATCAACATTTAGCCTAGGTTTTGGTTTAAGAAAGGCTTCCAGAGTTGATGGCTGGGATTATTTTGGTGGAGTTGGTATGGTAAAGGTTGGAATGATGAATAGAGGACGAGGATAGGAAGGAAAAGATGGATGGTCAGATGATGAAGTAGAGGTTTTGAATCTGGATGAAGTGTGAAACATAAATGGTTTAAAACTTGATGCAGAGGGAATTACATCAAATGAAGTAGAAATGTAGGGAATAAAAACAGATTTATCAGAAAGCAGAGGTTCTGATGGAATGATATCTGGTAGTTGTTCAATATAGGTTTGAAGTGCAGATGGAAGAATAGTAGAAGAACTAGGTTTATACAGAGCGATAGAGTCAGATGATTCTATTCTAGTATAAAAGTTTTTAATTTTTAGACCAGAAGGAAGGGGATCAGGGGGATGTGGTTTAAAGGATGCAAAAGAAACAAACTCAGATGTTCTGAGTTTAGGTTTTGGAGTGGGTTTAGGAATGACAGCATCAGATGAAATAGATGGATCTGGTTGTTTAGGTTCATATCCTCTAAGAGAGGGGGGTGAGCTAACTTCTGGATGAACATCAGATTCAGATGAATCAGATGAGGTAGATGAGGGACAAGATGTGGAAGATATGTCAAACATAATTTTGAGGGGTTGGATGTCCAGAACCCCAAAATCAGATATGTTTGATTCAGTAGGTTTGGGTTGTTCTGGTTGAGGATTAGGTTGTGGATTAGAAGGTATAGATTTTGGTGGTTCAGATACAATGAGTTCAGATGGTATTTGTTGAAGTTCAGGTTGTTGTGGTGTTGGTGTTGGTTCTGCTGGTTTTGTTGTTTGTGGTTCTGATGAAGGAATGACAGATGATTGTTGTGGTGCAGATTTTGTTTGAATGGAATCTGGGATTGTAGAAGGTATTGGTTTAGTGGGAACAAAATCAATTGGAATTTGTGATTCAGAAACAATTGGTTGTTCAGGTTGATCAGATATAATGGGTTTTGTTGGTGGTTCAGAGGAAAGAGATGGAACAGAAGTGGTTTGAGTTTGAGAAGGAGGGGGTTCAGGAATAGAGCTAACTGTTGATAATTCTATTGCTATTTCAGAAATATAATGTAAGGATTTTTTAGTACCTCTTATCTTGATGCGTTTAAGAGGTGCAGAAGGAGCTTCTCCAGAAGATTTTCTTTTCTTCTTCTTCTTCTTCTGAGGTTCTTCAGAAGTTTTCTGTTTCTTCTGAGGCTCTTCAAAGGTTGTCTGTGTCTTCTGAGGTTCTTCAGAAGTTTTCTGCTTCTTCTGAGGTGAGCCTGTGGCTTCTTTTTCTTCTAACTCTTGTTTTCTTTGCCTCTTATGTTTTGCATAGAGATCTAGCATTGGTTCACGGTTTAGAAATCCTTATGGAAGTGGAATTCCTTGTTCCATACATGATCTAACAAATTTGATAAGAACATCCTTTGGTTCTTCTACATAAAACGTTGGGAAGTTTTCTACCAGAATTCTTTGTTTGCTTACTTCTTCTGTGTTTAGTTTGTCAGGAGCAGAAGTAAGTTCATCAATAACTTTCAGCCTCTGTAAACTTTTAGCGTTCAGAACTTTTCCCAGAATGGATGTAAGTTCCTCTTTCAATCCAGCCACATGCAGATGCTCCACCAGACCATTCTCTGTCAGAATGTCTGAAATCAACCTTCCACAAGGGATCCAATTTCTACCCTTAGTATGTTTTGTCTTCATGTCTTCTCTAAATGCCTTGACATGATTCCAAAGATGAGAGAAGAGCAGATGAGGCAGATCTACCTTTTTGCTCTAACTGAGGCAGAACATGAAGTTAAGTTGATCATTGTTAACATAATCTAGTGAATTTGTAGACTTTCTGTGGTGAATGCAACCCATGAAGATTTTGGCCCAGATCTTGTAATTGGGTTTCAAATCTTTAAACTTGTTAGAGGGTTCCCCAGAAGCAATCACCTCTTCATACACAACATTCATGTTGACACGTCCAGTCAGATGAGAAACTCCATCAGTTTCCTCATATCCAATGAGTTTCCTTATTAGATCTTCTATAATCACTATTTCTTTTCCCAGAACAGATGACACTATGAACTTGGGATAAGCATGAGCATGAATCCAGAACTCTTTCACTAACACTGGATAAACTGGCCCAAACAGTCTATCAAAGTACTATGTCCATCCTTGAGCATCAATGATGGAACACAGATTAAATCCATTTGCAGCCAGAGAAGCAAAATCCACCAAAGATTCACATAACACTTCCAGTTTCTCAACAGGTGTGAGATTCGTTCTAACAGGTTCCTTGAAAGGAACTGCACCCAGATTGGAAGAAGATACAACTGCCATTGTTGATTGAATCTTTGATGAGGTTGAAAATGAAGTAGCCATTGACGAAGATGTTGAAGGTTTAGGGTTACGAGCAGATTTGGGTTTAGGGTTTAGATGAAGGCTAAAGAGCAAGCAGAAATGCATAAAAGTGTTTGTGAGAGTGAAAAGTGTGAAATGTTGAGATTTGTGGAATTTATAGAGAGAAAATTTAGGGCATACAAAAGGTCACACATTTAGCACGTTCTTATTTAACATTTAATTGCATTTAATGAAAAGAAAATAATCATTTTAAAGCATTTATGATTCTGACAATTGGAGGGGAAAACGAGAAATCAACTATTCAAACGTTACCTCAAATGTCTCTTCAGTATTGTGCACGCCATCTTTTCAGATTCAGAGTGCTACGTGTTTGCTTGCATGTGCTTCTGAAATCTATTTGAGAAATGAAATGTTAGCCAACATTCAGATCCTCTGAGACTTGTTAGTTCAGATACACACAAAAATAATAATTCAAGAAATTAAATAAATGATAGATGAAATACTTCAGAGTTTTAAACATTTTGCATCTGAGAAATTTGCTTCTGATAAATATTATTCTGGACAAAATTCCATACCAATATTTTTCAGAATAAACGTAAACCTATCTTCTAGCTGACTTTTTATCCAGAGCATCTGTGTGTTACATCCAGCAACAGCAATATATTCTGCTTCTGTGGTTGACAGCACAATTGTAGGTTATTTCTTGCTGTACCAGGAGATTAAATTTCTTCCCAGAAATTGACAACTTCCAGAAGTACTTTTTCTTTCAACTCTGTCTCTAGCGTAATCAGCATCACAAAATCCAACTAGTTTAAATTCATCAGATTTTCTGTAACACAAACCCACATTAGAAGTACCTTTCAGATACCTTAGAATCCTCTTAACAGCTGTTAAGTGTGATTCTCTAGGATCTGATTAGAATCTTGCACACAAGCATACACTGAATAAAATGTCAGGTCTAGAAGCAGTTAAGTAGAGAAGAGATCCAATCATACCTCTGTAGAGTTTCTGATCTACTTTCACTTACCTCTTCCTTACCAAGAGTACTTGTTGGATGCATATGAGTCTTTGCCATCTTACTATCAGTCATGTTAAACTTCTTCAGAAGCTCTTTTACATATTTGGTCTGATGAATGTAAGTGCAATCTGGAGTCTGGTTGACTTGAATTCCCAGAAAGAATCTCAATTCTCCCATCATGCTCATCTCAAATTCAGCCTGCATACATTGAGCAAACTCCTTTCCCAGCATAACATTGGTAGATCCAAATATAATATCATCTACATATATTTGACAAATTAACAGATCTTTCTTAAATGTTTTATAGAAGAGAGTTGTGTCCACTTTGCCTCTGATAAAATTTTTCTCTAGAAGAAAATTACTTAATCTCTCATACCAAGCTCTGGGAGCTTGTTTTAAACCATAAAGAGATTTCTTAAGTTTAAAAACATGTTCTGGATATTTATCACTTTCAAAACCAAGAGGTTGGTGAACATAGACTTCCTCTTCTATAATCCCATTTAAGAAGGCACTCTTAACATCCATCTGATATAGAGTGATGTTATTTTGTGTAGCAAAAGAAATGAGTAAATGAATATACTCTAACCTGGCCATAGGAGCATAAGTCTCTGTGTAGTCAATTCCTTCTTGCTGACTATAACCTTGAGCAACAAGCCTTGCTTTGTTTCTTTCAACTTCTCCTTTTTCACTCAACGTGTTTTTGAAGACCCATTTAGTTCCAATTATATTGAATCCTTTTGGTCTTGGAACCAAATCCCAAACATCATTTCTTGTGAATTGATTGAGCTCTTCTTGCATGGAAATTATCCAGTCATTGTCTTGCAGAGCTTCATCCATAGAAGTTGGTTCAATAACTGACACCAAACCAAATAATGACGCTTCAGATGATCTGAGGTAGGATCTTGTTCTTATAGGGTCATCCTTCTTTCCAACTATCACATCCTCTGGGTGAGAGGCCTTGATTCTGGAAGATGATCCTCTAACATTTGATTCTTCAAAAATATTCAAGTTGTTCATTTGAGTAGCCAAAGGAGTTGCATCTGGCATTGCTTGTGGTTCCTTCACTTGAACCTTTTCTACCTCTGAGCCTTCAGAGTCTGTGAGAATTACTTCTCTATCTACAGAAATTTCAAACTGCTTTGGCTTTTGAATGCCAAACTTATCATCAAATCTAACATGTATAGATTCTTCCACAATCTGTGTTTCAGTATTGTATACTCTGTAGCCTTTAGAGCATTCAGAATAGCCAAGCATGAAACACTTCTGTGCTTTAGAATCAAACTTGTTTATATTCTCTTTAGTGTTCAACATATAACATATACATCCAAAAGGATGAAAATAAGAAATGTTGGGTTTCCTGTTCCTCCATAATTCATAGGGAGTCTTTTCCAGAAGAGGTCTAACAAACACTCTGTTCTGAATATAACAAGCTGTGTTTATTGCTTCTGCCCAAAAATGCTTTGCCAGATTAGTCTCGTTGATCATGGTTCTGGCCATTTCTTGCAAAGTTCTATTTTTCCTCTCTACAACTCCATTCTGTTGTGGAGTTCTAGGGAAGGAGAAATCATGTGCAATGCCATTTTCTTTAAAATATTTTTCAAAACATTTATTTTCAAATTCACCACCATGATCACTTCTGTTGCACCCCAAAATTTGCTTAACCTTTTTTCCTACCTGGTTCACGTTTCATTGCATTTCATTTGCATAGTTACATCATGCACATAGCAATCATTTGCATATCATAGCATATCAAGTCATCCAAGAAGGGATCAAGGGCCATTTATGTCAAAAGAAGCCTATCTAGAGGTGTTATCTGAGCCTGAGAGACCATCCAAGTCATCAGAGAAGGGTTGAAGTCATGAGAAGTTTGAGTGCCCACAGGGGGATTTCTCTCCTAACTTGAGGTGTATTGAAGATCATCAACAGGGAGTGTGAACTTGAGGTGTGTATGGATCTCATGGGATGCCTAGAGGGCCATATTGAAGCTTAGGCAAGTCATTGTATCAAGTTCAAGAGCCATGGTTGAGGTGTGTACAAGTAGGTTTTCATCTGGGTAACCCTAGGTTAAGGAGAGCAAAGAAAGGGCATCAAGACCTAGCTCTAGGTCATGGAAGTCATGGATTGATATTTTGAAGCATGTGTATGGATGAGCCAAGATCAAGTTCAAAAGAATCAAGAGTGGGTGGAGGTGTTTGAGACAGGGTTCCTAGGGTAAGATCCCCTGTACAGCACTGGACTTCCAAGCCACATAAGTCAAATTAAAAGTTTTCAAATGGATTCTTGGCCAACATAAAACTTGTAGAGCTTCTCAATACCTTTGATTTGAGTACTAGAAGTCTTCAAGAAGATTTGTAGAACTCAAGTTATGGTTCTTGCAAGTTACAGGTCATCAGAGGACACTTAAATTTATCTGTGAAAGTCACTTGGATTCCAAGCAACTTTTTCCCCTCAAGGAGTTTTCAAATGTATTCTTGGACAACATAAGAGTTGTAGGTCTTGATCGCAGATTTAATTTGAGTACTAGAAGTCCTCAAGGAGATTTGTGGAACTCAAGTTATGATCTTGGCAATCCATGGGTATTTTGGGAAAGTTGAATTATAGGTCATTTTTCAACATGTGTCAAAATCTTTATCTTCCACTCCTCAAATGAAAAAGTGTTCAACATGAAATGTGTTTAGAATGATGTTTTTAGGTTAGATAAGAAATCATGAGGGATTGAATTGGCTTGCTTCACAAAATGATCCAAAATGGCTTAAAAAGAGGGATTTTTCAAATAATTCAAAGGAGGGAAATTGGGATTTTTGAATTATAAGTCATAAACATGGCATATGGGTAGTCATTTTGAATGGAAATTGGATTTCAAACACATTGGCAATGTCACAATTTTGAGATGAGCCCTAATTTTATGACTTTCTTTGAAAAGTGCTTTCTTACATTACAAGTTACAATGCCAAAACAAGAATCAAAGCATTTCAGGCTGAGCTAGCTATCTAAACATGTCCCAAATCCAATTTGCAGTTGAAAGGAACATTCTAGAGCCAACTGTAACAAGCAAATCGTGACTGGTGCATTGGGTTTTCAAGTGTAAATCAGAATTTTGGATCAACAGATTTGGGCCTGAATTGGATTGCAAAAGCCCACAAATAGTTTCTATTTAAGCTCTAGAATGATTCCAGATGAAGTTTTGTGCAGAATTCGTGGAGAGAGTGAAGATAGCAAGTTAAGTTTCAAGGGTTCTAACTGAAAACGGTTTTGGAGTTTGGATCAAGATCAAGCTAAATTGAAGTGCCTAGAAGCTTCATCTTGCTTCACTGATCGTGTTTGAAGAGTTGCAAGCTTGAATCCATCATCTTCTACCTCTGTTGATTCAATTTTCACAGGTATGTAACTCTTGGATTTCCTATTGATCTAGGCTGAATTAGTTAGCAATGTGCATGTGGTTAGGTTCCCTATGATTGGTAGAACGATTTAGGTTTGGTTTGGCATCATTTGGTGATGATCGAGGGAGTGCACCAATTTCTTTTTGGATTCAGTTACATGTGATCTTGAGGAATTAACATGATTGTGATAGCTTAGGATGATCAGTGTAACATGAGGAACATTCCTATGGCTTTTGATTCGAGTTTGGTGAAAATCAAGATAGTGACATGTTTTGGAAATACTATCGGGTTTGAGAATCTAGAAGGAATTGAGAAAATCTGAGGCCAGATTCATGATAAGCATGGAATTTTGAGTGAGATAGGTATAATCTTTGTGATTTCTGGTCACCTGCAAGTGGACCTTCACCGGAGAAGACGGTGTTTTCCACTGTAGACCACCACCTGAGAATAGTCTCAGGTCACCTGAACTTTGGAGAAGACGACCTCTTGGCCCTTGGATCAGTCCTTCAGATGGACTTTGTACACAGATCGTGTGGATAGGATTTAAACTCAGCTCTCCCTCCATTAATTCAATACGCAGCGTTTCATTTATTGACTCAGCTTGTGAGTCACCAGCCACGTCATGCACGCGTGGATACGCTCAGGGTCCTTGGATCTGATTACCAGTCTTCTCATCCAACGCATATCATTTAATTCAGCATTTTATTTTCTTTTTATTCTTTTTGGATTTATTTTAATTCCATTTGATTTCTAAAATCCATAATAAATCCAATATTGATCCAAAAAATATTTTAAAAATACCTCAATGATCTTGGATTTACTTGTGATTTTCTGAAATTAATAAATATCATTTTCATCCTTTTTTAAATTTAATTTGATTTTCTCCATTTTATTATTTTCTTTAATTTTGTATATTTGTTACATGTTTTTGCTGATTTCATTGTGACCAATTGGTGAGGAATTTTGAGTTGGTTCTTGTTGGATTAGTTAGCTTAGAGAAGCATGTACCCTTATAAATTTTATCATATTTTTGTGATTAAAGTTTAGGCCAATTTGAATGGTGAACATAAGGAGTGTTAGATTAGGGTTTCAAAACCACTAGTTGTAGTTTAGGACATAGTTTGAGGTCTTAGTGATTGATTTAGGTCCTAGGATTTATATGGGGTATTGGGTATAGGCTTAGGTTCCCTTAGAAATTTAATTAGGATTTTGTGACCTATTTTAGCATTTTATTTGTATTTTGCAATTGGTGTGATGTTTGTGGGTTTCTCCCTTGGATGCTTGGTTTATTCAATTTGTGTGGGGCTATTTTGGGTGTGCTTTTGGCTTGGACTTTGCTTGGATGAATTGAAGACCAATTGATTTTGCTTTGGATAGCTTGAAGGAGCTTAGAATTGAGGATTTCTCATCTGTTGGAGGGCTTGTTAGGGGCTTAGGATATGTAGGAAGAGCATTAGAACAGTTTTGTTTCTTCTTTCAAACATAGAGAGCTTCTTGTGCCTCTATTCAATCCTATGACACAAGGTCATCCCAAAGAAGTTCCATCTCTCCTTAGGAGGGATGTAGAGCATGCTTTGGTTGAGTAAAACCTTGAGGATGCCTTCCTATTTACAGTGTTAAGATCTTAATGGCTTCCCTTGGTTGTCATTGAGTTTCTTAACACTTCAACCTGATCTTGTTGAATGATTCTCCCTTGGAGGTGCTTGTTGAAGCTTGGTAAAGAGAAGTTTGTGCTTGTTGAAGCTAGAAGCTTGTTGAAGCTAGGAGTGTTGCTTGTTGAAGCTAGAAGCTTGTTGAAGCTAGGAGTGTTGCTTGTTGAAGCTGGTTGCTTGTTGAAGCTAGGGTTTTGCTGCTTGTTGAAGTTAGCTTGTTGAAGCTTGGTGCTTGTTGAAGATTGGAGGTTTGTTGGAGCTTGAAGATAGGAGCTATTCATGAAGATGAAGGTTGTTGCTGTCAACTTTTTGCTGTTTAACCAACTGTTGCTGTCAGAGCTGCTGCTTGTGCTGTTTGCTGTGGGAATTTGGTGCTGCTACTTGGGCTGCCTCCTTTGGATTTTGTATTGTTTGTTGGCTTGTGTATCTTGCCTCCTAGGTTTGAGGTGAATGTTGATTCACTTCGCCTGTTGTTTTCCCAAGTTCGAGGTTGAGTGGGACTCCCTTGCCTCGCTTGTATTGCTGCATTGCATGCATTTTACTGTATTTGCTTGCTTTCTTTTCTATTTATCCCCTAGGTACTCTGATTTCCTCTGTGCAGGAGGGAATTATGACAGACATTAGGATTCTTATCCATGCATGACAACATTAGGTTAGTTTTTTATTCACTTTTCAACCCTAGGCTTCTTAGAGCTTCTTTCTCTTCTTATCTCAAAACAACTCAAAAATACAGTAATAAGGTTAATCGATGTCGTACGTTACGAGCCTTAAGCTATTTGAGTAAAGGTTGCTGGAGGGTCACTCTTCAGTAATTTGACTGCTTAGTGTGGTACCCTTAGGGTGACATGCGACGTAGTCACTCTCAAATCATAGTCTCTAGTGCTTCAGAGATTGCAAACAAACTAAAAAACACTTCTTTCGTAAAAGATTCAAAGCAAACATCAAAGTGTCATTTTTGTCCGCTTGGACTCTTAATCAAGAGAAACCCTTTTTGAAGGTAATAAAAAACAGTCAGACAAACCTGTGTCTTCCGTAGCCCGAACTACGTGTGCTCTGATCTTTCATGCTGTATGAAAGTACGTAGGCATAGGATGCCGTATCCTAGCGAGCAACCTTCCCCTCCTTTCACTTAGGTAGGCGAACTACGTTGACTCTGATTTCTCGTTTCAGACGGGAATACGTAGGCATAAAGTGCGATACTTTGCCGAGTCATTTTCTTTTCTTTTTAACCCAGACCTGTAGAGTAGATAGAATAACACACCTTTAGATAGAAAACAAGCGTGGATCCCGTCGAGTACGATGGACGTGAGGGGTGCTAATACCTTCCCCTTGCGTAACCGACTCTCGAATCCAGGATTTGGTTGCGATGACCATTCTTTTCCCTATTTGTGTTAGGTTTACTCTGAGCGTTTCCTTTCCCTCCTGTGGGATAAATAACGCACGGTGGAGACTCTTCTGTCATAGCCGGCGCCGATTTTCACAGTAGCGACAACTGGCGACTCTGCTGTCATAGCTGGCGCCGATTTTTGCGGTAGCGACAGCTGGCGACTCTGTTGGGGATTCCAACGGTTCCCTATGCGAGTCAATCCTAGCGCTTGTTTTCTCGTCTGGGGGTGTTGTATGTATTTACCTTTCTGCCTTTACTTTCAGTATTATATTATTGTTGTTGTGCTGGGAAGAGGGTTAGATTGAGAGATAAGCCGGACCTGGGATTGAGTTTGCACATAGACTTAGAAGTAGAGAGTAGTGGTTAGCCTGCTTGCTTAGCTCGCACCAGCTAGCCGCGAAATCTGCGCTCGGACGAGATTCTCTTTGATGCTTCTTGCCTGGCCCTTAGGGCTCGACAAGTTGTCTGACCCGAGGATTGTCGACTTTGGGGACCTATCAATTGGGATTCAGCTAAGTGAGGCCGCTTCAAGGGATGATGATGCCACACCTTCTGGGTATCGTGTCATCGCTCTTGAAAGTCTGTGACGTTGAACCCACATAGGATGTCGTACCTCGTCTGCGAGTTAAGTACATACCTGTGAGGGGTAGGTAGGTCTGTTTGCAGGAAACCTGTGACCTCAGAGTACCTGGTTTATCTCTGTCAGTGAGATGTGGTTACAGGGTTCATTTGAGTGGTTGGTTTGGTTTGAAGCGAAGATTTGATGGTTCTCAGGCTTCAGTACAGAGCAACACAGTTCATCAGCATTGCACTTGATCTCCTGTTTGCATATGCATGTGCATTTTCATGACTGCATTTCATTAACGTGTATTTATGTTGTAGGTGTGATCATTCCCCTCTAATTCTAGTGTATCTTCTAGCCAGACAATGGAGTCCATGAAGAGGACAGTTGCTTACCGGTTGCATTCGCCAGATATCGGTTCCTTGCTGGTATTAGTTGCTCTAGCCGATGAGAGAGCGAGGGTTGAGTTTAAAGTATCTTATGGGAGATTTCTTAGTTTGTTGTACAGACCTTCAGCATTTGAGACGACTGGGGTGTATACTTTGATGCAGTTTTATGAGCCTCAGCTGAGATGCTTCCTGTTCCCCGACTATATTCTGGCACCCACTTTGGAGGAGTATTCTGCTATGTTGGGAGTTCCTGTGTTAGACCAGATGCCCTTTATACATGTGGAAACTGAGCCTGAGTTGGCTACACTTGCTGAGATTGTCGGTTTGGACGCTTCTGAGTTCCCTGGAGGTTTGGTAAAGCTGAACGAAGCTTATGGTTTTCACCTGTCTGTCCTGGTTGAGAAGGCTACACAGTGCGCGAAGAGTGGATGTTGGGTTGCCTTCAATGCCATTCTAGCTATCTGCATCTATGGGACTGTCTTGTTTCCTAATGTGCCAGATTTTGTTGACTCAGATGCCTTCTTGATTCTTGCCTCGAAGAATCCAGTTCCTACTCTCTTGGGCGATGTTTATCATTCTATTCACTATAAGAATGAGAAACGTCGTGGCAAGAATGTTTCCTGCTGTCTTCTTCTTTTGTACAGGTGGTTCCAGGGACATCTTCCGAAGACAGGGCCTTTTTTTGATGTTGTTGATACTTTGGATTGGTCTTCTCGGTTGATGGGGCTGTCTGCTGAGAACATCAGTTGGTTTAATCAGAGTATGCTTGGCACTGATATTATATATAGTTGTAGTGGCTTTCCGAATATTCCTTTGATTGGACGGAAAGGCTGTATCAACTATAACCCTTCTCTGCTGGTGAGACAGTTTGGTTATGCCTTGAGAGATGCTCCTATTGAGGTTGAGATACAGGAATCTCTGTATCTCACGGGCTCATTAGACGAGGCTGTTTCGATCAGGTTGAGACGTGCATGGGCTAACATCCATAGGAAAGGGAAAGCTTTGCTTGGCAAGAGCAACAACAAAGCTTATGATCCCTATTTGGCTTGGATCCGTGAGAGAGCTAGGATTTCCTCGATGCCATATCCTGCTGTGGAACCTCTGTATCTTCCAGTGATTGAGGCACCTACTTTGGTAGAGATTGAGAAGTATAACAAATTGTTGGCTGAAAATGAAGAATTGAAGAAAGCCAATGATGAGTTAGAGAAAGAAATCTTCCAGTTGCGTCATGAGAAGAATGAAGCTACCTTCACTATGAAGGAACAGACGAAGTTGATTAATAGGTTGGGTTCAGAGTTGACTGAAGAGACCAACAAGAAGGAAAAGGTGGGAGTAGCCTTGAACGATGTTAGCAAGGTGCTTACTTTCAATAAGGAACTCTTAAACAAAGCGTATTCCCGACTCGGCAAGTGGGAAGCATTATGGAATACCACGCTTACGAAGCGGAAGGAGCGTGAAGATGAGCTAAAGCTGCAGATTGCTACGCTAGAGGCACAGATTAGAGCCCAGGATGCAAATATTGCTGAAGAGACATCACTTAGGAGTGATGTTGAGCTTAGAGTAAGTGACCGTGGAGAGAAGCCGAGAGGTTGTGAATTGAAGGCCGGCTCCAAGAGATGCAGACTCGACGAGTGTTTTGGCGAAGGAACCTGCAAGGATGCCGCCAAAAAGCTGAGATCCACTGCTGAGCGACATGCATTACTGATACAAGAGCTAATCTCCAGACTAGGTCATTCGGAGACGTTGAGGATATTGGGAGATGTCAGAGCGCGCCATGTGGCCTGAGTCATCTTTGCCTTGCTTTTTGTACTTGTATTTTGACCATCGCCAGGCTTGTTGGCCGAGGTCTCTTCAGTTGTATTCAGTTGTACTCTTGTACTCTGCCTCTTGGTATTTGTTTATGTATGAGGGTTTTCTGATTCCTTGCTTGCCTGATGGGGACTCCATTGTCGTGATGGCCTTCTCTCTGAAACTAGAATCGAGGGGGAATATAACCTATAGCATATTTATACGTTTGCATCT
Organism: Lathyrus sativus; assembly: GCA_963859935.3. Taxonomy (NCBI): domain Eukaryota; kingdom Viridiplantae; phylum Streptophyta; class Magnoliopsida; order Fabales; family Fabaceae; genus Lathyrus; species Lathyrus sativus. The sequence continues at coordinate 557,260,376 of OZ012735.1, read as the reverse complement.
GCATCCTCATATTGCATAACCGGTATTTTTAAATCTGTATCTTATTTCCTGCATCTCAGGTTTTTCAGGATTGACGACCAGAGAGTCCATCGCTATTCAACCAGAAACAACTGCAAGAAGATAATGGATCAAGTCCAAGTTGAGATGCAGGAAATCCGCGAGAAGTTGACTTTGTTCATGCAAGCCATGAAGAGCATGGCCAAGGGTCAAGAGAATCTTCAGACTTTGGTACAGCCGCTGCTGACGCGGGCAAACGGAAATGGCAATACTGACCACATTTCTGTTGAATCTCCTTGCCGGGAGAATGAGATACCAGCAGTTGTTACTCCGCCTGTTGTGACTGTCAACGGAAACACTGGTACTGGTGCAGGCGCTGGCGCTGGTAATGGCAACACTGAAAAAAGGTGGTGATGGGCACGTTGTTAACAACAAAGGCAACACTGTGGATGCTGATCAAGGATTCGTTGACAATGTTGGCTTCGGAAAAAATGGGTATGGTAATGTCAATCAGGACGGGAACTTCGGGTTCAACAATCAAGGCTTTGGTAATGACGGTTACGACAACAATCAGGGGTACGACTATGGTAATGGTGGGTTCGGTGATGTGATTAACAACGGTGCTGGAGCACTTCCTTTCAACAATGGTTTTGGACCTGCTGGGGTCAATCTGGGGTTCGGCAACCGAGGACAGGGTCCTGTGTTCAATCAGCAAGGATTTGGCCGTAACATGGGTTACGATGGGTATGGCAATGACTGGAATGTGGATCAATAGGAGGACGCTTTTTCAGGAAGAATTATGGGACCTGAAGGCCCTATTGACCCTGTTCAGAGGATCAAAATGTTAGAAGAGCAGATGAAAGGTGTGGTTGATCAGAACTCTGTTGGGTTAGATATGGCTACTATGGGGTTGGTACCAGGGCTGAGGGTGCCGTTGAAATTCAAGGATCCAACATTTGACAAGTACAAAGGGGATACCTGCCCAAAGGTCCATGTACGTTCTTATTATAGAAGGATGTCGGCGTATTCTAATGATGAAAGGATGCTCATGCATTTCTTTCAAGATAGCTTATCGGGGCCATCATTGGAGTGGTGCATAGGACTGGAGCCCACTCAGATTAGAAATTGGAAGTAGTTGGCTGATGCTTTCGTTATGCATTACAAATACAACAGTGATTTGGCGCCCAACAGGGTTCAGTTGCAGATTCTGTCGTAGAAAAGTGGTGAAAGTTTCAAAGAGTACGCGCAGCGGTGGCGCGATATGGCAGCTCGAGTGCACCCTCCTTTAGTTGAAAGGGAGATGAATGACATGTTTGTGGGGACGTTTACTGGAATGTATTATGACAAGTTACTCAATGTTTCGATGGGTAGTTTCTCCGATATGATCCTTATGGGAGAAAGGACCGAAAACGGAATTAAAATTGGAAAGATTCAGGCAGGCGAATCTACTTCGGCCGGGGGTGCGAGAAAAGCGTTCGGCGGAAGACGACAGGGTGATACTAGCGCTGTGTATGGTGGTAGATATTGCACCCTAAAATTTGACCAACCGGGTCCCGTATCTGGCTCGATGTTTCGACGCATTTCGCATTCGCATTTACATACTGCATATAGTGCATTTTCTCAATCATGGTGGTTTTATCGGGATTACAGCCCTGCTGTCGCATTTCGGGTATTTCAGACCGGCTCGGACAATCGGAGGTTATTTTGAGAAGTCACGCGCTTCCTGGGTGTTTTCAGCTTACGCAGTGATTTTGGAGGTTCTTGGTGTCGGGGTTTACTGTTTGCTTCGATCTGGTCTCACGCTCTCTTTTATGTTGGTTATTTGCCTTTGTTTGCATTTTTAGGGTTTAATAGCCTTTTACGGATTTTAATATAGATTTTCTAGAATTTAAATAGATTTCTTTTAATATTTTAATAGTTTTAAATCTTTTTTAGAATTTATGGATTTCTTTTAAATAGGTTTTAATAGTTTTTTTTTAAATAGTTGTTAGTTTAATTTCTTTTTTGAGAATCATTTCTTTAGATATTAAGTAGAGTTTTTTAAATGTTTTTTAATAGAGTATTTCTTTTATTAGGATTTTTTAATAGAAATTATTAGAGTTTTTTTCCATATTTTTATTAGTTTAGAGATTAATTAGAATTAATAGAGTTTTTCTTTAGGTTAATCCTCTTTTTAGATTTAATTAGGATTTAGTAGATTAATTAAGTTTTAATCATTTGTTTAGGTTTTAATTAGAGTTTATCAGGATTAATTAGATTAGATTTGTTTTCATTTAGTTTCATTACTGTTTTTAATTTTCGTTTAAGTCTTAATTTCAGTTTTAAGTCTTAATTAGCTTTTAATCAGTGTTAATTCCAGGTCTAATTGGTCATTAATCATTCAGTCCAAATCCTTCATCACAGTCTGAATTTCGTGGGCCCATTTGTTGTGGAGGCCCAGCCAGTCCAAGTGCTCAGTGCCATGTGTCAATCTATAAATAATGCCACGCGTGTTCACTCCAGGACTCCATGTTTTCACCTCTGAGACCCCACGTCTATCCACGTTTCGTCCCACTTCATTCTCCATTTTTCTGCCACGTGTAATTCATGCAGCTTCTCCCTCTGCCACCAACACTGCCACGCGTCCTCCCCTGAGCTTCACCGGTTGCATGGCCGCCGGCCATGCAACCACCGCCACCAACTTCTTCCAGCAACCCTAACAAACTCCTAACCTCCTCCGACCACCGTCTAGCTCGCCGGAAAAAGCCAAATCCACCGGAAACTTCATCATCTCACCAGAAACGCATCATCCTCATCAGTTTTTCCAGTTTTTTCCAGAGGATCTTCATGTGTTCTTCATCATTCGCCCTCCATCATCATCGTTCAACAACAATGTTCTTCAATAATTTCCCAGAAATCCTTCAATCACCAGATCTTCATCTTACTTCTCCGATCAACATTCATCCAGCTACAACATTTTCCAATTTCCGGTCAACCTTCAACAACAATATCACATGCATGATCTCCAGATCTATTCGTCAAGATCTCCCATGTTCATCAAGAACAACTCCATCAGTTCACTCAATTTCGTCCATATCTTGATATGATCGTCCAGATTCAACGTTGTTCATCGCCATCTCCAGATTTGGTCCAGATTCAACTCTTCATCATCAAGATCCTCACGAAGTTTTTTTAGATCTTCATCATGTTCTTCATCCGGAATATCCAGAAAATCCAAGATCTTCAAACGATCAATAGTCAAGATTCCAGGTTTCCAGATCACTCATCAACGCGTTAATATCCGTCCAAATCTTCACGAGATCTTCTCTCGCTCATCATCAGTGTCATTGTTGAACGCTCAGTGAACGACGTCGCCCAGATTCATCGTCTCCTTCGAGATCTTCAGCAATCCTTCGTCCGTCAAGGCTTCTCCACGATCTTCAAGGACTTTTAGGGATCTTCATCTTCGTTTGCTGATACAGGTTTTTGAGATGTGTTTTACCTTAGAAAGGTTGAGGGAGACGAAGGTGTTTGAACGGAGAGAAGATGGAGAGGTGAAGTTTCGAGAGAGAAAGGGTTGAGAGGAAACGGCCGTGAACAGTAGTAAGAGGATCTAGGGTTTGTTTTCTGAAGTTGGAGCGAGGAGAGGGAGAGCTGTAGGGATTGGGCCTTGGGCCCATTGGCTTTGTTCAGTCCGTACACCCCCCCCCCTGTTTTTTTTTCCAATTCCCTGCACCCTTCCGTTTTTGTTTTTGTTATGGGTTGGCTGTTGGGCCAAGCCCAACGAACCTTTCTGGGCACACCCTCCGTTTGGCCATTCACCCCCAGTTTTTTTTATTTGTTTTTTTTGCAGAATTTACTCAGTGGGCTGGGCCCAGTTCTACAATTCTGTTCTGTTTTTTTGCTGCACCCCTAGCAGCAGTTTTGCACCCCCTTGTTCTTTTCTTTATTTTCTTTTATTTCCTCTTGTTTAGTTTTTTTCAAGAAAAAGAATAATAAAAGAATATTGAAAAAAGAATGTTTGAGAAAAGAATATTGAAAAAAAGAATATTTGAGAAAAGAATATGAAAAAGAGTATTGAGGAAAATAGAGAAAAATAGTGAGGTATAAAAATAGAAAAAATAATAATGAAAGGGAATATAAAAATATTAGTTCATAGCATTTTAAATACTTTTTAGGGTATATTCTTCATAGAGTTCATTTTCACCTTTTTAGAGGTAGAATTAAAAGTCCACTTGTTAGGGGACTATTTTTCATTAGATTTTCCATGATAGTTGGATAAGATTTTAGGAGTTTAGTCCTATTTCTCAGTCATTGTAATTTCTTCAGAATATTAATAAAATGAGATTTGTGTTGTGGTCCCCGTTCTGCCCGTAGTTAGCTGAACTACATCTGCTCTGATTTCTCGTACTGAGCGAGAATATGTAGGCATAGGATGCGATATCCTAGCGAGCACACTAACAACTAACTCTTCTGTTCTCTCGCTGCTGTGCGATTGAGACTTTCCCGCTGACGACTGATGTTATCCTTTTCTCTTGCCCTTGCGCATGTGATACCAGACCGTAGCTCTAGTTCCCGTAGGTTCCCGTACCTCTCAAAACAATTTAAATATCTCACTCCTGTGTGAGAACACTCTGTCTAGCCGTAGTTAGGCCGAACTACGGCTGCTCTGATCTCTCATACTTGTTGAGAGTACGTAGGCACAAGACGCGAAGTCTTGGCGAGCAAACTTCCCCCGTAGTCCCGAACTACGAAGACTCTGACTTTCTCTCTTGAGAATACGTAGGCATAGAGTGCGACACTCTATCGAGTCAATTCCCTTCCATTTAGATTTAGCAACCGTAGATAGATTGTTTTTGCATCCTTTAGACAAACCAACAAGCGTGGATCCCGTCGAGTACGACGGACGTGAAGGGTGCTAATACCTTCCCCTTGCGTAACCGACTCCCGAATCCAGGATTTGGTTGCGATGACCATTCTTTTCCCGTCTTTGCAGTAGGTTTACTTCGAGCGTTTCCTCTCCCTCCTTTGGGATAAATAACGCACGGTGGCGACTCTTCTGTTCAGCCGGCGCCGATTTTCGCAGTAGCGATAGCTGGCGACTCTGCTGGGGACCCAACGTCCCCTGGTTGCTAAGGACTGCGATAGTTCCTTATGCATTTGGGATCCAACGTCCCTTAAGAGAGTCCATCCTAGCGCTTGTTTGCTTGTTTATTGGGGTTTATTTATTGATATTATCTGTTGCTGTTGTGCTGTTGGGTGGGGATGTTCCTTTGAGTGAGAAGCCAGACCCAGGCTTGAGTGTACATTAGAATTAGAGTGGAAAGTAGTGGGCGCGTGCATGCTTTGCATGTCCTAGTGTCCCGCGAAATTCGCACTCGGACGAGGTTCTTCTGGTTGGCCTCTTGTCCCAACCTTTGGGTGGCATGGGTTGCTGGTTAGTTGAATTGTCGACTCCGGGAACCGATCAATTGGAAGTTAGCTAAGTGAGGCCTCTTCAGGACTTGATGATGCCACTCCTTCTAGGAATCGTATCGTCAGTTTTGAAAGTCTGTGACGCTGACGACCGCATAGGATGCCGTACCTTGACAGATCTAGGTCAATTACCCGTGAGTGGGAGGGTTTTTGCAGGAACCTTGACTTCCAGCCTACTCGTTATCTTGGCATCTCTCTTCAGAGCAAACGTACTCCATCAGCAGCGCAACAGTATTCAGATTGTGTGGGGGCTGTGATCCCGTTGTTTGCTGCATCTTGCATATCATGTGCATACACGTGTTGCATCATATTGCATATCATACTCTAGCTAGCCAGAGTTCTGATCCAGCCTTTGTTTCCTGAAGGTGATTACCCGGAGTTTGGATTGAGCGACTGTTGATTGTTAGAAGACGACCAAGGGGTTGAGTAGATTTGAGTAGATTTGAGCAGAATCGAGCAGCGAAGTCAGCTGAAGATTATTGGTAGCTATGTTAGAGACCAAGTTCCAGTCTGCTAACGCCTTGTCAGGGTTCACTATGACGTCCAACCCTCTGTATGATTCTATGGAAGACTTTTCGCAAGTGAACAACGTTACTGCAGACCAAGTTGTACAACCTTCTGTTGAGAACCGAGATCGACCCGAGCAGTTTGTTGTCCGGAATAAGCGTCCTCCTCCTGTTAACAATCAAGGTGTTGTTTTCCCTGAGATAAATCCACGAAGAGATATTCCAATAGCCAGGACCGTAGATCCAAGAGCTCTTGAGATGGATAGAAAACTCCGAGCGTTGGAAGAAGGAGTTAAAGCTTTGAAAATGAAGGATGTTGTTAACCTGAATGCTGCAGACATGTGTTTGGTTCTTGGCCTGGTGTTGCCTTATAAGTTCAAAGTGCCGAAATTCGAGAAGTACACGGGAGATAGCTGTCCGAAGCAACATTTGGTGATGTTCTATCATAGAATGACTTCGTTTGTGCAAAACGACAAATTAATGATCCATTGCTTTCAAGATAGTCTGACTGGGGCATCTTTGAGGTGGTATATGCAGTTAGAGAGAAATCAGATCTAATCATGGGTGGATTTAGCCATAGCCTTTCTGAAGCAGTACGATTATAACCTAGACATAGCTCCCCATCGCATGTAGTTGCAAGAATTGTCTCAAGAGAATAATGAACCCATCAGAAAGTATGCTCAGAGATGGAGAGAATTTGCTGCTAGAGTGCACCCACCACTTTTGGACCGAGAGTTAACGAGCATGTTTGTAGATTCCCTACAAGATCCGTACTTCGAAAGATTGCTTGGACTTCCGTTAAGTTTCTCTGACTTGGTAACATTAGGAGAACGCCTTGAGTATGCCATAAGAATTGGGAAAATTCAGATTATTTCAAACGATCAAGCTGGTGAAACTGAATATCCTTGTGACTATCAGAACAAAGAAGAAGTTGTGATCAATGCAGCCATGCCAGATGTTGAATATCCTCGAGACGAATCAGTGAATTTTGTTGGTTCTTCATCTTATCAGAGACCAGTACCTCCGGTGACTTGTTATACTGAACAGACAACTGTGCCTCAGGCACCCTATCAGGAACCTTATGTCGCTTCCATTGCAAAGCAGCGAACTCATGGTCGAGGTTATCAGAATCAGCGTCAGAATCAGAATCGACCTTGCAACAATTTGGAACGAAGGAAAGCTCCTTCTCACCCGGTGCCTATGCCGTATAGCCAGCTGCTACCATCTTTGATCCAGAGTTCTTTGGTGGAACCTAAAGCTCTTAAGCCAGTTCCAGAAATTTACCCTCCTGGGTACAATCCCCACGTTCAATGTGGTTGCCATGGTGGCTCCCCCGGACATTCGACGGAAGATTGTAAAGCGTTTCAGGCAAAAGTACAACAGTTGATCGACCAAGATCGCATTTCCTTTCGAGAAGGATTTCTGTTTGTTCATACCAACCGCTCAGCTGTCTAAGCTCGTAGATTCAGAAGGTTGTTTTCAAAGGAGCCAGTGATTCAGACAGGCGGGCGCCTCGACATTGGCAGTCCTCAGACTTTTATATCATTTGCATTTGTAGTTTTCTTTCTGTCAGTTACTATTTGCTGTAAATATTGTATGTTTCGAATGGTGATATTAATAAGGTGACTACGCATTTTTCTGAATTAATCATGTCGCTGTCGCTCATTTATTGCATTGCACTGACACTTGCATTTTATTCACTCCACTTTGTCACATGATTAGCAAAGATTGGAGGGAGGATGACGAAAATAAACTCATGACCGATGATCGTACGCTTTCAGATAAAACCTTGCCGTTGACGTACAAGGCATTGTTTCAAATCCCCTAAAAACTGGAGATATAAGGAGTTAGTCCCTTGTTAACCACTTCGAGCCAGGAAGTAGAAGTTTTTTCGGACCTTTTAACCCTCACATCTTAACCCGGGGCAGGGTAGTTGTCAGTTAGCTTAACCGAGCGTTCAAGTCTTACAGAGGAGTGTTTCCGTTCGAGGACCAATAACAGTTTATACCTCTCAAGAGGTCGTATCTCGTCAACCACAATGGTTAAATCTCACCAACCAGGAGTGAAACAGTTATAATCCTTTCGGAGAAATCAAGACAACCAGTGTCACACGACTTTGTTCCAAAAGAAAGAAATGAGAAAGCCCGCTAAGTAAAAAGAAATGAAAAAGCTGGAAAGCTAATACTTAGGCAAAAATCAGGGCATCCCGCTGGACTTCAAAAATCGAAAAAATCGAAAAGAACTCAAAAGGAGTCAGTCCAGGCAAAAAATTAGGGAATCAAAAAGAATGGAAAAGAAGGGATAGAAAAAAAAAGGAAATAGATCCCCAGTGAAGAATAAAGTCGTGTATACAGAAACCGAAAACGAAAAAGGAGTAACTGTCACTCCGAAAAACCTTGTGAATTCCTTAGTTATGGTTCTTACCATTCAACATACCTCTCGAAGAGGCGAGCGCTCGTGCTAAGTTAACTGAACTTTAGGATCGGAGATCATCACGTAGAAGGGGTGGGTATAAATCAAAACTTGAGCCAAATATTCTTTGTTTCACGAACCGTGAACCCGACCACGATACAACCCTTAAAAGACCTAATTGAGGTAGGGTTTATTCTGAAAGCGCATTACGATAAGGTTGAGTAACTTGACTCCTTCTTGATTTCCTAGTCATTTCCTTGTTGTATTTTTCACTGATCAAATCAGCACTACGTTTGAACTTAGTTTCATTCGTCACTCACAATCATATAAATGAGTGACAGCACAAAAATTTTCAAAATCTGCATAAACATTGCATTAAGATTACCATTCGTGAATAGACGATTTTTACTTGTAGGCTAGTAGTTGACACTAAGGAAATTCCAATAGGGAATAATCAAGCAGGACTGAATAATACAGCAGTTTGGGTCAGAATGGTGTATGTTGTGAAACCCTATGAATCAGGGGCATTGATTTCCAGTGAGTTCAAAATCAGTTAGTCTGAGGACAAGGCCCGAAGCATCAGTTGATTATGGGGTAGTTCGTTTGAGAGGCAGTTGACTAGAAGTGAGTCTTCTCGAGAACCGATCAGGGGCAATTATGCAGAATGTTGAGATTTGAAAACAGATACTTCAGGTGGATAATCAGATCAGATACCGGGGCAAATATTCTCGAAGTCGTCTCGTAGCAAGCTGCTCAGAGCAAGTATTCCCAAAAGTTGGATTGGGGCAATTTGAGCCGTACTGAGGCAAGTTATTCAAGCAAGTTTGTTTATCCCCAGCAAGAGTTGAGTATCGGGGAATCGTGTCATTACCTTTATCAAAAAAAAAAACCTGAAAAAGAGCCGTGTTGTCGGTGGATTGTTATCCTACAGTTTAAATTTGTTACGTGTCAGAACTTCGTAACCAAGTCGTTTCCAAAGCCCAGGTCTCGCCTGGCAAACCGGTAACCAGTTCTCGTCTGGCCCACGTTTCCGTAAGCACCAGTTCTCGCCTGGTACCTGTCTTCTTTTTAACCAGTTATCGTATCATCGATCTTTTTCCGTAAACATCAGTTCTCGCCTGATGCATGTCAACTTCCAACCAGTTCTCGTCTGGTTGTTTTCTTTTCTTTAACCTATTGTTGTATCAGTTCTCGTTTGGTACATGTCAGCTTTCAATCAGTTCTCGCCTGGTTGTCTTTTTCTTAGCCTATTATCCAGCCAGCCCCGTCTGACGCCCAAAACACAAAAATCAATTTTTTGTCCGATAACCTAATCTATTTTGCTATCAGTTCTCGCCTGGTAGTCTACCTTTGAATGCTAGTTCTCGTCTAGTATTTTCCATCTTGTTAATAACCCATTTTTATCTTTTAAACTAGAAAAACCAAAAACAAAGGTAAATACCCGATACAATAATTTGCCAGGTTCCCCGATACGAAGCTTAATGGATGCCAGTTCCCCGATTAATGTTGAATACTGTATGGATGTTGTTAAATCAGAATTACTCCTCTTCAGCAGTTGAAAGTTGTGTATTATTCCCGGAAGAATTGAGATTGTATTTTACCCCGCATCAGAGTAGGATCAGGAGTATCCCCAGCCGATTAAGATTGATATCCTTGACAAAAGGGACATTCTCCAGCAGTGAGCCGTTCACAATCAACCCCTATTGGGTTAATCCCCACAGAATACAGTTTGACAGTGGTTAGAAAGAATATCGTCGAGATGATTATGTGATAACCGATTACCTTCAGTGGAATTGACTTTGCCTCCGGCATTTATTTTGCCAAACGTTTTGTAGACCTGGTGTTCTCTGGCAGCTAGAGCTTACATTAGCATTTGCATATATCGTCATTTTTGCATCTATCAAAACGCATAGCATATTCATGCCGTATGGGGCATTGCATTTACAAATACATAGCATATTCATGCCGTATAGGGTATTGCAGTTACAAATGCATATCATTTCCATTGTCGTATAGGACATTGCATCATTTCAGACATACGCATGTCGAAACATAGACCAAGGTGGTTACCTATTGGCTTTCGAATTTGTTCACCTGCAGAGTTGTTTGGTTAAGCTTCTCTGCTCCCCCAGCGGAGTACTTCTTCATATTTGGTTGTTACGTCAGCATCAGGAAAAAAAAAGATTGACATATATCAAACTTCTGAAGCTGCCGCCTTCGTCGAAATAGGTGCCTGGCAGTTCCATTCAGAATCTCCCCAGGAGGATTTGCCTCAGGTTCGCTGTGAACTGGGAATCGACAGAAAAGATCCCATAGTAGATGAGAAGGTGTTTGCTTTTTTGAAGCATTATTCTGAAGAATCAGTGCCTGTGGCGTCACGCAGGTGATTGATGTTGGAAAAAAAACAGAGAAAAATTTATCAGATAATTGACAGTTGTTGTCGTGACAACCAGACTTCAGTTTATTAGACGCTATTTCTCAAGCAGTTTTGCAGTTTATTTTGCGGTTGGCAAATTTCAGGGTTCATTTGTATTCAACCATCTTCTACCTTTGAATGATTAAAGGTTGGGCGCTCTTCAACCATTCGGGTCCAAGCTGCTTGAATAAGGGCAGCTGTTGCACCCTAAAATTTGACCAACCGGGTCCCGTATCTGGCTTGATGTTTCGACGCATTTCGCATTCGCATTTACATACTGCATATAGTGCATTTTCTCAATCATGGTGATTTTATCGGGATTACAGCCCTGCTGTCGCATTTCGGGTATTTCAGACCGGCTCGGACAATCGGAGGTTATTTTGAGAAGTCACGCGCTTCCTGGGTGTTTTCAGCTTACGCAGTGATTTTGGAGGTTCTTGGTGTCGGGGTTTACTGTTTGCTTCGATCTGGTCTCACGCTCTCTTTTATGTTGGTTATTTGCCTTTGTTTGCATTTTTAGGGTTTAATAGCCTTTTACGGATTTTAATATAGATTTTCTAGAATTTAAATAGATTTCTTTTAATATTTTAATAGTTTTAAATCTTTTTTAGAATTTATGGATTTCTTTTAAATAGGTTTTAATAGTTTTTTTTAAATAGTTGTTAGTTTAATTTCTTTTTTGAGAATCATTTCTTTAGATATTAAGTAGAGTTTTTTAAATGTTTTTTAATAGAGTATTTCTTTTATTAGGATTTTTTAATAGAAATTATTAGAGTTTTTTTTCCATATTTTTATTAGTTTAGAGATTAATTAGAATTAATAGAGTTTTTCTTTAGGTTAATCCTCTTTTTAGATTTAATTAGGATTTAGTAGATTAATTAAGTCTTAATCATTTGTTTAGGTTTTAATTAGAGTTTATCAGGATTAATTAGATTAGATTTGTTTTCATTTAGTTTCATTACTGTTTTTAATTTTCGTTTAAGTCTTAATTTCAGTTTTAAGTCTTAATTAGCTTTTAATCAGTGTTAATTCCAGGTCTAATTGGTCATTAATCATTCAGTCCAAATCCTTCATCACAGTCTGAATTTCGTGGGCCCATTTGTTGTGGAGGCCCAGCCAGTCCAAGTGCTCAGTGCCATGTGTCAATCTATAAATAATGCCACGCGTGTTCACTCCAGGACTCCACGTTTTCACCTCTGAGACCCCACGTCCATCCACGTTTCGTCCCAGTTTCGTCCCACTTCATTCTCCATTTTTTTGCCACGTGTAATTCATGCAGCTTCTCCCTCTGCCACCAACACTGCCACGCGTCCTCCCCTGAGCTTCACCGGTTGCATGGCCGCCGGCCATGCAACCACCGCCACCAACTTCTTCCGGCAACCCTAATAAACTCCTAACCTCCTCCGACCACCGTCTAGCTCGCCGGAAAAAGCCAAATCCACCGGAAACTTCATCATCTCACCAGAAACGCATCATCCTCATCAGTTTTTCCAGTTTTTTCTAGAGGATCTTCATGTGTTCTTTATCATTCGCCCTCCATCATCATCGTTCAACAACAATGTTCTTCAATAATTTCCCAGAAATCCTTCAATCACCAGATCTTCATCTTACTTCTCCGATCAACATTCATCCAGCTACAACATTTTCCAATTTCCGATCAACCTTCAACAATAATATCACATGCATCATCTCCAGATCTATTCGTCAATATCTCCCATGTTCATCAAGAACAACTCCATCAGTTCACTCAATTTCGTCCATATCTTGATATGATCGTCCAGATTCAACGTTGTTCATCGCCATCTCCAGATTTGGTCCAGATTCAACTCTTCATCATCAAGATCCTCACGAAGTTTTTTTAGATCTTCATCATGTTCTTCATCTGGAATATCCAGAAAATCCAAGATCTTCACACGATTAACAGGCAAGATTTCAGGTTTCCAGATCGCTCATCAACGCGTTAATATCCATCCAAATCTTCACGAGATCTTCTCTCGCTCATCATCAGTATCATTGTTGAACGCTCAATGAACGACTTCGCCCAGATTCATCGTCTCCTTCGAGATCTTCAGCAATCCTTCGTCCGTCAAGGCTTCTCCACGATCTTCAAGGACTTTTAGGGATCTTCATCTTCGTTTGCTGATACAGGTTTTTGAGACGTGTTTTACCTTAGAAAGGTTGAGGGAGACAAAGGTGTTTGAACGGAGAGAAGATGGAGAGGTGAAGTTTCGAGAGAGAAAGGGTTGAGAGGAAACGACCGTGAACAGTAGTAAGAGGATCTAGGGTTTGTTTTCTGAAGTTGGACCGAGGAGAGGAAGAGCTGTAGGGATTGGGCCTTGGGCCCATTGGCTTTGTTCAGTCCGTACACCCCCCCCCCCCCGTTTTATTTTTCCAATTCCCTGCACCCTTCCGTTTTTGTTTTTGTTATGGGTTGGCTGTTGGGCCAAGCCCAACGAACCTTTCTGGGCACACCCTCCGTTTGGCCATTCACCCCCAGTTTTTCTTATTTGTTTTTTTTGCAGAATTGACTCAGTGGGCTGGGCCCAGTTCTACAATTTGTTCTGTTTTTTTGCTGCACCCCTAGCAGCAGTTTTGCACCCCCTTGTTCTTTTCTTTATTTTCTTTTATTTCCTCTTGTTTAGTTTTTTTCAAGAAAAAGAATAATAAAAGAATATTGAAAAAAGAATATTTGAGAAAAGAATATTGAAAAAAAGAATATTTGAGAAAAGAATATGAAAAAGAGTATTGAGGAAAATAGAGAAAAATAGTGAGGTATAAAAATAGAAAAAATAATAATGAAAGGGAATATAAAAATATTAGTTCATAGCATTTTAAATACTTTTTAGGGTATATTCTTCATAGAGTTCATTTTCACCTTTTTAGAGGTAGAATTAAAAGTCCACTTGTTAGGGGACTATTTTTCATTAGATTTTCCATGATAGTTGGATAAGATTTTAGGAGTTTAGTCCTATTTCTCAGTCATTGTAATTTCTTCAGAATATTAATAAAATGAGATTTGTGTTGTGGTCCCCGTTCTGCCCGTAGTTAGCTGAACTACAGCTGCTCTGATTTCTCGTACTGAGCGAGAATATGTAGGCATAGGATGCGATATCCTAGCGAGCACACTAACAACTAACTCTTCTGTTCTCTCGCTGCTGTGCGATTGAGACTTTCCTGCTGACGACTGATGTTATCCTTTTCTCTTGCCCTTGCGCATGTGAGACCAGACCGTAGCTCTAGTTCCCGTAGGTTCCTGTACCTCTCAAAACAATTTAAATATCTCACTCCTGTGTGAGAACACTCTGTCTAGCTGTAGTTAGGCCGAACTACGGCTGTTCTGATCTCTCATACTTGTTGAGAGTACGTAGGCACAAGACGCGAAGTCTTGGCGAGCAAACTTCCCCCGTAGTCCCGAACTACGAAGACTCTGACTTTCTCTCTTGAGAATACGTAGGCATAGAGTGCGACACTCTATCGAGTCAATTCCCTTCCGTTTAGATTTAGCAACCGTAGATAGATTGTTTTTGCATCCTTTAGACAAACCAACAAGCGTGGATCCCGTCAAGTACGACGGACGTGAGGGGTTCTAATACCTTCCCCTTGCGTAACCGACTCCCGAATCCAGGATTTGGTTGCGATGACCATTCCTTTTCCGTCTTTGCGGTAGGTTTACTTCGAGCATTTCCTTTCCCTCCTTTGGGATAAATAACGCACGGTGGCGACTCTTCTATTCAGCCGGCGCCGATTTTCGCAGTAGCGACAGTAGAGGCCAGGGCAGAGGCAGAAATCAGTACGTCCAACCTCAATAGATAGCCAGTGTTACTATTCCAATTCCTCAGCAACAACAACAACAACAACAACAACAGCCACAACAACCGCAACAGCAACAAAGGCAGAATCAGGGTCAGGGAAGGTTTCAGAATGTAAAGTCGAAGAGGGTATTTGATAAGCCTCCGTCGAAATATGCAGAGCTTCTTCAGACATTGTTGGGGTTGAATTTGGTCGAGAAAAGGACAATGGAACCACCTATAGGACCGGTACTTCCTGGAGGGTACGACGCTAGTAAGCACTGCGAATTCCATTCCGGGGCGCCCGGACACGATATAGAATCTTGTCATGCTTTCAAGCATAAAGTTCAAGACTTGTTGGACAGTAAAGCCATCAACTTTGGCCAAGTGGGGCCCAATATTGTACAACAGCCTATGCCTAATCATGGGGCAAATGCTATCTTAACAGAAGAAAATTTGAACTTGGTGTTGGACGTTAATGAGTTGAAGACACCATTGAGTGAAGTGAAAAACAGGCTGCTCAAAGGGGGAGTATTCCCCGGTTGTGATGAATATTGTTTAGAGTGTTGGACCCAGCCGGAGGGTTGTAATGATTTGAAGTGGGGCATTCAGGCCATGATCGACGAAGGGACCTTGCAATTTGATAGAACTGCGGTGGAGAAGCCTGTGGAGGCATTATGTGATAAACAGAATGATATTGCAACGGTGACGATCCCGAGGAAGACTATAACGATAGTGGCCCCCGTCAAGCGGCCAACTATTACGATTACCAAAGCAGGGCCTGTTCCCTTTGAAAGTACGAAAGCTGTCCCATGGACATACGGTTTAGAAGCGTATTGCAATGGTGAAAAGATTGCGGTGAATAGCCAGCCAACTGGGACTGTTGATAATGTTGTTGGTACGGGGGGCATGACCCGTAGCGGAAGGATCTTTACCTCACCTGAAATAGAAGCAGAGAGGTTGGCCAAAGGTAAAGCCAAAGTAAGTGAAAGCGGGCCTTCTCAGTCGAAAAAAAAGGACACGTCGCTCAAGGACGTAGAGGAATTCATGAGACTGATTCGCAAGAGCGACTACAAAATTGTTGAACACCTACAGCAGACGTCGTCGAAGATTTCTATCTTGTCGTTGTTGTTATGTTCTGAGGCCCACCGGAACGCTCTGCTGAAGATATTGGATACGTCATTCGTACCCCAAGAAGTTTCTGTAAATCAGTTAGAGGGGGTACTGGCGCATGTCAATGCTGGACATAGTTTGGGTTTCACAGATTTTGACCTAACACCCAAGGGTCGAGAGCACAACATGGCCTTGCATATATCGGTGGAATGTCGGGGCACCGTAATGTCGCATGTATTGGTGGATACGGGATCGTCGTTGAACTTATTGCCAAAGAAAGCCATGATGAAATTGGACATACGTGGAGTTATTTGCACGCCCAGCGATTTGGTTGTGAGGGCGTTTGACGAAACGAAAAGGTCAGTGTTTGGGTCAATAACATTACCGCTCCAGGTGGGGCCAGAAATTTTTGATACCGAATTCTACATCATGGATATCCATCCAGCTTATAGCTGCCTTCTTGGGCGCCTATGGATCCATGCTGCAGGGGTCGTAACGTCCACGTTGCATCAGAAGTTGAAATATATGGTGGGTGATAGTGTTGTTACCGTTTGCGGGGAGGAGGATATTTTGGTCAGTCACCTGTCATCATTCAGATATGTGGAGGTCGACGAAGAAATACACGAGACACCTTGTCAAGCCTTCAAAGGGTTGCGGATTAAAGACAAAGCTCAGGGTTCCAGCAAAATGCCAGAGGTTGCAGTGTCATCTTACAAAGAGGCTCAGGCTTTAATGCAGACTGGTGAGACTAAAGGCTGGGGGCAGGTATTGGAGCTTCCCGTGAAGAATGACAAGTTTGGGCTAGGGTATCGACCGACGTCGTCAGCGTCCTCTTCAGGAGCGCCCAGGTTCAAGGGACCGATCACGATTACGCCAAGCGGGGTGTGCTTTGAGACTATCAACGCTATTTCCGATGCTGAGGACGGGGATAGCGACTGCGATATGGACGCGTGGATCAAGCCAAGCGCGCCAGGACAAAGTCTCTGCAACTGGTCCATCCGGGAAACTGTCCCGGTGAATTTTAAACAGTAATGATTTGTTTTATCAATTGTTGAATAACCCTATGTCCTACCCGGGGCATAGTGATGTTACATTAGGGCTGCTTGATTATGTGTATTGCACTGTTTAATCATGAAATAAAGGCGTTTTTCATATTCGAATGTTGTGATCCCTGTTTTTCTTGTTTTTACTTTAACAATAAATGGTAACGTGGTTATTTGCTTTGTTTGCGTGTTGAAGCGTTTAACCATTTCCTTCGCAGGACTAATATTTCAGATGGCATCTTATACGAACTGCCTATGACTCGTTTCGACTTCAAGCACCCGATATTCCAAGAAGAGGAAGAGATTGTTGAGGATAGCGACCTGCCAGAGGAGCTGACTCGTTTGTTGAAACAGGAAGAGAGAATCATTCTGCCTCATCAGGAGGAAATTGAGATTATCAACTTGGGGTCGGAAGAAGTTGTGAGAAACATCCGTATAGGGGCTGCGCTGCAGAGCGACGTCAAGCAAAGGCTGATTGAGATACTGCGAGAGTATAGCGATATATTTGCTTGGTCGTACGAGGATATGCCTGGGTTAGATACGGACATGGTTGTACACCGTCTGCCGTTGCGAGAGGAATGTCCGCCTGTTAAACAGAAACTCAGAAGAAACAGACCAGACATGGCTGTGAAAATCAAGGAGGAAGTTCAAAAACAGTGGGATGCTGGTTTCCTAGCTGTCACAACTTATCCGTCATGGGTCGCTAATATAGTACCAGTGCCGAAGAAAGACGGTAAAGTGCGAATGTGTGTAGACTACCGTGATTTGAATAGGGCGAGCCCGAAAGACGACTTTCCGCTTCCTCACATTGATGTGTTGGTTGATAACACTGCTCAGTTCTCCGTATTCTCCTTCATGGACAGCTTCTCAGGCTATAATCAGATCAAAATGGCACCGAAAGACATGGAGAAGACTACCTTCATTACTCCCTGGGGAACATTTTGCTACAAAGTGATGCCCTTCGGACTGAAGAACGCTGGGGCAACATATCAACGTGCTATGACGACTCTCTTTCATGACATGATGCATAAAGAGATCGAGGTTTATGTTGATGATATGATTGCCAAATCCCAGACGAAGTGTAACACGGTGGGAGAACTGACTTTAAACAATGTTGCGGATAGCAAGAGTCGCCACCGACTTTTATTTTATCCATAAGGAAAGGTTATAAAAGAACAGGAAAGACCTTAGAGAATATTTTGGGTCCGGGGGGTAGGTTATGAAAAGGGAAGGTGTTAGCACCCTTTTCATCCATGGTTATCCATGGGCTCTTAGGTACTTAAGCTCACTTTTGAATTGTTTTGAAAGTGTAGTGTGTGAATAGCAAAAAATTTCAGAATAGTTTAATAATGATCCGTGTATGGATGTGAAAAAAACTTGTTTGAAAATTTTGTTGGAAATTTGTTTAAGTGTGAAAAAGTTTTGAAGTGAGCAAGTACCTAGGAGTAACCTACCCTAATGTTTAAAGGTCTTTCTTATTCTTCATTCTTTCCTTTAGTAAGACTATCCCTACTATAATGGAGTAGGTAGTCCTTACTTTGGATGTTAAGGGGTATGTGAGGGACAATTTGACTTTGAAGGCCATTGTGGGATGTAATAAGCACATATAAGGGACCATCATCATTTTTCGAAAGGGACTTGATTCGTAAAGGCAACCATAAGGGACTTTGATGATTTTTTTATTTGAGGGACTTGCTTTATACACCCCACTTAACCATTATTCGTAGGCAACTTGAGGGATATCCTTAGGAAGTGAGACGGCGATTAAAATCGACTTACGTGTGTGACGTGTTTGTTTTAATTATCTTTATTTAAAAGTGATCTAAATTTATTTTAATATTACATACATGTTGTTACACTCCCTAATTACTAACCATAATAATAATTAAATAATTAAACAACTTTACATCCAAGAAACAATTACAAAATAATAAGCAAAATAATTAAATAGCAAAGATAAATAAAATATAAATAAGCAATAATAAATAATAAAGGGGGTTAATTCTAAGTTTACTCGGCAAGACATCGCATCTTGTGCCTACGTATCCTTACGGGAGTGGAATCAGAGTAATCGTAGTTCCCCTCAATAGGGAGGTTAGAAACTTCTTGACTGTGGTCAAGGTCTCAAGGGGAATAAACGCATCTTAAGGACACGCTTACGTGGAGTGTAGAAACTCCAAATCTCTACGTTGAAATGTTAAGTTGTAATTAGGGTTAAATTAGGGATTCCACGGCGGGAAACCCTAAAATGAGCGCGGCGGCTCTTTGACCTAATGCTAAGGGTAAAATTGTAATTTTGCCTGCGGCGAGGCATTTGTGAAAATTAGGGTTTGTAGTTTGTAGTTTTGAGGATTTGAAATTGAATGTGTGAAGTTTTACGGACTATTGGCGCGGCGGTCAAACAGTTAGACCTAACCTTCGGATGTTTGCAATGTGACAGAAATAATAGTAAACGCGTGAGATAATTGAATCATGCAAACAGAGAGATAATGTCATAATTTAAACCATGCAAGCAGAAATTTAAAGGCAGAATTTAAAGAGCGATTGTTAAGTTCGCGAGGTTACATGAGAGGAGCAGATACAATATGATAATGAAATTTGAATTGAACAATAATAAAATAAAATAAATAACGGTTCTAGTTATTATTTAAAAAAAAGATTTTAGTTATTATTTTAAATTTATCTAAAAAAAAGTTTTTCTTAAAAATAATAGGTTTTCATATTAATTTGGAAAAGATGTTAATGTTATTTATTTTAAAAAACAGATTTTTATATTATAACAAATTTTAATAAATTAATGATAAAAATAATAATAATAATGGTAATAATAATGATAATAATGATAATAATAATAAATAATGATAATAATAATAATAATAATAATAATAATAATAATAATAATAATAATAAAGCAATAATGAATTTTAAATGTGCCAAATAACCCAACAATGTTGCTAACGCAGAAATGCGCTCATCGCAACCAGATCTAAATCGGACGAAACAAAATTTATCGCAAAGAAAAAGAAATTAAGCAAAAAATAGTATTATTGCTCACACAAAAATGCGATCATCGCAACCAGATCGAACTAACACAAATGTCACGCGTCATGCACACAAATGTGCAAACATCGTATCGACATAATTCGATCAAAAATCTTATATATATAAACTCTAACAATTTAAAAATTATATATATATAAACGTAACAGTAATAGATAAAGAAAAAGAAATAACGGTAATAGATGAAGAAAAAGAAATAACGGTAAAAGATGAAGAAAAAGAAACAACAGTAATAGATGAAGGAAAAGAAATAACGGTAAACGATGAAGAAAAAGAAACAATAGTAATGGATGAAGAAGAAAACTAAATAACGGCAAACGGCACTCACTCCTCTTAGGTTTTTTTCATTCTCCTCTTTTCCAACAAGGCAACACATGTATATATAGGGAACAAATTAGGGTTAACACCAAATTGTCAATAATGTCCCTAAAGCCCATTTTAAAGCCCAAACTAAATAATTAGTTAAGAAAAAATAAAATTTAAATAATTTAAAATAATTAAAATAAACTTAAAATAAAAACTAATAATCCTATTGATTCCTAAAATAAAAAATATTAAAAAGAACAAAATTTTTTTCAATATTTTTTATTTTATGATTTTTTGGATATTTTTATGAATAATTTAGAAAAAAGTGAAAAAAATAATATTTTTAAAAAATGATTTAATTAAAATACGAAAATAATAATAATAAAAAACTATTTTTGTTATTTTTTTAATGAAAGATAGAAAAATTTAGAGTAAAAATAATAAAAAACAAAAAAAATGACAAAGGTGAGATTCGAACTCTCAACCTCTCACACTCATAACTCCTTACACATGTCCTCCTGCCAATTGTGCCATTTTTACTTTTTAGAAAAAAAAATGCATGCCATATGATATTTACCTGCAAAAAGTCAAACGACTACACAAATTTGTTAGTAATTGATTAAATGCAATGAAATGCGACGACAAATCTTAGGGCAAAATTTGGGGTATTACAGTTATTATGATAATATTTCTCACCCAACCTCTCTTTGATGTTGGTAAAAAAAAAATCATGAAGTTTGACTTTGGTTTGACCACAGTTGACCTCAGTTTGACCTTTTAACTGCATTGACTGCTTTTGACTTATCTGATCATCTGACTGAGCAAACTTTTGAGAAAAGTCTTGAAACTTGACATGGGGGTTCTTATACACATATAAGATGTTATGAAGCTCACTTGAAGTCTTGGAAGTCCATTTAGCCTGATTAAAGTCAAAACCCTAGTTTTGGATGCACTGCTTAGGAGGTGCATTGTCTGAGGGAATTGTCAACTCTTCTGACCAATTGTGAATTTTGTGAACCTTGTGAACCTTCTTGGAACACAAAGTCTTGTATTGTGAGGGCAAATTTTGGGGTGCAACAGCTGCCCCTGTTCAATTTTCTGAAACCTGAGGGGTTAGATTGGTATATTTGCCAGTCGTAACCTGGAAGGTTGAAGGGGATTGAACACAAAAGCCCAAAAATTTGCACTCACCAGTGCATGGAGTGATATTGATGGTTGGTTGAACATGATTGAGTGGGCTTAAAGATGCCACTAGGGGAAAGTTCTTCAGTAGTATAATGAGAACTGTCAGGAGTCTGGAGTAATACTGATGTAACAGCATGTCTTCATGAGGATAGAGCAATCAATAATGATAACCCTAAAGCAGTCTTGAAGTGATAAATCTGACCTCAGGAGGATAGAGCAATCAATAGCTCTAAAGCAGTCTTGAAGTAATAATGGCTTCAGGAGGATAGAGCAATCAATAGCTCTAAAGCAGTCTTGAAGTAATAGAATGGCTTCAGTAGGATAGAGCAATCAACAGCTCTAAAGCAGTCTTGAAATAATAATGTGATATGTCTTCAGGAGGATAGAGCAATCAATAGCTCTAAAGCAGTCTTGAAGTAATGATTTCAGGAGGATAGAGCAATGGATAGCTCTAAAGCAGTCTTGAAATAATAATGTAATTTCAGGAGGATAGAGCAATGGATAACTCTAAAGCAGTCTTGAAATAATTAGATGGCTTCAGGAGGATAGAGCAATGAATAGCTCTAAAGCAGTCTTGAAGTAGTAATATGACCTCATGAGGATAGAGCAATGAATAGCTCTAAAGCAGTCTTGAAGTAATAGGATGATTTCAGGAGGATAGAGCAATCAGTAGCTCTAAAGCAGTCTTGAAGTCATGAGAGGCTATCAGGAGGATAAAATAACCCTGAGGTTACAATAAAGCAGTCCCAAAGTAATAAGAAGCTCATCAGGAGGATAAAGTAACCCTGAGGTTACAATAAAGCAGTCCCAAAGATCATAAGATTGTTTGTTGGATAATTAACCTGAAAACAAGGTAGCACTCTGTATAACAACATTAGTTTATGCTTTATGTATGCATGTATGACATGATGCACTTAGGTAATGTACTATAGACATATATGTTATGGTATGATGTAAATGATGTATGTATGATATGACACTGCTGGAAGTGTCTGGATATCCTTGTATAACAACTGCTGGCCAAGGAAAATAAATCCCGATTCGTTGTTGAAGAATATATAACCCTCCGTCTGCTGGGGATAACAAGGTATAGATAACCTCCCTTTGTTGGGGATAACAAGGTATAGATAACCTCCCGTCGTTGGGGATAGTAGGGTATAGATAACCTTCGTTTTCGTTTGATAGTAGGATAAGTATAACATCCCGTCTTCGTTCATCGTGCCCTTATTGGAAAGTAATTTCCCGTATATCCGTATGAGGATAAAAGAGATGGATATAAATTCCAGGGGAGATTAGACTTTGTGAAAATGGATTAGTCCTACTGATGGTTTATAACTGTCTTGTAAAGATGAACCGGCGAAGCTTCGTTGAAATCCTTCCCTCGTTCGTCCTTAGTAAATACTATTACTGCATTTTCATGCATTTCTGGTAAACATCAATCATATTAAAAGCATACATGCGTTTCTGGTAAACATCAATCATATTCAAAGGCATACATACATTCAAACACAACCAATGGACGTTTCGCTTATGTAAATAGGGTAAAAGTAAATCTGGATTCGAAAGATGGAATTTATTTATATCAAAAGTGACCCATACACGGGTAAGTTTGTACAAGGAGACATAAACCCTAGTAAGAGAATTTTGTCATGAAGTTTTACAAAAAGAATCAGCTATGTGGGAAATAATCCTATTGAGTTTCAATTCTACTATTGCCACTCAAGTATCTCATCTTCTTGCTGTTGAGACGGAAACGATTGGATTGAGCTTTATCTGTTTAAGCTTGAGTAAGTAGTACAACTGGTTGCAGTTTCATGAGTGATCCAAACGAGACATAGTCATACGCTTTAATCCCTAACTTTTGCCTGGATTGCCCTTTCAGGTTTTCAATCCACCGGGATACCCTTTTTTGCCCAAGCCGCCTTTTCAGGTTTTCGACTTGCCGGGTGTACATCTTTTTATATATATATCCCTAATTTTTGCCCAAACCCTTTTGGTTTGCCGGGATGCCCTTATTTTTGCCTAGGCCTGTCAACCTAGCGAGTCTCTTTTTATGCGTAGTATTTTTTAACTATGTCTGCGTTTACAGGTTGTGGGAAGTCTTCACCATCCATTGCAGTCAGTATCATGGCACCTCCTGAGAACACTGTCTTGACTACAAATGGTCCCTCATATGTTGGAGTCCACTTGCCCCTAGGATCACCCTGTGGTAATATGATACGCTTGATTACCAAGTCACCAGCCTGATATACCTTTGGCTTAACCTTCTTGTTAAAAGCTTTGATCATCCGTTTCTGGTACATCTGGCCATGACAAACTGCTGCTAACCTTTTCTCATCAATCAAATTTATCTGGTCAAGTCGAGTCTGAATCCACTCATCTTCATCCAAGCCTGCATCCTTCATAATTCTCAAGGAGGGGATCTGAACTTCAATAGGCAGAACTGCTTCCATACCATAGACTAAGGAGAATGGGGTTGCCCCTGTTGAAGTACGTATTGTAGTACGATAACCATGCAGAGCAAATGGTAACATCTCGTGCCAATCCTTGTAAGTAACAGTCATCTTCTGTACAATCTTCTTAATGTTCTTATTAGCAGCTTCAACTGCCCCATTCATCTTTGGACGATACGGAGAAGAGTTGTGATGCTTAATCTTGAACTGCGTACAGAGATCAGTAATCATAGTGTTGTTCAGATTAGAGCCATTGTCAGTGATAATCCTTTCAGGGATACCATACCTACATATGAGATTATTCTTAATGAACCGAGCCACAACATTCTTAGTCACAGATGCAAATGAAGCTGCCTCTACCCACTTCGTGAAGTAATCAATAGCAACCAGGATGAAACGATGCCCATTAGAAGCAGTAGGCTTGATCTCACCAATCATATCAATGCCCCACATGGCAAAGGGCCAAGGAGCAGTCAACACATTCAATGGAGATGGAGGTACATGTACTTTATCAGCATAGATTTGACATTTGTGACATGTTCTGGAGTGTTGATAGCAATCAGCTTCCATGGTAGACCAATAGTAACCTGCTCTCAAAATCTTCTTTGCCATGGTATGACCACTAGAATGAGTGCCAAAGGTCCCATCATGCATCTCTTCCATAATTTCTGTAGCTTCCTTCTTATCCACACAACGAAGCATAGTTGAATCATGATTACGCTTATACAGAACGCCATTACTCAGAAAGAACTTAGCAGAAAACCTTCTCAGGAACTTCCTATCTTTGACCTCTTTTCTGTTTTCTTCAGTTCCCAGATTCACAACTTCGACTGGCTCTTCATGTGGCTGTATAGCTTTCTCTTCTTGTTGTAACAACCTAGCAAGCTCTACAGGTATTTCACAATCGTCCTCGTCTCCGTCTTCAGTTTGATAGATCGGATTCTCGAAATTGTAATTGGCAATAGTAGAACTGTTATCAACTGGATCCAGAGTGGATGAGGATCTGCATTTTAGTGACGTGGGTGTGTGTAAGAACACATAGCTGATAAAGCAAAAATAAAAGAAAAAGAAAGACAAGGAACACAATATTTACGAAAACGAAACGTCCATTGATTTTATTGAATGAAGTATGCAAATGAAATGACAACCCGTAACAAGCACACCATTGTGCCCCGGGTAAGGCACATGGCTTGAAAGTTTTAATTGTTCCAGAAATTACAAATTTAAAAACATAACACAGTAATAGTATTTACTCCTGACTAAAGGAGATAGGGATAACATCTTCAGCTTTCCAATTATTGAGTCCAGCACCCACAGTAGGAAAAATCCATGCCTCCAAGTTGTGGTCTTCATCTTGATCTCCCACAGCATTGATAACCCCTTGATTGGTGATACGAACAGCACGAGCACGACGAACAGCCTTCTGGGACTCTGCAATGAAACCCAAACCAAACTTGTCAGACTTGTATGGAATATCAGGAAGCTGACCCCAAATAGTACAACCACCTTCTTCCACCATAGCTTTTGCATCATTGAGGGAGGCCATTGCCATTGTTGGAGGGTTTCTGATGACCACAGGAACCTTCTTCACAGCAGGAGGAGTCACACAATCCTTAACAGCCCAGGGAACCACTTCAAATGACTGACATGGAGTTTCAATGTATTCACCTTCTACTTCCAGATACTTGAAAGTGTTTACATGGCTGACAAAGTATTCTTCCTCTCCAAAGACAGTAACAACTTTTCCATTCACCGGATATCTCAACTTTTGATGTAATGTGGAGGTCACCGCACCTGCCCCATGGATCCAGGGACGACCAAGCAGACATGAGTACGAAGGACGAATATCCATCACATAGAATGTAGCAGTAAACACCTGAGAGCCAACCTTGATTGGAAGATCAATTTCCCCATGCACTACTCTTCTAGAACCATCAAAAGCCTTTACCACAATATTACTGGGCTTCAATACCGTATCTTCAGGACTCAGCTTGTTCAGGACTTCCTTAGGCAACACATTCAGAGAGGAACCATTGTCTATCAGCACATGAGACAGGGTAGTGCCCCTGCATTCAATTGAAATATGCAAGGCCCTGTTATGATCCCTCTTGGCAGGGGTCAAGTCAGCATCAGAAAATCCTAACCCGTTGTCATAGGTCAGGTGAGCAACACAATTCTCAAACTGGTCCACAGAAATTGCACTGGGTACATGAGCCATCTTTAGAAACTTGATCAATGACTTGGCATGAGCCTCAGAACATAATAACAGGGAGAGCATAGAAATCTTTGAGGGAGTATGCCCCAGCTGATCAACAATATCATAATCACTCTTGCGAATGATTTTCAATACTTCTTCCATCTGCTTAGAGAGGTCATCAGCAGCTGGCACATCAGTAGATACAGGCTCAATAACAGGACCCTTGCCCCGAGCATCAGTGGTGGAAGTAACAGCAGGAGTAACTGCACTCTTAGAAGCAACTGGAGGAGAGAAGACTCTTCCACTACGAGTGATCTTGCTAGATCCAGCAATATTATCAATGTCAACAGGCATATCAGGTAAAGGCTCCTGCTTGACACCATGGATGTAAACATCAGACCCATAGTGCCAAGGCACAGCTTTGTCAGATGTATAAGGAATAGGACCAGGAGTGGTAATGATCAGAGGAGCTACTCTGGCTTCAGCAACAACTTTCACAGGACCTTCAGCAGTAATCTTGATTGGGCCCTGATGAGCGATTTTAATGGGACCCTTTGAAGTGATTCTTAGTGGTACTTTGTCAACCATGTCAACCTCTTCAATCTTCTTACCCTGAGTCAGATGATCCACCATACTTTCTACAGATGCTGGTCTTCTTTCAAACACTATAGTATATTTATCCATGAGACGTTGAATCCCATCTCTCAAAATGAAGCAACTATCCGGCTTATAGGTACAATATAGACAATCTTCATGACAACCTGGAAAGATCCCAGCTTGCACTAACCTCTTTTTGATAACAGACAATGGTGTGCTCAACTCCATAACTGGATAGACATGCAGATCTTCATCAATATCTTCATCAATGGCGTTGACAGTCTTCTCGTGATTTGGCATTGGAGCTGTAATCACATTTGGAGTACCTGGTGGATCAAACTCAATTTCTCCAGCATCAATCATATCCTGAATTTTGTTCTTCAAGACCCAGCAGTTATTAGTATCATGTCCTGGACAGTTTGAATGATATGCACATCGTGCATTGGGATTGTACTTGGGAGAGGTAACATTGGGATTCTGAGGAGCCTCCCTCAGGGTAATAAGTTCAGCCTTCAACAAGTGTTGCAATGCCTGAGCCATTGACATGTTGATCTTCGTGAACTGTCTTCTAGCCCTCTGTTGGTTGCCTTGAGGCTGCTCTGTTGTTGCAGGAGTTGGATTTGAAATATGAACTGCACTAACAGACTGATGCCTTCTGTTACGATCAGGCTGACCATACACAGCATTAGATTCTTTCTTCCCAGTGGGAGGCTTCTTTGCAGCACCTGATGAAGAAGTGCCCACTTGGATCTTACCACTCTTGATACCATTCTCTACTCGCTCTCCTGTCATGATCAACTCAGTGAAGCCAGATGATGAGCTTCCAATGAGATGACTGTAAAACGGATCATTCAGCGTACACATGAACATATCAACCAACTCCCTATCAGTCAAAAGGGGTTGAACTCTTCCAGCTAAGTCTCTCCACTTCTGAGCATACTCCTTAAAGCTTTCTTTGGCACCCATAGACATGCTTTGAAGCTGCATGCGAGTGGGGGCTAAGTCAGCATTGTATTGATACTGCTTGTAGAAAGCTTCAGCAAGGTCATTCCAATCTCTGATGTTGACACTCTCCAACTGATAATACCACTCTAGCTGAGCTCCAGATAAACTCTCTTGAAAGAAATGGATCCACAACTTTTTATCAGCAGTGTGGGGTTGCATTCTTCTGACATAAGACCTCAGATGCAATTTGGGACAAGAGACCCCATCATAGACAACAAATGTAGGAACTTTGAACCCAATGGGTATGACCACCCCAGATATCAAGCTCAAATCCTCAAAATCCAGCCCAGATGATTTCTGTAATTCCATAGCATCCATTCTATCCACCAGCATCTTGAATTTGTCTTCGTTAGGCTCATGGTAGTAGTTAGCCTCAGAATCAGAGTCCCCCATAGTGTTGTGGAGACTGCCTCTCTCCTGCTCAGATTCTTCAGATTCATAGTCTTCAACATGTTCCTTGGTCTTGACAGGACCTTTGAACCTTCTTCCCATGTTGAGCAACCCAGCAGACCTTCTAGCCTTCTTAGTCTTCTTGGCCAGCAGTGCCTTCAATTCATCCTGCCCCTTGGATAGGTTCAGGATCAGCTCTTGGAACTGTGCATTCTGTGCCTGGAGATCCTTAACTGATTGTTCAAGAGCCATTGCTGAAATAAACAGCGAGAAGATGAGAAACCTGTGCACAATTATAAACCTGTGATGCAATGATATGGGAATGCATATGCAATGTTTTCAAGGACCGCAGGATTTAAATTTGCTTAAACAAACAAGAAAGTAACTTTTTATTAGTAATAACTTGTTTTGCCTTTTAGGCTTACAAAAAATGAAAACGAAATAAGTACAAAAGATGGGGTTTTAAGTCTCCCATGGACGTTTCCTCTTTGTGTTGAGGTATGAGTTGAGGTTTCGTTCCTCATGAAGTAGCTTTGTTAGCTCTAGGATCCTTGCTTGGCTTGCTTTGTAATGAGCCTCGAAAGTATCCCTTTGCTCTTTCAGTTGGATCCATGATCTCTGCAAGTCTTCCATATCAGTAGGCATGTCTGGGTGAAGGATGGTATAAGCTGTGTCTCCTTCAGCAACAGGTTCCATGGTAACTGGTAGGACGGCAGGATATGGCATCATGAGTGTCTGAGCACGAGATCGTACCCATCTGAGATAAGCCTCCATAGGAATAGTGTACTTAGGCTCCAGTGTCTTGCTGTCAATCCTGTTTACCTTTCCCCAAGCTCGGATGAATCTCTGACGGTAACCCTGAAGATCGTTGTCGTAATCAAACACAATGCCCTGAATCAACATGTCATGTGGACCATCGCTCCGGGCGTAACCAAACTGTCGTAAAGCTAGAGATGGGTTGTAGGTGATGCCTCCTCTTATGCCTAGAAGTGGCACATTAGGAAACTCCCCACAACGGTCAATGATGGTGACATTCTCCATTGATCTGGAGCACCAATGGATGTCTGAGTGAGAAAGTGACATGATCCTCTTGGACCATCTGAACCCTTGCTCATTCTTCATTACTGAGCGAGGAAGGTGAGAAATAAACCACCTAGAAAGTAAAGGTATGCAGCACATCAAAGTTCCTCTTGCCCTTGTAGTACGGGTGTGAAGAGAATGTAGGATGTCTCCAAGTAAGGTAGGCACTGGATTGTGACTCAGGAATATGTTGATGGCATGAACGTCTATGAACTGATCAGGATTGGGGAACAACACTAAGCCATAAATCAATAAGGCTAAGATCTCCTCAACAGCATCGTAGCTCATAGCCTTCAAGAACATTTGAGCTTTATCCACTAATACCTTGGCAAGAATACCTTTAACTCCACTTCTCGTCTCTAGAACAATGTCAGACTTCTTCAGATGTAGAGCTGCAGCAATAACTTCTGGTTTAAGCTCCTTCTCTAAGCCTGTGAATGGCTTCTGATCAAGAACAGGTATACCCAGAAGTTTAGAGAACTCCTCCATGGTTGGAACCAGCTGATAATCAGGAAATATAAAGCAATGGTGCTTAGGGTCAAAGAACTGAAACAGCACACTCATCATGTCTTCACTGAACCCTGAAGTAACTAGATCCAATAAGTGACCATGTCTCTTGTTGAACTGGGAATGATCAGGCACTAGGGAAACCAACTCCTTGAGCTTAGCAGGTATCCCTACAAAGTTGATCCTGATGGTGTTTCTACGAGCAGAAGCCATGACCTGCAACAAAGAACAAAGATAAATCCTTTGGTCCTTGAAATGGTTAGGGAAAATGATATGCTTATGATGCATGATGATGTCATGATGTCATGCTCAATCACAAACATGTGGCACACACAAACAAGTCACACCATAGCCCTAGGTTTAAAGGCTTGCATGAGGTTCAAAGGCAAGTACCCTCCCCTGAAGTTAGATGGTTCATCCTGTCCTACAAAAGTAACCAGGTTCTAAGGGATCTCAATATCATTGATCCTTCACAAGGGTGGTTGTTCAGAAGGCAACTTACTTGCCAACCAAAACCCTCCAAGTTTAAGATCTCAATGAGCGTAGTATCGAGTGTCAACCAACTTCAGTCTGCACCAAAGCCGGTTACCTCACTACTTTCTAAAGGCCAAGATGAGTTAACTAGGGTTCTAAAAGTCAGTTAGTGCATTGACAACATATGGCAGCCTCAATATTATCCTCAACTTGACTTAAGGAATATAAGCACCAACCAAGAAGTCGCACTAACTATGGCCACCAGATCAACCGTATCGATATACGTCCTACAGTTTCCTTGGTCTATTGCCATTTACCTAAGGTACACTAGATCCGGGTTAGGACCTTTCACACATAAGAGCACCCCAACAATATAATAATAAAGCAAACAAGGCAAACAATTTAAAGTGATCTTAATTCCTAAGGGTACCCCTCTTAAATAGATCCCCAGCAGAGTCGCCAGTTCTGTAACACGGTGGGAGAACTGACTTTAAACAATGTTGCGGATAGCAAGAGTCGCCACCGACTTTTATTTTATCCATAAGGAAAGGTTATAAAAGAACAGGAAAGACCTTAGAGAATATTTTGGGTCCGGGGGGTAGGTTATGAAAAGGGAAGGTGTTAGCACCCTTTTCATCCATGGTTATCCATGGGCTCTTAGGTACTTAAGCTCACTTTTGAATTGTTTTGAAAGTGTAGTGTGTGAATAGCAAAAAATTTCAGAATAGTTTAATAATGATCCGTGTATGGATGTGAAAAAAACTTGTTTGAAAATTTTGTTGGAAATTTGTTTAAGTGTGAAAAAGTTTTGAAGTGAGCAAGTACCTAGGAGTAACCTACCCTAATGTTTAAAGGTCTTTCTTATTCTTCATTCTTTCCTTTAGTAAGACTATCCCTACTATAATGGAGTAGGTAGTCCTTACTTTGGATGTTAAGGGGTATGTGAGGGACAATTTGACTTTGAAGGCCATTGTGGGATGTAATAAGCACATATAAGGGACCATCATCATTTTTCGAAAGGGACTTGATTCGTAAAGGCAACCATAAGGGACTTTGATGATTTTTTTATTTGAGGGACTTGCTTTATACACCCCACTTAACCATTATTCGTAGGCAACTTGAGGGATATCCTTAGGAAGTGAGACGGCGATTAAAATCGACTTACGTGTATGACGTGTTTGTTTTAATTATCTTTATTTAAAAGTGATCTAAATTTATTTTAATATTACATACATGTTGTTACACTCCCTAATTACTAACCATAATAATAATTAAATAATTAAACAACTTTACATCCAAGAAACAATTACAAAATAATAAGCAAACTAATTAAATATCAAAGATAAATAAAATATAAATAAGCAATAATAAATAATAAAGGGGGTTAATTCTAAGTTTACTCGGCAAGACATCGCATCTTGTGCCTACGTATCCTTACGGGAGTGGAATCAGAGTAATCGTAGTTCCCCTCAATAGGGAGGTTAGAAACTTCTTGACTGTGGTCAAGGTCTCAAGGGGAATAAACGCATCTTAAGGACACGCTTACGTGGAGTGTAGAAACTCCAAATCTCTACGTTGAAATGTTAAGTTGTAATTAGGGTTAAATTAGGGATTCCACGGCGGGAAACCCTAAAATGAGCGCGGCGGCTCTTTGACCTAATGCTAAGGGTAAAATTGTAACTTTGCCTGCGGCGAGGCATTTGTGAAAATTAGGGTTTGTAGTTTGTAGTTTTGAGGATTTGAAATTGAATGTGTGAAGTTTTACGGACTATTGGCGCGGCGGCCAAACAGTTAGACCTAACCTTCGGATGTTTGCAATGTGACAGAAATAATAGTAAACGCGTGAGATAATTGAATCATGCAAACAGAGAGATAATGTCATAATTTAAACCATGCAAGCAGAAATTTAAAGGCAGAATTTAAAGAGCGATTGTTAAGTTCGCGAGGTTACATGAGAGGAGCAGATACAATATGATAATGAAATTTGAATTGAACAATAATAAAATAAA
The DNA here is from genome assembly GCA_963859935.3 of Lathyrus sativus. Taxonomy (NCBI): domain Eukaryota; kingdom Viridiplantae; phylum Streptophyta; class Magnoliopsida; order Fabales; family Fabaceae; genus Lathyrus; species Lathyrus sativus. The sequence continues at coordinate 557,228,384 of OZ012735.1, read as the reverse complement.
ATAAATAACGGTTCTAGTTATTATTTAAAAAAAAGATTTTAGTTATTATTTTAAATTTATCTAAAAAAAAGTTTTTCTTAAAAATAATAGGTTTTCATATTAATTTGGAAAAGATGTTAATGTTATTTATTTTAAAAAACAGATTTTTATATTATAACAAATTTTAATAAATTAATGATAACAATAATAATAATAATGGTAATAATAATGATAATAATGATAATAATAATAAATAATGATAATAATAATAATAATAATAATAATAATAATAATAATAATAATAATAATAATAAAGCAATAATGAATTTTAAATGTGCCAAATAACCCAACAATGTTGCTAACGCAGAAATGCGCTCATGGCAACCAGATCTAAATCGGACGAAACAAAATTTATCGCAAAGAAAAAGAAATTAAGCAAAAAATAGTATTATTGCTCACACAAAAATGCGATCATCGCAACCAGATCGAACTAACACAAATGTCACGCGTCATGCACACAAATGTGCAAACATCGTATCGACATAATTCGATCAAAAATCTTATATATATAAACTCTAACAATTTAAAAATTATATATATATAAACGTAACAGTAATAGATAAAGAAAAAGAAATAACGGTAATAGATGAAGAAAAAGAAATAACGGTAAAAGATGAAGAAAAAGAAACAACAGTAATAGATGAAGGAAAAGAAATAACGGTAAACGATGAAGAAAAAGAAACAATAGTAATGGATGAAGAAGAAAACTAAATAACGGCAAACGGCACTCACTCCTCTTAGGTTTTTTTCATTCTCCTCTTTTCCAACAAGGCAACACATGTATATATAGGGAACAAATTAGGGTTAACACCAAATTGTCAATAATGTCCCTAAAGCCCATTTTAAAGCCCAAACTAAATAATTAGTTAAGAAAAAATAAAATTTAAATAATTTAAAATAATTAAAATAAACTTAAAATAAAAACTAATAATCCTATTGATTCCTAAAATAAAAAATATTAAAAAGAACAAAATTTTTTTCAATATTTTTTATTTTATGATTTTTTGGATATTTTTATGAATAATTTAGAAAAAAGTGAAAAAAATAATATTTTTAAAAAATGATTTAATTAAAATACGAAAATAATAATAATAAAAAACTATTTTTGTTATTTTTTTAATGAAAGATAGAAAAAATTAGAGTAAAAATAATAAAAAACAAAAAAAATGACAAAGGTGAGATTCGAACTCTCAACCTCTCACACTCATAACTCCTTACACATGTCCTCCTGCCAATTGTGCCATTTTTACTTTTTAGAAAAAAAAATGCATGCCATATGATATTTACCTGCAAAAAGTCAAACGACTACACAAATTTGTTAGTAATTGATTAAATGCAATGAAATGCGACGACAAATCTTAGGGCAAAATTTGGGGTATTACAGTTATTATGATAATATTTCTCACCCAACCTCTCTTTGATGTTGGCAAAAAAAAAATCATGAAGTTTGACTTTGGTTTGACCACAGTTGACCTCAGTTTGACCTTTTAACTGCATTGACTGCTTTTGACTTATCTGATCATCTGACTGAGCAAACTTTTGAGAAAAGTCTTGAAACTTGACATGGGGGTTCTTATACACATATAAGATGTTATGAAGCTCACTTGAAGTCTTGGAAGTCCATTTAGCCTGATTAAAGTCAAAACCCTAGTTTTGGATGCACTGCTTAGGAGGTGCATTGTCTGAGGGAATTGTCAACTCTTCTGACCAATTGTGAATTTTGTGAACCTTGTGAACCTTCTTGGAACACAAAGTCTTGTATTGTGAGGGCAAATTTTGGGGTGCAACACGAAGGAAGAGCATTTGGTTAATCTGCTGAAACTGTTCGAAAGGCTTAGGAAGTTCAGGTTGAGACTGAACCCTAACAAGTGCACCTTTGGGGTGAGGTCGGGTAAACTGCTGGGGTTTATCGTGAGCGAAAAGGGAATAGAGGTTGATCCTGCGAAAATAAAAGCAATACAAGAAATGCCGACGCCTAAAACAGAAAGAGAAGTGCACGGGTTTTTAGGGAGGTTGAACTATATCTCCCGGTTCATATCTCACCTAACTGCGACATGCGAGCCGTTATTCAAATTGTTGAAAAAGAATCAGGCTGTGACCTGGAATGAAAATTGTCAAAAGGCGTTCGACAAGATAAAAGAATACTTGCAGGAACCTCCTGTTTTGATACCCCTAGTGGCCGGGAGACCTTTGATTATGTATTTGACGGTTCTTGAGGAAAGTATGGGTTGTGTTCTCGGTCAACACGACGAGACCGGACGTAAAGAGCATGCGATCTACTATTTGAGTAAGAAGCTTACCGACTGTGAGTCCAGATACTCAATGCTCGAGAAAACGTGTTGCGCGCTAGCCTGGGCCGCCAAACGTTTGAGGCAATACATGCTGAATCATACAACCCTGCTAATTTCAAAGATGGATCCAATCAAATATGTGTTTGAAAAGCAGGCACTCTCCGGAAGAATTGCCCGATGGCAGATGGTGTTAACCGAATACGATATCCAATATGTCTCACAAAAGGCTATTAAAGGTAGCGTTCTGTCAGAGTACCTTGCGGAGCAGCCTGTTGAGGACTACCAATCGATGAGGTTTGATTTTCCTGACGAGGATATCATGTACCTGAAAATGAAGGATTGTGAAGAACCATTGCCGAACGAAGGACCAGAGTTAGGTTCCAAATGGCACTTGATATTTGACGGAGCTGTAAATTCATATGGTAGCGGAATAGGTGCAATTATCACTACTCCTCAGGGGTCGCACATCCCCTTTACTGCCCGATTGACTTTTCCCGTTACCAATAATGAGGCTGAATATGAGGCTTGCATCATGGGTCAGGAAGAAGCTATTGATTTGCGAATCAAACATCTGGATGTATACGGAGACTCAGCTCTAGTGGTGAATCAGATTAAAGGAGAATGAGAGACACGTCAGCCCAATTTGATACCATATATGAATTATGCAAGGAGATTGTTGCCTTTCTTTGACAAAGTGGAATTGCATCATGTGCCGCAAGCAGAAAATCAAATGGTTGACGCCCTGGCAACATTGTCCTCAATGTATAAAGTTAACTTCTGGAACGAGGCTCCCCAGATTGTTATCTCTCGGCTTGATAGGCCTGCATTTATATTTGCCATTGACGAGGCTCCCGATGGTCAACCCTGGTACTTTGACATCCAGAATTTTCCGCAAGAACAAGGAGTACCCGGTTGGGGCATCCAGTCGAGATCAGAAGACTCTCAGGAGATTGGCTGGCAATTTCTATTTGAACCCGGACGGTGTCCTATACAAAAGAAACCACGACTTGGTGTTGCTACGCTGTGTAGATGAGAAAGAGGCGAAGTTGCTGATGGAAGAGATACACGAGGGTACATTTGGTACACATGCTGGTGGGCATGCTATGACGAGAAAACTGCTGCGGGCAGGTTATTATTGGCTGACTATGGAAACAGACTGTTTCAAGTTTGCAAAGAGGTGTCATAAATGCCAGATTTATGCGGACAAGATCCATGTACCTCCCAGTCCTCTGAATGTGATGTCATCACCGTGGCCTTTCTCAATGTGGGGGATTGATATGATTGGAAAGATTGAACCTACGACATCCAACGGACACCGGTTCATTTTGGTGGCAATTGATTACTTCACCAAGTGGGTGGAAGCACCATCATACGCCAATGTGACCAAGCAAGTGGTAGCCAGATTTATCAAGCGAGATATTATCTGCAGATATGGAATCCCTGAGCGGATTATCACCGACAACGGTTCGAATTTGAATAACAAAATGATGAAAGAGCTGTGTCAGAATTTTAAGATTGAGCATCACAACTCTTCTCCTTACCGACCCAAGATGAATGGTGCGGTCGAAGTGGCCAATAAGAACATAAAGAAGATTGTTCAGAAGATGGTTGTGACATATAAGGACTGGCACGAGATGCTACCTTTCGCTTTGCACGGTTATCATACGATGGTACACACATCAACCGGGGCAACCCCTTTCTCATTGGTATACGGGATGGAGGTGGTGTTACCGTTAGAGGTCGAGATTCCTTCCCTGAGGGTTTTACGTGATGTCCAACTTGACGAGGCAGAATGGGTTAAAGATAGACTAAACCAGCTCAGCTTAATGGATGAGAAGAGGTTGGCTTCTTTAGCATACGGTCGGTTATATCAGAGTCGGATGAAGAAAGCTTACGACAAGAAGGTATGCCCTCGAAGCTTTCAGACAGGTGATCTTGTTTTGAAAAAGATTCTCCCACCACAAACAGATCACAGGGGCAAGTGGACTCCTAATTACGAAGGACCCTACGTTGTCAGAAAAGTCTTCTCTGGAGGGGCCTTGTTACTATCCACCATGGATGGTGAAAACTTTACGTCTCCTGTGAATTCGGACGCAGTTAAAAAATACTTTGCTTGAAAGTGACCCGCTGGACGGTAAAAAGAGAGTCCAGGCAAAAATGGGGCATCCCGGCGAACCATAAAAAAATGAATAAAAGGTTCGGGCAAAAATTAGGGATAAAATGGAAAAATGTACACCCGCGAAGTCGAAAACCTGAAAAGGGCGACCTCGGCAAAAAAGGGTATCCCAGTGAATTGAAAACCCGCAAAGGGCGGTTCACGCAAAAGTTAGGGATTGAAAAAGCAAATGACTGCGGTTCGGATTTGATACGGCATTGCTTAGTGGTTTGGGAGTACCTGGGGGCTGTCTATCCAAAAACAATCTCTTTCGAAGATCGAGTACCGGGAAAGCGCAGAGTCAGGCGAGTCATAGGAGGATCAGCTCATGGTGTTTGTCTGTACCATGTCGCCGACATGTATACGAATATTGTTTTGTATTTTATTTATGCTTCTTGTGCATATATGTATGTATGTGTGTGCGTAACTTCCTCTTTTCAGGAGTTGCATCCAGTGTACAAAACTTTGCCTATTCAGAGGCCCGTTATCAATAAAACATGTTATTCAGTACTTGATGCTTGTTCTTTACTGTTTTGTTTATGAAAGACGCCGATGTTTTTTGATAAACTTGCACTTGCATAATTTTGCTGGCCATTGCCAATAATTGCTAAAACTTCGAATTGACTGAAGTAATGTCACAGGTGCTAACCCCGATAGATTCTGTTGTATAGGCCTGTTTTGTCTCGTTTGCGTTTTGCAGGGTTCTTACCTTTGGAGTAAACAGTCAGGGATTGTATTCCCCAGCCAAAATATCTTGACGTAAGACCTAACTCCAGTTGATGTCATTCCTCAGCTAGTCGCGGCTTATTCCCCGAGGTTTGGAATGACGTTATCCCTTACCGAATGAAGGATTATTCTCCCCCAGAAGAGTGTCCTCAGGGAAGTTGTCCACAGGATATCCCCAGCAAGTCGAAATCAGTATCCCCTTCAGAGGTTGCGCTCCTTAGCGAATCGAAGGTGTTCGTGTTCAATCTCCAGCATGGAAGATTCCCGCAATAGTTAACCGGGTTGTGGGTTCGAAAGGTTTATATCCGCGAAGGATGGGTTTCTCTTGCTTCCCCACAGGTCGTCATGCCATTGACAGGATGTTGATCCTCAGTAGAGTCTGAGGCTTCGAGTTTGTAAACTGTGCCCAGACAGTGTGCTTTTCCTAGGAGTGTTGCTGCTTCCCCAGTTAAGTTTGTTCACCAGTAGGGTGTTTGTTCTTTCCTCCTAGTGGAAATCTATGTGTAATCTCTCCTCGGCAGAGTTGGTTGTGTTTCCGGCATTTATTTTGCCGGAATACCTTATGATACTTGTTCTCCCCGGCGGAGTTGGCTTTACCCTCAGCATTCATGTTGTTGAGACAACACTACCAGAGTTTCCCAACAGCTTGAGCCTGCATTTGCATTTGCATATATCGTCACATTTGCATCTACCCATACGCGTAGCATTTCCGTGCCGTACGGAGCATTACGCCATTTTCAAACATACGCATTTCGAAGCATAAGTCAGGTTGGCTACCTCTTCATTTTCAGGTGTTCTTCCCTGCAGGTAATTGGACTTCTTGTTCAGGATCGTTTTCAGAGATTCAAATTTGCGGCATAAGATATTTGATGATAATGTTCGTCCCGCCATGTGTTCCCTTATCAGAGGTGCTTGATTAACTTCTCTTCTTCCTCAGCAGAGTGTTCTTTACTCGGCTTCATAAATGGACTTTGGAGTTGTTGTCAAAGATTCCCCAGTGGAGTATTCCCTCGGGTTGCTGTCACGTCAGCATTTTCAGAAAAGATTTTAGGGATTAGACATCTGAAGTCATTACTCGTCGTCAAGTTGGATGTCTGGAAGTTGACGTCAGAATTCCCCCGGCAGAGTTCTCCCCAGTTTGCTGTATGGCTTCATAATTAGACTTTGAAGATTGTTATGTCAGCATTTTACGGCTTCGTAATTCGAATTTGAAGTTTGTTACCATCATGACATGGCTTCATAATTTGACTTTGAAGTTATTGTCAGGCTTCATAATTTTGAAGTTGCTTTCAGCAGTCAACGGCTTCATGAATAGACTTTGAATTTGTAGTAAAAGAGAGATTTCAGCGATTTGACGTTTGAAGTCATTATTTGTTGTCAAGGCTTCACGATTTGACTTTGGAGGTGTTGTCAGCATTTTAAAGGAAGATTTCAGCGATTAGAAGGTTGAAGTCATTACTTGTTGTTACAGCTTCGTAATTTGACTTTGAAGTTCGTCAGCGTGGGATGCTCCATAATTAGACGTTGGAGACGTTATCACTATTACAATGGCTTCATATTTAGACTTTGAAGTTTGTTGTTAGAATTTCCTCGGAAGGAGTCTAGAGGGCTTCAGGATTTGACTTTGAAGTTCAATAGAGTTTCCCGGAATTGCTGTTACGTCAGCATTGCACGGCTTCATGATTAGACCTTGAAGTTCGTTACATCAGCGCTATAAGGCTTCATGATTTGACTCTGGAGTTATCGTTGGCATTTTTTAAGGGGGTTTCAGTGATTAGACGGCTGAAATCGTTACTTGGTGTCACTGCTTCATAATTAGACTTTGAAGTTGTTAGCAGCAGTGGATGGCTTCATAATTAGACTTTGGAGTTATTATCAGTTTATACGGCTTCATAATTCGACCTTGGAGTTATTGTCAGTGTTAAACAGCTTCATAACTAGACTTTGGAGTTGTTGTTAGGAATTCCCTAGCGGATTTTCCTCGCGTAGCTGTTATGTCAGCGTTGCAGACTTCATGATTTGACTTTGGAGATCGGCATAGTTTTCTTCGAGTGGCTGTTACGTCAGCGTTACACGGCTTCATGATTAGACTTTGGAGTCGTCGTTAGCAATTCCTGGAAAAAAAGGTCTTCTATAGCAGCTGTTACGTCAGCTTTGAGAAGCTTCGTAATTAGACCTTAGAGTTGTCGTCAACATCAAGACTTCGTAATTAGACTTTGGAGTTCTTCAGCGGTACCGCATCTTCATGATTAGATTTTGGAGTTGTTGTCCGAAGGTTTTGTCCGCATGGAATAGCTTCATAAGTAGACTTTGGAGTTGTTGCCAGATTTTTCCCCACAAAGTTGCTTGTTGAAGTTCTCTTATCCGGCCATCGGAATATTTTCTTCAATTTTGTTGTTCCGTCAGCGTCACAGGGTTTCATAAATCAAAATTTCAGAAGTTGTCTCCTGTTGTCGAAATAGGTGCCCGGCAGTTAATTGTAGAGCATCCCCAGTGGGTTTGGCTACTGCAAAGATAAGGCGGAGTTATTGTCCGGTATGATTGACTGAATTGAATTCCTATTGGGTGGAAGAGTTCTATCCCCAATGAGGTCGCCGTGATTTCTTTGTATTGATGAAATATTATTATCCCCAGTAGAGTCCTCCTCAAAGTCGTTCGTGGGTTGGGACCAACGGAGTTAGCTATTGCAGAGATAAGAAGTTTCCTGTGTGTAGACAGAAGGTTTTCCCGTATGGATAGGCGGATGAAGTTTCCTATGTTTAGACAGATGATTTGCCCGTATGGATAGACGGATGAAGTTCCTGTGGTTAGACAGATGATTTTCCCGTATGGATAGACGGATGAAGTTCCTGTGGTTAGACAGATGATTTTCCCGTATGGATAGACGGATGAAGTTTCCTGTGTTTAGACAGATGGTGTTCCCATGTGAATAGGTGGATGGAGTTTCCTGTGATTAGACAGAAATATTTCCCAGTGAAGTCGACAAATTTATTGCCTATGATTGATAGGACCCCCTCGTGTTGGTAAGAGGCGGACAACTTATCCCCAGCGGAGTAGCCGGGATTTCTCCGTGTTGACGGAATGGGGAGTCCTGACGTGGAGCAGTTTTGTTTCTTCGGGTCGACGAAATGTGAGTCCTGACGTGGACAAATTGGTGTTTAGTCGTGATTTGACGAAAGTTGGGTCCAGATGTGGACAAGGTTACTCCCGTGACAACAGAATCTCTATTCGTGTTGATGAATTAGTTTCTCTTCTTGTGTTGACAAGGTTAGGCCAGTTGTGGATGGAGGTGTTTTTGCAAAAAAATTGTTCAGTACCTGTGGCGTTACATATGTGGTTGAAGTTGAAATCAGAATTGTTATCAGACGTTGGATCAGTTGTTGCCGTAACAACCAGATTCAGTTGGTGGATGTCGTTCCCCAAGCAGTTGTGCAGTTTATTTCTGCGGTTGGCAAATTTCCGGGTTTCTTGGTATTCAACCGTCTCGTACCTTGATTGCTTGAATGTCGTTCGCTCTTCACCCAGTCGGGTCCAAGCCGTTTGAATAGGGGCAGCTGTTGCACCCCAAAATTTGCTTAACCTTTTTTCCTGCCTGGTTCATGTTTCATTGCATTTCATTTGCATAGTTACATCATGCACATAAAAATCATTTGCATATCATAGCATATCAAGTCATCCAAGAAGGGATCAAGGGCCATTTATGTCAAAAGAAGCCTATCTAGAGGTGTTATCTGAGCCTGAGAGACCATCCAAGTCATCAGAGAAGGGTTGAAGTCATGAGAAGTTTGAGTGCCCACATGGGGATTTCTCTCCTAACTTAAGGTGTATTGAAGATCATCAACAGGGAGTGTGAATTTGAGGTGTGTATGGATCTCATGGGATGCCTAGAGGGCCCTATTGAAGCTTAGGCAAGTCATTGTATCAAGTTCAAGAGCCATGGTTGAGGTGTGTACAAGTAGGGTTTCATCTGGGTAACCCTAGGTCAAGGAGAGCAAAGAAAGGGAATCAAGACCTAGATCTAGGTCATGGAAGTCATGTATTGATATGTTGAAGCATGTGTATGGATGATCCAAGATAGAGTTCAAAAGAATCAAGAGTAGGTGGAGGTGTTTGAGAGAGGGTTCCTAGGGTAAGATCCCCTATATAACACTGGACTTCCAAGCCACATAAGTCAAAATAAAAGTTTTCAAATGGATTCTTGGCCAACATGAAACTTGTAGATCTTCTCAATAACTTTAATTTGAGTACTAGAAGTCTTCAAGATGATTTGTAGAACTCAAGTTATGGTTCTTGCAAGTTACAGGTCATCAGAGGACACTGAAATTTATCTGTGAATGTCACTTGGCTTCCAAGCAACTTTTTCCCCTCAAGGAGTTTTCAAATGGATTCTTGGCCAACATAAGAGTTGTAGGTCTTGATCTTAGATTTAATTTGAGTACTAGAATTCCTCAAGGAGATTTGTGTCACTCAAGTTATAATCTTGGCAATCCAGGGGTATTTTGGGAAAGTTGAATTATAGGTCATTTTTCAACATGTGTCAAAATCTCTATCTTCCACTCCTCAAATGAAAAAGTGTTCAACATGAAATGTGTTTAGAATGATGTTTTTAGGTCAGATAAGAAGTCATGAGGGATTGAATTGGCTTTCTTCACAAAATGATCCAAAATGGCTTAAAAAGAGGGATGGTTCAAATAATTCAAAGGAGGGAAATTGAGATTTTTGAATTATAAGTCATAAACATGGCATATGGGTAGTCATTTTGAATGGAAATGGGATTTCAAACACATTGGAAATGTCACAATTTTGAGATGAACCCTAATTTTATGACTTGCTTTGAAAAGTGCTTTCTCACATTACAAGTTACAATGCCAAAACAAGAATCAAAGCATTTCAGGCTGAGCTAGCTATCTAAACATGTCCCAAATCCAATTTGCAGTTGAAAGGAACATTCTAGAGCCAACTGTAGCAAGCAAATCGTGATTGGTGCATTGGGTTTTCAAGTGTAAATCAGAATTTTGGATCAACAGATTTGGGCCTGAATTGGATTGCAAAAGCCCACAAATAGTTTCTATTTAAACTCTAGAATGATTCCAGATGAAGTTTGGTGCAGAATTCATGGAGAGAGTGAAGATAGCAAGTTGAGTTTCAAGGGTTCTAACTGAAAACGGTTTTGGAGTTTGGATCAAGATCAAGCCAAATTGAAGTGCCTAGAAGCTTCATCTTGCTTCACTGATCGTGTTTGAAGAGTTGCAAAGCTTGAATCCATCATCTTCTACCTCTGTTGATTCAATTTTCACAGGTATGTAACTCTTGGATTTGCTATTGATCTAGGATGAATTAGTTAGCAATGTGCATGTGGTTAGGTTCCCTATGATTGGTAGAACGATTTAGGTTTGGTTTGGCATCATTTGGTGATGATCGAGGGAGTGCACCAATTTCTGTTTGGATTCAGTTACATGTGATCTTGAGGAATTAACATGATTGTGATAGCTTAGGATGATCAGTGTAACATGAGGATCATTCCTATGGCTTTTGATTCGAGTTTGGTGAAAATCAAGAACGTGACATGTTTTGGAAATGCTATCGGGTTTGAGAATCTAGAAGGAATTGAGAAAATCTGAGGCCAGATTCATGATCAGCATGGAATTTTGAGTGAGATAGGTATAATCTTTGTGATTTCTGGTCACCTGCAAGTGGACCTTCACCGGAGAAGACGGTGTTTTCCACCGTAGACCACCACCTGAGAATAGTCTCAGGTCACCGGAACTTTGGAGAAGACGACCTCTTGGCCCTTGGATCAGTCCTTCAGATGGACTTTGTACACAGATCGTGTGGATAGGATTTAAACTCAGCTTTCCCTCCATTAATTCAATACGCATCGTTTCATTTATTGACTCAACTTGTGAGTCACCAGCCACGTCATGCACGCGTGGATACGCTCAGGGTCCTTGGACCTGATTACCAGTCTTCTCATCCAACGCATATCATTTAATTTAGCATTTTATTTTCTTTTTATTCTTTTTGGATTTATTTTAATTCCATTTGATTTCTAAAATCCATAATAAATCCAATATTGATCCAAAAAATATTTTAAAAATACCTCAATGATCTTGGATTTATTTGTGATTTTCTGAAATTAATAAATATCATTTTCATCCTTTTTTAAATTTAATTTGATTTTCTCCATTTTATTATTTTCTTTAATTTTGTATATTTGTTACATGTTTTTGCTGATTTTATTGTGACCAATTGGTGAGGAATTTTGAGTTGGTTCTTGTTGGATTAGTTAGATTAGAGAAGCATGTACCCTTAGAAATTTTATCATATTTTTGTGATTAAAGTTTAGGCCAATTTGAGTGGTGAACATAAGGAGTGTTAGATTAGGGTTTCAAAACCACTAGTTGTAGTTTAGGACATAGTTTGGGGACTTAGTGTTTGATTTAGGTCCTGGGATTTATATGGGGTATTGGGTATAGGCTTAGGTTCCCTTAGAAATTTAATTAGGATTTTGTGACCTATTTTAGAATTTTATTTGTATTTTGCAATTAGTGTGATGTTTGTGGGTTTCTCCCTTGGATGCTTGGTTTATTCAATTTGTGTGGGGCTATTTTGGGTGTGCTTTTGGCTTGGACTTTGCTTGGATGAATTGAAGACCAATTGATTTTGCTTTGGATAGCTTGAAGGAGCTTAGAATTGAGGATTTCTCATCTGTTGGAGGGCTTGTCAGGGGCTTAGGATATGTAGGAAGAGCATTAGAACAGTTTTGTTTCTTCTTTCAAACATAGAGAGCTTTTTGTGCCTCTATTCAATCCTATGGCACAAGGTCCTCCCAAAGAATTTCCATCTCTCCTTAGGAGGGATGTAGAGCATGCTTTGGTTGAGTAGAACCTTGAGAATGCCTTCCTATTTACAGTGTTAAGATCTTAATGGCTTCCCTTGGTTGTCATTGAGTTTCTTAACACTTCAACCTGATCTTGTTGAATGATTCTCCCTTGGAGGTGATTGTTGAAGCTTGGTAAAGAGAAGTTTGTGCTTGTTGAAGCTAGAAGCTTGTTGAAGCTAGGAGTGTTGCTTGTTGAAGCTAGGAGTGTTGCTTGTTGAAGCTGGTTGCTTGTTGAAGCTAGGGTTTTGCTGCTTGTTGAAGTTAGCTTGTTGAAGCTTGGTGCTTGTTGAAGATTGGAGGTTTATTGGAGCTTGAAGATAGGAGCTATTCATGAAGATGAAGGTTGTTGCTGTCAACTTTTTGCTGTTTAACCAACTGTTGCTGTCAGAGCTGCTGCTTGTGCTGTTTACTGTGGGAATTTGGTGCTGCTGCTTGGGCTGCCTCCTTTGGATTTTGTATTGTTTGTTGGCTTGTGTAGCTTGCCCCCTAGGTTTGAGGTGAATGTTGATTCACTTCGCCTGTTGTTTTCCCAGGTTCGAGGTTGAGTGGGACTCCCTTGCCTCGCTTGTATTGCTGCATTGCATGCATTTTACTGTATTTGCTTGCTTTCTTTTCTGTTTATCCCCTAGGATCTCTGATTTCCTCTGTGCAGGAGGGAATTATGACAGACATTAGGATTCTTATCCATGCATGACAACATTAGGTTAGTTTTTTATTCCCTTTTCAACCCTAGGCTTCTTAGAGCTTCTTTCTCTTCTTATCTCAAAACAACTCAAAAATACAGTAATAAGGTTAATCGATGTCGTACGTTACGAGCCTTAAGCTATTTGAGTAAAGGTTACTAGAGGGTCACTATTCAGTAATTTGACTGCTTAGTGTGGTACCCTTAGGGTGACATGCGACGTAGTCACTCTCAAATCATAGTCTCTAGTGCTTCAGAGATTGCAAACAAACTAAAAAACACTTCTTTCGTAAAAGATTCAAAACAAACATCAAAGTGTCATTTTTGTCCGCTTGGACTCTTAATCAAGAGAAACCCTTTTTGAAGGTAATAAAAAACAGTCAGACAAACCTGTGTCTTCCGTAGCCCGAACTACGTGTGCTCTGATCTTTCATGCTGTATGAAAGTATGTAGGCATAGGATGCCGTATCCTAGTGAGCAACCTTCCCCTCCTTTCCCGTAGGTAGGCGAACTACGTTGACTCTGATTTCTCGTTTCAGACGGGAATACGTAGGCATAAAGTGCGATACTTTGCCGAGTCATTTTCTTTTCTTTTTAACCCAGATCTATAGAGTAGATATAATAACACACCTTTAGATAGAAAACAAGCATGGATCCTGTCGAGTACGACGGACGTGAGGGGTGCTAATACCTTCCCCTTGCGTAACCGACACCCAAATCCAGGATTTGGTTGCGATGACCATTCCTTTCCCTCTTTGCGTTAGGTTTACTCTGAGCGTTTCCTTTCCCTCCTGTGGGATAAATAACGCACGGTGGCGACTCTTCTGTCATAGCCGACACCGATTTTCGCAGTAGCGACAACTTCTGACTTTAACAATTTTAAAATCTTTTTCGTTCTGGACTTGTTTGCAGAAGTCAATGAGTTCAGAATGAGACTCATCCTTCTGTTTCAGGAATTTTACCCATGTCCATCTGCTGTAGCCATCAACAATGACTAATCCATACTTCTTGCCTCTGATGGATGCAGTTTTCACTGGTCCAAACAGATCAATATGAAGCAGTTCTAATGGTCTTGAGGTTGAAACAACATTTTTTATTTTGAAAGAAGATTTTGAAAATTTTCCTTTCTGACATGCTTCACAAAAAGCATCTGAGTTGAACTTCAACTGAGGAAGTCCTCTGACCAGATTGAGTTTATTAATCTGAGATATACGTCTCATACTAATATGTCCCAATCTTCTGTGCCAGACCCATTGCTCTTCGTTAACAGACAGAAGGCATTTTACATTTTGAACATTAAGTTCTGAAAGATTGGTTTTATAAATGTTGTTCTTCCTTTTTCCATTAAAGAGGATTGAGCCATCCTTTTGACTGACAGCTTTACAACATTTTTGATTAAAGATTATATCATAACCAATGTCACTTAATTGACTTATGGACAATAGATTATGTGTTAATCCTTCAACAAGTAAAACATTAGAAATGGAAGGGAGGTTACCATTACCTATAGTTCTAGAGCCAATTATGTTGCCCTTCTGGTTCCCTCCAAATTTCCCATCACCTCCAGATCTAAGCTCCAGGCTTTGGAATATAGACCTTCTTCCCGTCATATGACGCGAGCAGCCAGAGTCCAGGTACCAGGACTGGTGTTTCAACTTTGCTGCTAAGGATGTCTGCAACAAAAATAATTTTGTCCTTAGGTACCCATATTTTCTTGGGTCCTCTGGGGTTAGTAGGTTTGAAATTCTTTCTGAATTTCTTTCCCTTATAAGCATCCTTGTTCTTCTGAGGTTTTGATTTATTAAACACATGTTTGCTCAGATCAGAACGTGTGTGTTTAATATCATTTAAATGACCAAATTTGAAATGAGTATATAGAGGAGAATACTTTATGATCGTTTTATCAACATGTTTTGGATTTAAATCCTTCCCAGAAGGTGATTCATATCCAATACTGTTTCTGTTGTTTCTGCTTACACCATAGGTCATTGAAGGTACCATGACTGGCGTCTTGACTTTGCTGCTAAATACATCTGCAACAGGTATTATCTTATCCTTAGGTACCCAGATCTTTTTGGGTCCTTTTGGGTTAGTTTCCTTAAAAGTTTGTCTGAACTTCTGTCTTTTTACAACAGGTTTGTTCTGACTAACTTTTGGTTTAAACACAAGAACGTTCTGATCAGAACGTGTGTGTTTAATATCATTCAGATGACCTAACTTAAAATGAGAGTATAAGGGAGTCTTCTTAATGATAATTTTATCAACAGGTATTGGATTTAAATCCTTTCTAGAGGAAGATTCATATCCAATTCCTTTCCTGTTATTTCTGCTAACTCCATATATCATTGAAGCCATTTTGCTTCTATCTATGCTTTTAGCCAGAAACTTCTGAAAACTATAGTCATATTCTTCTAAAATATTTTTGCATTTTGACTTAGTTTCAGATTCAGAGTCTTGTTGAGCTTTTTCAAAATTGTTTTTCATTTTCAAATTGTTTTCTTTGAGCTCAACAATTTCTGACTTTAACAGACTATTCTCAGATTCAAGATTGCATTTAAGCTTCTTGCATTTGAGCTTAATCTGATTATAGTTATTCAGGACTTCTGATAGAACCTTAATAAGTTCTTCCCTAGAGAGATTAGAAAGTACCTCTTTTGAGTCAAATTCAGATCCAGATGATCCTTCATCCTGATCTTCCACGCCTTCCATCAGTGCCATGTTGGCGCATTCTTCTTCAGATTCTGATGAAGATTCAGATTCATCTGAATCATCCCAGGTGGCCATTAGAACCTTCTTCTTTTTGTCAAACTTCCTCTTTGGCTTTTACTTTAGAAGCTTTGGACATTCATTCTTGTAATGACCAAGTTCCTTGCATTCATAGCAAACCACCTCCTTCTTTCCAGATCTTTTTTGTCCAGAGGTCTCTTTGCATTGATCTGGCTTCTTAAAGTTCTTGAACTTCTTCTGTTTGTGCTTCCAGAGTTTGTTGATCCTTCTGGACAGCAAGGACAGTTCATCTTCTTCAGAAGAAGAAGACTCTTCAGAACTTTCTTCTAACACCTACAATGCTTTAACAAATTTGTTAGATTTTAAAGCAATTGACTTACCTTTATTTTGAGGCTCGTCTTCTTCAAGTTCAATTTCATGGCTCCTCAGAGAGCTGATTAGTTCCTCCAATGTGATCTTGTTCAGATCCTTAGCTAGCTTCAGAGCAGTGACCATTGGTCTCCATCTGATGGGCAAGCTTCTGATGATCTTCTTCACATGATCAGCAGTTGAATAGCCTTTGTCCAGCACTTTTAATCCATCCGTGAGGATCTGGAATCTAGAGAACATAGCTTCTATATATTCAGATTCTTCCATTTTAAAGGCTTCATATTTCTGGATCAGCGCCAGAGCCTTGGTCTCTTTAACTTGTGAGTTCTCTTCATGAGTCATCTTCAAAGACTCAAACAAATCAAATGTTGTTTCTCTGTTGGTAATCTTCTCATACTCAGTATGAGATATAACATTTAATAAGATTGTTCTTGCTTTGTGATGATTTCTGAACTCCTTCTTTTGAGCTTTAGTCATAGATTTTCTATCAATTTTCTTGCCATCCCCGTCAGTGGGGTGAACATAACCATCAATGACCCAGTCCCAAAGATCAGCATCATAACCAAGGAAGAAACTCTCTATTCTGTCCTTCCAATAGTCAAACTTCTCCCCATCAAACATAGGGGGCTTTGTGCTGATTTTATCCCTTTCTTCATATCTGTTGTTGTTTGATGTTGAAGCTTCAGCCATAATATCAACCAAGAATATATATCAAAGTTTTCTCAACTGGATCTTTTCTGTTCACGGTGAAGTGATAGCACACATAGAACCAGAGCTCTGATGCCAACTGAAGGTGAGAAAATACTTAGAAGGGAGGGTTGAATAAGGATTTAGAAAATATTATGGCAATAAAAACACAATGATTTTTATCCTGGTTCGTTGAACTCAACTAATTCAGTCCACCCTATCAAGAGTGATTTTCCTTTCTCCACAAGGAGTTAATTCACTATAATCAAACTGATTACAATATCAAACACTAAGAAAAACTGTCTTAGTCTTCTCAAGAACTACTGACCACAAGTTGGTCTTCTCAAGGAACTTTTACAATCAAATGTAAACTAAACAAGAGTTTAAATGCTTCTAAGAAAGCTGTATCACAACTGTGATTTACACTTAAGTTTAAGAACTTATGAAACTATTCAATCAAAGAATAAATAATTTTTATGAGAGCTTTGAGAGAGTTTTCAATGAATTGTTCAATTTTCGTCAATATTCGTCCATAGAAGAAAGATGTTGAAGTCTTGCTTTTATAGACTTAGAAGTCCAAGACGTTGCAAGCTTGAAGACCGTGTACTGCAAAGTAGCTGTAACCTTTTTGTCTTCACATCACTTGACCTTTCCTAGAAGTAGAACGTTCAGAGAAATCCTTTTTACCTGAGTTCTTGTGTCTAGCATAAAAGAGGAAAGAGTCGTTTGGCATAACCAACAGATATAACTTTGAATAATCTTCTTCAACAAGTTTCTAATTCTCAGTAATCAACATCAGAGCCTTGAGTGATCAGAGTCTTGATGTCTTCAAAGTTTGCTGTATCAGAGTATTGCAGCAAGTGTGCTTCAACGTGTAATTAATCAGAGCAGAGTTTGGAGATCAGATCCTCAGTACTTGCAGCGAACAGTACTATCAGAGTCTTCTGAAAAACAGTGCTTGAAACTCTTCATACAAAGTCTTCAGTCTACGCTTCAGATGCTTCAGTAGCTTCTGCTTCAGATCCTTCTATAGGCAGCGCTCAGAGTCTTCTAAGAGATGCTTCTGACGCTTCAGAGCCTTGCGTAGTTCAACGTTCATATCCATTTTTGCTTTCAGAAGAATATTAACTTTAATATCTGCAACAAAAATACTTGAACAAATTTAGAGTATATAATTTCTTAATACAAAATTTCATAAGTGTTATCATCAAAACATAGAGATATAACTAAGAACCAATCTGTGTTCTAACAGCATGAACAATGAGTTTCAAAAGTGGAAGAAATCTTACCTATTGGAGCAAGGTCCAATGCCTCTTCTTAAGTTTCAAGGAAAAAGATAATGATGCAATCTGCTCCTTTAGACCTCAAAGAATGTGCTTGGATATGTGGTTTGATCTGCAACAGTTTCTAGCTCCTTACACAAATCCTCTTGCTAAAGTGTAAAAATGGGATATAGAGGATGATTATAGAGACGTTATAGAACTTGTTTAAGTGTTTGGATAAGTTTTAATGGACGTTTGGAGGGTGCTTGAAGTGTTTGTTTGGAGAAAACATAAGCAAAACATAATTTGGAAGTTTCAAGTTTGGAAGTTTTGCTACAATGGTGTATTTATTAAAATCTTGGTGTGTGTGTGTGTGTGTGTGAAGTGTTATAGCTTGGCTCTTTATTTATAGAGGCTCTACATGCTTCAAGTAACTTGTATAAAACATGTTTAGTTCATGTGGAATGTTAGTTTGGTCACTTGGTTACAAATTGCACAAAATGGCATAAATGTCATGATGAAGTAGTGGAGTGAATTGTGAACTTAGGCATGATTTCTTAAGGTTTTGAATGTTGATTCTGATCACTAAAGATGTTTGTATGCAGAAGGAACAAGTTAGAAGCTTAATGCAAGAGTGGTTGAAAAAGTGGAGCTTTATGAAAATGGATATGGAGCTTTTTGCAAAATGCTCCACAAATGGAATTGAAACTTGGTTAATGGCTCAATTTCTTATGTAATACACCAAGGGTTTGTGTAATCGTCTGATTAAGGTGAGGTTTACAAGTTACAAGAATTTGAAAGCAAGATCAAATAGCTTTGACTCAAGATCACATGAAGAACTTGCCATGAGAATGACCAAAAATTCATATTTGGAAGGCCAACTTCATTTCTTCGAAACTCCTAGCTAAAGTATGATAAAAATGTGTTCTAGGACTTTCTGGAAAGCTAAGAACATCCTCTACAACTTTCATGTTTCAGGTTTTTCTTGAATCAAAATGGATCATGGTAAAAAATGGCCATAAAGTCAGTAACTTTTGGGTGCCAGAATTGGTGAAACTTTTGTCTAAGTGTCCAAACTCAAAAAGTGATGAACCTCCAACTTCATGGATTCATATCTCTCAATCTATGCATTTTGTGGGAACTCTTCCTCAAGTACAAATTTGTATTATGAAACAAGCTCTTCAAAATGGTCTTTGGAGCAAATTAGATGGTTGCTTATATTGGAAGTTATGACCATGGCAAGTTGAGTAAAAATCATGAACTTTTATAACTTAGAAAATTTTCCAGTTTCTTCATTGTTGTCTTTTTTTAAAGTAACCTCAATTCTATTGATTTTTCTTAACCAAATTCATCAATCAAACATACTTTCATGAAATTTATCTTGAGAAGTTCATATTTGATCAAAGAAAGCTAAAGTCAAAGGCTTGACTTTGCAGTGATAGACTTGTGTATCTGATGAAGTTCACTTCTTGATCTTTAATGAATTCAAACCCTTGAGCTATTCTGAAATTCTGGTATCAGATATGAGTTGTCGAAGGCGATGTCACGAGACTAATATCTGAACTAATATCAACTAAAGAACAAGGTAATAAACACAATAAAAAGTAGTAAACAACACAAGCAGTTGTTAACCCAGTTCGGTGCAACGTCACCTACGTCTGGGGGCTACCAAGCCAGGAAGGAAATTCACTAAAATAGAATTAGTTTGAAGACTCTTAGCTGTTAGAACACAGATTGGTGTTTAATATATCTTTATGTTTTGATGATAACACTAATGAAATTTTGTATTAAGAAAATATATACTCTAATTTTGTTCAAGTGTTTTTTGTTTCATATATTAAAATAAATATTCTTATGGAAGAAAAAATGCATCTGAACATTACTCTACGCAAAACTCTGAAGCATCAGAAGAAAGTCATCAGAAGACTCTGAGCGCTGCCAGAAGAGAATCTAAAGCAGAAGCTGCAGAAGACTCTGAAGCAGAAGCTGCAGAAGACTCTGAAGCGTAGTTGAAGAATTTGTATGAAGAGTTTCAAGCATTATTTCAAGAAGACAGTGAAAGTACTTTTCGCTGCAAGTACAGAGGCTCTGTTATTCAAACTCTGCTCTGATTGATATTCACGCTGAAGCACATTGGCTGCAAAACTCTGATAACATCAAGACTTTGATGTTGATAACTTTGAGATAGAAGCTTGTTGAAGAAGATATTATTCAAAGATATATCCGCTGGCTTATTCCAAACGACTCTTTCCTTATTCATGTATGGCATAGGAAATCAGACAAAAGGGATTTGTCTAAACATTCCTCTTCTGGGAAAGCTAAAGTCAATAGAAGATAAAAAGGCTACAGCTATTCTGCTATGCACAGTCTTCAAGCATTGGCCTTTCTGCTCTATAAAAGGATGTCTTCAATAACATTTCAAAGTTGACGATTTATTGAGAAATCAAATTGAAAACTACTCTCAAGCTCTCATACAATATTTTTTCATAAGCTGAATAGTTTTTATTCGTTCTTAATCTAAGTGTAAAAATCACAGTTGTGATATAGCTTTTTAGAAGCATCTTAAACACTTGTTAGTTTTACATTTATTTGTAAAAGGTTCCTTAAGAAGACCAAGTTGTGGTCAGGATTTCTTGAGAAGACTAAGACAGTTGTTCTTAGTGGTTGACACTGTAATCTATTTGAATATAATGGATTAAGTCCTTGTTGAGAAAGGCAAATCACCTTGGTAGGGTGGACTAGATTAGTTGAGTTCAACGAAGCAGGATAAAAATACTGTGTTGTATTATTGCCATAAGCAGAAACAACAGAAAGGGTATTGGATATGAATCACTTTTTGGGAAGGATTTAAATCCAAAACCTGTTGATAAAAAGATCATAAAGTGTTCTCCTCTATATACTCATTTCAAATTTGGTCATTTAAATGATATTAAACACACACGTTCTGATCTGATTTAAATGATAAATCAAAACCTCAGAAGAACAAGGATGCCTATAAGGGAAAGAAATTCAGAAAGAATTTCAAACCTACTAACCCCAGAGGACCCAAGAAAATATGGGTACCTAAGGACAAAATTATTTTGTGGCAGACATCCTTAGCAACAAAGTTGAAACACCAGTCCTGGTACCTGGATTCTGGCTGCTCGCGTCATATGACAGGAAGAAGGTCTATGTTCCAAAGCCTGGAGATTAGATCTGGAGGTGACGTCAAGTTTGGAGGGAACCTGAAGGGCAAGATAATTGGTTCTAGAACTATAGGTAATGGTAACCTCCCTTCCATTTCTAATGTTTTACTTGTTGAAGGATTAACACATAATCTATTGTCCATAAGTCAATTAAGTGACAATGGTTATGACATAATCTTTAATAAAAAATGTTGCAAGGCTGTTAGTCAGAAGGATGGCTCAATCCTCTTTAATGGAAAAAGGAAGAATAACATTTACAAAATCAATCTTTCAGAACTTAATGTTCAAAATGTAAAATGCCTTCTGTCTGTTAACGAAGAGCAATGGGTCTGGCACAGAAGATTGGGGCATATTAGTATGAGACGTATATCTCAGATTAATAAACTCAATTTGGTCAGAGGACTTCCTAAACTGAAGTTCAAATCAGATGCTCTTTGTGAAGCATGTCAAAAAGGAAAATTTTCAAAATCTTCTTTTAAAACTAAGAATGTTGTTTCAACTTCAAGACCATTAGAACTGCTTCACATTGATCTATTTGGACCAGTGAAAATTGCATCCATCAGAGGCAAGAAGTATGGATTAGTCATTATTGATGACTATAGCAGATAGACATGGGTAAAATTTCTTAAACACAAGGATGAGTCTCCTTCTGAATTCATTGACTTCTGCAAACAAGTCCAGAATGAAAAAAAGTTTAAAATTGTTAAAGTCAGAAGTGATCATGGTGGCGAACTTGAAAACAAATATTTTGAAAAATATTTTAATGAAAATGGCATTGCTCATGATTTCTCCTGCCCTAGAACTCCTCAACAGAATGGAGTTGTAGAGAGGAAAAATAGAACATTGCAAGAAATGGCTAGAACCATGATCAACGAGACTAATCAGGCAAAACTTTTTTTGGCAGAAGCAGTGAATAGAGCCTGTTATATTCAGAACAGAGTGTCAGTTAGACCTCTTCTAGAGAAGACTCCTTATGAACTGTGGAGTAATAGAAAGCCTAACATTTCTTATTTCCATCCTTTTGGATGTGTATGTTTTATGTTGAATACTAAAGAGAATCTGAATAAGTTTGATTCTAAAGCACAAAAGTGTTTCATGCTTGGGTATTCTGAACGCTCTAAAGGCTACAGAGTATACAATACTGAGACACAGATTGTGGAGGAACCAATTCATGTTAGATTTGATGGTAAGCTTGGCAATCAAAAGCCAAAGCAACTTGAAAATTCTGCAGATAGAGAAGTCATTCTCACAGACACTGAAGACTCAGATGCAGAAAAGGCTCAAGTAAAAGAACCAGAAGCAATGCCATACGCAACTCCATTGGCTGCTCAGATGAACAACTTGAATATTTCTAAAGAACCAAATGTTAAAGGATCATGCAGAATCAAAGCCTCTCATCTAGATGATATGATTATTGGAAAGAAGGATGACCCTATCAGAACAAGGTCATTTCTCAGATCTTCTGGAACGTCACTGTCTGGGTTGGTGTCTATTATTGAACCAACTTCTGTGGATGAGGCTCTGAACGATAATGATTGGATACTTGCTATGCAAGAAGAGCTTAATCAATTCACCAGAAATAACGTATGGGATCTGGTTCAAAGACCAAAAGGATTCAATATTATTGGAACTAAATGGGTCTTCAGAAACAAATTGAATGAGCAAGGAGAAGTTGTAAGAAACAAAGCAAGACTAGTTGCTCAAGGATATAGTCAGCAAGAAGGAATTGACTACACAAAGACTTATGCTCATGTGGCCAGGTTAGAGTCTATACGCCTACTCATTTCTTTTGCTGCACAGAATAACATCACTCTGTATTAGATGGATGTTAAGAGGGCCTTCTTAAATGGTATTATAGAAGAGGAAGTTTATGTTCATCAACCTCCTAGCTTTGAAAATGATAAATTTCTAGAACATGTTTTTAAACTTAAGAAATCACTCTATGGTTTAAAATAAGCTCCTAGAGCTTGGTATGAAAGATTAAGTAATTTTCTTCTGGAAAAGAATTTTATCAGAGGCAAAGTGGATACAACTCTCTTCTGTAAATCATTTAAGAAAGACTTGTTAATTTGTCAAATTTACGTAGATGATATTATATTTGGATCTACCAATATTACGCTTGGAAAGGAGTTTGCTCTATCTATGCAGGCTGAATTTGAGATGAGCATGATGGGAGAACTCAAATTCTTTTTGGGAATTCAAGTTAACCAAACTCCAGAATGCACCTACATACATCAGACTAAGTATGTGAAAGAGCTTCTGAAGAAGTTTAACATGACTGAAAGCAAATTAGCAAAGACTCCAATGCATCCTACAAGCACTCTGGGTAAGGAAGAGGTAAGTAAAAAGGTAGACCAGAAGCTCTACAGAGGTATGATTGGTTCTCTTCTGTATTTGACTGCTTCTAGACCTGATATCCTCTTTAGTGTTTGTCTGTGTGCTAGATTCCAATTATATCCTAGAGAATCTCACTTAACAGTTGTTAAGAGGATTCTGAGGTATCCGAAAGGTACTACTAATGTGGGTTTCTGTTACAGAAAATATGATGAATTTAAGTTAGTTGGATTCTGTGATGCTGATTACGCTGGAGACAGAGTTGAAAGAAAAAGTACTTCTGGAAGTTGTCAGTTTCTAGGGAGTACCCTAATCTCTTGGTACAACAAGAAGCAACCTACAATAGCTCTTTCAACCACAGAAGCAGAATATATAGTTGCAGCTGGTTGTAGCACTCAGATGCTCTGGATGAAGAGTCAACTAGAAGATTATCAGATTTATGAGAGTAACATTTCTATCTTCTGTGATAATACTTATGTTATATGCTTATCTAAAAATCCAATTTTACACTCTAAAGCTAAGCATATAGAAATTAAACATCACTTCATTAGAGACTATATTCAGAAGGGAATTTTAAGCTTAAACTTTGTTGATACAGACCATCAATGGGCTGATATCTTTACTAAACCCCTTGCTGAAGATAGGTTTAAATTTATTCTGAAAAATATAAGTATGGATTTCTGTCCAGAATAAAATGTTTATCATAAGCAAATTTAATCAGATGCAAAATGCTTAAACTCTGAAGTATTACTTCTGTTAATTTCTTTGTTTATTCATTTGTGTGTATCTGAACTAACAAGCCTCAGAGGATCTGAACGTTGGCTAACGTTTCATTTCTCAAAGAAGTTTCAGAAGCACATGCAAGCAAACACGTGTAACTCTAAATCTGAAAAGGTGGAGTGCACATTACTGAAATGACGTTTGAGGTACTGTTTTTGAATTTTGAGTTTCTCGTTTTCCCTCCCAAATTGTCAGAATCATTAAATGCTTGAAATGATTATATTCTTTTTATTAAATGCTATGTGTAAGCGTGTTGAACATGGGACTCTTTGTGTGCCCTAATTTATTCTATAAATTCCACAACACTTCACTTCTCACACTTTTCACTCTCTCACACTCTTGTATGCATTTCTGTCTGTTTCACTGCTTTCATCTCTCTCCCAAACCCAAAACCATTCGCAACCCTAAATCTCTCTCAAGAACAACAATGGCTACTTCTTCATCAACTTCTGCTCAGTTTCAGTCAACAATGGCTGCTGTTTTTTCTGCAAATATGGGTACTGTTGCTTTCAAGGAACCAGTTAGAACCCTACTCACACCAGTTGACAAACTTGAAGTATTGTGTGAATCTATTGTGACCTTTAAATCAATTGCTGAAAATGGGTTTGATCTTCGTTCCATTGTTGATGCTCAAAGTTGGACAAAGTTCTTTGATAGGCTCATGGGACCAGTTTATCCATGTCTGGTGAAGGAATTTTGGATCCATGCAACCACATACCCTAAGTTCATTATTTCATCTGTTCCGGGGAAGGAAATCATCATAACTGAGGATTTGATCAGGAAGCTCATAGGTTATGAAGAAACTGATGGAGTTACAAATCTGTCAGCTGGGCGTGTTGACATGACAGAGGTTTATAGTGAAGTTTGCTCATTTTGAGAAGCTTCTAACAAAATGAAAGATCTAAAGCCAAACTACATGATCTGGGCTAAGATCTTTATGGAATGCATACATCACAGGAAGTCTTCTAACTCTCCTGATTATGTAAATACTGATCAGATGTACTTCATGTACTGTCTGAGTCAGAGCACAAAAGTGGATCTGCCTTATCTACTTTTCAATCATCTATGGACTCACGTGAAACAATCAAGGGAAGATGTCAGAACTAAACATCAGAAGATGAGGAATTGGATTCCAATGGGAAGACTCATTTCAGACATTCTGACTGAGAATGGTATGGGTGGACATCTGATGGAAGCTGGAATGCAAGATCAACTAGCTTCTATGATTGGCAAACCTCTGAATGGGAAAAGTCTTCAGAGGATGAAGGTTGTAGAAGAACTCACTTCTGCACCAAGACAGATAAACTCTGAAGAGGTCAGCAAAGAAGGATACCAGTGGATGATTTTCCTCTATTCTACGCTAATGAACCAAGGGAAATTATTCTGAAGTACATAGCAACGTGTCTGGAAGATGGAAATCCTCTACCAGAACATCTGATTCAGAAAGCAGGCGAGCCTGAACCAGATTTTTATGGAGATAGACATAGGACGAAGAGGAAAGTTTCTGAAGAAGGATCTTCAAAACCTAAGAGGAAAGCTTCTGGTGAACCAACTTCTGTTAAACCTGAGAGGGTCAAAAAGAAAAAAGGTAACCCTCTTGAGGCAAGTTTAGATTCTATCTTAGAAACTGTCAAAGAGGTACTAACATCTAATCCTCCTATCTATGAACCTATACCTTCACCTTCACCTTCTCCTCCTCATGGATCTGAACCAATTCCATCTGAACCAACACAATCTCAACCATCTCCTTCTATATCTAAACCAAAGAAAACTTCTGAAACAACTCCTTCTGCACCCTAAAAACAACCGTCTGATATTCCCCCCCAGGTTCTGATTACCAGACTCTGATTCTAGAAAGTAAATCAAGCTCTGATTCTAGAAAGTAAATCAAGATCTGATTCTAGAAAGTATATTCTAACCAGGATTCTAACCAGACTCTTAATCTGAAAAGTATACTCATGCAAAAAGGGAAGTATTTTCTTCTATTAGAGTATTCATTTTAGGGGGAGATTCTTTATCTCAGGGGGAGTTATATATTTATCCTTTTATTGAACAAAATTTCCTATGTTTTTGTCATCATCAAAAAGGGGGAGATTGTTAGAACACAAATTGGTGTTTAACATATCTCTATGTTTTGATGATAACACTAATGAAATTTTGTATTAAGAAAATATATACTCTAATTTTGTTCAAGTGTTTTTTGTTTTAGATATTAAAATAAATATTCTTATGGAAACAAAAATGCATCTGAACATTACTCTACGCAAAGCTCTGAAGCATCAGAAGCAAGTCATCAGAAGACTCTGAGCACTGCTAGAAGAGAATCTGAAGCAGAAGCTGCAGAAGACTCTGAAGCGTAGTTGAAGAATTTGTATGAAGAGTTTCAAGCATTGTTTCAAGAAGACTCTGAAAGTACTTTTCGCTGCAAGTACAGAGGCTCTGTTATTCAAACTCTGCTCTGATTGATATTCACGCTGAAGCATATTGGCTGCAAAACTCTGATAACATCAAGACTATGATGTTGATAACTTTGAGATAGAAGCTTGTTGAAGAAGATATTATTCAAAGATATATCCGCTGGCTTATTCCAAACGACTCTTTCCTTATTCATGTATGGCACAGGAAATCAGACAAAAGGGATTTGTCTGAACATTCCTCTTCTGGGAAAGCTAAAGTCAATAGAAGATAAAAAGGCTACAGCTATTCTGCTATGCATAGTCTTCAAGCATTGGACTTTCTGCTCTATAAAAGGATGTCTTCAACAACATTTCAAAGTTGACGATTTATTGAGAAATCAAATTGAAAACTACTCTCAAGCTCTCATACAATATTTTTTCATAAGCTGAATAGTTTTTATTCGTTCTTAATCTAAGTGTAAAAATCACAGTTGTGATATATCTTTTTAGAAGCATCTTAAACACTTGTTAGTTTTACATTTATTTGTAAAAGGTTCCTTAAGAAGACCAAGTTGTGGTCAGGATTTCTTGAGAAGACTAAGACAGTTGTTCTTAGTGGTTGACACTGTAATCTATTTGAATATAGTGGATTAAGTCCTTGTTGAGAAAGACAAATCACCTTGGTAGGGTGGACTGGATTAGTTGAGTTCAACGAACCAGGATAAAAATACTGTGTTGTTTTATTGCCATAATTATTTCAAAACCCTTATTCAACCCCCCTTCTAAGTGTTTTTCTCACCTTCATTAGCAAACAACCTATGGTTTAAAATCTTCTCATCTAATCTCTACCCGTGCAATTTCTATCTAGGACTCTTCTAAATATGAGACCCCTCTCACTTCCATTCAATCACAATAGTAGTGATAAGACTTTATAATAAATAAAAGAAGACACACTTTAAAAACAATATTTGATCTAAATTAAAAGCTTCAATCAAGGACAAAACAGTCTTGCTTAAAAGCTTAGAGTGGACACTTACAACTCAATAAATTCACACCAGTTCAAGCATCTAAGTGATGAATGAATCGATCACAAGAACACAACCCTAATTCTTAAGCACTGCACACACAAAACCCTAGCTTCACTATTCTTCAAATAGGATTGACAAGTCTTTATATAGAGAATGATCTTCATGGGCTTGGGCATTAGCAATAACCAAATCAGATTTTATTAAAATAATTAAAATAACTCTTCAAGACTTCTCACGATTATATCCATGAAAATAGCAACAAAAGATTCCACAATTACATCCACTAAATATGCAACAAAATACTTTTGTTTCAAATAAAATCTCCACCATGATTTTTGCCAGCAGTCTCTCATCGGGAAAACACAAAGGAGTGCAAATAAAGCGTAACAAACAAAATATAACGTTCTGAATTGAATGTTGTCCAATTCTATAATCACATGTTAGGACATCAGTCTTGACATCATGAACTGAAGCTCTACAATATCTGAAAAACCAACCTACATAGATGTTTGACCCACATGTCAAGACATCTTGCACAACACATAGCTGCAACAACCTATTTTAGCAAAAATGAAGCCAACATAGAACTTACAATCTTCCTATTTTGCAAATTTTGGCTAAAACCTCCTTTGATTAGATTGCCAAGGAAACACACTATATTAGAAACATACGCAGTAGGAAAAAAATAGATGTCAAAACATCATGTAAAACATCAACAGATCATGCTCAGTCAGGGTGTTAGAAGCAATCAAACTCCCCCTAAACACCAGATACCAAGTGTAGCACCCCAAAATTTTCCCACCATTTTTCTTATATCTTGGCTTATGTTTCATATCATTTTGCATTATCATTGATGCATAGCATTGGTTCTAGGCAGGGGATCAAGGTATCTTGTTCAACAATTAAGAGAAGAGCTTAATCCTCAAAGCTCAAGCAAGGGTTCATTCTCAACCTTGTGGTATTCTCAAGCCCCAAGTTCCTCTCATCATCAAGACTTATCATACAAACCACTTGGAGCAAGGTTACAAGCATTGATCACCTCCTCATAGCTTATGAACAATTGGATTAGGGTTTTGGTTCAAAAGGCATATGTGGTTAGTTCTTTGGGTAAGCCAAACTTCTAAGGCTAAATACACACCTTGGAGGTCCTCTACATGAACTATGTATCATCATAAGTCATGGAAAGAGCTTCAATTAATGGAAAAGATGTTAGGGTTTCATCTGGTCAACAAAAGTCAACTATGGTTCAATGGGGTCAAAGTCTTGGATTTCAAGGTCAACCAAGGGTATGCTATGTGTTTTCAAGTGTTTTCATG
Organism: Lathyrus sativus; assembly: GCA_963859935.3. Taxonomy (NCBI): domain Eukaryota; kingdom Viridiplantae; phylum Streptophyta; class Magnoliopsida; order Fabales; family Fabaceae; genus Lathyrus; species Lathyrus sativus. The sequence goes on along the minus strand of OZ012735.1, from coordinate 557,199,524 downwards.
TGTTTGGAATAATAAAAGTCAAGGAGAAACATAAAATTAAGAGTTTGGTTGGATTAGGGTTTGATTGAAACATCTTTTAAGTGTAGAAAACCCTAATTCTAGCCATTTTGCAACATCCATAACTTTCTCATTCTTGATCCAATGGAAGCAAACTTGTTTTCAAATTAAAGAGGACATCATGAACTACAAGTTTGTAGACGAAAGCAAGTCCAAAATATCTATAGTTTGAGACATATGGAGAGCTAAAGTTGAGAAAATGGAGGTTTTGTCATTTTAACACTTAGAATTTTTTCTAAGTATGGAAATTCAGCTTGAAGTACATGTTTTCAAGCCTATCTTACATGATGATGCAAGATTCAAATGACTTTTCCTTGAACATGAAAGTTGTAGAGCATCCTCCAAGTTTTCTTTTGAGTACTAGAACTCCTCCATTGGATGTTTAGAGATCAAGTTATGATCTCTCAAAATTAGGGTTTCAAAGTTGTCAAGATTGGACAAGTCTTAGGAAGATTTTTGGGGCAACTTTCCAAGGCTTTTTCCTCCAAGTTCTTGACTTCAAATCAATTTTATTTGAACATGAAAGTTGAAGACCATTCTTCAATATTTCTATCCATAACTAGATCATCTCCATTGGATTAAAACTCTTCAAGTTATATGGCTTCAAAGATGAGGTTTCAATGATGGCAAAGTTCATAACTTAGAAATTTTTTCTAAGTTACTTTGGGCAGATTTTAAGGCATGATTTTTAACCATTCTTTTCATGACCTTCCAAGGCTTGTCTCAAGTTTCCAATAGCGTGAAAGTTGTTCTACTATCCCCAAGCTTTCCCACCATATAAATTTCATCATCATTGGATTGTTATTGAACAAGTTATGATGGCTCAAAGTAAACCATTTCAAACTTGCAATTTCCAACACTTAGAATTTTATGGATGTTCTTTTGGGATCATTTTTCACACTAACTTCATGGTCTTTTTTCTCCTTATTACAATCCTTATTCCAACTTGTCATCACAACAAGAATATTTCCTTGCCATAAAGGCTTTTCAAAGAGCACAAAGCAACCTTTTTTGGACCATCCATCATCAACTTTTTCTCCATGAAAGTCATGATCATAGAATAATCCACATGGTGACCCAAGAGAGTTTGTAATGAAAAATGATTTATCTTTGCAGCATGCTTGTTTCAAAACCTCATCCCACGCATATCACACATTACACATCACTCTATTTTCCCAAAATGGCCAAACAAGTGCATAAGGCATGCATAAATGTGTGATGCTCTATTGAAAAAGAATATGTAAGTTGTACAATTTTCACCCACCCACACTTAGGACACTTCATCATTTTATGCTGGCTACACACTGTTTCATTTCACTACACCGCCATCACAAGAAAATGTGTGCTTTCTCCCTTCTCAACTTTGTGGCCAAGTTTTCATTTGCTTCCTTTTTGTTGTTAGGCCCATCAAAGCAGCTTGAATCCGCCATATCTAAGGAAACAAAACCCTAAAAAACAAGGGGAGGGCTTTATTTGTGGTAGGTTCAAACCAAAGCACATTTTTCTTAAAAACCTTCTCATTTTCGGATTTGGGATTTCTAACATACTTTTGCTATTTCTGGATTGTTTCTTCTTGGTGTGGATCACTGAAGAGTGTAGAAGCCTTGTCTTTCCTACTTGCTAGCAAATTCAAGAGATGGTGGACTCCTTCTCCATTAGGTAACATCATGTTTCTCTCTTGTTGTTCATACTATATTTTTAGGTGACAAACATGTTCATACATCTGCATCTGAAGTCCTATGTGGTAGGAATTGGTTAAAATTGTTTGTGTTTTATTTCCATGAAGCTCCATTTTTAGTGTGCAAACTTTAATGCTTGATTCCATGAGTTTTGTTGGTTATTTGTGAGATCTATTTGCATATTTGAAGTCTCCTTGAAGTGTACTAGAAAGCAGTGTATTGGTTGATTTGATTTGAGTTTGTTGTATCATGTATGTCATTTCTTCAAGCAGAGTTTAGGCAATATAACTTGAAAATAAGGGAATATTTGGATTGTCGTGAAAAATTGAAGGGGAGGGGTCTGTATACGCGTGTTTTCCGGCCGTCACCACCACTGCCGGTGGTGGCTGGCCGGACTGGTTCTTTTGCCAGTGATAGGGTTTCACGCGTTCTCATTTTTCATGGCATGAAGGAGATGATGATGTGTACTAGTTTCATTTGTTTGTGTTTGTTTTTGTCTTATATGACTTAAAATAAGTGACCAATTGATATGAAGTCACATGACTTTTTGTACATTTGTTACTTTTCATTTTCTTTTCTTTTTTTATGATGAATATTGGACCTAGCATGCTTCTTGTTTGCACCACCCTTTTTTTGGATGATGTATCAAGTTGTTGTTATTTTGACTAGGAGTTTGTGCTTGTCTTGACCTAATCTTTTGAGCTTGATTCTTGGGTGACTCAATGAATGTTTGATGATTATTCTTTGCTTTCTTCAACATTTCTAAGGTACTTATATTCATGGTTAGAGGTCCATTTTAAGCTAACCTTATCTCATTTGCCTTACATGATCATGTACTTCTCCTATGAGCAACTTGAGTTTTGTTTTCTTGACTTTGGTGCTTCAAATTGTGTTTGTCTCTTCTTGACTTTGATTGTTGATTTGAATGTGAACATGATGTGTAAAATTTGATTTTTTTTTACCTTGATGGATTGATACTTGATCATGTTTGTCTTATTTGAATGTTTCTTATCTTTGAAAGCCTTTGGTGTATGAACTTGTTCTTGGGGCATGTTTTGAGTTCAAACCTTGATGTTTCCTTTGTGTGTTCATGAATGAACTTTTGACTTGATAACCATGTTGTTGTTACTTACCACACTTATTTCCATGCCCTAATCACATTTATTTTCCCTTAGGGTTATGTTTTTTAAGCTTGTTTTGTGTGGCATTTGTTTTGTTTGTCAGTGGGATGCATGACCTAACTCTTTGTGCTTATTCTTTGATCATTAACATGAATTATATGTGATGTGATGTTTTTGTTGCCCTACCATGTTTCATATCTTATTTGACTTCATTTCACTTTGCTTTGTGATTGATTTTGCTTCTTGTAAGATGTTTGATTCATTTGGATGTGTGTGGGCATTTTGTTTTGCCATTGTGTTTTGATTTTCAAATCTTTTGATATGGTTTGACATGTGATTTCTTCTTTGTTGTTTTAACACGATGTGGGTTTTCACCTAGTATGATTGAGATGTGTGTGCTTGATGCTTCTTTGTCTTTGAACTCCCTTCTTGATTGCATCTTCCTCTTTCTTCTACTTTGTTCTTCATCTCTCTTCTCTTCTTGAGACTTGTTTAAATTTCAATCTTGTTTTTATTTGTGATTGAATTGGATAATGTTTACTTGTGCTTACTCACACGATCCCTTAAGATTCCTAGTCCCACTTAATTTTTGATTAAGGTGGGAGTAGGAGAGATATTAGGATTTCAATCCTTTGCATGATAACAATTAGGATAATCCCTTTTTGACCTCAACTTTAGGTCCATCATTTGTATGATAACATTAGGTAGACTTTCCCTTTATCCTAACCTTAGGACCATTTTGTATGATAATATTAAGGTTTCGGTTTCCCTTAGTTGTTTTCTTTTCTCCTTTGAGTCTTCTCTTCTCATCTCAAACAATTCAAAATAATTAATAAAGACGATGAACATTGTGCGCCACCAGCCTTAAGCATATATGAAATGATGAGTGGGGGGTTTCACCTCACTTTTCTAGAGTGCTTAATGTATGCCCCGTGGGCGGTATGAGATGCATTCGTTCCTATATCATAGTCTTTAGTGCAACATAAATCACAAATCAAATCAATTCACTTCATTAAAAATCTTAAGCAAAATTCAAACCTTTTTCAGGAAAGAGTATGTTACTTTTCCGTTCTACCGCAAACAGACATCAATCCTAACTGCTGGAATGGCAATTTAACATCGCTCATAAAAAAACACTTAACCAAATTGTGGTTTTGTAGTTACCCGAACTAAGTTTGCTCTGATTTCTCATACCAAATGATGATACATAGGCTTAAGATGACGATGTCTTGGCGAGCAACGTTCCCCCCTTCACCCATAGTTTTCTAAACTATGTTGAGTCTGACTTTCCCATTGCACGAGGGAATACGTAGGCATAAGTCGGCAATGTCCTATCGAGTCTCTTTCTTTTTCTTCGTTTCCGTTTAGTAGTAGCTTTTAGATAACTCACCCTTTTAATTAGACAACAAGCATGGATCCCATTGAGTACAACGGATGTGAGGGGGTGCTAATACCTTCCCCTTGCGTAACCGACTCTCGAACCCAAGATTTGGTTGCAATGACCTTGTCTTCGCCTTTCTATTAGGTTTTCTTCGATTGTTTCCTTTCCTTACATCGGGATGAATAACATTCGGTAGCGACTATTCTATTTGTTTCCGCCAGTTTTTTCGCAGTTGTGACACCAAGCAAAAACACACATCAACAACTACTCCCCCTCAGGGAACACAACATCACACAACATCAGCAACAAACATAGAACATCACTAAACTATGAACTACACCAAACAAACTAACAAGCCAACAACTAAATAACTAGCTATCAACCATACTTCCCATTTTAGCCACAATCTGACAAATATTAAGCTAGCATCATCAAATAGCAAATAGAAATATTCAGTACAAACCAAGCACAGAGAGTGCCAAGATATCCAGGGCAATGCCTAAAAAGGAACAACATCGTCAAAATTATTTAAAAGAAACAAAAAAGAAACAGAACCACAAAATTATTTGTCCTCAGAACCACCATCAGAGTTATCAGAATCATGATTTTCAGCTTCATCATCACCACCTTCCTCCTCAATGTCATTACCACCAGTATCACCATCACCTTCCTCTAGAGACCTTATCAGCCTCTCCAATCTATGTTTCCTTTTATTATTGGCACAAATTACTAAATCTAGATCTTTACATGCTTCCTTCAACTCAGAAATTATACCAGTCTTGGTAGAAGGATTTCTCTTGGAAGAAGTAGCAGCATATGTCAGAGCAATGTCTGGGACATGTGTTCCTTTAAACAACTTAGAATGAAGTGACAAAGTAAACTTCCTTTTACACACACCATCAGAGCTTGACAAAATTCCAGGATGCTGAAAGATGATAATACCACATAGGAGAGAAGGAAAGGCAATGTGCATTTTGGCTGCACAAGTACCAACATGTTTTAAGGTTTGCTCAAATATATATATGTACCATAGTCAAAGACCTTCTTGGTACCAACAACAAAGATGAATTTCCCCAAACCAATTGAAATATTGGATGTATGATTGATAGGCACCCAATTGACTGCACCAATTCTATGTAGTATAGCATATTTGACAATCAATTGTCCAGCATAATGCTTTCCTTTCCTGGGCCACTCCAGCACTTGATTAGTAGTGATTTCCTTGCAAACTTGATTGTCAGTTACCTCTAGTTCAGGTTGTTCCTCCTCATTTCTTCCCAAGTACCTATTAATGATAATTGGGGAGAAATCAACACATCTTCCCCATAGACAAGTTCACAATGAACTCTTTAACTAGAACATCATAACACTTAGCAAAACCAAATACAATTTTGTTAAGACCAACAAACTTAATAAGCTCAACAATCTCCTTACACTCCGATGCATCTTTTCCCAACTCTTTCTCCAGAGCAATCCTTCTTTGATACACATATTCCCATCTCTTTACATTTTCAAGAGAATGAAAAGATATGTTGTGTGATGTCTTGGACATCATCGTCAGCATCATAATCTGACTTAGTGTCAGACACAATCTTTCTCTTCTTGTAGAATATAACCACTTTACTTCAAGCTTTCTTAGGTCCTACAACAGCAGTCTTCTTGGTATTCTAGGAAGGACTCTTCTCAACAGCAATGGATTTTCCTTATCTTGTCTTAAGTCTCTTAGCAATACCAGGACTAATACTTTTGATAACTTCATTATTAGAGGGAAAATCATCAACATTAACAAAAACTTCTTTAGCAACATCATTGTCGCTTCCGCGAAAATAAGGTGCCGGCAAAACAGAAGAGTCGCCACCTTTCGTTATTTATCCCTCAAAACGAGAAAGGGAACGATCAGAAAAACCGGACGAAAAAGGGTAAGACAAGGTCGTCGCAACCGTTGTCTGGGTTCGGGAGTCGGTTACGCAAGGGGAAGGTATTAGCACCCCTCACGTCCGCCGTACTCGACGGGATCCACGCTTGTTGGTTTGTCTGCGGGTGAAAAACAATCTATCTACGGCTGCTAGATCTAAACGGAAAGAAACTGACTCGATAGAGCGTCGCACTCTATGCCAACGTATCCTCATCAGAGAATGAGAAATCAGAGTCAACGTAGTTCAGGCTAACTACGGCTAGACAAAGGTGTTCTCGGTCACACAGGGGTGAGAGATTAAGTTGACGATACTAGCGTACACATTCTAGAAGTTAGGTGGACGCTGCTCGACCATTGGAGACTTAGGCGTACCTGTTTGCGGTAGAACGGACGTAGTATGTCGAGTTTTAAAGGTATGGGAACCTACGGGAACTAGAACTACGGTCTGGTCTCAAATGCACTCGGGCAAGAGAAAAGAATAACATCAGTCGTCAGCGGGAAAGTCTCGTTCGTACAGCAGCGAGAGAACAGAAAGGTTAGTTGTTAGTGTGCTCGCTAGGATATCGCATCCTATGCCTACATATTCTCATCAGAGAAAATCAGAGCAGTTGTAGTTCAGCCTACAGCTAACTTTGCTCGCCAATACATCAGTATTGTGCCTACGTATTCTCGTCAGAGAAATCAGAGCATGACGTAGTTCAGGCTAACGAGTCTCGATTGCACGAGGGAAAGAGAAGGGGATACAGACCTACGTCTAAACGGGAAGGAACTCGGGACACACACGCAATAACCTAAGACGTAGGAGTGAATGCGTCGCATGTCACCCAAAGGGTGCCATACTAGACATCCTAGACGATTGAGAAGAACTCCTCAACTGTCATTTCCTACGTATCTAATGATACAGCTCACAACACTCGACGGTTGCTTGAAGACTTGAAGAAGATGATGATGATGATGAACGAAGCAGCTCCTGGGCTCCTGACATGTGCGCAAGCTCCATTCCAATCTTCTCCTCTCTGGATCTTGATGATGACGCTCGAACCAGAACAATGTAACGCTTAGACCGTCATGGTTCGACTTATACGAGAAATCGAACTCTAAGAGGTAGCGTATTGATATCCGTGTCAAAGACAAGATGGAGAAATGATATCGAAAATCAATCTCCAATTGAATCATGACACACGGCCAGCCAAAGGTAACATCGGGAGAAACGAAAATAGGAGAGAAAATAGGAGACGAATCCACTAACGAATGGAAATAAAACGCTACTCCTAAAAATACGGCAATTAAATTCTGCTAGAAAACATTCTAAAGAATTAAATCTATAAATGCATAAAAATATCTAACTCCTAAATTCTTTACAAAGGAATAAATGCTAAATTCCTATTCTATAAAAGAGAACTCTAAGAGAAATATTATCTAAAATTCCCTAAAGAATATAATACGCTAATTACAACCTATTCTAGGAATTATTCTACTTAAATTCTATTAAGAGAAAATATACTAACAATTATAGTCTAAGCATATTAAACTAAAACAATTCTCTAAAGGAAATTAAATCCTAATTATCATCCTAACATGCTAATCAATTGCTAATTATATTCTAGAACTATTAAGCTATTCTAGAAAATACAATTAAATGTCATACAAGAAAATTAACACAAAAAAAAAATAATACAGGGTGGGGGTGCATTGATTTACAGGGGATGCTTCAGCAAAAAATACAGGAAACTGGGCCCAGAGCCCAGCAAAAATGTACAGCAACGGGGAGGGGGAAGAAAAACAAACCGGGGGTGTGATATGGTAAGGGAAACGAACAGGGCCCAGCCCATTAGCCAAGCACACACACGCAAACGGGGGGGGGGGGGGGGGTGAATGGAAAAACGGAAGGTGAATCAGCAAACAGGACCAATGGGCCTATGAGCCCAATTCCCTTGATAGCCACGTGATCCATCAGACAAACCCTAATCCTAACGTCTCAAACTCCAAACACTGTTCACTGCGTCGTCTCCTTTCTCAGCCTCTCTCTCTCGTTTCCTCTTCTCTCTCACGAACTCTGAGATCAAAATCGTACAAGCAAACCCTAACAAAATCTCCTACCTCACAACTAAACAAGATGACGAAGATGAGGATCTTTGAGGGTCTTTGAAGATCTTGATGTTTCTGGACGAAGGTACCGATCGTTCTTCTTTATGAACATGTTGAAGGAGCTGAAGAATCCTGTGGTTGATGGATTGACGAATCTTCAGATGACGTCGATGGAGGATCTTGAAGATTCTCGAACAGATCTTGAAGTTGGACGACAATCTGGAAAACTTTGAAGTTGGATGAAGGTTCTATGGAGCGAAATCTGGAGAACTTCTAAAAAGCGTGTTGAATGGATGAACTGCGATGAACACAGTGTATTTCTGGGCGAAAATTCTTGGAGGTTTTGAAGGCTCGACGGTGATTTCGATGATGAAAGTGTTGATCATTGGAGATGTTGAACTGGAGAATCGGAGGAGAACGCATGCGTTGAAGGTTGTTGGTGAAGATCTTCACAGATCTGGGAAGCTCACGAAGAACACCATGGCGTTCTTGAGGATTTCTGGAAACTGGATGAAGATTAACGAAAAATCTGGGCGAAAGAGATATGAGGCTACGAAAATCTTGAAGGATCTTGCAATTTGTCGAGGAAGATCAATCGAATTTCACGGAGGACCTCGAAACGAGATGATCGAAGGATTCATGTGAGTTTTCCGGTAAATTACTGATGAAGGTTTGAAGATTCTGGGCGAAAGTTCTGGAAAAGTGATGAACATGCATGAAGTTCATGTGAAGTTTCCGGTGGCTTCTTGCATTTTCCGGCGAGTTCATGGAATTACCGGTGCTAGTTGGATGAAGGTGATGGAGGTTGTTGATGAATGCTCATCGGTGAGTTTCAGATTTTCGGCGAAAAAACGGTTACCGGTGACTTTCTGGCGACGGTTGTGGCTGACCCTGCGGCGGCTGCATGGCCGGCGGTGAGGGGGACGGTGAGACTGAAGAGAGCCATGTGGCTCACATGCAGTGTGTGTGGGGAGGACGCGTGGGGGATTGGGGAGTCTGAGGGAGTGCCAAGTGGCTCTGCATGCAGAAGGGTGAAGTGGTGGATTGTGGGAGCGTAACGTGGCGATGAAGTGGTGAACTGAGAAAAGCACACGTGGGATGCTTCTTATAGGACAGGTGGCGAGATACTTGGACTGGGCCCCCAAAAATCTGACAAATGGCCCACCGATTTTGGACTTGATTAGCACTAATGAACACATGATTAATACCTAATTAAACTCAATTAAATGTAAAACGAAAATTAAAAACAGCAATTAAAGCCTAACTGAAAAATTAAGACTATTCTACCTAATTAAAGCTAATAAACTCAACTAAAACCCTAATTAACATCTAAAGAAAGTTGATTAAAATCTAATTAAAAAGAAATGACTAATATCTAATTAATCTCTAATTAAATCCTAAAAGAATTAAATCTTAGAATAAAACTCTAATATCTTCTAAAAACTATTAAATTTATTAATTTCTAAACAAATAAAAAATAGAAAAACTCCATTAATCCTGTTTAAAAAATCCTAATAAAAGGGATTATCCTATTAAAAATCATTTACTTAAACTCTAGAAAAAAGAATTATCCACTAAAATCTATTACCTAAAAATGATTAGAGAAATTCCTAAAAAGGGAATTAAAACTAAAAATTATTTAAAACATTTAATATCTATTAAAGCTATTAAAAAATCTATCTAATACCTAGAAAAATCAATTAAACCCATTAAGAAATTCTAGAAAATAAGGGGAAAAATCTAAAAATACGAGGAAGCCAATTAAATCGATTAGCGATTGTATCGAAATAAACGGTAAAAAACCCAGACACCGAGATGTCCTCAAAAACAACAGCGAGAGCTGAAAACACCGGGACGAGCACCAATTCTCAAAATACGTCCTCGTATTGGTCTGGAATGCCTGAAGCGCGATCAGAGGGCTGTAATCCCGATAAAGTCAATCTGACTGGAAAAAATGCAATGTACGTGGTATGCAAATGTGAAATGAAATGAGTCGAAACATGAGCCAAATTGCGATAAGTAGTTGGTCAAATTTTGGGGTGCAACAATCATCCTTGTCTCTATTAGTAGGTTTAGGAACATTATCACTAGTAACAGGATCCTTGATAGCAGATGATGTCTCAACATCTAACACAACATCAGTCCCAACTTCTTTAAGAACAGAGTCAGCAAGCCTATGGATACCTTCACCTGTAGCTTTTTCTTTAGACATAATAATTTTTTAGGAACCATTTTGATCTGACTCAAACAAGCTAGGGACATGAACCCTATTTATAGCAAATGGAACAGGCATAAAACTACCACTAGGTAATCCCAGACACAACTAGGTTTTTCCTTCATTCAACACCCTATAAAAAATTCTTTTGATACTCCTATCAACAGAGAATTTTTCTTCCTCCTCTTTCTTGGAGGTAGAGTCAAGAGAGGGTTTAGAAACATGACTCACATATGGGTTCTCCAATCCTTTTGCATACGATGTTCTAGGTTTCTGCAACTCAACCGTAACACGTGGAACAATCGACGGAGGAGTAGCATCAACCATATCTTCAAAGGAAATGTTAGCCCTAGCTTTTGTAGGAGACCCCTTTGATGCATCTTTGAAAGAAGCAAAATCGGGTTGTTGAGACATCTTGAAATTTTTATGAATCTGGTAAGACTGAGTATAATGTGTTCTTTATCTAAGAAGAAAGGTGAATATTCATATGAGTAGAGAGAGAATGTAACAGTAGCACGTGGGAAGGAAGATTAGGTGACAATGTAACGATTTCTTTTAATAAACGAGCCCTATTTTTGGAGAAAATAAGGCAGCATGATTAACTTTCCCACACAACATTAACTGCTATAAATCTTTAGACAAGAAAATCCCAAGTTTACCCCTTAATAATTCAAATTGATTAGCATCCAAGGCCTTAGTAAAAATGTTAGCTAGTTGCATCTCATTAGCCACATGTTCTAAGGCAACAATCTTGTCCTCAACAAGTTCTCTAATGAAATGATGACGAATATCAATATGCTTAGTTCTACTATGCTGAATGAGATTTTTGGAGATGTTTATAGCACTCAGATTGTCACAATACAATGTCATGACATCTTGCTTGACATTGTATCCAATCAACATTTGCTTCATCCGAACTAGTTGTGAACAACTGCTTCCAGCTGCTATATATTTAGCCTCAACAGTAGACAAAGAGACACAATTCTGCTTCTTACTAAACCATGATTTAAGATTGTTCCCCAAGAAGAAGCATCCACCTGATGTACTTTTCTTATCATCAGAACTTCCTGCCCAGTCAGCATCACAATAACCAATTAACATAGAACCAGATCCATGGGAGTATAACATACCACAGTCACAAGTCCCATTCACATACTTCAGTATTCTCTTCACTTGATTGATATGACTCACTTTGGGTTCATCCTAATATCTGGCACACACACATATAAAAAATGCAATATCAGGTGTGCTTGCTATAAGATATAAAAGGGTGCCTATCATACTTATGTAGAGACTTTGATCCATATTCACATCCTTTTCATCCTTAGATAACTTCAAGTGAGTGGGAGCAGGAGTTCTCTTGTGACTGGCATCCTCCATCCCAAACTTCTTTACTATATTCTTTGCATACTTACTCTGAGATATGAATATATAGTCTTCCATCTATTTGACTTACAGACCAAGAAAGAATGTCAATTCACCAACAAGGCTCATCTCAAATTCTAACTGCATTTTCTTGAAAAAATGTTGAACCATCTCATTAGAAATCCCACCAAACACAATGTCATGAACATAAATTTGAGCAATCATGAGCTTTCCTTCTTCTTCTTTGACAAACAGGGCCTTGTCTATTCCACCTTTCCTGTAGCCATTCTCAACTAGGAATTATGTCAACCTTTCATACCTTGCCCTTGGAGCTTACTTCAACCCATAAAGATCTTTCTTCTGCTTGAACACGTGATTTGGAAAAGTTGGGTTAATAAATCCCTTAGGTTGTTCAACATAAACCTCCTCATTCAGGTAATCGTTTAAAAAGGCACTTTTTACATCCATTTGAAACAATTTAAGCTTCATAATGCAAGCCACTCCTAACAGTAGCCTAATGGCCTCAAGACGAGCCACCTAAGCAAAGGTCTCATCAAAGTCTACCACTTCAATCTGAGTATACCCTTGAGCAACAAGTCTTGCTTTATTTTTTGTGACAACACCTTTTTCATTAGACTTATTCTTGTACACCCATCTAGTTCCAATCACATTGATTCCCTCAGGCCTAGGGACCAGATCCCACACTTCATTTCTTTTAAATTGTCCTAGCTCATTTTGCATAGCATTAAACCAGAATTTATCAGTTAAGGCCTCCTTAACATTCTTGGGCTCAACTTTTGACACAAAACAAGAATTTGACAAGACTTCTCTTGATATAGTTGTTACCCCCTTATTAGGATCTCGTATGATAAGCTCTTTAGGATGGTCCTTCTGAATTTTGATAGATGGCCCCTTGTTAATTTGTCCAGCTCTAGATTCAGCATCTATAGGTTCTAAACCTGTACTGATGTTTATAGCTTCCTCTGGAGCATCACTTATAGATGTTCCAAATTCTTATAGATAATCTTCTTCTTTATTCACACTTGTGTCATCAACCACAACATTTATAGACTTCATCATTACTTTAGTTCTGGAGTTAAACACCCTATAAGCTCTGGTGGTGGTAGAGTACCCCAAAAATATTCCCTCATCACTTTTTGGATCCATCTTTCTCCTATGTTCACGATCTTCCAAGATATAACACTTACTTCTAAATACACGAAAGTATTTGACAGTAGATTTTATTCCTTTCCATATTTCATATAAGATAGCTGAAGTACCTTTCCTCAAGGTCACTTTGTTATGAATATAACAAGCAATGTTTATACTTCAGCCTGTCGTACCTCGAAAAAAGCACGATCCTTCGCGAATGGTCGCGGAAAACAGAGTCGCCACCGAACTTTATTCATTCAAAGGAAGGAATAGGAAAATATCGATAAAACCTTTAAATAGATAAGAACATGGTCATCGCAACCAAGTTCTAGGTTCGGGAGTCGGTTACGGGAGGGGAAGGTATTAACACCCCTCACGTTCGTTGTACTCAACGGGAACTTCTTGATTCGATTCGTGAGAAATGTTAGCTAGCTTGTTTGTTTTCTTCCAAGTAAATAAAGCATAAAGGTAAGATAAAAGGTTTTAAATAGCTAAGGAAAAATGGGTGGTTTTAGAAAAGGGTGTTCGCCAAGGATTGGGACCCTTGTGCCTACGTATTTTCACTTGAAAGGAATCAGAGCGTCTGTAGTTCATGGGACTATGGGAAAAAAGGATGGAAATATGGAATTATGCTCGCCAAAATCATCACAATCTTGTGCCTACATATCTTACATTTAGAAGAGAATGAAGAATCAGAGCGTCCGTAGTTCAGACTACGGATTTTGGTTTGATTTAGAGAAAGATACTTAGTCGTATTTGACAGAAAGTATTGCTTTATCTAAACAGGTGAGGAGAGGACGCTTGCATCACTTTGAATGTATTTCCATATATCAACATTCATGGGAAACACGCCACTTATCTCAACTCAAATAGGTTACAGATGAAGCAATATTTTGAGTCGTCTCAAGACACTACATCTTACGTTTATGAAAAGGTTTGATGGTTCGCACGGCAGCGAGAAACTAAATTATTGTGGATGTTTTTATCGCACGGGGGCGAGAAAAGAGAGTTTATGGTGTTAAGTATTTAGGTTTGGAAGAAAGGATAGATTTGAATAGGTTTTAGGGTTTTAGTCACATGGGGGCGAGGAAACGAGGTTTGACGTATCAGATGCTTAGCTAGAGGTGACGATTACCTGAAGTTTAAGAAAGACTTCTCGGGCCCAAGTAATCGGGAAAGTGAGTCAAAGGATTGACTATCTTTCTTTTTCAACCTTAATTAGCGAAAGGGTTTTGATGTGGTTCGAGTAAGTTGATCGGGTGGTGATTACTAGAAGCTTAAGAAAGACTTCTTGGGCCCAAGTAATTGGGAGAGTGAGTCAAAGGCTTGACTCTCTCTCTCTTTTTCATCTTAAAAGAGATTGCGTAGGAAAAGCATTGATGGATGGAAGGTGGTTAAAGTATTTTAATCGGATAAGGATTACTTGAGGCTTAAGAAAGGCTTCTCAGGCCCAAGTACTCAAGAATGAGTCAAAGGCTCGACTCCCTCTCTTTTCATCTTATATTATGAAATAGTTTTTATATAATTAGAGTAATTTATGAATGACGATTACTTGAAGCTTAAGAAAGGCTTCTCAGGCCCAAGTAATCGGGAGAGTGAGCCAAAGACTTGACTCTCTCTCTTTTTCATCTAAGTATTTAGAAAAATGGATTTGATTTCATTTAACGGATTAGAAGACAATTGTTCGAGCGTAAGAAAGGCTCATCGGGCCCAAACAATTGAGAAGAGGAATCGAAGACTCGATCCCAACTCCCTTTTCATCTTTATTTGAAATTGAGTTTAAGTATGGTTCAGTATATTAATTTGATTTGAAGAAATGCTCGATGTGAATCGAGGTTTAAGTCTACGTGTAAAACGAAATGGTGAAAGAGAAGTCGATTGTTTGAGTGTAAGAAAGGCTTCTCGGGCCCAAACAATCGGAAAAATAAATAAATCATGAGAGAGAATAAAAGACTCTAGAATCTCTTTCTTGTTCAAGTAATTTATAGAAATAAATTTGAAAAGGTTTTAAATGATTTGAAGAACAATACTCAATATGGATCGAAATTTGAATTTGCGTACGTGAAAACGGACTCGATACATAATCGAAATTTAGTTGAAAAATATTTTGAGTATATAAGTGACACGAAGTCAACACAAGTTATTATAAGCAAATTAAGGAAACCGTGTAACCAAAATAAACGGGCAAGGATTGCTAAATCATACGAAATTATTAATTAATCATTATTGTTCGATAAAAATAATTAAACCGATTTAAACCCAATGAATATACTTAATAAAATAATTCATTTTCTGCTTACACCATTTTTATAAATGAAAAAAAATAAATAGAAAATTAAATAAATACTATATAAAAGAAAATAATATGTATATATATATATATATATATATATATATATATATATATATATATATATATATATATATATATATATATATATATATATATATATATATATATATATATATATATATATATATATATATATATATATATATATATATATATATATATATATATATATATATATAAATTTTTTTAATAGCGCTTTTTTTAAGAGTAGCTGTAAAAAGTGCGCAGCAAGCTAAGAGTTTTAACAGCGCTTCTGTAAAGAAGCGCTGTAGTTGTGTTGATAAAAAAAAAACGCAAGACGGTAGCAGCATGACATTCCCAATTACCTCCATAACATTCATAAGGTTCAACCTCAACCCTCAACAACTCCGACGCGCGATGGCAAATGCCATCAAGTTGTAGCAGCATTCTGTCACATGATAAAGCATCTTGCAGACAATAGTATAATACGCACCAAGAATTAAAACACTAAGATTCAACATTAGTCTTAACAATTTGATGTTCTAAAACATGCGAATTAATCGAAAACTATAGTTTCCGTAGCAAAACTAAACAACAGTAATGATATGAAATAAACAACATTCGAACTTCACGTATTCCATCGTGAAACAAAAAGCCCTGAGAATCCACACACTAATCGTATAATAGCAACAATAACAGCTTCTCATCGATAAATCGGGATTGAAATCAAAACATAAAATTTCTAACCACGACTAAATCAGTCATAACAGCAACCTTACATTACCATTGCAAATCTAATTTGTACTGAAAGGGCTATTACTAAGGAAACTGTGATCAAAAGACATTCAAAGTTTTATCAATATCAATTCACATGATGCACCAAGTTCTAACATTATTGATTCACAATGAAACAGAATTTTAAAGTAGTATTAAAAAAAAAACCAAAAAAAAACATAATATCTACCGGTTCTGATCTGCATTAGTGTTCTTGGTTTGAAACATTACCGAAAAGTGTGAGACGTTTATTGAGTCAGTTGTAGTGTTCTTGGTTTGAAACAACCGTGTTCCCAATTTCACTAATCTAGCTTCTCTTTTCCCAACTGATTACGTGATATTCTCCTTGCGCTTTCAACATCCCTTGCATTTGTCGCCGTCATGAAGAACTCGCGGAATGTCGTCGTCTTAAGTGTGAGAAGAATATGACCGACGTTGTTACTGAGTAGCCGTGATGTTAATGTGATACATTTGAGGGAGAGGGTTCTATTTTGGTTACTATACCTCCCTGGCGATGATGCAGATCACGTAGGTTGAAGGTTTGGTGTTTTCACGGCCAGAAAAAAATGAAGGTTGGCGGCGGCGGGTAAAGGGTATCAAGGTGATAACAGTGGCGGTGAGACGATGTAGTGTAATGATTTATTCATGAGGTGAGATTCACGGTTATGGCAGAGATCCGGTAGTTTAAGGTTGTAGTTGTTCGCCGAAAGTAATTGGAGACGGTTGAGAGTTATTATTTAAGGTTGTAGGCACAGATTGATGGAGGTATAGTGTGGTTTTGATGTGAGTTTAGAAGTGGTTTTGAAGGTTTTAAAGGAGAACAGAAATGGCGGAAGACGAAAACAAAGGGAGAGGTGGTAACGAAGATGCTTGTGTCACGTCGAAGGAGAAAGAAGGATAACAACAGTTGTGATTTGTGAGAAAAACAGAGAGTTTATGGTGGAGGGCTTTTGTTGGGTTCGGAGGAAGAGAGAAGAAGACAATGGTGTAGGAAGGAAGGGTTTTGCAGCGTAGGGGGAGAAGAAGGAAGATGGGAAAGGAAAAACGTGATGAAACTGTGAGGGGTTTGGGGTGATGATGGTGGATTCAGAGGGTTGTTTTGCGAGGAAGAAGTAAGGTGGGTCTTTTATGATTGTTAAAGGAGGGAGACGAAGGGTGAGAGGGGAGAGTTGATAGAATTGAAGACGACGATGGGAGAAGATGAGTTTTTCATGGTGATGAGGGGTGAACCGGCGGCATAATTTTAAAGAAGAAGAGGAATTAGGTTTTGAGTGAAGGTGATGATGGTTGAGGAGAAGATGAAGGGAATTATTGGGGTGGCTAGGGTTTCGAAATTGGGGTGAGTGAACAGTCGTTGGGGCGACTAAATTTGACTAGGGTTTCTTCTTTGAAGACAATGAACAGTGTCAACCCCCTTTTTATCCCCAACTCTTGACCTAATTCCTCTCCTCACTCTCTGCGTTTCCCTTTCCTTTCCCTTTTTTTCTTTCTATTTTTTAATTATTCTTTTCTTTTAATTTCTCTTTTTTCTAATTCTTTTATTTTTGTATTTCTTTTCCGTTTTCTTTTTTCTAAATTAATCTATAAATCTTTTCTATTTTCTTATCTTAAATATTAATTTTTCTAATCTTTTTCTAATAATTATAATTAATTAATTTTAATTCTAATTCTATTCTAAACTAATTAATTAATATTAATTTCTAATCTAAATTCTAATCTAATTTTCTAAATCGAAATTCTAATCTTATTTTCTAAATCTATATTCTAATTCTTTTCTAATTCTAATTAATTAAAATTCTATGCTAATGCTAATTAAAATTTTAATTAATTCTAATTCAATTCTAAATCTAAAATTTTTATTATAATATTATATTAACATTATCTTTAAAAAAATGAAATTATACAACGATAATAATAAATAAATAAAATTCCACGTGCCACAAATTTATTGGGCTAAAAACTGAAAATTTTAAAAGCCACCCCTTATTAAATAAATACGCTAAAAAATGAAAGACAAGCCTGCAAAATATTAATTATTCTAGATATTTTGACAAAAATAAAACGAGTATTAACGACCAAAGATCGGGCGACAAAGGTGCTTGAAAAATTAGTTTATTTTTACTAAAAAATACGTTACGCTATACAAGCTATGCAAATTGACAATTAAGTCAAGCAAACGAAAATTTTAAAAACAGGTAGGACGAATTTGGGGTATGAGAGATGCCCCTATCTAATTGCCTTAAACCTGAGAGAATGAACAGTGGCGACTGCACCAAAACCCTAATTGAAACTCAATTGCCCTGATAATTATTCACCTTGAAACAAGATGCTTCTGCCACAACTGATAACTTGATACTGAAATAAACCATTTCTGTGACCAAGATTTGGTAAAATTTCCATTGAATTTCACAACTGATAACCTGGCCCGACCATTGAATCAATCCTGTCAGACCCGGGCTTAGACAACACAGAACAAAAGGTACAAATCCTATATGCACAATGTTAGATGACATGAATAAGGATATGATGCACAAATGATGAAAATGCTATGACATGTACAGCTGGCAATTCAGGGTCAAAATTAGGGTGTAACACAGCGCAAAAGTGGTAGGGTAATTGTTTGGCATGAATCATAACCCTAGCAGACTCCTAGAAAGTTCTATTCTTTCTTTCCACAACTCCATTTTGCTGAGGAGTGATGAGAGAAGAGAATTCATGACCAATTCCTTCAGATGAACAAAATTCTGCAAATTTGTTGTTTTCAAATTCCTTTACATGGTCACTTCTGATTATAATGACATTACTCTCCTTTTCCCTTTAAAGTTTCTGACACAAATCTTAGAACACTTCAAATGCTTCTGACTTTTCTCTAATGAAATTCACCCAGGTGTATCTTGAATAATCATCCACAACCACATAGACATACTTCTTTCCACCAAGGCTCTCTACCTGTGTAGGTTCCATCAAGTCCATATGAAGGAGTTCCAACACTTTTGAAGTAGTCAGATGTTGAACCTTCTAATGTGACATCTTAGTTTTCTTCCCAATATGGCACTCACCATATATTTTTCCTTCTTCAATCTTGAGCTTTGGAATCCCCCTGACAGCTTCCATAGAAATGATCCTCTTCATGCCTTTTAAATGCAAATGACCAAGTTTTTGATGCCAAAATTTAGCTTCATCTTCTTTAGCAAGTGAGCATGTTGAAGAATAACTTGAGTCATAAGGAACCCATAAGTAACAATTGTCTTTAGATCTAACTCCCTTCATAAGCACTTCACTCTTCTCATTGGTCATGAGACATTTAGATTTAGTGAAGTTGACAGTGAGACCTTGATCACATAGTTAACTAATACTAATGAGATTGGCTGTCAACCCTTTAACAAGCAGAACACCATCAAGATTTGAAAGTTCTGAGTAATCCATCTTTCCAACTACCCTAGTTTCACCTTTAGCCCCATCACCAAAAGTTACATAGCTGGTTGCATGAGGTTTGACATCTACCAATAAGTTTCTGACCCCTGTCATGTGTCTTGAGTAACCACTGTCAAAATTACAGTCTTCTTTGGATGATACTCTAAGAGAGGTGTGTGCTATAAGACTGGTAGTAGTAGCCTTGGGAACCCATTGTTTCTTTATAAAACTAGCCACCTGATTAGGTATAGGCTGAGGGGGAGGCTTGGGATATTCATATAGCTTGAAGCAGAAAGGCTTTATGTGACCAAAATGGCCACAGTAGTGACACCTCCAACGATTGAACTTTCCTTTAGAATGATTGAATTGTATTATGCTATGATGTTAAGACACTTGATTCAACATTTTCGGTTTAGGTCTAGGAGGAATAAAACCTATAACAGGTTCCTTCCCTTTATTAAGCACATCTGGATCATTAAATCCAATTCCACCCTTATCTCCAGCCAATTTTCCAACCTGAAGTATCTCATCTAACGTATCAGACCCACTGTTTAACATCCTAATTGACTTGGTCATTATATCAAGTTTGAAGATCAGCAGAATCACTTCACTTTCTAGCTTAGAGATAGTTGACAGATTCTATTTCTTTTCTACCTCTAGTTGGACTATAATTCTCTTCTGTTTTTCTCCCAGTTGAAAAACTTATTCACTTATGATACACATATCTTTGTAGGAGGCACCTAGCTCATCATAGGTCACTTCTTCATCACAAGAATCTTCATCAGAGTCACATCTTCCAATTAGAGCAGTTACATGCTTGGCAGACTCTTCTTTAGGCTCATTTTCAGAGTCCTCATCATACCAAGACATAGATAGGCCCTTCTTTTGTTTCTTGAGATATGTAAGGCATTAAGCTCTAATGTGACCAAATCCTTCACATCCATGACACTGAATCCCTATACCCTGAGTGGATTTTTCTTTAGCTCCTGTTTTTCTTTCAGAATCATTAGATTTGCTAATGTCAGATGAGTTGTTCTTGACATAAGGTCTTGACTTCATATCCATCCTTTTCATTATCTTATTAAATTTCCTCCCAAGTAACACTATAACATTTGATATTCCTTCATCAGTGTCCAGATTACATTCATCCTCTCCATCTTTAGCATTGGACACAAAAGCTATGCTTTTGCTTTTCTTTTTAGATCTGCCATTAATGGCTAATTCAAATGTTTGGAGAAATCCAATGAATTCATCCACCCTCATCTGGCTGATGTCCTGAGGCAGTAACCTTCATGTCAAATCTTTTAGGAAGATACCTAAAGATCTTTCTTACAAGTTTTTCCTTTGACATCCTTTCTCCTAAAGCACTGGATGCATTGGCTATCTCAAGAATATTCATATGGAAGTCATGAATGCTTTCATCAGCTTTCATTATCAAGTTCTCAAACTTTGTAGTGAGTAGCTGAATTCTTAACATCTTCACTTTAGATGTACCTTAATGAGTAGTTTTCAATATTTCCCAAGCATCTTTGGCCACCACACAATTATTAATCAATCTAAAAATGTTCTTATCCACTCCATTGAATAGAGCATTCTGGTATTTGGAATTTCCCAGAGCCAGTTCATCTTCTTCTTTAGTCCATTCTTCTTCAGGATTTAACTCATAAGTCTTCTTTCCATCTTTTTCCAGAACAACAGGATATTTCCATCCTCTTGTGACAACTTTCCATGACTTGTTATCCATAGACTTCAGAAAAGCCACCATGCGTGCTTTTTAGTAGTCATAATAGGTTCCATCCAGAATGGGTGGTCTGTTAACAAATCCTCCCTTCTTGTCCATCGTACCAAAAAGTAACTTCCCTGGACCTCACCCAGATACAGAGCAGGATGCCTACTCTGATACCAATTGAAATTCTGGTATCATATATGAAATATCGAAGGTGATGTCACGACAATAATATATGAGCTAATATCAACTAAAGAACAAGGTAATAAATACAATAAAAAGCAATAAACAACAAAAGAAATTGTGAACCCAGGTCTTTGTGTAACGCCCGTTTTATTTTGATTAAATTCAATTATGACTTTGCTATGTCTCGTTGTGTCGTAGTCGTAGTTGAGTATGTGTTTGGATCGAAGGAAGGAATTGAATCGGTCGAATTGTCGGGAAAAAGTGTAAAATTCCGTAGCGGTTTTAGGAAACTTCGAAAAATCATATCTCTTGATCCGTAAGTCGGATTTGACCCCTGTTCGAAGCGTTGGAAAGCTAAAGAGATGTTCTATCTAGAAAAAAATTGAATTTTTCTGATATGACGATCGTCA
The DNA here is from genome assembly GCA_963859935.3 of Lathyrus sativus. NCBI lineage: Eukaryota > Viridiplantae > Streptophyta > Magnoliopsida > Fabales > Fabaceae > Lathyrus > Lathyrus sativus. The sequence continues at coordinate 557,177,727 of OZ012735.1, read as the reverse complement.
TGGACTTGCCACGACCGTCACGACCGTCACGCTCGTCATGGACTTGCCACGACCGTCATAGTAACGAAATTCAGTTAAATGCAGAATTTGGACGTGGCTGAGAGTGGGTAGCAAAAATACATTCCCGTAGACTCTTTTACCCTCAATTACACCATTTAGGGAAAATAAAGACTGAAAAGAGAAGTTACGCATTGAGGAAAGTTGAGAGCAAAGAATCAACCACCGGCGAATTTGGAGGATTTCTGCAGAAAAGTCACCGTAGAGCGGAAGCGGAACCGTAGAGCGGAAGCGGAACCGTAGAGCGGAAGCGGAACCGGAGAGCGTGGAATTGACCTCAACTCTAAGGTAAGGGTGGGGTTCAATTCTATAACTGTGGGTATGATCGAATTCATGTGGGGAATCGAGTCATAGGTATAGTTTTTGTTAATCGATAAATGTTAAGGAAAAGGTTTCCCTAATGGGACAAGATTTCTATGTAGGAATAAATGTGTTATGTAGTTATTAGTGCGATGCTCTAAGGTTTTCCTTATGGGAAAATACGTAGAACAAATATGCTATACGGTTATTCATACAACGCTCTAATGGTTTTCCCTAATGGGCCAAAAAGGACAGTTACCTGGTTGTGATTGATTTGTAATTAATTATGTAAGAAAATGATGTAATGTTGTTATTATGATAAGATGCTGAATCCTTAATTGTTGAACTGATGTTGATGTTATACCTGTATAGGAATAGCCGTTTTGTATGAACACTTTGAGTTCCTATTTGTTGGTATGATGTTGTAATGTTCCTTTACATGAACAGTCGTAAATGTTGAAATTATGTTGTTATTGTTCCCGTATGTGAACGGGTAGAAAGTGATGGTTGTATGAGTGGTATGATATTATGATGCTCTGTTATGGACATTCTGGTTGTAGGCGTAATGCCTTGTTATATGGTTGATATGGTTGTGTTGTAGTCCATAATAGATGCATTTCATGGCATGGCATTTGGCCTAGATTGGCGACGGTTGTGCCTGTATTGGCGTTATTTGGAGTGTTGGCTCCTAGATGGGTTCGGGGTGTTGGCCCTGTCCCGAGTTTTGGAGTGTTGGCTCATAGATGGGTTTGGGGTGTTGGCTCCTATCCCGAGTTTTGGAGTGTTGGCTCCTAAATGGTACCACATGCATGTGCACAGTTGAGTCGCATTGTTGAGTCGCATGAAGTTGCATAATTACGCTAGTTGTATGTTAATGTTGTTTATGTGAGATACAGATTACTCACAGTTGTTGTCGATGATGTTTATGATTTCGAAACCTATAATGCTGTGATGAGTTCCGGCATGTTTTCTATCATGCTTTATGTTATATTATTGATATCTCACCCTTTTCCGTTGTATGTTACCTACTCTGGTGGTAATTTGCAGGTAGTCAGGAATAGAGCATAGTTCCCGTTAAGGTGTCGTTGGTCGCTCTGATACGTAGCACTCTTGGGGGGGGATGGACGATTGTTGCTATTATTTTAGTCAATGTTATTGTTGATTGAACTTGTTACGATGTTTTTATTAAATTGTTTTCAGAGAACATGTTGTATACTTTATCGAACTTCCACCAGAAGTAATGATGAGTTGTTTTATGATTAAATGGTTAAGTAATACATTGGTGATTGTTCATCCAATTTCGTGCTACGTATGATATTTGCAAGTTGTTGCATAATGATTGTTGTCTGTCAGGTTGAAGTGTAACATCTATGATATGAGGAATTTTGTCCGTGTGACGACCGTCACAGGCTCATGACGATCGTCATGCAGTCAATGTTTGCGCTGCTGCGCTTTGTTTGCTATATGAATTGTTGTTTTTCCTGTTATCCGCAAGTTTAGATTTGGGGTGTTACATTAGTGGTATTAGAGCAGGTCCGTCCATCCGGCCAAGTTGTCTATTGTCGTCGAGTCAGTCGTCGTGCCTAACACTAGAGTCTCGTTAATTATGAAATCTGACTGTTGGTTGTTGCAGCTTAAGTGAAATGGCTGGGAGGAATGATGCTGCAATTGCTGCTGCTCTGCAAGCTTTAGCTAATGCTATGGAACATCAGCCGAATCCTGCTGGAGATGCTGGGTCTCGCAGTTTGGCAACGTTTCAACGGGAGAATCCGCCCACCTTCAAGGGTAAGCATGATCCTGATGGTGCATTGGAGTGGTTAAAGGAAATGGAGCGAATCTTTCGTGTGATGGATTGTACTCTAGCACAGAAGGTCCGTTATGGGACTCATATGCTAGCAGTCGAAGCTGATGACTGGTGGCTAGAGATCTGTCCAGTGTTGGAAGCTGCAGGTGAAGAAGTTACTTGGACTGTATTCGTAGGGAATTTCTGAAGAAGTATTAGCCGGAAGATGTCTGTGGTAAGAAAGAGATTGAATTCCTTGAGCTGAAGCAAGGAGACAGATCTGTTACTGAGTATGCGGCGAAGTTCAAGGAGTTGGCTAAGTTTTACCCGCACTACAGCGCAGAGACTGCTGAATTCTCTAAATGCATCAAGTTTGAGAACGGATTGAAGTCTGAAATCAAGAAAGCAATCGGGTATCAGAAGATTCGTGTCTTTGATTCATTGGTTGAAAGCTGTAGGATTTATGAAGAGGATAGAAATGCTCATTACAAGTTGGTGAGTGAGAGGAGAGGCAAATCACAGCAGAGTCGTGGTAAGCCTTATGATCCTCCAGCTGGCAAAGGGAAACAGAAAGTAGCTGACGGCCGGAAAGCTAGTAGGGGAGATGCTCCTGCTGGTATTGTTTGCTATAAGTGCGGAAAGCCAGGTCACAAGAGTAATGTATGTAATTCTGGATCATTGAAATGTTACCATTGCGGAGAGTTGGGACACGCTGTTGTTGAGTGCAAACGCAAAGGAATGGTTTGTTTCAACTGCGGTGAAGAGGGACACCTGCGAGACAAGTGTCAGAAGCCTAAGAAGGAACAGAATGGCGGAAGAGTGTTCGCGCTATCTGGGACTCAGACATCCAGTGATGACAAATTGATTGAAGGTACTTGTTTCATTAATGGTAGTCCTTTACTTGCTATTATTGACACTGGTGCGTCTCATTGCTTTATTGCTGCGGATTGTGTTGAACGTTTGGGTCTCATGTTGTCACACATGAGTGGAGAGATGGTAGTTGAGACCTCAGCTAAGGGATCGTTAACTACGTCTCTTGTGTGTTTGAAATGTCCTCTGTCGATGTTTGATAGAGATTTCCTGGTTGACTTAGTCTGTTTGCCACTAAGTGGGATAGACATAATTTTGGGTATGAACTGGTTAGAGTATAAATGCGTTCATATTAATTGCTTTGATAAGTCGGTGAGATTCTCTACTCCTGAGGAGGAGGGAGCGCGTTGGGTAACTACCAAACAGATGAAGCAGATATTGCTAGAAGATGCTCAGGTGTTTGCGTTGGTGGCATCATTATCCATTGAGAATCAAGCGATAATTGATGAATTGGAAGTTGTTTTTGATTTCCCTAAGGTGTTTCCAGATGAAATTCCTGAACTTCCTCCAGAACGGGAAATTGAATTTTCTATTGATCTTGTACCCGGTACCAGACCTGTGTCTATGGCACCGTACAGGATGTTTGCATCTGAATTGGCAGAGTTGAAGAAACAGTTGGAAGACTTACTTGAGAAGAAGTTCGTTAGACCAAGTGTATCACCGTGGGGAGCTCCGGTATTGTTAGTGAAGAAGAAGGATGGCAGTATGAGGTTGTGTATTGACTACCGGCAATTGAACAAAGTTACGATTAAGAACAAATACCCGCTTCCGAGAATAGATGACTTGATGGATCAATTGGTTGGAGCGCGAGTGTTTAGTAAAATTGATTTGAGGTCGGGGTATCACCAGATCAAGGTAAAAGATGACGATGTTCAGAAAACTGCGTTCAGAACCAGGTATGGACACTATGAGTTTACGGTAATGCCTTTTGGCGTTACTAATGCGCCGGGAGCTTTCATGGAATACATGAACCGTATCTTCCATGAGTATTTGGATCGGTTCGTGGTAGTATTCATTGATGATATCCTAATTTATTCGAAGTCGAAGGATGAGCATGTTGAGCACTTGAGATTAGTGCTGCAAGTGTTGAAAGAAAGGAAGTTGTTTGCGAAACTGTCGAAATGTGTCTTTTGGTTGGAGGAAGTTAGCTTTTTGGGTCATGTTATATCAGGTGATGGAACTGTCGTAGATCCATCTAAGGTTGATGCTGTGTTGAAATGGGAAACTCCGAAATCGGCGACGGAGATTAGAAGCCTTTTGGGACTTGCTGGTTATTATAGAAGGTTTATTGAAGGTTTTTCTAAGTTGGCCCTTCCGTTAACTAAGTTGACTTGTAAAGGGAAGACTTTTGTATGGGATGCTCAATGCGAAGCAGGTTTTACGGAGTTAAAGAAAAGGTTGACGTCTGCTTCGGTGTTGATCTTGCCTAACGCAGAAGAACCGTTTGTTGTATACTGTGATGCTTCTAAGTTTGGTTTAGGAGGAGTACTCATGCAGAATAATAAAGTAGTTGCGTATGCCTCAAGAGAGCTGAGAATCCATGAGAAGAATTATCCCACGCACGATTTAGAACTTGCTGCCGTTGTTTTTGTGCTGAAAATTTGGAGACATTATCTGTATGGCTCGAGATTCGAAGTGTTCAGCGACCATAAGAGTTTGAAATACTTGTTTGACCAAAAAGAGCTGAACATGAGGCAACGAAGGTGGCTAGAGTTGTTAAAGGATTATGATTTTGGGTTACATTACCATCTGGGAAAAGCTAATGTTGTAGCTGATGCCTTAAGCCGCAAGACTTTGCATATGTCAGCAATGATGGCTAAAGAATTAGAGTTGATTGAGCAATTCAGAGATCTGAGTTTAGTTTGTGAAGTAACACCGAAGAGTGTAAAGTTGGGCATGTTAAAGATTAATAATGATTTTCTGGAAAGCATTAGAGAAGCTCAGAAATTAGATGTGAAGTTGGTGGATTTAATGCCTGGAGTAGATCATGCGGAAGATAATGATTATCAGTTGGATGCGCAATGAGTGTTGAGATTTCGTGGTCGTATTTGCATTCCTAATAATGCAGATATGAAGAAAGCAATTCTGGAAGAGAGTCACAGAAGTAAGTTGAGTATTCATCCAGGAGCGACGAAAATGTATAATGATTTGAAGAATCTGTTTTGGTGGCCTGGTATGAAGCTTGATGTAGCACGTTTTGTGTATGCATATTTGACTTGTCAGAAGTCGAAAGTTGAGCATCAGAAACCTGCTGGGTTGATGCAACCGTTAGAAATTCCAGAATGGAAATGGGACAGCATTTCAATGGACTTTGTAACGGGTTTGCCGAACACTTTGAGAGGATGTGATTCTATTTGGGTGATTGTTGATAGGCTTACAAAGTCAGCTCACTTTATTCCTATTAACATCACTTTTCCAGTATCGAAGTTGGCAGAGATTTATGTTAGAGTGGTTGTTAAGTTGCATGGTGTTCCATTGTGTATTGTGTTGGATAGAGATCCGCAGTTTACTTTTGAGTTTTGGAAGAGTCTGCAAGAGGCTTTGGGTTCTAAGTTGAGGTTGAGTTCAGCATACCATCCTCAAACAGATGGTCAGACTGAACGGACTATTCAGTCTTTAGAAGATTTGCTGAGAGCATGTGTACTTGAGGAAGGTGGTTCGTGGGATACATACCTTCCGTTGATAGAGTTTACTTATAATAACAGTTATCACTCTAGTATCGGAATGGCACCATTTGAAGCTTTGTATGGTCGGCGGTGTAGGACTCTGTTGTGTTGGTATGAATCGGGAGAGAGTGTGGTACTCGGACCGGAGATTGTTCGAGAGACTACCGAGAAGGTGAAGTTAATTCGAGAAAAGATGAAAGCTTCACAGAGTAGGCAGAAAAGTTATCATGATAAGCGCAGGAAGGATTTAGAATTTGAAGCTGGAGATCATGTATTTTTGAGAGTCACGCCTGTGACCGGTGTTGGTAGAGCTTTGAAATCTAAGAAGCTTACTCCTCGTTTCATTGGTCCGTATCAGATATTGGACAGAGTTGGAAAGGTGGCATATCGAGTGGCGTTGCCGCCAAATTTGTCGAATCTACACAATGTATTTCATGTGTCACAGCTCCGCAAGTATATTTCAGATCTGTCGCATGTCATTCCCATGGACGATGTGCAAGTACGTGAGAATCTTACTGTGGAGACGGAGCCTGTGAGAATTGATGATCGGGAGGTGAAGACGTTACGAGGTAAAGAGATTGCTTTGGTGAAAGTGGTCTGGTTGGGAGCTGCTGGCGAAAGCTTGACATGGGAACTAGAGAGCAAGATGCGGGAGTCTTATCCCGAGCTGTTTGATTAAGGTAATTTCGAGGACGAAATTATTGTAAGTAGGGGAGAGTTGTAACGCCCGTTTTATTTTGATTAAATTCAATTATGACTTCGCTATGTCTCGTTGCGTCGTAGTCATAGTTGAGTATATGTTTGGATCGAAGGAAGGAATTGAATCGGTCGAATTGTCTGGAAAAAGTGTAAAATTCCGTAGCGGTTTTAGGAAACTTCGAAAAATCATATCTCTTGATCCGTAAGTCGGATTTGACCCCCGTTCGAAGCGTTGAAAAGCTAAAGAGATGTTCTATCTAGAAAAAAATTGAATTTTTCTGATATGACAATCGTCATGGACTTGCCACGACCGTCACGACCGTGACGCTCGTCATGGACTTGCCACGACCGTCATAGTAACAAAATTCAGTTAAATGCAGAATTTGGACGTGGCTGAGAGTGGGTAGCAAAAATACATTCCCGTAGACTCTTTTACCCTCAATTACACCATTTAGGGAAAAGAAAGACTGAAAAGAGAAGTTACGCATTGAGGAAAGTTGAGAGCAAAGAATCAACCACCGGCGAATTTGGAGGATTTCTGCAGAAAAGTCACCGTAGAGCGGAAGCGGAACCGGAGAGCGTGGAATTGACCTCAATTCTAAGGTAAGGGTGGGGTTCAATTCTATAACTGTGGGTATGATTGAATTCATGTGGGGAATCGAGTCATAGGTATAGTTTTCGTTAATCGATAAATGTTAAGGAAAAGGATTCCCTAATGGGACAAGATTTTTATGTAGGAATAAATGTGTTATGTAGTTATTAGTGTGATGCTATAAGGTTTTCCTTATGGGAAAATACATAGAACGAATATGCTATACGGTTATTCATACAACGCTCTAATGGTTTTTCCTAATGGGCCAAAAAGGACAGTTACCTGGTTGTGATTGATTTGTAATTAATTATGTAAGAAAATGCTGTAATGTTGTTATTACGATAAGATGCTGAATCCTTAATTGTTGAACTGATGTTGATGTTATACCTGTATAGGAATAGCCGTTTTGTATGAACACTTTGGGTTCCTATTTGTTGGTACGATGTTGTAATGTTTCTTTACATGAACAGTCGTAAATGTTGAAATTATGTTGTTATTGTTCCCGTATGTGAACAGGTAGAAAGTGATGGTTGTATGAGTGGTATGATGTTATGATGCTCTGTTATGGACATTCTGGTTGTAGGCGTAATGCCTTGTTATATGGTTGCTATGGTTGTGTTGTAGTCCATAATAGATGCATTTCATGGCATGGTATTTGGCCTGGATTGGCGACGGTTGTGCCTGTATTGGCGTTATTTGGAGTGTTGGCTCCTAGATGGGTTCGGGGTGTTGGCCCTGTCCCGAGTTTTGGAGTGTTGGCTCCTAGATGGGTTTGGGGTGTTGGCTCCTATCCCGAGTTTTGGAGTGTTGGCTCCTAAATGGTACCACATGCATGTGCACAGTTGAGTCGCATTGTTGAGTCGCATGAAGTTGCATAATTACGCTAGTTGTATGTTAAGGTTGTTTATGTGAGATACGGATTACTCGCAGTTGTTGTCGATGATGTTTATGATTTCGAAACCTATAATGTTGTGATGAGTTCCGGCATGTTTTCTATCATGCTTTATGTTATATTATTGATATCTCACCCTTTTTCGTTGTATGTTACCTCCTCTGGTGGTAATTTGCAGGTAGTCAGGAATAGAGCGTAGTTCCCGTTATGGTGTCGTTGGTCGCTCTGATACGTAGCACTCTTGGGGGGGGGGGGGGGGGATGGACGATTGATGTTATTATTTTAGTCAATGTTATTGTTGATTGAACTTGTTGCGATGTTTTTATTAAATTGTTTTCAGAGAACATGTTGTATACTTTATCGAACTTCCACCGGAAGTAATGACGAGTTGTTTTATGATTAAATGGTTAAGTAATACATTGGTGATTGTTCATCCAATTTCGTGCTACGTATGATATTTGCAAGTTGTTGCATAATGATTGTTGTCTGTCAGGTTGAAGTGTAACATCTCTGATATGAGGAATTTTGTCCGTGTGACGACCGTCATGCAGTCAATGTTTGTGCTGTTGCGCTTTGTTTGCTATATGAATTGTTGTTTTTCCTTTTATCCGCAAGTTTAGATTTGGGGTGTTACACTTTGCAATATCACCTATGTTTGGGGGCTACCAAGCCAGGAAGGAAATTCACTAAAATAGAATTAGTTTGAAGATTCTTAGCAAACAACCTCTGGTTTACAATCTTCTCACCTAATCTCGACCCGTGCAATTTCTACCTAGGACTCTTCTACATATGAGACCCCTCTCACTTCCATTCAATCATAATAGTAGTGATAAGACTTAAGAATAAACAAAAGAAGACACACTTAAAAAATATTTGATCTTGCTTAAAAGCTTCAATCAAGGACAAAACACTCTTGCTTAAAAGCTTAGAGTGGGCACTTACAACTCAATAAACTCAGTCCAATTCAAGCATCTAAGTGATGAATGAATGGCTCACAAGAACACAATACAACCCTAATTCTTAAGCACTTGACACACAGAACCCTAGCTTCACTAGTCTTCAATTATGATTGACAAGTCTTTATATAGAGAAGGATCTTCATGGGCATTAGCAAAAACCAAATCAGATTTAATTAAAACAAATTAAATATCTCTCCAAGACTTCTCACGATTATAGCCATAAAAATAGCAATAAAAGATTCCACAATTAGATCCATTAAATATGCAATATAACACTTTTGTTTCAATTAAAATCTCCACCATGATTTTCTCCAGCAATCTCTCATCGAGAAAACACAAAGGAGTGCAAACAAAGTGTAACAAACAAAATATAACATTTTGAATTGAATGTTGTCCAGTTCTATAATCACATGTTAGGACATCAATCTTGACATCATGAACTGAAGCTCTGCAATATCTGAAAAATCAACCTATATAGATGTTTGACCCATATGTCAAGACATCTTGCACAACACATAGTTGCAACAACCTGTTTTAGCAAAAGTGCAGCCAACAATGAACTTACATATTTGAACATTATGGATGGACTCCAAGAATGTATTTGAATGTCTTGAACCATTTCTCAAGGTTTGAGATCATGTCCTGGTCAAAAGTCAAAGATGCAGTTGACTTTTCATCAGAAACCCTATTTTGAGGACCAAATGAAAATGAATCTTGACAAAACTTACAATGAGGCCACAACACACTTGATTGTTGATTTAGGAGAGCTTTTTGATCATGCGAACTTAATACATTGATGATCAATTTAAAACTTTGACTGATCAACTAACTCCTTGATGCCTAACCCTAGTTCACTAACAAAGGCAAAGCAAGGACAAAATATGATAATTTTGTTAGCTATGCATGAATGATTGACTTTGAATGTATGCAAATGATGATGGAATCTAGGGGTAAAATTTGGGGTATGACAGTTGTCCCTATTTAAATAACTTTATTGGATGGCATGAGTGATGACAATCCTCATGAGATCAGGGTGAAAGGTATTTAAATATAGAAAAAAAACCCAAAAATTTTGCCCCTAGATGCAATGACATGTTATGCTATGGACAAAAAGAACTCCGTGGACATGCTGATTTATGTTATGCTATAAAAAGCAATAAACTCTAGCATGATGATTTATGATGAATGATAGATGCAAAATGATGAAAGCAAAGGGATAATGTCAACGACAATGGGTAACAACTCACTGGGAAAATAGAAACAAACTAGGCAATATCCAGAGTGGTTGAGCAACAGGTTCAGACATGACTGGGTGACACTCTAGAAAACAAAATACAAGAAGAATGATCTTCACTGGAGGTTGAACCAAAAGAAGGATGATCTCCACTGGGGATCAAGCCAAACATGGAAATGATCTTCTAACAAGAGATCAAACAAACAAGAAAAGAATCTTCTAACCAGAAGTCAAACCAATTAGAAAATGATCTTTTAACCAGAGATCAAACCAAAGAATGGAGTTTTCTGACCAAAATACATCCAAGCTACTGGAAATTCTTTAACATGAAGAAGGAAAACATGTTCTTCATGAAACATCAGGAAAAAATGGGGTAATTAAAATCTTCCATATATGCCTAAATAATTGGACTTAGACCGCGAGCAAATGTAATAACTAGCTTCTACAGGTCGGTGCTAGTAATTACTGGACTTCAAAAGGGATGTTGGTGATTACCAAATGTCAAAGGTCATAAACATTAGATACCAATAAAAATTGGATTTTGCAACGAGTGTCAATAACAATTGGACTTTCGAACAATTCTTGTAACAACCTGGCTTTGAAAAAGAGAGTCAGTGACAACTAGACTTTACAGGGAGACATGTGATAACCAAAGTTTTAACAAAATGCCAGTGATAACTGCACTTGGATAGGGGATGGGTGATGACCTAAGATTTTAACAAAATGCCATTGACAACCGAGCTTGGGGTCAAAGGGCTACAACCAAACAACAAAGAGCTGGGTTAATTCATAAATGGGAATGATCATGATATGCAAATGGAGACTTTGCAGAGAGACACAGAGTTTGAGGAGACTTTCAAGGGGAAGGAAAACATTCACTTCGTTGGGGAAGACAAGAGTTATAAGAAAACACTGTGGAAGAGAGGAATCCACAAATTCACTGGGGAAAATACAACCACTTCACTGGGGAAGTATGAAGCCAAGGAAACTCACTAGAAATATAGGGTGACTCTAATGGGGAATAAAGGATGTTTCCACTGGGGAACAAATCGTCAACACCAATAAATATGTATCACATGATGGACACTAGGGAGATTCTCTTTAATCTTGATAGCCACACACAACCAAAGGATCAATCCAATAGTGCTGTCAATTTATACTTTAATGGGAATTTTTGTTGTAATGATCTACATGTGTTTCTGCAACCTTGAGAGTTCTTTGGCAACAAAAGATTTTCTTAACAAGGCACTAGTGTCAACTGGACTTCAAAAAGGGTGGTGACAACCAGATTACCAATAGCAATAACAATTGGATTTTCAAACAAGAGCGCCAGTGGCAACTAAACTTCAGCAAAGGACTGGTTACAACCATATTTTAAGAGAGGCTAGTGACAATCAGATTACCAGTAACAATTGGATTTTCCAAAGAATGCCAATGACAACTGGACATGCAAAAGAATTCCAGCGACAACTGGATTTTGAAGATACCCATAACAATTGGACTTTGAATACCAATAACAATTGGAATTGCAAAAGAATGCCAGTATCAATTGGACTTTTAGATACCAATGGCAATTAGATTACAAAAGGGAATGCCAGTGGCAGACTGGATTTTGAATACCAATAACAATTGGATTTTCATTGGAGATTCATGACTTCAGTAGGGATTCACAACCTTACTAGAGATTAGTAAATTTCATCAGGGATCTCAAAAAACAGATGCAAGCCGGTTGATTTGTAAACGTGTCTTCTCAAATAAAGTGAAAGATCATCTGAATCTTCACCAAACTTCTCGGAGAGATTCCATTTGATAGAACAAAATGGAGTAGTGGACTCACTGGGGAGAATCATCACCAATTGTAATAAAATCCTTGTAAAGGGATATCCCAAATAAAGAGAAACCACTTGTAAGGTCTTCCACAAAACTCCTCTGACAGACTTCCAGGGGGATGCCATTTGATGGAAGAAGAGTTTATAATCTTGATGACTTGTTGGGGACAAAAAAACTGTCTTGGAAAGAGACTTCCATTTTCCATCAAAATAGAAAATCTGAAAAACAAGTTGCTCAAATGATGAGGCTGTCACTTGTTGTCTGGGTATAAGTTCCAAGTAGATGTTATAACACTGCTGGAGAATAGGATTTTGTCTTTAATGGGGATATATAAATAGATATAAATGACAACTGGATTTCCTAGAAGACAAAGTGCAAAATAAATGCATACTAAATCTAGGTTCAACAGCCTAGAGAGATTTAAAAGCATAATTTCCAGGGACCAAAGTTCAATCCAGGAAGTAACTGAAGATAAAGGGTCAAGCAAGACTCCACTCATTAAGGAATAAGATCAACTGGGGATTTATCTCATCCAAAAATGGAAAAGATAACTAAAGCAATAAATCTTCCACGAGGTTCAAACTCATTGGGGAACTAGAAAGGATGTGCACTTTCTACTTAAGACTGACGACTCTACCAGGGAGAGAAGACAAACCAAGTTACTTAGGGATAAACACAGCCAAAGTGAACGAATCAAATAACATTATAACGTATCAAAATGCTCATATGCCATGTATATATGTATACGTGTATGTATGTCATGTTGTGTTTATGCTGATAAAACAAACAAGGAGAAGTAATTTAGAGATGAAATAAATATCTTGACATGGATACTCAACCAATATTCACTAGATGGAAACATCTTAAGGGATGAACAAGAAGCCACATACGGAACTACAATCCTACTTCAAGGTTTCAAGCTTCTCTAGAAAGATAGTACTCCACTTGAGGATATAACATCATGACTTCACCTAGGGGATTGCCACAATGAATATGGTTCTCCTGTTGGGGATGGGAAAGACCCACTGGGAAAGGATCACCCATGATTAGAGATACTTCATAGGGGATAAAATAAATATCCACTTAATTGGGGAAGCTTAGACCGAAGTTGTAGATGTAGATGTCAAAGTTGAAACTCCATGGAAAATGGAATAAACATTCACTTTGCTGGAGAAGAGTGGAGTTGTAAGAAATTCAATGATGGGTGAAATGAACATCTATTTCAATGGGGAAGTATGAAACAAAGGAAATTCATTGGAAATTCTTAGGTCACCAACTAGGAAATTCTTGCATCAAACTTGCCATAACTGCTTGAAGTGGATACTCACCGGGGAATTATCAAAACAAATTGAAGTAGATATTTACTGGGGAATCACCCTAACATGTCATAGCTACCTGGGGTAGAGGCTCATATGGGATATGTGTAAGGCATATCACAATAACACACTTGCTTAGGAAAACACTTAGTTCTGCACTGAAAAAATTCATGGTGGACAACAACTCTTATGATCAAAATAAGCATCAATTCTCCAATGCTCGATATCACATGGTTTATGAGAAGAAGTCATTTCAAGAGGATTTTACAAAAAAATTGGCATCCAAAATTCCCTAGTATCTTTAAACTCTTGGAGTGATTTATCAAATCTCGACATAACTGCCCTAAATTGACTATATTCTGCATAACAGATTTTTCAAACTTCTCCTTTAGGGATGGTCAGACTGTGAGAGCAATAACTAGGAAAGAACTTTCCCCTGCTTAGCAAAGTCTTCAGACAACATGCCTTTGGATATGGTCATCTTTTTGGAATGATTGGTCATTTACTAATTAGAGTTTCAAGTCTCAAAAGATGAAACTCATCACTGATGTTCATACGCAAGCTTCTATAATATCAAGCAATGTTAGCTAGCAACTAAATGTTAATTCTGAAACTGCTAATGCAACACACATGTCAGTCTTGAAGTTTTTATTGAAAATATATTGGAATAACTTGTGACTGAATCACTAGTTAGGATATGTCATTAACTTTCTTTTACAAAGCTAACACAAATTTGGAGTATAGCTCATAGGAGCCAGGAAACATTATCTCATTGAGTATGTTTTAGAAATAAACTTGCTTCAATTAGGTCTTTTGAGGGTTGTAACATGGCTTGGTTCACGGTTTATGAAACAAAGGATAAAAGGCTCAAAGTTTATTTGTACCCACCCCTTATTCGTGATGTTCTCCAATCCTACGTTCAGTTAACTTGATACGAGCACTCATCTCTCAAGAGGAGTTTTGATATGGTTAAGAAACACTGAGGCTTTGGACATGACAGTTACCTACCTTTTTACTTTTGGTGTTTGATCACACGAACTTTGTTATTTGTAGAGGATTTTTCTTTGTAATTCTTTCTTTTCGCTTTTCGCGTTTTTGTTTATTCCCTAATGTCGCAACTGCGAAAAACACCTGGAGGAAAAATAGAAGAGTCGTCGCCGAACGTTATTCATCCCTACAGGGAAAAGGAAACGATCGAAGAAAACCTTAAAAAAAAGGGGAAGACATGGTCATCACATCCAAATTCGGGGTTCGGGAGTCGATTACGTGAGAGGAAGTTATTAGCATCCCCTCGCGTCCGTTGTACTCAACGAGATCCACACTTGTCTTCTGATCAAATAGTGTGTTATCTAAAGCCTACTGCTAAACACAAACAAGAACGAAAAGGGAAAAAGTAAAGGAGACTCGATATGACTTCTCCATCCTAGGCCTACGTATTCCCTCATGCAATGGGAAAGTCAGAGTCAACGTAGTTCAGAGACTACGGGTGAAAGGAGGAGGTTGCTCGCCAAGACATCATCGTCTTGTGCCTACGTATCCTCATATGGTATGAGAAATCAGAGCATTCGTAGTTCGGCTCATCACGGGTTGCTTAGTAGTTTTTATGAGCGACGTTAAGTTCCCATTCCAGCAGTTAAGGTTGATGCCTGTTTGCGGTAGAACGGAAAAATAATGCACTCTTTCTAAAAATGATTTTAACAAACAATCCTGAAGGATAAACATGTTTGTGAGTTTTAGAGAAGTGAACTGACTTTATTTGGAATATGCATCTCACTAAAGTCTATGACATAGGATCGAAAACTCTGTACTAACGATCCAAGCATCTTGCGCACAAAGTATGCTAAGGTGAGGTTAGAAATTCATCCGCTCATTTTTCCCCTGTACTTAAGGCTCGTGGCATACGATGCACATTATTAAGTGTTTTGATGTTGTTTTGAGAGAGAAAAGAAATACACACGGAAGGTCTAAGGGGAAACTCGGTCCTACCATTGTCATGCAAAATGGCCCTAAGGTCGGGATGCGGAAGGAAAATCTATCCTAATGTTAGCATGCAAAAGGTGGACATAAGGTTGAGGTTAAAAGGACTAGCCTAATTTTATCATGAATGGATTAAACTCTTAATGTCTATCCTACTCCAAGCTTAACCAAAAATTAAGTTGGACTAGGAGGCCCTAAGGAAGCATGCAAGAACAAGCCAAAGTAAAGAAAACAAAACCAAAACAGCAGCTATGACAGCGCTCCGGTTTCAGAACAACTATAAAAACCCAGCAAATAAGCACGCCAACATTTAACAGCTCATGTTTCAACACATAACAGGTGTAAAAAGCAGCAGGTAGAATAAATGTACAATTAACAGCATGTGAAAATCCAGAACAACAGGTGTAAAAGGCAGCAACATGCATACAATGCAACAAATACAAATGACATGATAAGGATCAATCAAGAACACATATCAAGCAAAGAATGATCATAAACGAGCATGCATAACAAGCTAAACCAAGCGTCAAGATTGCAATCAACCAAGATTAAGCAACAATTAGCATATGATCAAGTCACCTAAGAACAACACATGATTATGCATCCACGATCCAACAAAGGCATACGACATCGTGAGGATCAATCATAAACATGCATCAAGCAAATTCAAATGATGAACATGTATTAACAATTAAGCACAAGCAAGTTCGACGCGTAACATATCATTCATCAAGAATATCATGCATATTCAACAACAATTAATCAATCAAACAATCATGCATTTATGGAATCGGAAACGAACTTAAGCATGTGACATATATCCAACAAGATGAACATCAATGATCAACAATTGACATGGGACAAATGGTTACGCAACATGGGCATCACATCAAGAATGTAACACAACAATTAAAGATATTCAAGACGAAAACCAAAAGTTGCGTGTTGAAGAATCACAAGCATGCTATCAAGTATGATGAAATAAATCAAAAACAGTCCACATATATGCATCGTATCAATTCATGAAGATTAGAAGTGGAAAGAAATAAAAACATGCTTGAAAATGCACAAAAGTGGTTAATCGATTAACCCTTTTTGAAAAGCCAAAAATCCTAATATTAACATTGGTTAATTGATTAGCCAGTTTTGCACTGCAACTGGTTAATTGATTAACACTAATGCAGTAGCAGAAAATCACCAATTTAAAAGCATTTTTCAGCAATTAATCACTTACGTATCCATCCACATGCTTAAGCAATCAAATATGCACGAAAATTATACCAAATCAAAGCAAGTAAACATCAATTGGATCCAACAAACACCAAAATCAATGATAAAAGCAAGCAAAGGATCAAATATCACCAAAAAACCAAGGATCTACATTGTGAAATGCAATATTAAGTAAAATCAAAGCTAGATCTAGAACTTACCAACCTACAAAGCTGAGATTTGCTTTGGTGAGTGTCGTTAAGCTGCAATTAACAGATCCAAGTAAGAAATCCAGGGATCTATGAAGCTTTAGCAAGAAAACATGAAGATCCAAGCAATAATCCACAAATAAGCAAAAGCTCCTTCAAAAGTGATTCAAACAACTTAATTCAAGATCCAAATGAAATTCCACACCAGAATTGAATCAAGGATGAAGATAAAATGAAGGTTTAGCTCAAGAATTCACAAATTGCAATGTACAATTATGAAGCTTTTGGCTATGGAGTTTTGGTGAGGGTTTGGGAATGAGAGAAAAGTTGAGAGAATTGGAGAGAGATGTGTAGAAAAATCAGAATATGAGTTAGAGTTATGAGAGGTTTGGAGTGAATTTGTTTAAATAATCCATAAGTTAGGAATTAAATGTGGCTTGGAGTGTAGGTTAGTGTGGGGAATGGAAATTAGGAACGAAAATGTTTGAAATTTGGAGGGAATTTGAATTAATTAGAAAATAAATCAAATTTGGAACCACCTCTAGATCCTTCTACTGGTGTGAAAATTGAAATTGAGTTGAAGTTTTGTAGTGCTGAAAAATAAACATTCTGGGCAAATTTTACACAGGTTAATTGATTAACACTTTGCTAGGAAAAAAGTGTTAATCGATTAACACATAGAAAATTTGAATTTCTTGGCGCCACAAGGAGGGAAGTATGGGGAATCTCCCGTTCTAAGCATAATTTGACCTCTGAAACTTATCTTTTGATAGTGCACCTGTCTAATGCCCAAAATACACAATGAACTGTCTCGTGCGCTCAAAATAACCTGCTGAGAAAAATAATCTGGCATTCGATTCCTGAACAAAATAACTGCTGAAGCCTCTAATGCTTGCTGCTTGCAAACTTGCAATAAAAGAAAACCTTGAGCCATAGAAACACCTTGATCCCATGTCTCAAGAGTCAATGCCATGATATGCACAATGATGCAAATGAACAAAATGTAAGCCAGTTACGGTTAAAATGAAAGGGAAAATTTTAAGGTGCTATGCCTAACTTTTTCCTGGAATGAGTCTTTTGGATTTGACCTTGAAGTCCAGCGGGATACCCAAAATTTGCCTAAATCTCCTTCATAGGTTTTGACTAAGCGGGCTTTTTTTTCTTTTCATTTTTAGTTTATGAAAAAACCGTGTGACTGTAAGTCATTTTGACTTGTTGAAAGGATTGTAACTACCTCATTCCTTATCTATTTGAGGGATAAATATTATGGATTTGACTTCTAGCCTCTTAATGTGTGAGGGATAGGTGAAGTGGATCCTCGGATGTTCACCCTTTTTTTAATGTTTGGGCACTCGATCAACTTGACTGAAGACTACCCTGCCTCAGGTTAAATTGAGGGTTTTTGTATGAAAGGAAACTCCTACTTCAAGGATCAAAGGGGTTAACAAGGGATTATCTTCCTTATATCTCGGGTGTTTTGGAGATTTGAAGCAATGTCTTACATCATCAGCATGATTTTATACAAAAGCATACGACAAGAAATCTTGCATTTTCACTTTCGTCATCCGCCCTCCATTTTTTTTCCTAAGCAAGAGATGAGGCAATATTGGCATTATAAAGTAGAAAACATTTAAATGAGTGAATACAAAGGGATTTCTTCAAGACAAACATATTCATTGCATTAATCATTCAAAATAAACAAGTTCTTACATACCAAAACAAATGCATTAACAAACGAAGAAAATTACATATGTAAAGCAGCAAATGAGCTAAATAATTGAAAGGGTATAGGCCTAAAGAACAATATCCATATTCCACAGCATCAATCCACCATGTACACAGAGGAGCTTGTTCCACGTTCTGCATAAAGCTGACTTAAACCTTGGGTTCACATATCTTGAAGGACAAAATGCCCTATTGGACCAGCTCTTTCACTTTTTCTTTGAGGATATCACATTCTTCAATGTCATGGTCGGGTGCCCCTTGATGGAATACATAGAAGGAGTCGGCCTTAAAGTAACTCCTATGAATCATCAGGATGGTAGGTGGTGTTTTTATCTTCACCAAACCCTTCTGTACTAGTACAGGAAACAACATAGCGTAGGACACTGGGATATCCTCAGACTCATCCCTCTGATTAGGCTGCTGATGAGTAGAAGAAGAATTAGTCTGATGTTGAGAAATGACTAGGTCCTTGACCAAATCAATCAGGCGCTATTTACAAATCTTCAAGTTTGCAACCTCTTCACGGAGTTCTTGATTCTCTTGTTCTTGATTATCCATTAAAGTCTTCATCATGGTAGAAAATTTCCCCATATGGTCTCTCAGAGTGGCGACCTCCTCGCGAAGTGCATGGTTTTCCTATTCCAACTAACTCATTCTTCGTTGATGGCTGGCTCGAGTATTACTGGTGTGAGGGACTCAGTATGGAAATTGGAGAGGAGACAACAAAATGAGCTAGAGAAATGCAAATGAAATGAAAATGTTATGACATGTGCATGAATGCAATGCAAATGCAATTTTAATGGTTTCAAGGAACTCAAGAAGTAAGTTGAAAACATTAAAAGGAATAACACTTTTTGGAAAATACTGAAAGACTTCATTTCATTGATAATAGGAAGATTACATCTTTGAAGTACAATTCAAGATACCCAAAATACAAGACGAAAAAGCTAAGTCTACTGGGTTCTAAGGAATCCCATCTAAAGAAGGCCCACTCCCTGCTGATGCTTCCTCTTCTGCTTCTTCAATTGTCTATTTTCCAAAACAAGCTTTTCGACAATCTTCTTCCAAGAACCTGATGTGGGAGGAATGTATGAGTACTCATGAATGCTAGGAACCGACTGAACGCTAGAGAAAAATAAATTCTCTTGCGCCTCATGTCTCTCCACAACATGCCTCTTAAGTATCTCGATCAAGTCATCTTTCTTCTTCAGCTGCTTCTTTAACTCTATCTTCTCAGCACTTATGGCATGATACTTCCCTTTCCAAGTGTCTCTCTCTAGCTTCATCCTTGCTAAGACTTCTTAAAACTCCTCCATGTGCTCAATTGGAATGGTAGGCGATGATGCAACAATTGGCTGTGAAGGTCTTTCAAGAAGATAAGGCATCTTGAGGTCACAAGCTCTAGATTGAACCCATTGAATGAAAGGCTAAAGGTTGTACAATTTGTCCTCCCCCAACTGATCCTTACTCTTCCTATGAATTATGTCCATGCATAACTCTGTCCTTCGAATCAGCACTAGCTTCCTCGTTAAGATAAAAGAAACCTGCCAACAAAATATTGCTAGGTTTTTCCTTCATAGGGAAGCCAAATTGACGTCTTGCAAGAATATGATTATAGCTAATTCCTCCTCGGATACCAAGAAGAGGTACATTGGGAAATTGTCCACAACTATCAATGATTACTCCCATGTCATAAGCTGGATCATATCAATGCACATCTATGTGAGTAAGAGCCATGAGCCTTTGAGACCATCTGAGCTTGTCTGGATTTTCCTCGAAGAGTCTGATTCAAGGCAAGTGTCAAAAAAACCATTTACAGATTAGAGGAGCACACCACAGAATAGTCCCCCCCCCCCCTCCCTTGAGGGTCTTATGGTGGATGGAGTGATAAGTATCACCAAGCAGCGTAGGTACTGGATTTCCAATCAGAAAGATTCAGATAACATTAATATCAACAAAATCGTCAATGCTTGAGAACAAAACTAAGCTATAGATGAGTAGTCTAAGGATAGCTTCGAAGGCGTCCATACTGTTTTCCTTGGCTAAGAAAGTGGCTTTCTCTATCAAAAATTTGGAAGGCAAACCCTTGATTCCTCCTTTGGTACTAAGATTAGCTTTGATCTCAGATGCTTCTAGGTGAATGGCACCTAAAATGTCTAGAGATGTGGGAATATTTTCCAAGCCACTAGAAGGCTTCTTATCCAACACTGGCAGACCAAACCAGTATGAGTACTCTTCCAAAGTAGGGACAAGTTGGTAATCTGGGAATGTGAAGTAATGGTAGAGGGGATTATAGAACTGCACAATTGTGTCAAGAACTCCATCTTCCATCTTGGTATTGATAATACCCAAAAGTCTCCCATATCATTTTCTAAAATCCTCAGGAGTGGAAACCATAGCACTTAGCATTCTCAATTCTATCACATCAGGTTTCTTGAAGTTGTACTTCTTGGTGTTTCTCTTCCCATAATCCATGAGACCTATTGATTTTTGCAAAGAAATGGACAACTGAGTTCCTTGAAACCAATTTTTTTCCATGAATGTATGAATTTATGGTGATGCAACACAGACAACAAGGTTACACACAGGTTTAAGGGTCAACAATGAGCATGGAGCCAAGGTTTAACCCTCCCACAAGGATATGTACTACAGGTTTATTATATTTGTACAACGGGTTCTACAAAGTTCCCAGAGTCAACGATGCATCTTTCAAATATTATCGGCTAGCACAACTACTCGTACGAGCTAATAATATTCTCAAGATAAACTCGTCTGAGTGTAGTATCACATGACAATTACCTCAGGTATACACCTGGATAATCATTGCACTACGTCCTTAAAAGGCTAAGAAGGGTGAAGGGGTACTAAGTTCGTCAGCTTCAAGGACTCCCAGGTCGAAAAAAGTAATGCCAATACGACTACTTGCATGATATCAGTAATCCCAAAGGGGCCTCCACTGAGCGTGATTATATTATATGTTAATCATGTTAGGACCACTCCCAACAGTTAACTTTTAATTATACCACAATAATATCTTATTTATGTACAATCAAGTCCAGGTTACGACTTACCTCACCACACAAAGGTCACCATCCTGAGAAATAGAAAAAACCAAACAATACAAGCAAACAAAGTAATAATACAAATACAAACAATATAGGCTTAACCCTCTTGGGTGTCCCTAGTGAAGTCGTCATTTCTGTTGCGGTGAGAATTGGATATCAAGATATTATGTTAACTTGAATCACAAAACATTGAATGTTCACAATCAAACATTAATTTATCCAAAGGAAAGAGAAAAGATCGAATAAAACCCTAATTGTGCAATATAATAACAATGCAAATAGATCTAAAGGTTCGGGGTTGATTATAATAAGGAAAGGTATTGGCACCCTAAGTATCTATAGTATCCTATAGGAACCTCTTATTGAATTTGCATCATGGTAATTTTCTATTTGATTGGAAATGTTCTATAGGGAAAGACCTAAAGGTTTAACTAAGTATGCTCGCCAAGACTCCGCAATTTTATACCTACATATCCTAACAAGGATGGAATTAGAGCAATCGTAGTTCACCGTAATAAGGGTGAACAACACTTGATAGTGATTAAGGTTCAAAGGGGGAAGTAAGTGTTTATAACAATAACACTTACATAGAGTTTAAAAACTCTAACCTAAGTCTAAGTTGAAAGATTAATGACGCTAACAATGTCAAAGGGAAGTTAAGGTAAGGCTAAGCTACCTATGACATAAAGTCAACAAAAAGATACTTCGTTTGGATTTGATAACAAAAGAAAAGAGGAGAAAAATGTAATGACTTGAAAAATTCAAAATAAACATGGGTGAATATGGATGAGATGAAAATGCATGATATTCAAACATGATATCAATTATAAGTTACAAAGATAACATTCAAACATGATGTTAATCAAAGAAAACATATAAGATATGACAAAGTTGAAATGGACATGGTAACAACCAAATACATGAAAATATATGTGATAACACCTAAGACTTAACAAAGTCATAAAAAAATCATGGTAACAACCAAGGTAAAGATATATGTGACAACAACTAGATAAGACTTAACAAAGTCATGGTAACAACCAAAGCATGAAGGTAGATGTGTGTTGAGGTGAGAATCGGATGTCTAGCTATTGATTAATTTAAACCTTAATTCATTAAATTCACAACCGGACTTTGATTTATCTAAAGGAAAGGTTAAAGAAAGAAAAACCTTTTGCGCGATGTAACAACACAACTAAGAGATTTAGGGATCGGGGGTTGGTTATGCTTAGGGTAGGTATTTCACATCCTAAACATCTGTAGTACTCTACAGGAACCTTTTGTATGTTTGTATGTTATACTATTTGCTATGTTTTGGGATCAAGGTTGGGTTTTTGGGGTAAAGACCTAGGTTGATGTTTCTAAGTTTGCTCGCAAAGATATCGCATCTTCTACCTATGTATCCTAACTAGGATATAATCAGAGCAATTGCAGTTCACCTCATTGAGGGTGGATGAACACTTGATTATGATCAAGGTTCAAAGGGGAACAAACATAACAATGCTTGTATAGAGTTTTAACAAAACTCTCTATTCTAAGTTTTACACTCAAGGAGATTAACTTTGACAAAAGTCAGGAGGGGAGTAAGTAATCATGATAATGATCCTTACATAGAGTTGACAAACTCTAACCTAGGGTTCTAGTTGAAGAACACTCCTAGTAAAGGTAGTCTTTTAGACTTAAGTAAAGTATAATGGCTAGTATGTACTAAATTAACTAAGCTAGGGTTCTAGATGACTTAACAAAGTAAAAGGGAGGGTAAATGAGCTACCTATGCCCCTAGGGGTCAATGGAGAAACTTTCCTTTGGAATAGGAGAAAGATGAGGCAACTGGATAAGAACTAACAAGTTCCATCACTTGGGGAAGGCTTAACAAAGTTAAATGAATAACCAAGAACATGTAACAACATATGAAAAATAGCCAAGATCAACATAAAGGCATACAGGTAACAACCATCAATGCAAGTAAAGAACATGTGTAACAACAACAAGTTCATTTATAACATTCAAACAAGATTGATACAAACAAGTTACAACTTGAAGCAAGCATGTTATAAGGATAGAATGAGATAAAATGTAACAAAATAATACCATCTAAACATGTATTGATAACAATCAAACAAGCAAAAACACAAGAAATGTTACAACAATTCAAGTATTTGTTCATGACTTCATGGGGAAAACTAAGCAAGTTTCATGGTAACAACCAAGCCAACGATCAAATCCTAGCATGTTATGGTTATAAAAAGACACATAAACAAGTAGAATGAGGCATGATAAACATATTCAAGAGGTTACAACATTAAGAATCATGGTATAGGTCACAAATGAAGTTCAACAGGCCATTTTCATATGTATGCATTCACAAAAGCAAGCATGAACATAGAAAGGCAATAAATCAAACAAATTTGTACATTTAAACATGTTAAAAGACATATATGAATCATACAAGATAATTCTCACAAGAAAAATCAAGTTACATGTAGAAAAAGTTCAAGAACACCATGGAAAAAACCCTAAAAATACATGCTATTCAAGTGAACCAAAGTATTTCTAGGATAATAATTCTTGAATTATTTCTTAACTCAAATGAAAATAGACATGTTAAGGAGTATTTTGCAAAAATAATGGCATCAATAGCATAAAAAATGAGCAAGTTATGATCATGGGAAGTTAGTGCACAAAGAGGGAAAAACTAGGTCAAGGCAAGGTAAGGCAACCTAAGGCCATTTGCATGAAGAATTGGAACTCAGTCAAAACTTAACCAAATGAGGTGAAACAAAATTGAAAATTATGTGTTTTGAACAAGGAATTCAATGGGAAAATTTGTTTTTTCATACCATGAACCCACAAGAAAATCTGATAGCATCAATGGTAGGGCAAGTTTGGTGACAACCAAATGCAAGAACATGTGGACAGTATTGTGTAATGGTTTGTTTTGTGAACAAGTGTACAAATATCCCATATTCATCATATATAGAGGTTAGCACAAGAGAAAACAAGAAATGCACAAATGTTTTGGTAGATTGGAATCAAAATGCAAAAAGTACAAGGTTGGATCTAGTTTGTGACCTGAATTTTGACAATCCAAAAAACAACATATTTTGCTGCAAGAAATGGTTTATACATGACACATAACACAAATAAAACATGTCTAAGCAATGTTCAACTCAAAATCATGGCTAGAATTCAAAGTGGCATGAGAAATGCAAGTTGTACGATTACCTCTTGTAGCCTTATGATGCATGTAACGCCCCATATTGCTTTCAGGATTACCGACTGACCCCACAAACCAACACGGGTCTTTTCAACATGCTTTGTCCTCAATCACACGCTTTCTAGGAAACTTCCCAGTAGGTCACCCATCCCAGAATTGCTCCAAGTCAAGCACGCTTAACTATGGAGTTCTTATGAATGGGCTACCGAAAAGAAGATGCATCTTGTTGGTATAGGTAGTACCAATTAATCCTTATAAGCCTTCATTCAAGGATGCAGTCCCATACCTGCATAGCCTCAGGATCCCTCTCATTCGGATGTGAATTCGGTTTTCCCCTAGAAGCTGCTAGGAGTGTCCCATTGTCATGCCTCATGACACCGACAACCACTCCCTCGCCCACGGGTGTTACATGTAACCACCGTCCTCTTTCACCTCAGGTGTTACATGCCCACCAGCTTCCGCTTGGTTCGTCCCCGAACCACATCGTACTGGGAGAGGTATGGCTCTGATACCATTTGTAACGCCCCATATTGCTTTCAGGATTACCGACTGACCCCACAAACCAACACGGGTCTTTTCAACATGCTTTGTCCTCAATCACACGCTTTCTAGGAAACTTCCCAGTAGGTCACCCATCCCAGAATTGCTCCAAGTCAAGCACGCTTAACTATGGAGTTCTTATGAATGGGCTACCGAAAAGAAGATGCATCTTGTTGGTATAGGTAGTACCAATTAATCCTTATAAGCCTTCATTCAAGGATGCAGTCCCATACCTGCATAGCCTCAGGATCCCTCTCATTCGGATGTGAATTCGGTTTTCCCCTAGAAGCTGCTAGGAGTGTCCCATTGTCATGCCTCATGACACCGACAACCACTCCCTCGCCCACGGGTGTTACATGTAACCACCGTCCTCTTTCACCTCAGGTGTTACATGCCCACCACGCTTCCGCTGCGCTGCTAGGAGTGTCCCATTGTCATGCCTCATGACACCGACAACCACTCCCTCGCCCACGGGTGTTACATGTAACCACCGTCCTCTTTCACCTCAGGTGTTACATGCCCACCAGCTTCCGCTTGGTTCGTCCCCGAACCACATCGTACTGGGAGAGGTATGGCTCTGATACCATTTGTAACGCCCCATATTGCTTTCAGGATTACCGACTGACCCCACAAACCAACACGGGTCTTTTCAACATGCTTTGTCCTCAATCACACGCTTTCTAGGAAACTTCCCAGTAGGTCACCCATCCCAGAATTGCTCCAAGTCAAGCACGCTTAACTATGGAGTTCTTATGAATGGGCTACCGAAAAGAAGATGCATCTTGTTGGTATAGGTAGTACCAATTAATCCTTATAAGCCTTCATTCAAGGATGCAGTCCCATACCTGCATAGCCTCAGGATCCCTCTCATTCGGATGTGAATTCGGTTTTCCCCTAGAAGCTGCTAGGAGTGTCCCATTGTCATGCCTCATGACACCGACAACCACTCCCTCGCCCACGGGTGTTACATGTAACCACCGTCCTCTTTCACCTCAGGTGTTACATGCCCACCAGCTTCCGCTTGGTTCGTCCCCGAACCACATCGTACTGGGAGAGGTATGGCTCTGATACCATTTGTAACGCCCCATATTGCTTTCAGGATTACCGACTGACCCCACAAACCAACACATGTCTTTTCAGCATGCTTTGTCCTCAATCACACGCTTTCCAGGAAACTTCCCAGAAGGTCACCCATCCCAGAATTGCTCCAAGTCAAGCACGCTTAACTGTGGAGTTCTTATGAACGGGCTACCGAAAAGAAGATGCATCTTGTTGGTATAGGTAGTACCAATTAATCCTTATAAGCCTTCATTCAACCATGCAGTCCCATACCTGCATAGCCTCAGGATCCCTCTCATTCGGATGTGAATTCGGTTTTTCCCTAAAAGCTGCTAGGAGTGTCCCATTGTCATGCCTCATGACACCGACAACCACTCCCTCGCCCACGGGTGTTACATGTAACCACCGTCCTCTTTCACCTCAGGTGTTACATGCCCACCAACTTCCGCTTGGTTCGTCCCCGAACCACATCGTACTGGGAGAGGTATGGCTCTGATACCATCTGTAACGCCCCATATTGCTTTCAGGATTACCGACTGACCCCACAAACCAACACATGTCTTTTCAGCATGCTTTGTCCTCAATCACACGCTTTCCAGGAAACTTCCCAGAAGGTCACCCATCCCAGAATTGCTCCAAGTCAAGCACGCTTAACTGTGGAGTTCTTATGAACGGGCTACCGAAAAGAAGATGCATCTTGTTGGTATAGGTAGTACCAATTAATCCTTATAAGCCTTCATTCAACCATGCAGTCACATACCTGCATAGCCTCAGGATCCCTCTCATTCGGATGTGAATTCGGTTTTTCCCTAAAAGCTGCTAGGAGTGTCTCATTGTCATGCCTCATGACACCGACAACCACTCCCTCGCCCACGGGTGTTACATGTAACCACCGTCCTCTTTCACCTCAGGTGTTACATGCGTGCATGTAACACCTGAGGTGAAATAGGACGGTGGTTACATGTAACACCCGTGGACGAGGGAGTGGTTGTCGGTGTCATGAGGCATGACAATGGGACACTCCTAGCAGCTTCTAGGGGAAAACCGAATTCACATCCGAATGAGAGGGATCCTGAGGCTATGCAGGTATGGGACTGCATGGTTGA
Source organism: Lathyrus sativus (assembly GCA_963859935.3). Taxonomy (NCBI): domain Eukaryota; kingdom Viridiplantae; phylum Streptophyta; class Magnoliopsida; order Fabales; family Fabaceae; genus Lathyrus; species Lathyrus sativus. The sequence goes on along the minus strand of OZ012735.1, from coordinate 557,150,422 downwards.
ATGAAGGCTTATAAGGATTAATTGGTACTACCTATACCAACAAGATGCATCTTCTTTTCGGTAGCCCGTTCATAAGAACTCCATAGTTAAGCGTGCTTGACTTGGAGCAATTCTGGGATGGGTGACCTTCTGGGAAGTTTCCCGGAAAGCATGTGAGTGAGGAAAAAGCATGCTGAAAAGACCCGTGTTGGTTTGTGGGGTCAGTCGGTAATCCTGAAAGCAATATGGGGCGTTACAAATGGTATCAGAGCCATACCTCTCCCAGTACGATGTGGTTCGGGGACGAACCAAGCGGAAGTTGGTGGGCATGTAACACCTGAGGTGAAATAGGACGGTGGTTACATGTAACACCCGTGGGCGAGGGAGTGGTTGTCGGTGTCATGAGGCATGACAATGGGACACTCCTAGCAGCTTCTAGGGGAAAACCGAATTCACATCCGAATGAGAGGGATCCTGAGGCTATGCAGGTATGGGACTGCATGGTTGAATGAAGGCTTATAAGGATTAATTGGTACTACCTATACCAACAAGATGCATCTTCTTTTCGGTAGCCCGTTCATAAGAACTCCATAGTTAAGCGTGCTTGACTTGGAGCAATTCTGGGATGGGTGACCTTCTGGGAAGTTTCCCGGAAAGCATGTGAGTGAGGAAAAAGCATGCTGAAAAGACCCGTGTTGGTTTGTGGGGTCAGTCGGTAATCCTGAAAGCAATATGGGGCGTTACAATGCAAGCTTAAGAAACAAGAAAGCCAAAGATCCTACAAGCTCCTTAATGACTTGAAAATGCTCCAATCATGATTAGTAGAAGCTCAATGCAGCTTCCAAGTGAGCTAGTGACCATAATGCCTTTATAGTGAAGAAAACACCAAAAAAACATAAGATTTCAAAAGCACATTTGCTCAAATCTTGTTACAGAAGTGTGGATCACTTATGGATAGTTTGTATAGGTTATATGTAAGGTGTGAATGGTATTGGAACTCAAGGAGATGCACTGGTTTAAAGGCTGCCCTCCAAAATGCAGAAAAGTCAACAAATGAGGTTTTGATAGTTGACTTTTGGTTTGGATAGTTTTCTGGCCAAAGTGAGGTCTTGGACAAATCTAGCACATTGTTTTTGATGTGTTTGAAGTGTTGTTTGAGTTGGAAAATGTTTGGAAATGGTTTTGGAAGTGAAATTGCAAAACATATTTTTGAGAGGTTTGAAACTTGGTGGGAATTTGCAAGAGCTTGGTGATTGAGTGAGGGAGAGAGTTCTAGTTGGTTTCTAGAAAGGAACTGGTGTCTTTGAAGTGTAATAATGAGACTCTATTTATAGACAAAGGTCTTGAGGAAGAGGCATGGGCAGATTGCTTCAAAATGCCAATTTTAGCCTTTCAACTTGGAAATCTTTGGAGGAACCAATGTACATATGCATTTCTAACCTCAAGCCACTCTACTAAGAGCTTCTCCATGCACTATATTTCATTTTCATCATTCTTGATAGGATAGGAAGTGACTGGCTGCAGCATAGTTGGTGGTTTGACGAAGGGCAGCCACCATTTTTCTCTTTCTTCACTATTAATTTTTGCAACTTGCATTAAACAATGATTTTCTTCATTTCTTGTGCCAAACTCGTGGGATATGATGCTAAACACTTCCATTAGAAATGTGAAGATCAGAAATGAGGCTTAAACCTTGATTAGAATTGATTTGGGAAGCCTTAGAATCAAGACATCCATGCTGAATTGGTTTTGCAACAATGAGTTTTTGTCCAATTGTGAGCTTTGGTTCTCCCTAACCATGAGGAGTTATGAAACCCACTTGTACTTTTTATAAAGCCCTCATTAGGTAATACAACATTTATGTTTAAGTTAGGAACTCATTTCACTTGAAACTAGGTCAAAACCCCTTGTGATTATGCTGAATTCTTGACTTACAGGTCAAGAAACCTCAAAATTTCTAAGTGTTTAAAATCCTTCATAACTTGATGAATTCATAACTCCCAATACATTCATATTTTGCTGATGGGTCACTAGGACACTTTTGTAAGTCTCCTTAAGACCTTTCCAACAAGCTTTGAACCACTCCATTTGGATGTGTGGTTAGAAAGTTATGACCATTTAAAGTTTGATCAAAATTAGGTTTTTTTCTCTTACCCTTGTTTCTTGATTTGCAAGTTATCTATAAATTATTGATTGAATCTCCACAAAACTTCATAATTATATGTGAAATTATGTTGGAAACAATATTGGCTTCAATTTGGGGTAAAAACCTTGTTGGTCAATTAGTTGACTTTCTTGATAGACGAACCAAACAATTGAAAATCTTCGAATCGACTGTTGATGTTCTGGGTTCCCTAAGGCCTTGAAACTTCTTGGGTAGACTTAATTGGGTAATATGAGCCTCATTGACCATAATTCCCTCATTGGAAAACCTCCTGGACCAAAATTCAAACCACAATTGACTTTTCCAACAAGAAACCCTAATTAGGGTTCTTGCACTGCACTGCTTCCATTCTCTTGATGACAAACTCAAATTGGACTCATTCTTGATCACATGTGATATAATTGATATTATAGAGGCTTGTGGAGGATCATTCCAAAACCTTGACTGATCAATCCCTAGAAACCCTGATTTCTTGACAATATGAAACCCTAATTCATCTGCATCTTGACAACGACAGACTTGAAATAGGTTAAGGTTAAATAATCAATGTTGATGCTCCTAGAATGATGGTGAAATATAGGGGTGAAAATTTGGGGTGTGATAGTTTCTCCAATTTAAATATCTTTAACAGAGGGCTATGAGAGATAACGATCTCCATAGAATCATGGTGAAAGGCATTTAAATATAGCAAAACTGAAAATTTTGTCCCTTAGATACGATGGTATGCAAAAGGACAATTGCTGAAATGCCATGAGTTCTAAGAATGATGCTCTATGATGTTGGGGTGCACGAAAATGCTGACACGCGAGCAAAAGAAAAGGAAGGACAAAAACAACGAGTAACCACTCACTGGAGAACACAGACATACCGGGAAGAGACCCAAAGCATCCTAACCAAAAATTCAGACGTGACTAAAGGTGGTACTTTACGGGGATCCTCCACATAGGGGACACAAAATCCACCGGGGAAAATAAATCTCCACTAGGGAAATGCAAATCTCCACTGGGGAAATGCATCAAGGGAGACAAGGGTAAGAAGCCACACATGGGAACCAAAGTCGACAGACACAGACACCGACTGGAGAAGCAAAAGACTAGACACAAACTCCTTATTAGGAGTAAACCAACGGGGATTTTCCTTGCGACGAAGAGTTCGAACTGGATTTTTGTCGCATCACTGAGAAAGAGGGCCCGGCAAAGACAGAAGAGTTGGCACCGTTCATTATTTATCCCAAAGAGAGGGAAAGGAAACGATTAGAGAAAACCTACGAAAAAGGGAGAAGACAAGGTCATCGCAACCAAATCTTGGGTTCGGGAGTCGGTTATACAAGGGGAAGGTATGAGAACCCCTCATGTTCGTTGTACTCAACGGGATCCACGTTTGTTGTCTATCTATGGGTGAAAAACAAACTATCTAAAGGCTGCTACTGCTAACGGGAGGAACGGAAAGAACTGACTCGATAGGACATCACCGCCCTATGCTTACGTATTCCCTCGTGCAATGGGAAAGTCAGAGTCAACGTAGTTCAGGAAACTACGGGTGAAGGTGGGGAAGGTTGCTCGCCAAGACATCGCGTCTTGTGCCTACGTATTCTCAAATGGTATAAGAAATCAGAGCAAAACGTAGTTCAGGCTAACTACGGGAAAAGATCTCGATCGCACTGGGGCGAGAGAAAAGGTTCTGGATAAAAGGGTTGTCTCGATTGCACTGGGGCAAGAGAAGGGGACATTAGTTGTTAGTGTGAAGGTCTCAATCGCACGGGTGCGAGAGAAAAGGGAAATTAGTCGTTAGTGTGCTCGTCAAGGATATGGATCCTCGTGCCTACGTATCTTCATTAGAGAATGAAGAATCAGAGCAGCCGTAGTTCAGCTAACTATAGAAAACAGGTCTCGATCGCACGGGGGCAAGAGAAAAGGAGTCTCAATCGCAAGGATGCAAGAGAAAAGGGATCTCGATCACACGAGGGCGAGAGAAAAGGGTCCTAGGCCTGGAATGCCTAAATGAGAATGAGTTGAATCGGTTCAGGACGCACAATGCTAAATCCCAAGACGTAGGAGAGAATGCATTACATATTTCCCAAAGGGTATACGCTAAACACTCTAGACGAAGTGAGAAGAGGCTCCCCACTCATCATTTCCTACGTATCTAACGCTAACGGCTCACAACACTCGGTGGTTGATTAAAAAGATTGAAGTAAGGAAAGTTACCGAACAGAGTGGTTCCGTTGACCCTTGAAATTGCGTGCAAGCTTCATTTCCAAGCTTCTAATCTCCTCTTTGATCCTTGATGGTGATGTTTCAAAATACGGCTCAAAAGGGTCAAAGTGAATCGAATCGGGTCCGATGTGACGCTAAACCGTCGTAGCTCGACCTATGAATGAAAGTCAAGCTATAGGAGGTCACGTAATTGATATCCTTGCTATGGAAAAGATAGAGAAATGATATTGAGGATCATTCTCCAATTGAATCATGTCGCACGGACCAAAACAGTGGGATCTCGTCTTAATCACAAACATAATGTCGATTAATCGAAGGTAGCCTATTGCGATCCCAAAGTAAAGAAAATGACGCAAATGGTCATCTTCCATAGATTTGAAATCGGGAAGGTTATCAACTTCGATAATCTGACGCTTACGGATACAAGACTTCATCGATCACGGAAAGTCAAAATAAAATCGAAAGAAGAAGAAATAAGGAGAGAAAGGAGGTGGTCTCGGATCCTACATTATTCATCAATAATTTGACTTGTAAAGAATTACGAAAGTTTCGTCGTCAACAAAAAAAAATGGTGAAAATAACCAAAGATGGATAAACGGTCGAAAATGAAAACGAGAAAGAAAGTGGTCTTGGGATTGTCGTTTCCATCAATAATTTGACGTATAACAACTTGGAGGTCTCGTCATCGGCCCAAAAAGGAGAAAAAGTGAAGTAAAATGTCCAATAAGAAATGATAAATAAAATCTAATTTCTAGAAAGAAAAATTCTAAAAGAAATTAAATAAAAGCTTCTAAAAGAAATATTAAAAAAAAACAAATATATATATATATATATATATATATATATATATATATATATATATATATATATATATATATATATATATATATATATATATATATATATATATATATATATATATATATATATATATATATATATATATATATATATATATATATATATATATATATATATATATATATATATATATATATATATATATATATATATATATATATATATATATATATATATATATATATATATATATATATATATATATATATATATATATATATATATATATATATATATATATATATATATATATATATATATATATATATATATATATATATATATATATATATATATATATATATATATAATATATATATATATATATATATATATATATATATATATATATATATATATATATATATATATATATATATATATATATATATATATATATATATATATATATATATATATATATATATATATATATATATATATATATATATATATATATATATATATATATATATATATATATATATATATATATATATATATATATATATATATATATATATATATATATATATATATATATATATATATATATATATAGAAAAATTTAATATTAAAACAAAAAGCAAAATTCTAAAAAATAATATATATATATATATATATATATATATATATATATATATATATATATATATATATATATATATATATATATATATATATATATATATATATATATATATATATATATATATATATATATATATATATATATATATATATATATATATATATATATATATATATATATATATATATATATATATATATATATATATATATATATATATATATATATATATATATATATATATATATATATATATATATATATATATATATATATATATATATATATATATATATATATATATATATATATATATATATATATATATATATATATATATATATATATATATATATATATATATATATATATATATATATATATATATATATATATATATATATATATATATATAATCTCTTAATTGATTGACTTTCATCCCGGACAACAACTCAAACAACTTTAATACACCCTTAATAGTTCTAATATTTGACCATGATTTCCCACAAATAATCAAAGTATCATCCGTGTACTGTAAATGTGAAAATATCTCACTACCTTCATCAAATTTGTAAGCTTGAAACTTTCCAAAAGCTATCGCCTTTTTCAACATCACATTAAATGCTTCTATTACAATTAGGAAAAGAAATGGGGATAACGGGTCTCCTTGCCTAAGACCCCGACCCATATTGAATTCATTTGTTGAGCTTTTGTTAACCAAGACTAATATTATCGAGGAGCTTAAACATTCAGAAATCCAATTACTTCATTTTGACGGGAAACCCATTTCTCCATCAAATATACCAGGCATTTCCAATCTACACAGTCGTATGCCTTTTTGTACTCCACCTTGAATAGTAATACTTCTTTCTTCCTTCTCTTAGCCTCATCAATAATTTCGTCCGCCACTAGTATCCCATCCAAAATTTGTCTGTCCGTGATAAAAGTTGATTGCATTTCTGAAATAATTTTGTGGATCACCTTTTTCAGCTTGTTAGCCAAGACCTTGGATATTACCTTATAAATACATCTGACGAGGGATATTGACCTGAACTCTGAAACCTTTGAAGGATTTTTTTCTCTTAGTGATAAGAACCATGAACGCACTATTTGCTCCTCTAATCATTCTCCCATTTGTATGGAATTCTGCCATCATTCTCAAAAAGTCTCCTTTGATCAAATCCCAAAATTCTTTTATGAATCCAAAATTAACTCCGTCCGGTCCAGGGCTTTTAGAACTTTCGCATTCCCAAACCGCAACCCTAACTTCCTTTTCCAAAAATTCATGTATTAAGCCAACCTTGTGTGCTTCCTCTAATTTTGTAAACACCAAATTGTTTGGTTGTAAACCTAACCCTATACTTGTTAAAATACTCTTTAAGTGGTCTTGTATTGCTTTCTTTAGGTCTGACGCTTCTTCACCATTCTTCCTTCCACTTCTAGAACATGTATTTCATTTTCTTTTCTTCTCCTATTAATAGACCCATGAAAGTATATTGTATTTGCATCTCCTTCTTTCAACCACCTATTTCAGGATGTTTGGCATTGGATACTACAATTGAGACTCGACCATTTATGTATATCTGCCAATACTTCTTGTTTATGGTTCTCCTCTGTTATTTACAACATCCCTACTTCACTTTTTTAGTTCCAACTTCTTGAAATATTCTTTTGCTGCTTTGATCTTCCTATCTAGGTTTCACGTATGCGTTTTATGCCATTCTTTTAGTTTTGCCTTCATCCTCTTGAGTTTTTCCTTCAAAACATACATACCCCATCCTTCCACCTTCATACTTAGCCAATAATCTTTGATAAAACTATGACACCCTTCCAATTGTTCCCAATATTCTAACATTCGAAACATCCTTGGTCCCCAATCTTGCACCGAATTGCACGATAATAATGGACAAGGATCATACAACCCCTTGTTTAAGGACCATTGTGAGCAACTAGACCACCTTCTACCCCACTCTTTTGATATCAGGAATCTATCGATGCGACTCATGACTGCACCCTCAATCTAGACCAAGTAAATTTCCTGCCTTGGAGTGAAATTTATCGAATCCTTCAATCTCCTTAATTCTACTTGTTATATTTGAACATCTTCTGTCCTCCATGGTTCTAATTCCATTAAAATCCCCTAGTACGCATATGCATTCTCCATTCTTCTCCTCTATTATTGCTTTTAAATCATCTCGAAGAACTCATTTTCTTCTACTATTACCATGTGCACACACATTTACCACATTTATTTTTCTCTTCTCTTCACCCCACTCTCATTCTGCCCACCCTACGTGCTCCAAGGTCAAAACATTTTGGTCGTTTAATTTGATGATGCCCCAAATCGTCAATATTCCGTCTGATCTCCCTTCTGACTATTTACTATCAAATTCAAAATTATTCTTTCCCCACACTGATGTGGTCGTCCGGGTCAGTCGTCCCATCATAGGTTTCCAAGATTGGGGGTTTCTCCATCCCGGCGGGCAACGGTGCTTCCCGGATGGCTCTGCACAGTGGTGAGCGTCGGGTGTCTTCGTCGCTCCGGACGAGTGATGGCGAGAGGGAGGCCGAATCTAGGCGGTTTCTTCGCCTGCGTAGGATCTTCGGCTGGGTCCTCGGTCTGGAAGAGGTTGTAGTTGCTTTGTTCTTATTTGGAGTCGGGGAGCGTCACTCTTCTCAAGGAGGCTCTTCTTGAGGAGGGGACCTGTACCTATTGTGAGAAAGCATCGACTGGGGTTGCTCTAGGCGGGGAAGGTGCCCCGTCAGTCGGGGCGATGGGCTCCTGGAGTCCTCCATCTACCGTGTCTTCTGTGGAGGAGGCGAGATGCTGAGTGAAGCCTGGTTACGGTGTCTCCATAGGGGAGAGAGGCTGATAGAACATTGTCGATGGTGTCTCCTCGAGGGAGAGAGGCTGATAGAGTGTCGTCGACCGTGTCTCCGTAGGGGAGGAGACGGGCTGGGAGAGACCAGACGACGGTGTCTCCGCGGAGAAGAGCGCGAAGGTTATTCCCTCTCGAGCATCCTTATCCGTTCGTTTTGCCTGAATATCATCAGGTTAGTTTGATTGATCACCATGAACAGGCCCGTGACGGTAGGGTCGACGCCCGCTGGTGCCAGAATGGGCTAGTAGACATTCGGGTTGTCTAAGCGTTGAACGACGTTAAAGGCCGCGTCTTCCGAAAAGGGGGAGGCGGTGTTCCCATCCCTAGGGTCACCTTCCTCGTTGTGGGTGATCGTGTTGAGATCGTGACCGTCTCCGTTAGGCAAGGGGGCAACGGCGGACCTTAAGGTATTGTTATTGCGTGGGCAGACCATGATTGGAATGGAAGTTGAAGGTTGATTTTGCTTTGGTTCTTGAGCTTGTATGCTCTGACAAGAGAAAGAACGGGCAAGCTGGGATTCCCACAGACGACGCTACTGATCTCACCTGATCAAAAAGGATCAACGGCCTGCCACGCATCGTTGGATTGTAGCTTTCGCCAGAGGTAGGGAGAATGATGGGGGTGTACCTGCAAGGCACTCCGATGCTTAAGTGAGTAAAGGATCAGACTGGGAGAGCAAATATAGAGAAGTAGGTGTAGAGAATAGAATATCTGACCCTCTAGTGAAAGAGGGTATTTATAGAGAAACCCCAGCGCAGGGCCAACGGTTACATTGCATTAGGCTGGATTGTCAGGCCCAACACAAGCTGCCAGGGCTTACCTGACGTAATGAAGACCAGCACATGGTCTTCGCCCTAGATCAACTGCCCTATGTGTTAGAACACATATTGGTTCTTAATAATATCTCTATGTTTTGATGATAACTATTATGAAATTTTGTAATTAAGAATTATATACTCTAAAATTTGCTTAAGAATGTTTGCTGCAGATATTAAAGTAAATATTACTCCAGAAGCAAATCAGATCTGAACATAAGAAATATGCAAGGCTCTGAAGCATCAGATGCACCCATTAGAAGATTCTGAACGCTGCCATCAGAAGATCCTGAGCGTTGCCTCCAGAAGGATCTAAAGCAGAAGCTCCAGAAGAATCTGAAGCAAGTCAGAAGCATCTATGAAGAATTCTATATGAAGAGTTTTTCAAGCATAGTTAATTCAGAAGACTCTGAAAGTACTAATGCTGCCAGTACTGAGGATCTGACCCAAAACTCTGCTCTAAACTTATACACGCTAAAAGCACACTTGCTGCGAAGACTCTGATTCAGCAAAACTCTGACCAACATCAGAAGGCTCTAATAAAATTAGACTCTGATGATTCTTGCTGAAAATTGTTGAAGAAGAATTCAAAGATTATGTCCGTTGGAATATCCAAACGACTCTTTCCTTATTTATGCTAGACACAAGAACATAGACAAAAAGGATTTCTCTGTGCTTTCTTCTTCTAGGAAAGGTCACTTGATGTGAAGTCAAAAAGGCTCAGACCTTTTGGTACACACTTCTCAACGTGAAATACTCTTGGATCACTGTGCCTATAAAAGCAAGTCTCCACTCATCTTCTTCAGTTGACGAATCACTTGAAAAGAATTCATTATCAAAGCTCTCATACAACTCATATATTCTTTCTAGAATTAATCTCTTTGTTCTTAATCTTAAGTGAAAAATCACAGCTGTGATAAAGCTTTATTACAAGCATTTTAAACACTTGTATTTGTTATTAAATTTGATTGTAAGAAAACCATAAGAAGATCCAGTAGGATCAGTAGTTCTTGAGAAGACTTTGAACAGTTGTTCTTAGTGCTTACTATTGTAATCAGTTGATTAAATAGTGGATTAAGTCCTTGTTTGAGAAAGGCAAATCACTCTAGTAAGGGTGGACTAGAGTAGTTGAGTTCAACGAACCAGTATAAAAATAACTGAGTTTTTACTTCTAAGTTTTTATCTTCATACTTATTCAACCCCCCTTCTAAGTATTTTCTCACCTTCAGTTGGCATCAGAGCTTCGGTTCTGTGTGTGCTACCACTTCACAGTGACAGTAAAGATCCAGTGAGAAAAACTTTGATATATATTTGGTTGTTACTATGGTTGATACTTCAATATCTAACATTAACAACAAATATGAAGAAAGGGACAGAATCAGCACGAAACCCCCTATGTTTAATGGGGAGAAATTTGATTATTGGAAAGACAGGATTGAAATTTTTTTCCTTGGTTATGATGCTGATTTATGGGATTTGGTCATAGATGGATATGTTCATCCCATTTATGGGAATGGCAAGAAAGTAGATAGAAAATCTATGACAGAAGCCCAAAAGAAGGAATTTAGAAATCACCACAAGGCTAGAACAATATTGTTAAATGCAATATCTCACACTGAGTATGAAAAGATCACAAATAGAGAAACTTCATTTGACATGTTTGAGTCCTTAAAGATGACTCATGAGGGAAACTCTCAAGTCAAGGAAACAAAGGCTCTGGCTCTAATCCAGAAGTTTGAAGCCTTCAAGATGGAAGAAGCTGAATCTGTTGAAGCTATGTTCTCCAGATTTCAAATACTTACAGCTGGACTAAAGGTTCTGGATAAAGGATACTCTACTGCTGATCATGTGAAAAAGATCATCAGAAGTTTAACTACCAGATGGAGACCTATGGTGACTACGCTGAAAATGGCTAAAGATCTGAACAAGATCTCCTTGGAGGAACTAATCAGTTCACTAAGGAGTCATGAAATTGAACTTAAGGAAGATGAACCTCAAAAGAAAGGTAAATCAATTGTTTTAAAATCTAATAAATCTACTAAAGCATTGCAGGTAATAGAGGAAAGCTCTGACGAATCCTCATCTGAAGATGAAGATGAACTATCCATGCTGTCTAGAAGAATAAACAAACTCTAGAAGCATAAAGGAAAAAAGTTCAGAAAATTCAGGAAGCCTGACCAAAGAAAAGAATCTTCTGGACACAGAAGATCTGGCAAAAAGGAGGTTGTCTGTTATGAATGTAAAGAACCTGGGCATTACAAAAATGAATGTCCAAAGTTGTTGAAAGAAAAGCCTAAAAGAAAATATGATAAGAAGAAGAAGGTTCTAATGGCCACCTGGGATGATTCAAATACATCTGAATCTGAATCTGAGTCAGAAGAGGAATGTGCCAATGTAGCATTGATGGCAGACATAGAAGATCAGGAGGAAGGAACTTTAGGATCTGAATCTGACTCTGAATCTAACTCTGATGCTGAAGAGGTAATGGCTAAACTCACTAAAGATGCACTTATCAAAGTGTTATCAGAAGTTCTGAAAAGCTATAACAATATTAAGCTCAAATACAAAAAGCGTCAAAGCAATCTTGTATCTGAGAATAATATTCTCAAATCAGAAATAACTGAGCTAAATGAAAAGAACTTAAGATTGAAAAATGATTCTGAATTAGCTCAACAAGACTCTGATTCTGAAACTGAGTCTGAATGCAAACATATTTTGGAAAAATATGATTACAGCTTTCAGAAGTTTCTTGCTAAAAGCATAGACAGAAGCAAAATGGCTTCCATGATCTATGGAGTTAGAAGAAATAACAGAAAAGGAATTGGATATAAATCTTCCTCTGGAAAGGATTTAAATCCAAAACCTGTTGATAAAATTATCATCAAGAAGACTCCTTTATATTCCCACTTTAAATTTGGTCACTTGAATGATATTGAACACACTCGTTCTGAAAAGAACATTCATGTGTTTAAATATAAGGCTAGTCAGAATAAACCTTATGTTGAAAAACAGAAGTTTAGACAAATCTTCAGAACAACTAACCTAAAAGGACCCAAGAAGATCTGGGTACCTAAAAGTAAAATAATTCCTGTTGCAGATGTTCTTAGCAGCAAGGTCAGGACGCCAATCATGGTACCTGGACTCTGGATGCTCGCGACACATGACAGGAGAAAGGTCTATGTTCCAAAGTCTGGAGCTTAGATCTGGAGGTGATGTAAAATTTGGAGGGAATCAGAAGGGTAAGATCATTGGATCTGGCACTATTGGAAATGGTAAACTTCCCTCTATTACTAATGTTTTACTTGTAGAAGAATTAAAGCATAATCTATTGTCCATAAGTCAATTAAGTGATAATGGTTATGACATAACCTTTAATAAAAAATGTTGTAAAGCTATTAGTCAAAAGGATGGCTCTATCCTATTTAGTGGAAAGAGGAAGAACAACATTTACAAAATAAACCTTTCAGAACTTAAGACTCAAAATGTTAAATGTCTCTTGTTTGTTAATGAGGAGCAATGGATCTGGCACAGAAGATTGGGGCATATTAATATGAGATGTATATCTCAGATTAATAAACTTAATCTTGTCAGAGGACTTTCTAATATGAAGTTCACTTCAGATGCTCTTTGTGAAGCATGTCAAAAAGGGAAGTTTTCAAAATGCTCTTTTAAATCAAAAAATGTTGTTTCTACTTCCAGACCACTAGAATTACTTCATATTGATCTGTTTGGACCAGTGAAAACTGCATCCATCAGAGGCAAGAAGTATGGATTAGTCATTGTTGATGACTATAGTAGATGGACATGGGTAAAGTTCTTAAAACACAAGGATGAGTCACATTCTGTGTTCTTTGACTTCTGCAAACAAGTCCAGAATGAAAAAGATTTCAAAATTATAAAAGTCAGAAGTGATCATGGTGGTGAATTTGAAAACAAATATTTTGAAAAATATTTTAATGAAAATGGCATTGCTCATGATTTTTCCTGTCCTATAACTCCACAACAAAATGGAGTTGTAGAGAGGAAAAATAGAACTCTGCAAGAAATGGCCAGAACCATGATCAATGAGGCAAATCTGGCAAAGCACTTTTGGGCAGAAGCAATCAATACAACTTGTTACATTCAGAACAGAGTGTCTGTAAGACCTCTTCTGGAGAAGACTCCCTATGAACTGTGGAAGAACAGAAAGCCCAACATTTCATATTTTCATCCTTTTGGATGTATTTGCTATATGTTGAATACTAAAGAAAATCTGAACAAGTTTGATTCTAAAGCACAGAAGTGTTTCATGCTTGGGTATTCTGAACGCTCTAAAGGCTACAGAGTATACAATACTGAGACACAGATTGTGGAAGAATCTATTCATGTTAGATTTGATGATAAGCTTGGCATTATAAAGCCAAAGCAGTCTGAAAACTCTGCAGATAGAGAAGTAGTCTTCACAGACTCTGAAGGCTCAGAGGCAGACAAAGCTCAAGTGAAGGAACCAGAAGCAAAGCCAGATGCAATTCCTTTGACTTCTCAGATGAACAACTTAAACATTTCTGAAGAATCAGTTAGAGGATCATCTTCCAGAATCAAAGCTTCTCATCCAGAGAATGTTATCATTGGAAAGAAGGATGACCCTATCAGAACAAGATCCTTCCTCAGATCATCTGAAGCATCATTATTTGGATTGGTGTTAGTAATTGAACCAACTTCTGTAGATGAAGCTCTGCAAGACAATGATTGGATTATTTCCATGCAAGAAGAGCTAAATCAGTTCACCAGAAATGATGTGTGGGATTTAGTTCCAAGACCAAAAGGATTCAACATAATTGGAACTAAATGGGTCTTCAGAAATAAGCTTAATGAGAAAGGAGAAGTTGAAAGAAATAAGGCAAGGCTTGTTGCTCAAGGGTACAGTCAACAAGAAGGTATTGATTACACTGAAACTTATGCTCCAGTGGCAAGGTTAGAATCTATACGCCTTCTTATTTCATTTGCTGCACAATATAACATCACTCTATATTAGATGGATGTTAAAAGTGTCTTTCTAAATGGTATTATAGAAGAAGAAGTTTATGTTCACCAGCCTCCTGGTTTTGAAAGTGAAAAATTTCTAGAACATGTTTTCAAACTAAAGAAATCTTTGTATGGTTTAAAACAAGCTCCTAGAGCGCGTTTGAGAGATTGAGCAATTTTCTTCTGGAGAAAAATTTCATCAGAGGCAAAGTGGACACAACACTCTTTTGTAAAACATTTAAGAAAGATCTTCTAATTTGTCAAATATATGTGGATGATATCATATTTGGATCTACCAATACTATGCTGGGAAAGGAGTTTGCTCAATGTATGCAGGCAGAATTTGAAATGAGCATGATGGGAGAATTGAGATTCTTTCTGAGAATTCAAGTCAACCAAACTCCAGAATGCACTTACATTCATCAGACCAAATATGTTAAAGAACTTTTGAAGAAATTTAACATGGCTGATAGTAAGCTGGCAAAGACTCCCATGCATCCAATTAGTTCACTAGGCAAGGAAGAGGTAAGTAAGAAAGTAGATCAGAAACTCTACAGAGGTATGATAGGATCTCTTCTCTACTTAACTGCTTCTAGACCTGATATTTTGTTCAGTGTATGCTTGTGTGCTAGATTCCAATCAGATCCTAGAGAATCACACTTAACAGCTGTTAAGAGGATTCTAAGGTATCTGAAAGGTACTTCTAATGTGGGTTTGTGTTACAGAAAATCTGATGATTTCAAATTAGTTGGATTCTGTGATGCTGACTACGCTGGAGACAAAGTGGAAAGAAAAAGTACTTCTGGAAGTTGTCAATTTCTAGGAAGAAATCTAATCTCTTGGTACAGCAAGAAGCAACCCACAATTGCACTATCAACTACAGAGGCAAAATATATTGCTGCTGCTGGATGTAGCACACAGATGCTCTAGATGAAAAGTCAGCTAGAAGACTATCAAATATTTGAAAGTAACATTTCTATATTCTGTGATAATACTTCTGCTATATGTTTGTCAAAAAACCCCATTTTACACTCTAAGGCAAAACATATAGAAATTAAGCATCATTTCATCAGAGACTATGTTTAGAAGGGAATTATAAACTTAGCCTTTGTTGATACAGATCATCAATGGGCAGATATTTTCACAAAACCCCTTATTGAAGATAGATTCAAATTTATTCTGAAAAATATTGGTATGGATTTGTGTCCAGAATAATATTTGTCAGAAGCAAATTTTACAGATGCAAAATGTTTAATGCTCTAAAGTATTTCATCTGTTAATTTATTCATTTTCTTAGATTATCTTACTTGTGTAAATCTGAACTAACAAATCTCAGAGGATCTGAACGTTGGTTAACGTTTCATTTCTCAAGATAATTCAGAAACACATGCAAGCAAACCCGTGTCACTCTAAATCTGCAAAGGTGGCGTGTACACTACTGAAGAGACGTTTGAGGTGAAGTTTGAATAGTGAAAATCTTGATTTTCCCCCCAATTTGTCAGAATCAATTAATGCTTGAAATGATTTTTATTCTTTTTCATTAGTTGGCATTAATTGCTATGTGTGAACGTGCCTTGTTTTGTCTGTTTGTATGCCTAATTGTTTTCTATAAATACCACATCTCTCACCACTTTCACACTTTTCACAACTCAAGAAAGTTTACGCATTTCTGTCTTCTTTTCTCTCTTTACAAAAACCCTAAACCCTTGTCAAAATCATCTTCAATGGCAACCTCATCTTCTACAACAACACAGTTTCAATCAACCATGGCTGCAGTTACTTCTACAAATATGGGTGTGGCTCTAGATACGACACCAAAAAGGACTTTGTTAACACATGTTGACAAACTGGAAGTTCTCTGTGAATCAATGGTGGAATTTGATTCATTGGCTGAAAATGGATTTGAATTTCGTTCAATAGTTGATGCTCAAGGCTGGGTAAAATACTTTGACAGATTATTTGGACCAGTTTACCCCCATCTGGTGAAATAATTCTGGATACATGCTTCTGTATACCCCAAATTCATCTTGTCTTCTGTTCTGGGTAAGGAGATTATAATCACAGAAGATCTAATCAGGAAACTCATAGGATATGAGGAGACTGATGGAGTATCTCATCTGCCAGCTGGGCGTGTAGATATGGAAGAAGTTTATAAGGAAGTCATGACTGCTGGACAGGCCTCTAACAAGTTTAAAGATCTAAAGCCTGACTATAAGATCTGGGAAAAGATTTTCATGGGATGCATTCATCACAGAAAATCTACAAACTCTCTAGATTACGTGAACAATGAACAACTCTACTTCATGTACTGTCTAAGTCAGAGCACCAAGTTAGATCTTCCTTACATTCTGTTCATGCACTTATGGAATCATATTAATGCTTCAAGAGAATCTGTAAAAGATAAGGGTCAGAAGATCAGAACATGGATTCCCTTTGGAAGGTTAATTTCAGATATTCTGACAGAAAATGGACTGGTGACTGCTCTGTATGTTGCTGGAGTCAAGGAGGAACTTGAATCTATTGTTGGGAAACCTCTGAATGCCAAGAGTCTTCAGAGACTAAAAATTGTAGAGGAACTCACATCAGCACCCAAGAAGCTGAATATCTCTGACCTTAGTCAGAAGCGAATCCCAGTAGAAGACTACCCTCTGTTCTGTGCTGAAGAACCAAGGGAAATAATTTTAAGGTACATTGAGTCTTGCAAGGCAGATGGAACCCCAGTTCCTGCAGATATTCTGAAAAGAGCAAGGGAACCAATGCCTGATGGAGGAAATGAGAACTCAAGGAAAAGAGGTCAATCAGAAGCAGGAGATGTGACTGTTCAGAAGAAGCCCAAAGTTGCTGACAAGCCTCAGAAGCTGATCAAGAGGAAAGCATCTGGAGACGCTCCCTCTGTTCCCACAAAGCGTATCAAAATTAAAGGTACCAAATCTTCTGTATCCTCTTTCAATAATACTGTTTTAAATTATTCAACATTTAAGTCTATTCCAAAACCACCTCCTACTCAGAAACACTCTGTTCCTGCTCCATCTCATATCTCTGTTCCTTCCCCACAAAAATCATTTGATCCTGTTTCCATCACACCTGTAAAACCTTCTACTACTCAATCATCTGCACCAACATCAACAACAACAAAACCAGCAAATCAAACTCCACCACCTATAACAAAACCAACAGAACAATCTGTACCACAACAACAACAACCAGAAAAACTATCACAACCAGAAAAACCAACAGAACAATCTGAACAACAACAACAAAAACCAGAAAAACAATCTGAATAACAACCACAACAACCAGAAAAACAACCACAACCAGAAAAACCACCATCAAACACATATGAACCTATTAGATCTGCACAAGTTACTTCTGAACCTATAAAAGTTACATCTGATCCTATTACATCTGAACCATCTACATCTGATCCACCTACATCAGAACCACCTACATCTGAACCTCCATCAAAACTCTCTGAGAATCCATCAGAATCAACCAACCCATCTGAAACCAATATCCCTGAGACAGAGGTTCTAAACATTACACCTCTCAAAACTGTTTTTGAAGTGTCCTCCACGTCTTACACTCCAACCACATCCTCAGATTCATCAGAATCTGATATACACCCAGATTTTCTGATATCTCCCTCTCACAGAAATTCTGAAGTAAACCAACCAGAACCACCTGTTTCTTCAGAAGTTATCATTCCCAATCCTACCCCAACACCTAAGCCATCTTCTGAAATTCTCATTCCTAATCCTATCCCTACACTCAAGCCAAGGACATCTGAGCGTGTACCCTCTGCTTCATGTAAACTGTTTTCCTCTAACAAACTTCCCTCTGGTTTCAACTTAAAAAATTTCTACACCAGAATTGAACCATCTGACACTATCACTCCTCTTAAACCCAAACTTACCATCATTCTACCATCTGTTCTTCAAACGTATATTAAACAACTGCCAGCAGTAATTTCATCAGATGCAAAACCATCCTCTGCAAAATCTGCTAAATCTGCATTCAAACCTTACTCTGATAAACCATTTGATGTTGTTTCCCATGCAACAAATGCAAAACCAAATCTGTTGAATGCTTTAACCAGATCAAAACCTGACAAATCATCTGAACTTCCATTCATACCATACTACCCTGCTCCTCTGATCACCATTCAAAAATCCATCTTTCCACCTTCTCCCCAACCCAAGCCAATAACATTGGAAACTCTTCTAAACCCAAAACCTAGACTGAATGTTGATCATTTATTTACATGTTTTTTGAAAGAAATACATATGTATTTAGGCTCTGTACAGAGGAGGTGTTCATCAACAATGGATGCAAATGAATCTGATGCCATTTAGAATGGCTTCATAAACAGATTCAATATTGTAGCATCAAATCTGAAGAACGTATGTTCTGATGATGCGAAGCTCAGATTTGCTGAAACTGCTAGAAGTCTGTTCTGGACTGTTAAAAGATCTGCACCATTGCTTCTTACAGATGCTCCTTCATCATCAGAAGAAAATATTGAGTCTGCATCTGAAGACAACCCTCTGGCTATGACTCTGGTAGAACATCCCTCTGGATCTGCTGCTCCTAACTCCAAAGCCCTTATGGAAATTTACTCTGTTCATGCTTCAGAATTTGTCCCACCTTCTTCATTTGAGATCAAGAAAGAGCATCCAGATCTTGAAGATAAGATTGCAGTTTTGGAAGCTGGTCAATCAGAAATTAAGTCATGGATGGCTAAGTGTCGCACCTCGAAAAATTCACATTCGAAAATACGACCCTCGCGCGAAAGGCGCGGAAATGCGGTTCGACAGAGTCGCCACCGAACTTTATTTTTCCCGAATAAACGGGAGAGGAAAATATCGAGAAAACCTCCTAAAACGAAAGGATAGGAACAGGGCTGTCGCAACCAAGTTCCGGGTTCGGGAGTCGGTTACGTGAGGGGAAGGTATTAGCACCCCTCACGTCCGTCGTACTCGACGGGAACCTCTTAAGGTAATGTGGGGAGTGTTGTTTAAGGTTTACTTGTTTTCTTCTCGTTAATAAAGGTAGAATTGGTAGGTTAATAGGATAAAGACGCAAAGGAGAGATGGGTGGTTAGAAGATAGGGTGCTCGCCAAGGATTGGGGCCCTTGTGCCTACGTATGCTCATTCGGACGAGAATGAGAAATCAGAGCGTCGTAGTTCGACTACGGGAAAGGATGGGGGAAAATGGAAGGTGGATAGAAGTGTGACGAAATAATGGAGGAAGATAGAAGTGTGACGAAATAATGGAGGAAGATAGAAGTGTGACGAAATAATGGAGGAAGATAGAAGTGTGCTCGCCAAGATCATCGCAATCTTGTGCCTACGTATCTTATATTCAAGAATGAATAAAGAATCAGAGCGGCCGTAGTTCGTGGTAACAACCACGAAAAGATGAGGTTGAAAAAGTTGGGAGTTCGAGAAAAGAGACGAAAGAGTGACTGACAAACAACTTAAGGGCGTGCCTTAAGAGCTTGTCACTCAAGAATTCAAGGAATGCGAGATCCCAAGAACTCAGTTCTTTCGGAAATTGGGTTGAATGAGTTGAAGATAAGAGTTGGATATTTTGAAAACGAAAGAATGAACTAATAACAACTCGGGGGCGCGCCCAAGAGCTACTCGTTCGAATATTCAAAGAATGCTAGATTCTAAGAATATCCCTCTTTCGTAAGTTTTTAATAAATGCCTTGTGAAAGGATCGAATCGAAGAATGGCATGCGAGGCCAAAGGAAGTTGTTTTGAACTGGTTCGACGACGTGTCGAAGATTTGATTGAGGATGGAACCGGCTTGACGACGTGTCAAGGGTTAAGGTTGTGAGAAACGATATTAGTCCCTGAGGGTGCTCCTAATATCGAGACCACGAGGAATTGTGAAAGAAATGGGTTGGTTTGCGAATGCCTACGAGCATTCGACTCAGGAGAATATTGAGAATGATTGAGTTTGAAAAAAAGTCGAAAGGTTGAGTGAATAACAACCCAAAGGGCGTGCCTCGAGAGCTATTCACTCGAAAATTCAAGGAATGCTAGACTCCAAGAACCTCCTTCTTTCGAAGCGCGAATTGAAAAAGATATTTGAAAAAGGTCGAAAGATTGAATGAATAATAACTCAAAGGGCGTGCCTCGAGAATCATTCACTCGAAAATTCAAGGAATGCTAGACTCCAAGAACCTCCTTCTTTCGAAGTTTGATCGGAAAAATGTTTGAAAAAGATTTGAGGTGAAATGAGGTACGAAAATAGTTTAAGGTACGAGATGTGAGGACGTGAGATTGGATTTGAAAATGAGAGAAATGACAATTATTTGATAAATGAGACGTAGGCCTCACAACCAATTAATTGGGGTATTATCGAAATGCTGGATCTCGACGACACCTTTTTCATTTGGAGAATATTTGAATGAACGATAGAAATATCACACAGAATGCTTGATTCCTATAATATTCCTTTGTCCAAAATAGTGTATTCAAAATGAAAAGTTGAATAATACATTATTTAAGGTGTACACCTCGCTAATGATCATTCAAAAATCCAAGAAATGCTAGACTTCAAAGATTTAATTTGCTTTGAAAAAGTACTCGAGGTGAGTCGAGGTTTGAACTTAAATTTTAAGCGTGTACACTAGCAAAGTGGGCTAGTCTTCTAAGTGACCAATTAGAAGTAACTGATCAAATAGGTATCACTGTAAGGAAGCCCAGGATTAAGCTTTAAATTGTTGTGTATGGTGATCAAAGGTCGATGGCGAGGCCTTGAAAGCACTCGACTTACATGGGTGAAAATGACTCGACTAATCGAGAATTATTTTTTAAAACTGATTTTGAACCATTAAAGCATAAGTAATGAAAAAGCTATAAAAACTATTATATTGGAAGGGAAGTGGGATACACTTATTTCGAATGGGGATGAGAATTAAGAAGTTAAATTGAGTAAACTACAAATTAGAATTGTCTCTAAAATAAAAACATTTGTTAAAATGAAAAGTGAATCTAATTAAAACAAATATTTAGAGAAACAAATTGTTCCACGTTAGTTTTATAAACAGTTACTTGATTACTAAAACAAAATTAATTAAATAATAACAGGATAAAAAAAAATGACTAAAAGCGTTTTGGAGTAAAAACAAAATATACCTACCAGCCAAACACCAACGACCTAAATTAATTGGTACAGTATCTAGGCAGAATGCAATTTTATCAACCCAGGTTGTTATCCTAAATACACTACTAATTAGCACTTAAGTTTCTAAAAAAAAAGGGCATGCTAAATAGCAAAATGAAATCTTGTACAATCAGTAACTCCATACACCTTATCAACAAACAACGAAATTAAGAGTAAATCACACCATGGAGGCAAGCATATACATCATTTAACGAAATATGAAACGATAGCTTACGAAACCGAAATCACAACACCAATCTACAAGAAAAGGAAACTTGAAACCAACATTTATCGTGACGCAAAAAAATTATTGATGTAAATTCACGACACAACGTCATGATTTGATTAGTACGCACATGATACCGTAAATACATAAACGAAGCACAACCGAAAAACGACTTATTCAAAACACGCCCGGTATGAGAAAACAAGATTGCAACAGCCTAAAAAAATGACCCCCACCCGCCACTCAAATATAACCGAGATCAGAACGGCATGGCTCCGGCATAGTCTTATAATTGAAACAACCTTATGACCGTAAAATTCGATTTGAACAGCTTAAACATAAACCAGTAGCATGCAATGACAGCAATTACAGGCCAGCAGTAAGAAAGCTTTTTATCCATGACAGTAGTAAACTAGCAGCATGACATTACTCACATGATTGAAGGAAATCTCATAACTAACTAAACACATACCAACAGCTTAGGTTAACAAACACTCTATCAAAACTTGAAAAGTAATAAAACGACATTCTTGCAAAATGAAACTAAAACATACAAATGGAACACAAAATGCAGAGTACACATGGTTCGAAAATGAGTAACACAAAATCGCAACATATTGGAGTATTTACAACCCTATTATATGACTGAATTGAAAGTCAGAACGACCCGAATATTGACGACGTCACGTCGCGTATTCGGCAAAGTTTAGAAAAAAAAACAAACCCATAATATTGCACTGAGTCTACAACCCAAAAGCTATTCTGTAATGAAAACAAAAGAAGAATATAAAAGCCCCTACCCTCTCAAGTCCAAAAGGCAAACAAAACCCTCGGTAGCAGTAAAGCAATCGCTCAAAAAACAGCAAAATGAAAGTCAAGAGATGATGCATCCAGACCTGCACGCAAACCAGTCACAGGAAACAACGCAATCTTCATCCAATACCTGCTATTGTCGTCGTACTGGTCTGAGGAATTGAAACAAAACCAATACAGCTATTCTGAGTGCAGGTTCGATCGCTCTGTCATAATAGGCTTAACTGTTGTGTCTTATGGTTGGGAAGTCTGGATCATAGCAGAAACTCAACTTTCAATGCCCCCTGCAGCAGCTTCCTTATCTCCTAAGGCGACACGCGAACCGCGGCGACCGTTGGTGGTTTGCATATCAACATGTTGTTTGTTGTTTCTGCGGCACCGAGTCACGATATTTGCGAAGCTGAGCGAGAAAGTACCGATGTTGTTAACGTTGTTGTCGGCGAATCCTCAATGAGCTGAGAGGCCGTGTGGTTGTGGTTGTATGAAGCGCTTGGTGACAGAGAAAGGTGATGAAATATACTGATGACACTTGCAGCGAGGCGAGATGGTGTTCACTGAAATCTGAACAAAAGGAGTATCTACGATGGTGAAGAGGGTTTTGGGGTTGACGGCAGTTGCCGGAAATTATGGTGAAAGAAGGAGAAGGGGATAGTCGAACGGAGGGGTGAGAGCGGGAAACAGTGATGGTGGAGGTGGATGATTGCTGGGGCGGCGGCGCCGTCTTGAAATTTTTAGGGTTTAATTGGTGCACAGTGTCCTTATTTAGGGTTTTTGCACAACAGAAGAGGTGGCGGCCTCCTCCCTCCCTCAGCAAAGGAACAATAACCTCCTTTTATTGACACCCTTCATTTCAATTCCCCATTCTACCCCTTCAACGGGCTGTGAGACCAAAAAGCCCTTCCACCACTTGCTTTCCTGTCTTTTTCTTTTCACTTCTTTTCAATTTAATTAATCATCAAAATATTAAGCAATTAATATAAATTGACATAGACATAGTTAAATAATATATAAATATTAACAATATTTAATAAATGGATATTAACAAATATAATAACAACAAATAAATGTTAATAAAATGTTAATCAAATATATACACAATATTTATTATTATCTAGGAATATATTTTTTTTTAAAAAGAAAAAGATTGGGAAATAAAAAAAAAGAAATAATAGTCACAAAAAAAAAAACCCTACACCACGTGTCACACTCTTATTGGATAAACTGGATAAAAATTTGGAAAATGTCCAATTTCAGGTGGGCACGTGTCTAAACGGCATGAAACAATAAATGCAAAATATTTTCAAAAAAAGGTAGGACAAATTTAGGGTATGACACTAAGCAGGATAAGAAGTCTGAAGACATGACTCAGTGGATGTCTAAACAAGATCAGAAGAATGAAACCATGGCTAAGTGGATGTCAAAACAAGAACAGTCCTCTTCTGAGATCACGGATCTGTTGAAGATGATTTTGTCAAAACACTCTTAGTTTATTTTTTTTCCTGAAGTTTGCATCTGATGTTTGCGCATGTACTTGAATATTTTCTGTTGTTTGTACTTGTGCTCTGAATGAATGTATGAACATCTCAATGTTTTCTCCACATGATTTATCTCGTTTGTTTTTCCTTTTATTTGTCTTTTAAAAGTTCTTACTTTTTGCTTATGACAAAAAAAAGGGAGAAAATAGATCTGAACTGTTTAATTAAACTCTACCAGAATGAAACTTCAGACATATCAATTCTATCTAACATAATATCTGAGTATTTCAGAACATTTGATAAGTATATTCTGTAAAAGAAACTTTGAGACTCCCAGATCATATATAAATTATCAGACTCTGACTCTGAAATATGCAAGAGACTCTGACTCTCAAATGCTTAGAACAATCAAGCTCTAACTCTGAAAAATACTCAAGATAAAAAGGGAAGTTTCTATTCCTTATTAATATTTAATTCAGGGGGAGATTCATCATCTCAGGGGGAGTTATAATTATTCTCTTTACAATTAAACAAAATTTCTGATGTTTTTGTCATCATTAAAAAGGGGGAGATTGTTAGAACACAGATTGGTTCTTAATAATATCTCTATGTTTTGATGATAACTATTATGAAATTTTGTAATAGTGCTTACTATTGTAACAGTTGTTCTTAGTGCTTACTATTGTAATCAGTTGTTTAAATAGTGGATTAAGTCCTTGTTTGAGAAAGGCAAATCACTCTAGTAAGGGTGGACTGGAGTAGTTTAGTTCAACGAACCAGGATAAAAATAACTGAGTTTTTACTTCTAAGTTTTTATCTTCATACTTATTCAACCCCCCTTCTAAGTATTTTCTCACCTTCACCATGATCTTCGGAAGGTGGGCTGACCAACTCTTTCGGAGGTGGGTAGTTGCCTGATGACGTGTCCCCACGTGGGGTAGCACATGGAGAACGTGGGGGAAACATGTGAGTCTTCCCGTTAAGGGATTCATTTGCCCGACGTAGGTGACTTGTGCCCGACATGGGAGGATTGGATCTTATTGGGTCTCCTCAACGTAGTGTTGGATTGGGCATGCTCGACTGATGGGCAGGTCCCGGCCCAGTCCAGAACAACTCCTATTTTTAACTTCTGATCCATTATCATGTCTCCCTTATTTCTAATTGCATATGCGTACGATTTTCCTTTCTTCCTTTTACCATCAGTCATGCCACTTCTGTGTTTGATTTCAATATCTCTTCTTTTCTTCATCTCTTGTTGTCTGTGCTTACTATTCTAGTGTCTTACTACCATTTTTACCTCCATGCAATGTTTCTCTTTCATATTTTGAAATATTTACCAATGTTTTATATGTTCCAAACCAATTGTTACTGGGTTTGTTGTCTAAATACTCTAAATCCTCCGCTCCTTCATATCTAACAAAGTATTTGTTTTTCCATTTGTTTCTTCTTTATGCTACGTATACATCCACTACTTTTCCCCATCCCCATTTTGCGAATGATCTTTCCATCTCTTTTCCGTTGATATCTTCTAGAAGATTGTTTACATAGAAAATTGTAATTTCTTTTATTGGTCTTTGCCATCCTGTTAGTCTTACCGCGATCCTTTATCCCTCCTCCTCTTTGGTCTCACTTGAATCTAATTTTCTCTTTCTCTCTGCATGTTATCCATAGTTTACTCAATGCATTTATAGCCGTCAAAATAAACTTGTCTAAATAAATTGATCCTCCATATTTTTTCAAATTTTTTTCATAAAAAAAAAATTGGTACTCATTAATTAAAGCTAATTTGAATTGATCACGGATTTACAATAGATGTTTGACTAACATAACTACAAATTTTAAAATTTCTATTAATATCAAAATCGACTCACTCTATAACAATACATTGAGTTACTTCATTTCACTAAATTTTATTTATTTTATTTTATTCAAAATCTTTAAATGGGTGACGTGGTATTTTTGGTGGTATATCTTTTTTCTTCTTAAGTTTTATAGGAGATGACCCTCTTCTATAAGAAACACACGATCAAATGAGAATAAAAAACATTTACAAATTCACTTTATTTAAAATTGAGATATTTAGTCATCTCGTTAATAAAATCTTAATTAATTACTAGTTTAAACATAGTTAAAAAAATCCTAATTCTTTTGTGGTATAAATTTAGACTAACCCTCTTTTCATGAACGGTCAGAAGAAGAGATATGTTATTAAAGGGAGAAGAAAAAAGTTAGGTTGTTAGAAATGGACCACACCACATAAGTGCTCTTATATTATTGTTGTATGGGATTACAGTATGCATTAATTACATTTGTTATTTATTATGTTTGCTTTAAATGTTATGATAAGGAGATATGCTACTCTTCAAATAAGTACTTTATTTTGCAATAAAGATAGGACATTCACATGGTATCACATGTTTAAATTTAACGGTCCAAGTTATTTGGAATTTTTTTTTATAAATTATCGATTTTATGTATCTTTTGAGAATTGTGTTTAAAATAACCATGTTTGTTAAAAAAAAAATCAAAAAATAAAAATTTTAAATAACTTATCAAAACAACTATGTTTCAAATATAAAAAATCGTCATGTAGATGATGCACCACTGTGCACATGGATTTTAAATTGGTCCTAGACGTCATTGCCTCTGACGCATGCTCTAGTGTTATATCAATGGCAACATCGCATGCATGTTGACAATAGGAACATGCGTCATCTTTCTTGTCTCCTATGTTGTATTGTTTTTTTATAAATAGGTCATTTCTAGAGGTAAAAATAGGCTAGACTAATAACAGGGGCCTACGAGCCTAGCCTACACAAGCTTACGATAGGTCAAAGTTTTTTTTTAATAAAAAAGGTCTAGATTTTTTATAAGCCTATTTAGTTAAAAATGTTAGGCCTCAGACTAGCCTATTTAAATAAATATGAATAATTTTTTTATTATCATTATGTTATGTTTTGTACTTTGAATTAAAATACATCAATAAAAATTAGTTATCTTGGAGAATTTATGAAAATAAGATGAAAACACCTTATGAACAATGTTATAAGTTATTTTCATAAGTTATCTTAAACAAATAACCTCACAAAACTTATGCTAATAGGTAAGTTGAAATAAGTCAATGTAAACAAATTTTTAGCCTCATTGATTTTTTTAGTTTGCTAGTCTATTTAAAACAACGGACTTTTATGTAGGCTAACAGACTAACCAGGCCTTAGCAAAGGTCAGACTCAGGCCTAAAAATAAGCATATGACAGGCTACAAGTCAGACTTAAACTTTAGTTTTTTTGGCAGGACAGGCTTAGGCTTGACAAAGTCTAGCTCGGCCTAGCCTATTTCAATCCCTACATTTCCTCTCGACCATTTGCCACTCGTCTTTTCATTCTCTCCTTAAGTTTTTTTTTTTAAATGTCTTATATCATCAAGAGAAATGCTAATTTGTTTTATTCGGCAGTAAAATCTCTGATGAAAATCCTACTTTGGAACACTGAGACTTTCAAGTATCTTGAGAGGAGTTTGATTCGTTGGTTAGATGGAAATATTGAAGACGATTAAAAGATCAGAAAAATTGAAAGACTTGTTACGATGTTCAACAAGAATGAAGAACATTGTGTCTGAGAGTCAGTTAAAACTAACAGTAATTGTCATATTATGATGCATAGTTCAGATGATATTCTCCTAATGGTTGTAATCTCCTAGATATGTTATTGTGTTTAGTTGTTATATTTGTTTTTTGTGTTGTTGTTTTAATTGTTGTAACCGAAAGTTGTAATCTCCAATAATCCTCCTTTGCTGCCACTGGAAAGATATTGTCGTACACATTGTATACCTTTGTGACTTTGTAAACAGCAGATAGTAGGTTGGAAGGGTCTTGGAGAGCATGTGAACATGCCGATATGACATGGGTGTAAGTCATATTAAAGGATTGAAACTTTCCACAATCCCACCAACCTCTATCTAGTTCGACCGGATAGTATCCCTTTGGTCTCCCCTCATTATTGTTCATTGTCTCCTCTACACTAAACCAACCTCTACGACGGTCAAACATTGTAAGTATGTGTGTGTTACCTTTGGTAGTTTCCTCCTTAATAAATTTCATACAACTTTTACTGAACAATTTCCCCGATTGTAACACTGAACTCCATTTTAAACCTCTAGTCTCAAACAATGACCCTAACCTAAAATAGGTTACTCTCACCAAGACAATTATTGACAGGTCTTCATATTTGCGAAATGTCAGTTTTGGTAATCTGTTCAACATAGTCTCCTACTCTATTACTTACAAATTTATCCTCACATTGATAAAAATATGGAGACCCGAGACACACACATTTCATCTTCCTAGGAAGATGTGTCGTCAATGGAAGCATCGACATCAATGGACCATAAACGAACCTATCATGTCAGATGATGCTAGACTAACTCAAAATTATATCCATTGTTATAAATAAGTTACAACAACACATTTTGTGTCTGACATGAGGTATTTGATCGACCCACGCTTACGAGCTTTGTCATTATACGCCTAACACCCAACCATACAACATTACTAAAACCAAAAACACTTTCAACCCACCAAACCAAACAACCAACCCCAGAACATTACCATACCACATACACCCAACAACCAACCATACATGATTACGAAACCACATACACCCAAACCCGCGATACATTCATGTCACACACTCAAACACAAAAGCAAGAGAATGACCCATACCACCAATAACCATATGTCGCCACCGCATCATACCATAACACTAATTAGGCATATGATACCACCACATCCTACCATAGCACCCAACCAATGTACACTCAAACATCACACCACCAAAGAACTCAAACTTCACACCGCCAAAGCACTCAACCAACACATGTCGTTCAAACACCACAAGAACAATTTCTTCATTTCCAAAATGAATTAATGTCCCAATTCAACCAACCAGCCCACCCACATGTAACCCAATCAACACGACCCAACTACGACAACATGGACACCAAACTCGATTACGACAACGCTAACTACTGATGAGATATGATCGATAATTTGTTATATAACACTAATATTCCAGAAACCTCGCACCAAACACCTTTGGATTATGAAAATACCAGGAGATCCCAAACACCTCAGGGAAATCGTTGGAGGCCTTGAAGGCAAGCGAATGCGCCAGGTGTGGAGCCGATAGGCGTTACGATTAAATGAGTAATTAAAATTCTCTCTAATCGTTGTGTAATTCTATTTTATGGAATAATATTATAATTTAATTTTTTCTATTTAACATTTTTTATTATTATTTTGCAGTTAAAATAATTTAAAAAAATTAATCAAATACATCATAGGAGCCATGAGGGATGACACATGCTCCTAAAGCTAGCATGCATGTGCCATTGTCATTGGCATGACACTAGAGCATGTGCTAGAGGCAATGACGCCTAGGGCCAATTTAGAGTGCATGCACAACAGGTAATGGTGCATCCTCCATGTGACGATAATTTTTTTGTTTGAAACATGGTTACTTTGGTAAATTATTTGAAATGTTGGTTATTTGAGTATTTTTTTTAATACATGTTTATTTAAAATAAAAAAATTTAAATTATGGTCCTTAACTTAATTTAAGGTTTCTCTTTGATCCTTTAACTAAAAAATGTCAAATATTAGTCTCAAAAATTGTTTTGTTACACAAAATGGTCCTTACAATTAAATTTTCTAGAAAAAAAAGTTAAATCTGACTACATGGCAATGCTGATTGATTTTTATTTTTTAACATGGTTTTTTTTAGTTTTATTATTTTACTTATTTTTAGTTTTATTACTTAAATTGTTTTTAGTTTAACCTAGTTTGATATTTGGAAGCACTTGCAATTAGAAATCTTAGCCGCGCCACCGCCTCTTTCTCTATTCTCCATCTTTCTCTCTTCTCTTTTTTTCACCACCACAACTCTTCATCTCCTTCTTTCTCTCTCTCTACCCTAGAAAACCTTAATCTTAACTTTTTAGCTTCTCGTGTTGATTTTGCAGATTTTCATGGTTGCAAAATCCTTGGTGACGACTAAAACTGAGAAGAAAAAAAAAACTCCCAATAAATTTGTGAAGAAATCTCCTGAAGCTCAATGTTTTAACTTGTTTATCTATGTGAATAAATCTATGAAAAAACCTCCACCTTTGGTATGTATACAATATTATCATTTTTCTGGATTCATGGTATCAACTTATCTATTTAATTATGAAAATACTTCAAGAGGTTTTGTCCCTGATAATTTAATTTCAGGAAATCGAATCTCGTTCTAGAAGTCACCAAAAAGAAAACACAATTGTCCGGGAGGCCACCAAGAAGGATAAACCTACAACTAAATTTAGCCAACCTTCCAAAATTGTAAATAAATCTTTTATTTTTCTTTCATTAGTTACTCTAATTGACTAGTCCATGCTATAAGACAATATTACAAAAACGCTGAAATGTTGTGAGACATGTGTCTGTATTTGTTTCTGTTAGTTAGTGATACTTCATTCGTAACTTAAAGTTGAAAGTTTGAGCCTGTTTGCAGAGTTTTCAAGCTTTTATTCCCAACTATATACAATTCTTGTGTTTATGTTTCCCTATAAAGTATACTCGTGGATATGGATTTAGGAGATGATTTATCTAGAAGTTTAGTTGCATTAATGACCGGTAAATTAGCAAGTGTACTAATTGTACCGATGTAGTAATAAGGGGAAATTCCCCGAATATCGATCTCGCGGACTGCGTATGAACACAAGTTCTAAAATAATACAATTGAACAAAAAGTCATAGGGGTTTTGGTTTGTTTCTTACAATTTTAAAGGCCAAAAGGCAAAAGCAGTAAAATAAAGGTTTAGACAGTTATGAGAAGCATGCTAGAGTATGGTGTATGAAAAAACCTTGTAATAACCTTAATCCTTATTTTTCAGAAATCACTGCTCAATTCAATCGTTACCGGTTTTAAAGATTAGTTGACTCTAATTCCTTAGTAGAAAACCCTTTGGTATTCTTCCTATGCCCCAATTCCTTGGCGGTATAGGAACAATCCCAAGCAACATATTTTATCTAAAACATTACGGTTACTATAGGGTATCCCCATTCCTAGGCAATATCTACTATAGTATTATCGTATAAACGCGTTAACGATCGTTTTTCCAAACCTAAGGTTAACCGTAAAACAAATCCTTATTTGTCAAATAAGAAAAGCCATAAGAAAATTATACAATAACAACGATGATTAGAAAGTAGTGAAATCCATTATTCAAAGGAAACAAGGTTATTACAGAGTCAATTCAGGGACACCCCCTAGCATTAGGGGGTTTAGCTACTCATAATAATAAAGATAAAATCAACAATAAGATTAAACATTACAAGATAATTGGTTGCCTTGATCTTCAATCACTTCCACTCATGAGGACCTTCAGTTTCCCAAATCCTTGATCGCTCCAATCTTTCTCGTCCAATTTATTTTCCGTTCCAAAAGTTCAATCCTTATTCTTTCTCTAAACATGTATCAAATAGTATCAATTCAAACTAATCACTAGAGAAATACCCACAATACCCTCGGGGATCACAAGAGTAAAAAATACAAGAAAAATAGGGAAAAAAGCGCTTCCTGCAACACGGGTCGTGTCAGGCAACACGGGCGCCCGTGTTGGCTTCCTGAAAGATTTTTCGCGTGAAATTTGCAAGTCCCAGGTGTCACAACACGGGCACCCGTGTTGTGCCACTGTTTTTTCTCCAAAAATCGCCTTTTCTGAGCAAATCCTGCAACACGGGCCGTGTCACACAACACGGGCACCCGTGTTGCACCCCTGTTTCGAATCTGACTTCGACTCCAACATGAAAGTCGTAGCTCTCTCTCTTAGCTTTCCGGCGGTTTTTAGAACGCCTCAAACGGATTCCTGGAACTCCAGTTATGATCATTTTTGTGCAGACTGCTAAAGATTTCACAACAAAACTCTTCCGAAATCTTGCCATTTTTTCCCAGTTTTTGCTCTGCTTCTCCTTTATTGTATACCTGAACCTAGAAACAGTCAAAATACCAAATCGACGCGTAAAATGTAATAAAAACAACTAAAATACGACAAGACAAAATAAATGATTAACTGACATAAACGGTAAAATAACGTGTAAAAACCACCGATCAAACTCCCCCAAACTTAAACCATTGCTTGACCTCAAGAAAAAAGCTTGGATAAATAATTTTCAAGTCAAACAGCACATCAAGTGAAGGGTTCAGGGTGTAAGGCATGTCGATACTCATACGTGAGTCTTAGTTCCGATCGGCTCAAATCAGCTCTTTCGGTACTCATCCGTTAACGAAGGCATTACATAAACACATACCGCAGTAAACTTACGGACCTAAATCTCCCTTTCAGCCACCTCTCCAACTATGCTTTGGGCTTAAGTCTTTTCTTCGATTTTCTACCCCTTTCATTCGGATAATCAGATTAAGGCACACATTTGCTCGAGATTTTTTCCTGTGGCACCTTTATTCTTTTTCTCGCTCACAGGCGTTTATTAGTCCACTTTGGGACGACTATAGAGATTCAACCGCCGTTAGGCTAAATAACCGGGTGAGGGTTACCCAACTTAGAAGGACAGGTTGTCTTTACCGTCATTATTCAACTCTTTTTTTTTTGTTGCCACACATCATTCTCAAAACAAATTTTTTATTATTATGCAGGACTATCACAATGAACTAATCGGGGTATACTTTTCAAATCCAAGTACTATGGCACAAATCTACACGTTGGACTCGTTTCCTTACTCTGGGGAACCTAGGGTGTTCAAGTCATACCTCAATTTCCAAACTTTCCCAAGTTCCTTAGTTCAAACTCCACTTCCCTTGAACTCTAAATACTTTCTTGACTACCTTACACACCTACTAATCACAAGAAAAAAATTTATGATCTCCATATGGGCGAATTCGATGTGATTTTTACCGAACTTAAAAATAAAAAGGTGTTTAAATAGACAATTCAAAACGGTAAAACCTCCCCCAAACTTGAACTAGACATTGTCTCAATGTTCAAGAATCAAGAGAAGAAGAGGTGTACTCACAGAGATCCTCACAGAGGGGTCGACAGGTAATGCAATACCTCTTCGCTGCTTCCACGTTTTCCCTTGTAAAATCTCGTTTATTCCTGCAAAAACAATAACAACAAAAGAAACAACATCAATTCATAAAACCGTGGGTTGCCTCCCACGCAGCGCTTCGTTTAACGTCGCATGGCTCGACGATCAACTCCCCATTATTATGGGGGGTACTTCAACTTCCAAACTCTATTGCTCGACTTCTTCGCAACAGAATATTGTGCCGGTTCAGAGATAAGAGCAACTTGAAATGGTTTTGATCGTTCTCCCTTCTTAGTTGTGTTAATATTCCCAACTGAAGGTTTGACATATTTCTCCTTACCTTTCTTTCGACCCTCTTGAGTTTTTAAAGTGATTTCCTCATCAAAAAATTTTAAAGTGAGCGTACCTTTTTCCATATCAATATTGCACTGACTAGTAAGCAAGAACGGCCGACCAAGTATGATCGAAGTTTCTTCATCCTCGGGTATATCCATGATTTGAAAATCAACGGGGTAAGTGAAGTTATTGATTGTCACTAGAACATCCTCTGCTAGCCCATATGCCATCTTGGTTGTGTGGTCGGCAAACTTCAAGCTTGTTCCCGTATCGCTCACTTTTCCAATATCCAGCTTTTTGAAAATTGATAACGGCATGAGACTCACACTAGCACCTGAATCGATCAGGACTTTCATAAAAGTTCGATCCTTTATAGTACATGGAATTACAACTGGTCCAGGATCCTTCATCTTGATTGGTATTTTCCTTTCTTGTGCTATTTCCTTGCATTGCTCAGTTGTGGTCTTCGATTCTTCACCCATTGGTCTCTTTTTACCTATAACCTCTTTCATGAACTTCTTGTACAAAGGCATTTGCTCAAGTGCTTCAAAGAAGGGCATGTTGATTTCCAATTTGTTGAACATTGCACTGAACTTTCCGAAGTCTTTCTCGTTCTGATCCTTCTTTGTAACTCTTTTAGGGAATGGTAATTTGATTTTCGGTTTGACCTCCTCTTTCTTTTTCTCTCCAGTTGACTTTTCAGTTAGTACAGCTTCTTCTGGTTCTTTTATTTTTTTTTCTTACCTCAAGTTCCACCTCTATACATTCTTCCCCCTTTGTTTTCTCCTCTTCTATCGCTTTCTGATTTCTTGTTTTGACAGCATTAATACTCTCTTGATTTTTTGGATTCGGTATTGTCGCGCTCGAGAGGGTTCCTTGAGCGTGTGTTGAGAGGTGTTGGGCTATCTGTCCCATCTGTGACTCAAGGTTTTTGATGGAAGCTGTGATGTTCCTTTGAATGTTTCGGATTTCTTCTTGGAATTGCATACTTTGAGCTGCCATTCTTTCAATAGCTAACTCCCATTCTGCTTTTTGAGGGGCCTGTTGTTGTTGTTGTTGTTGTTGTTGTTGTTGTTGTTGTTGATATGGAGGTTGGTTTTGGTCTTTCCATGAAAAATTAGGATGATTCTTCCATCCTGGATTATAGGTCTGAGAATACGGATTGTTCTGCCTCAAAACTTTTATCTCTTCAACTTGTTGAGTAGTCGCAAGACAATGCACAGTATAATGGGGACCATTACAAATCTCATAACTAATAACTTTGACAGGTTGAACTTGAGCTACAATTTCAGTACTCACCTTCATCCCTTTAAGCCTTCTTTCCACTTCAGCCTTGATTCGATCTTCTATTTTCACAACTTGTGCGGCCAACTTCAAGTCAACTGTTTCTTCCAGATTACTCACACTCCGGTCATATAATTCCAGATGTTCATTTGCAGCGATAGCTTCAATAATTTTTATGATTCCAGTGGCTGTTGTAAAGTTGGATGAACCACCAGCTGCTGTATCAATTAGCTACTTAATCTTCATCTTAAGACCATTCACAAACATCTACATCTGTTCAGTTTGATCTAGATTGTGAGTAGGACATGCAACCAATAACCGTTTGAACCTTTTATACGAGTCCCCGAGTGATTCTCCCTCCCTCTGTTTAAAATTCATAATATCATATCGTTTGCGAATATACACAGAGGCAGGAAAATACTCATTCAGAAAGGCTTTTTCCATTTCTTCCCACGTAGTAATACTTCCGGCTGGTAAGGAGTAAAACCATTCTTCAGCTTCTTCAGATAAAGTGAACGGGAACATTCTTAACCTTTTAGCTTCATTTGTGTGTCCTTCAATCTTTAGAGTAGTGCTCATCGTCAGAAATCTCTGTAGATGCTTATTTGCGTCTTTGCTAACCTTTCCGGTGAAAGGTCTCCTCTCAAGGTGAGTGATTGTGCTCGGATGCAGCTGGAACTTTGTGACATTCACTTGTTGATTCACAATGGTCATCCGGTTTGGTTGAGCATTTGCCCCTCCATAGTCTCCCAAAAGTCTCTCCGCTGGTGGGAGATCCGCCATAGCTTCATTATCTCTTTCTGATTCTGAACCTGAATCTGAATGAACAGAAACTCTTTCCTCTTCTGAAACTAATAGTCTAGCTTGCCTACGTCTTTCGCGTAGAGTCCTTTCAATTTCTGCGTCCAAAGAAAAATTAGTTGAGGGATCTCCTCGCATGAAAGTGTTAGACGTAGATTAGTAGTAACAAAACAAAAATAATAAAAATTAAAATTAAAAACTGAAAATAAAATTTTGGTCGCAAAGCAACAAAATTTCAATTGACTTAGAATTAAACTTATATTCTAGCAGTCCCCGACAACGGCGCCAAAAACTTGACCGGTAAATTAGCAAGTGTACTAATTGTACCAATGTAGTAATAAGGGGAAATTCCCCGAATATCGATCTCACGGACTGCGTATGAACACAAGTTCTAAAATAATACAATTGAACAAAAAGTCATAGGGGTTTTAGTTTGTTTCTTACAATTTTAAAGGTCAAAAGGCAAAAGCAGTAAAATAAAGGTTTAGACAGTTATGAGAAGCATGCTAGAGTATGGTGTATGAAAAAACCTTGTAATAACCTTAATCCTTATTTTTCAGAAATCACTGCTCAATTCAATCGTTACCGGTTTTAAAGATTAGTTGACTCTAATTCCTTAGTAGAAAACCCTTTGGTATTCTTCCTATGCCCCAATTCCTTGGCGGTATAGGAACAATCCCAAGCAACATATTTTATCTAAAACATTACGGTTACTATAGGGTATCCCCATTCCTAGGCAATATCTACTATAGTATTATCGTATAAACGCGTTAACGATCGTTTTTCCAAACCTAAGGTTAACCGTAAAACAAATCCTTATTTGTCAAATAAGAAAAGCCATAAGAAAATTATACAATAACAACGATGATTAGAAAGTAGTGAAATCCATTATTCAAAGGAAACAAGGTTATTACAGAGTCAATTCAGGGACACCCCCTAGCATTGGGGGGTTTAGCTACTCATAATAATAAAGATAAAATCAAAAATAAGACTAAACATTACAAGATAATTGGTTGCCTTGATCTTCAATCGCTTCCGCTCATGAGGACCTTCAGTTTCCCAAATCCTTGATCGCTCCAATCTTTCTCGTCCAATTTATTTTTCGTTCCAAAAGTTCAATCCTTATTCTTTCTCTAAACATGTATCAAATAGTATCAATTCAAACTAATCACTAGAGAAATACCCACAATACCCTCGGGGATCACAAGAGTCAAAAATACAAGAAAAATAGGGAAAAAAGCGCTTCCTGCAACACGAGCCGTGTCAGGCAACACGGACGCCCGTGTTGGCTTCCTGAAAGATTTTTCGCGTGAAATTTGCAAGTCCCAGGTGTCACAACACGGGCCGTGTCACACAACACGGGCACCCGTGTTGTGCCACTGTTTTTTCTCCAAAAATCGCCTTTTCTGAGCAAATCCTGCAACACGGGCCGTGTCACACAACACGGGCACCCGTGTTGCACCCCTGTTTCGAATCTGACTTCGACTCCAACACGAAAGTCGTAGCTCTCTCTCTTAACTTTTCGGCGGTTTTTAGAACGCCTCAAACGGATTCCCGGAACTCTAGTTATGATCATTTTCGTGCAGACTGCTAAAGATTTCACAACAAAACTCTTCCGAAATCTTGCCATTTTTTCCCAGTTTTTGCTCTGCTTTTCCTTTATTGTATACCTGAACCTAGAAACAGTAAAAATACCAAATCGACGCGTAAAATGTAATAAAAACAACTAAAATACGTCAAGACAAAACAAATGATTAACTGACATAAACGCTAAAATAACGTGTAAAAACCACCGATCAATTAACGTTGCACCAGTATAATTATTATGGAGAAGATAAACAAAAAAAATCTACAAAAATGTAAATTTTGGCTTATGTTTTTGTGGTCCATATGGATTTAGCTTGTTTATGTTGATTTTATGTGTTTTGTCTTAAGAAGATTAATTTAATACATCATTGCGTCAAACTATTTGCAAAAAAGGATAGTCTCATAAAAGCCAGACAATATTATAGGGAGAAAATCAAGAGCACGAGCATATTACTAATAAAGGATATTTTTCTATGTTTTTTTCCTAACTTTGGTGCATTGTTATGTACTTGTATATTACTTGCTTCTTACAATAATTGGTGAGAAAATAACAAAACAGTTTATTGTTATTCTATGATGCATTGCAAATATCATTTGTCCATTGTATATACAATTTAATTTTTGTTCTAATTATTTTTCTGGTGAATCTACAATGTTATTTCACTTTCTTTTATCACATAACTAAATAAATCATCTTTTTAATACATATGGTGATTCAAATTTGTACCTTTTTGAAATTTTTTTGATGGAAATATCCAAATCTACTAACAAAAGTATTGTTAAGAAATTAAAGTGTAATGGTTTTTAGTTTAGGGGCTGAAGCGAAACATGAAATTAAGGTAAGAATTACTATAGAAAATTTTTATAAAATTATTGATTTCTGATTTTTTTTTTATAGTTTTTATTGGACTTTTTTTAATATTTACCTTTTTTAAAATTGAGATAATGCATAGATTTTACACATATTTTATTATAAAAACATGTGTAAAATCATAATTTGTTTTCAAAAATATATGATTCTATACCTATGTTTTCATACATCCGATATAAATTCCTTTTTTATACTAGATTATTCAAATATACGGTAAAAAAATCATAGATTTTTGTAGCACATATTATGATTTTATGTCGGGTTTTCAAATATTTGAAAAAAATATAAAAAAGTGATAGTGTTAACTTAGCTTTTTATAGGCTTATTATATATGAACTATCAAATTTTTCAAAAATCTGGATAATTGAAAATCACAGAATTTATTAAAAAACTTAGTAGTGTTAACCTCGTTTTTAAATAGGCCTACCTGATATGAATTACTGAATTTTTTTAAAATTCTGATAAAAAGACATATCACATTTTTTTATTGGCCTATTATATATATATTTTTTTGTGTGAGAGAAAAATTGCAACTTCTTATTAGTAAAACAAAAAATGAGAGAAATATTTTAGTCAATATAAAAAATTAAGGGGGTATTGAGAAGATTGAGTCCCATATTGGTTGGAGATAGAGCTTTAAAGAATTTATATAAAGTGACACTGCTAACCTTACAAGTTGGTTTTGTAAGGATGAGTTGGAGAAAAACTCTAATATGATATCACACCTATCGATCGGACCATGAGTCATTCACCCTTAATATTCATACACCGAAACAAAAAAAAAAAGTGTTGGATGTGAGAGGCGTGTTGACAAAATCTCAATTTCCACATTAGTTGAAGACAAATGATTGGAAGAGTTTATATAGAGGGTCACCTCTCACCTTACAAGCTAATTTTGTAAAGATGATTAGGTCAAACTCTAATAAATGGCGTCAGGTAAAAAATTGGCAGAACAAAATCTCAAATTTAAATGATTGTACTATTTTACTACAATGCTTAATTTATTAAGATGCTTAATTTATTAAGTGTCATCTTCTCCGTGAATATATTTTAAGTCTTTGTTATAATGTATTTTCATTCAGCTCTCGAAAAAAACACTTATATATTATCATCGGTAAAGAAAAATTAGATATTTGAATCAAACTTTGTTAATATTTGTGATTTAGTATGATGATATAAGTTATTAATCTAGTTATATAATATTACAAAATATATGCATGATTATATGATATATCAAACTAAGAGAAAAGATAGGATGATATCACTTACTTCTTTCAAAGAAAATTGATGGGTATTTACTATTTTAAGTTTGATATATTATACATCAACAATAATTAACTTTACTATTTTAAGTTGACGTTAAAAGAGATATTTCTAAATAATAATACATAATTTTCTTATTTATTGTAACATCATCCATTTTTTATAATGATATAAATCTTCTGGTGGTTATTGTCATTTCTCTGAGTTTATACCTAAATAATGATATGTTTATTGAAATTAACAAAATAGATAAACTCCCACTAGAGAAAGTTAAATGATTTTTAATATAGTCAAATATGAGTTATGTGAGATATTGGATCGAACTCTAGTATGGTCGAAGGGTGGCTTCTGGTTCGACAGAAATTAAGCATGAGGTCGAAGTATGTTCACATGTTGTTGTCGGAGTAATGCGTGTTATAGTCGAAGTTTGCTCTAACATGCATTAGTCAATATTGCTAGAGTTGTTAGCATGTTGAGTTGGACCTTGCTTGTAAGTCCAGTTGTTTAAATTAGTTTCTACTCTAAGTTAGCTTGTAATGGGTAATTGTTAAAAAGCTCATCAGGTTAGTGTGCTATTTTTTCTTATAAATAGGATGCTAGTTTCTCAATCTTGTCATAAGGAAAAATAGGAAGATAAAATCCTAATTTTAAGAGAGAGAGAGATTATTTTGTTATTCTTGTATACTTGTAATCTTATTCTAAGAGAAAGTAAAGAATAACAGTTTAATAACCAATCCTTGTTGTTCCATGTTGTTTTACCTTGTCTTCTTTGTTAACCCTAACCCTTGTATGTTTCTTGATCAAGAAGAAACCGTTTATACTTTGTTTAAGGTATCTGATTCACAACAAACTGGTGTGGTGAGCGTGGAGAAGATGCCTTCAACAAAGTATGAGATTGAAAAGTTCACCGGAGTGAACGAATTCGGTCTGTGGCGCTTGAAGATGAAAGCCCTACTGGTTCAGCAGGGTTGTTTGGAAGCATTGAAGGGTGAGGCAGCCATGGACGCTGCATTAACGACAAAAGAAAAGAAGAGCATTATCGAGAAAGCCTACAATACAATATTTTTGAGCCTTGGTGATAAGGTTCTTTAACAGGTATCAAAGGAGACTACAACATCGGGCTTATGGGTGAAACTTGAAAGTTTGTACATGACCAAATCTCTGGTGAATCGACTCTACCTGAAGCAAGCTTTATATTCATTCAAGATGAGTGAAGACAAAGTGTTGGCTGAGAAGTTGGATATGTTCAACAAGCTGATTCTTGATCTTGAAAATATTGATGTGAAGATCGATGATGAAGATCTAGCACTGTTGTTGTTGTTGTGTGCTTTGTCCAGAACACATGCTCACTTCAAAGAAACTCTCTTGTATGGAAGAGAGTCCCTAACCTTCGAAGAAGTTCAATAAACCTTGTATTCTAAGGACTTGAACGAACAAAAGGAGCATAAAGCTTCGATGGTGGGCAATGGTTTGGCCGTTAAGGGAAAATTCTTGCGAAAGGATGGTAAGTTCGACAAGAAGGTAAAAGTCAACAAAAGTCTTACAGTGGCAAAAAAATCTAGTATTCGATGTTATCACTGTAATAAGGAGGGTCACACAAGAAAGGTATGTCGTGAACGCTTGAAAGATCATAGAGGTAATGGCAATGTAGCCATTGTTCAAGATGACTTTGACTCATATAATGTTCTTGTGGTTTCAAGTGGCGACTCGAGAAAATAGTGGATTATGGATTCAGGATTCACTTGGCACATGACTCTAAACAGGGAATTGTTTGAGGAGCTATGTGATCAAGATGGTGGATCTGTGCTGTTGGGAAATAACAAATCTTGCAAAATTGCAGGTATTGGATCTGTGAGATTCAAGCTCCATGATGAGTTAATAAGGTTATTGACTGAAGTCAGGTATGTACCTGACTTGAAGAGAAATTTGATTTCTCTTGGTGAACTTAACAGAAAGGGATACGTTTTTCAAGGAGAGAAAAGTATCCTAAGAGTCATGAAGGGGTCGAAGGAAGTCTTGAGAGGCGTGAAGAAACAAGACTTCTATACCCTTGAAGTTGAGGTTTTAAGTGGTTCGACGAATGTTGCATCCACGAAACCTGTGTCGAAGACAGAACTATGGCACATGAGATTGGGCCATGTCACGAAAGAGGCCCAATCAAATTGGGGAAGCAGAACCTGCTAGGAGGTGACAAAGTTAAAAAGTTGGAGTTTTGTGAATCTTGTGTATTTGGTAAATCCTGTAGGGCGAAGTTTAACAAAGGCAAGCAAAGAACACATGGATCCCTGGATTACATTCATGCTGATCCTTGGGGGCCTGTAAGGAATCCTTCACACTCAAGTGCAAGGTATTTTCTATCCATCATTGATGACTATTCCAGAAAGCTATGGGTATTCATTCTAAAGACGAAGGATGAAACTTTTGAGATTTTCAAAAGTTGGAAGATTCTGGTCGAAACTCAAAATGGCCGAAAGGTTAAGAGGTTGAGAACCGACAATTACCTTGAATTCTACAATAAAACGTTCGACAGTTACTGTGTTGAGTCTGCAATTGCAAAACATAACACTGTAGCAGGTACTCCTCAACAAAATGGCTTAGCTGAGAGATTTAATCGAACAATCCTTGAAAGGGTTAGATGCATGTTGGTTAGTGCTGGATTGAAGAAGGTGTTTTGGAAGGAAGTTATTTCGGCAGCAACTTACTTGATAAGTAGACGTCCCTCGAGTACCTTGGGAATGAAGACACCTGAAGAAGTTTGGTCGGGGCATCCATCTAGTCTCGACAGACTAAGAATATTTGGTAGTGTGGCCTATGCTCATATTAGGCAAGACAAGGTCGAACCTAAAGCTCTTAAATGCATGTTCATGGGATACCCTAAAGGAGTCAAAGCTTATAGGCAATGATGCCTAGAGCTAGGTCACAGGAGGTGTATCACCAGTCGAGATGTAGCTTTCAATGAAGCAGAGATGACTTTCAAAAAAATTGCTAATGTTGACGAAGAGCTGGAATAGGGAGAGATTTCTGTTGAGGTGAAGCATGTTGATGCTGAGTTGCGTACCCCAGATGAAGTCGAAGAAGATGCAGAAAATGTTGTCGAAGAAGATGCAGAAGATGTTGTCGAAGATGAGGAGATTGATAATGACTATTTTCTATCAAAAGACAGGTCGAGGAGAGTCATCAAGCCACCTCAGAGACTTGGGTATGCAGATCTTATAGCTTATGCCTTAATCTCTGCAAGTGAGGTTCTAGACGAATAACCTATAGACTATAAGGAAGTTATGAGGAGTCGAAAGAAGACTGAATGGC
The DNA here is from genome assembly GCA_963859935.3 of Lathyrus sativus. Taxonomy (NCBI): domain Eukaryota; kingdom Viridiplantae; phylum Streptophyta; class Magnoliopsida; order Fabales; family Fabaceae; genus Lathyrus; species Lathyrus sativus. The sequence goes on along the minus strand of OZ012735.1, from coordinate 557,107,691 downwards.
TGAAGGCCATGGATGATGAGATGAAATCTCTTCATAATAACCACACCTGGGAACTGATCAAGAAACCTGTTGGAGCCAGGTTAGTCAGCTATAAATGGATTTTCAAAGTTAAGGAAGGAATCGAAGGAGTGGCGTCAAAGAGATACAAGGCAAGATTGGTTGCTAGGGGGTTCACTCAGAAATAAGGTATCGACTTTAATGATATGTTCTCTCCTGTTGTGAAGCACAGATCCATTCGAATGTTGCTTGCCACAGTGGCACAATTCTATCTTGAACTGGAACAGATGAATGTGAAGACTGTGTTCTTGTATGGTGGCTTATAGAAAAAAATCATGTAAGTACGAAATGTCTTCGAACACTTTTTTTCCCAACACATATTAGCCCAGATATTCATAAAATCTATATCACCAAATAATTGAAAAACAAAGGAAAAAAAGTTATATAATGCATAACACAACAAAAAAAGTTATATAATGCTATTCTCACAAAAGAAATTAAATCTTTTCAGCATAAACCACATGGCTACCCATTTTATCAAAACATCTCATTAAAATAAAGCACATGACTATTAGGGGTAGAAATAGACTATATCGATCTAAACTTTGTCAATCTTGAGTCTGCCCTGCTAAAAAATTTAAAGTCTAAGCTTGACATGTAGTCTATCATAGACTTATTTTTAGGCCTAAGTCTGACCTTTTCGAAGGCCTGATAGGTTTACTAGTCTATTTAAAAGCCTACTTCATTTGAACGTTTGTAAATAAGAAATTCAACTAATGTTAAATAGACTAACAATTTAAAAGAACATTAAGACTAAATGTTTGTTTTTATTGTGTCATTCAAGTTTACCTATTAGTATAAGTTTGGTGATACTATTTGTTGAAGAGAACTTATAAAAAAAAACTTATGATAATAACTTATGACATTGTTTATAATGTTTTTTCAACTTATTTTTATAAGTTGTTCAAAATAACTAAATTTTATTTTTGTATTTTAATTCAAAGTACAAAATACAATATAATAATAATAAATTTATTAAATTTTTTATAAATAGGTCGGTCTGATAGGCTTAAAAGGCTTTTCTTACGGTCTGTGGCTTAACCTCTTTAACTAAATAGACTTATAAAAAAACTTAAATCTTTTCTCTTTAAGAATTTCTTTTACTTAATTTAAGCCTATGTAGGTTAACTAGATCGTAGACTCTTGTTAGTTGGTGTGACCTATTTTCATCCCTAATAATTATCCATTTTATCATAGCATATGTCCCACAAATTAAAAAAAAAAAAAAACATTTAATTTAGAGTTCACAACATATTGACATTTAGTATCAGTCTCTTTATAGTAAGTTGAAAACATATGGACCTTGAACTTTTAATTTTTAGCCTTTGACTTTATATCAATAAAAAAAATACTGTTTAATAACAGTTCTCTTAGCATGAAATTTTACCATTTTTAATTAGTTTTTGATTTTTGAAATAGTTTTTAAATTTATTATTTATTTATTTTTCTTATATTTTATCTTTACTATTTTAATTAAAATTTATTTTTTGTATTTTATAATATATTATAATTTAAGAGGGTTTGTGTTTTTTATTATTACAAAATATTTTTAAAAATTATATTTTTGTTATTATGGCTACTTGTCAATGTAAATGTTGTGGTGGACATTGATCCCATGCATCACATTTACTCTCCCATGCTATAACATGGCTACCTTAAATTATCACCATCTCTGATCTATCTACCCTTACCCTTTCTTAAAGAACCTTGAACCAACCTATTCAGAGTCCAATAGGGGGGCCATTCCTTTTTTATTGGATTTTCTAAGTGTGTAATGGAAATGACACAAAATATCTGAAAGTTTCTTGATAATAACTAGTAAAAGAATATCTTAAAGATGTATTTGAAATGTACAAAATTTGGTGGCTTTTTATATGCATACTTCCAAATTAATGCTGGCGGTGGAAAAATTTTCAAAGTTAAAGTTTGAGTTTTAATTCATTAACTCAGTTGGATTCTATAATCATACTTACACATTCATCTAATCAAATAGTTTTATGATAATATTTTTTAAATTTAGTTTCTAGAATGTCTTAACAAATACTTATTTTACATGACACTACTAGAAATACTCATATTCTTGTCAATATATTGCAAGATAGTGAGAAAATAAATAAACTAGAATTTTATGATCTTTTAATATTAGAGAAATGTTGTTGTTAAAAATGTGGCATGTTAGAGCAAAAAATAATGTTGTAATTTTGCCAATAACCACATGGTGACAAGTAAAATTATTGTATTCGTAAAAGTTGTATTAACTTGTAGAAGAGCAAGTTGAATGCATTTGTGAATTTAATATAATGTGTGAGTAACAGAATAGGGAATGCTCAGAGCACGATTGTGTGTTTGTTGTGTAATTGTACAGTAATGAATTATTAACTACAATTGAAAAATATAATAAAAAAGCGACTAAGTTTCTCTTTTGAATTATATAATCCCTCAAATGCTAGGATTCTAACATCGCAATTATTAGAAGTAATTCATATTAATTAGTTGTATTATTTTCTTAGCCCTTAAGTTTGTTAGAGGGTATTTTAGTATTTTTATCTTATTCTAGTAACCTTAGTGTTAGCTTATAAATAGGGTAACAATCATTGCAATTTGTGTGAGTGTGTGTAGCCGTCATTCTCTTAATAGAATATTTCTCTTTTCATCATTTATTCTACCTTTGCACGAACAATTGGTATCTAGAGTTCCGGTTATGATTCACTGGGAAACACGAGTGAACGTGAGGTCTTATGTGTTTGATTTTGATTCTTAGATTCGTGTTGAATCTTGAACAAAATCTGATCAGAATTTTAATTCTGTGGGTTGGGAAACACTGTGTGAGAAATCTGAGTATACTGTGCAAGGTAGAAGATGAACGGAAACTGCAACATGAACACCAAACTTCCAGTATTTAACGGTAAAAACTGGAATCGTTGGATGATCCAAATGCGTGTACTGTTTGGTGCTCAAGATGTTTTAGATCTTGTCACTGATGGTTATGTTCCAGTAGCAGTAAATGCAACAGATGAACAGAAAAACGCGCAGAAGGAAGTAAGGAAGAAGGATCAGAAAGCATTGTTCTTCATTCATCAATGTGTGGATGTAAATGTGTTTGAGAAGATTGCAGATTCAACAACAGCAAAGGCTGCGTGGGACACACTGGTGAGATGTTATGGTGGTGACGCATCAGTGAAGAAGGTGAAGCTTCAGTCCTTGAGAAAGCAATATGAGAATCTCAACATGAAGAATAATGAGAAAGTCTCTGAATACATCTCCAGAATGATTCTGATCACTAATGAGATGAAATCATGTGGAGAAACTCTTTCTGAAGAAGCAATCATGGAGAAAGTATTGAGATCCCTTACCTCTCAATTTGATTACATTGTGGTAGCAATAGAACATTCCAAAGATATGAGCACCATGAGAATTGAAGAGCTGCAGAGCAGTCTAGAAGCACAAGAGTTGCGTTTGACTGAGAGAACTTCTGAAAAGGAAGTAGAGCAGCAGACTCTGAAAGCAACTTCTGATAGGAGGTATCAGAAGCAATCCGAAGCCAGGAAAAGATCTGATGGTGGTTAGAAGTCAGAAAGCTCAACCTCTGATAGACAAAAGAATGCTCATAAGGGAAAATAGAAGTATGACAAGAAGAAGATCCAATTTTACTGTTGTAAGAAGTTTGGTCACTTTGCTAGAGATTGTTGGTCAAACAAGGAGAGAAAATCAGAAGAAGCAAATATAGTCAGAAGTTCTGATGACGAATCTGTGCTATTGATGGCCTCTGAATCTGATAATATGGATCTGATAGATTGGTGGTATATGGACACTGACTGTTCAAATCATCTTACTGGAAACAAGAAATGGCTGGTTGACTTTAACTCTGAAAAGAGAACAAAGATCAGATGTGTTGATGACAAATATCTTAATGCAGAAGGTATGAGAAATGTCAGAGTGATTCTGAACAATGGGAAAACAGCATTGATTCAGAACGTGTGGTATGTACCTGGCATCAGAAGCAATCTGATGAGTGTGGGACAATTAATTGAGAAAGGTTTTTCAGTTACCATGAAGGATAATCTTCTGAAGCTGTATGACTGCAATCAAAAGTTGATTATGGAGTCAGAACAGGGAAGGAATAGAACATTCAAGGTGAATGTCAGAACTGCAGACTCAGAATGTCTTAGTGCAACAAGTGCTGAGAAGGAGAGTGAGTTGTGGCACAGAAGATTTGGTCATTTGAATTTCAGAAGCTTAAAACATCTGAATTCAAAGAAGTTGGTACATGGAATTCCTGCAATTAAGAAGTCTGAAAAGTCATGCAAAGTTTGCATGGAAGGAAAACAACCACGATTGCCATTTGCGTCAGAAGCTGCCCCAAGAGCAAAACATGCCTTGGGAGTTGTACATTCTGATGTGTGTGGTCCATTTCAAGTAGCATCAATTGGAGGGAATAAATACTTTGTGTTGTTTGTTGATGAAGTCACAAGAATGACATGGGCATCCCTTATTAAGTTTAAACATGAGGTGTTTGATGAATTCAAGAAGTTCAGAATGAAGGCTGAGAATCAGAGTGGTCAGAAGTTGAAGATTCTTAGAACTGATGGTGGAGGTGAGTATAACTCCAAAGAGTTCCATAAGTTCTGTGAGGTGAATGTAATTGAGCATGAGGTTATTGCTCCTAATTATACCCCTCAACACAATGGTCTTGCTGAAAGAAGAAACCACACTTTGCTTGATATGGTGAGAAGCATGCTAAAGGAGAAGAAGCTTCCTCAGAAGCTCTGGGGAGAAGCTATTGCCACTGCAACGTATGTACTCAACAGATGTCCTACGAAGAAGTTGAAGGAAATAGTTCCAATACAGAAGTGGACTGGAGATAAGCAAAGTGTTAATCATCTGAAGGTGTTTGGTTCTGTTTACTATAAACATGTTCCAGAAGCCAGAAGACAGAAGCTGGATGATAGAAGCAAAGTGATGATTCTGATAGGGTACCACAGTACATGTGCATACAAGCTCTATTGTCCAGAAACCAATAAAATTGAATTCAGCAGAGATGTGATTGTGAAGGAATCAGAAGTTTGGAATTGGGATAAGTCTCAATCTGATTCTGATGTTAGAATTTCTGAAGAAAGGTCAGAATTAAGAATTTCTGAAGTTGGAGTAAACTCTGACGTTGATTCTGACTCTGATAGTGATTCTGACTCTGGAGAAGACTCAGAAGATGAAGGTGACTCTGATGATCCAGACTCTGATGGTAATCCAGATTCTGGTGGCAATTCAGACTCTGAAGATGGCCAAGGCTCTGGAGGAAGTCAAGCCTCTGAAGCTAGAAATTCTGAAGTTCAAAACTTTGGAAATATGCCAGACCCTGAGGATGGTCAAAGCTCTGGAGGAAGTCAATCATCTGAAGCTCAAGACTCTGAACAAGTTCAGAGACCACAAAGAATCAGAAACATTCCCAGAAGATATGCAGAATTTGACATGCTGTAAGACACTGAAGTAGACTCTGAAGGAGAAGTTATTCAGTGTGCCATGATAGTAGACTCTGAACCCATAAGTACAGAAGAGGCTCTTAAGCAGAAGCTCTGGCTGAAGGCCATGAAAGAAGAACTTGATGTTATAGAGAGAAACAAAACTTGGAAGCTAACAGAACTTCCAAAAGACAAGAAAGCCATCAGCGTCAGATGGGTTTTCAAGCAGAAGTTAAAGCCAGATGGTTCAATTGGAAAATATCAAGCAAGGTTGGTAGCCAGAGGATTTCTACAGAAACCTGGGCTGGATTATTCTGAAGTGTTTGCACCTGTAGCAAGACATGAAACAATCAGAATGGTGATTGCAATAGCTGCTAACAGGAATTGGCCTCTGATGCATTTAGATGTAAAATCTGCATTTCTGAACGATCCATTAGAAGAAGAAGTTTATGTGTCACAACCTCCTGGATTTGTGAAAATGAATCAGGAAGGGATGGTGTACAGATTATACAGAGCTCTATATGGACTGAAACAAGCGCCCAGAGCTTGGAATCAGAAGATTGATTCATTTTTCAAGAAGCAAGGCTTTCAGAAATGTGAGATGGAGTACGGTGTCTATGTTCAACATACTTTTGAAGTCAATATGACTCTGGTATGTTTATATGTTGATGATATACTATTGACTGGAAGTTCTGAACAGGAGATAGCCAAGTTCAAGAAAGTTCTGATGAATGAATTTGAAATGACTGATCTAGGTAAAATGACATACTTTCTAGGGATGGAGTTCAGATATTCTGAGAAAGGTATCATTTTGCATCAGCTCAAGTATGAATTAGAACTTTTGAAGAGATTTGAACTGAAGAATTGTAAGATTGCTGTCACACCTTCAGATACAAATCAGAAACTGGATTCTGACTCTGATGGAAAGGATGTGGACGCTACAATCTTCAAACAGTTGGTTGGTTCTCTGAGGTATCTGTGTAATACCAGACTTGATATTTGCTATTCTGTTGGGATGGTTAGTAGGTTCATGAGTAAACCTAAGTGGTCCCATTACCAAGCTGTTGTCGGGATTCTGAGGTATATCAAGGGAACTCTGAAGTATGGCATGTTGTTTCCTTCTGGAAGAAAGGATGAGTCAGAACTTCTGAGTTATTCAGATTCTGATTGGTGTGGAGACAGAGTTGACAAAAGAAGTACCTCTGGATACTTGTTCAAATTTCTGGGAGGTCCCATTTCTTGGTGTTCCAAGAAGCAACCTGTTGTGGCGTTATCAACCTGTGAAGCTGAATACATTGCAGGTGCTGTTACTGCATGCCAAGTTGTGTGGATTCTGAATCTGTTGCAGGATCTGAAGATTAAAATAAACAAACCTCTGAAGTTGATGATGGATAACAAGTCTGCAATCAATCTTGCCAGAAACCCAGTGTTGCATAGGAGAAGCAAGCATATTGAGACCAAGTATTATTTTCTGAGACATCAAGTTCAAAGTGGAGTGTTAGAAGTTGTACACTGCAGCACTCAGAAACAGTTGGCAGATGCTCTGACGAAAGCTATCAAGACTGATCAATTTCTCAGACTAAGGGATGGAATTGGTGTTACAAGTTTTGATGGAATATGAATTAAGGGATGGTATTAGAAGTAATTCATATTTATTTGTTGTACTATTTTCTTAGCCCCTAAGTTTGTTAGAGGGTATTTTAGTATTTTTATCTTATTCTAGTAACCCTAGTGTTAGCTTATAAATAGGGTAACAATCATTGCAATATGTGTGAGTGTGTGTAGCCGTCATTCTATTAATAGAATATTCCTCTCTTTCATCATTTATTCTACCTTTGCACCAACATCAATGATGAAAATTCTATGGAATGTAAAATAAGAAGACATCAAAGTACTGGAGATTATATCTACTGAAAATGCCTCACTTTCACCTCAGCCAACGAACAACGGAGGTGTAAACCAAAAGCACACCACATTTATTTATATTTTTAAAACAATACTACATATTTCCTCGGTTGAGTTTATAACGGAGGCGAAAAGTAGTCAGGAAAGACACATTTGAATCTTAGCAAATGCATTTTAGCGCCTTTTATTATTTTTTTTATGGCCTTTTACCATATTTTATTTTGATTTTATTTTTTATTTATGTCATATTATCTCGGTTGAGCTAGCAAACGAGGGGAATAATTTTATTCAATTTGACGAAAAAATAACGTAAAGAATCTTTGTCATCCATTTATATAGTAACACCGGTCAAAATATTTCTAACTCATCAATCCACATGAAATATTAGTGATCTGCATGAAACTCTCACCAACCAACAAGAACGTGAACACCTTAGTAATTCATCTTGGTTGCAAGTGCTTAAATGCAAACTTAATGTAATGAAAACAATGATAATGAAAGCAGTAGAATGAAGTACAATATCATTCTCTAGGATTGATTGCAAGAGCGGAAACAAAGGTTTCAATGTTGACTCCTTAATATAATCTATTCACTTATAATTTATTATTAAAAATTTTTAATATTAGTTAGGAAAACATGGATGTAAATTAACAATGTTAGTTGTTTGTTGTTGTGTCAAGTAAAATGTTTAATGTTGTTGTCATTGTTGAGATTAAATATTTAACTATTCTGTTGATTTAATTTATTTTTGGTTGTTTTTATTGTTGTCATCGTCGTCGTCATCATTGTTGTTGTTTTTGAAATTTAATGGATAACAAGACTTAAGAAGTAATTTCTTATCTTTGATGATAACATGGTTTTGATGATGACAACACCTGAATCATTAACATCACTTGAAGTAGTTTTGATGATAACAATGAATGAAGTCAACAAGTTACTAAAGCTAGCTCAATCGGTCAGAGATGCACAAGGTGGTTGATGATGTCAGAGTTATCCTTCCTAATAAAACTAAAGTTAGTTAAATTAATAATCAAGGTTTATGATCACCAGTAACATCTCTACAACACTCTGATAATAATAATCAATTTGAAGATATCTCAAGCTCATAAATAGAAGATTCAAGTAAAGTTTTTATATGATTGGTATATCCGGCAAAAGACTCAAAGCTTCGGAGTGTTAAAGAGAAGAAGTGTGAAAGCTCGTCTAATCGTGTCCATCTTAGTAATCAGTGTATTATAAAGACACAAGGGTGTTTTGGTAAGTATTATGGCTAAATCACACATGCGTGCGCGCGCGCACACACACACACACACACACACGCGCGCTTAAAGTATAGAGAAACATCTGAATTTTGATTAAGAAAACTAGAAAATGTTTTTGGAACCTAGCCAATAGAATTAGGATTTGTCAAATTGATTAGAACAACTTTTTGGATTGTCTAATAGATTAAAACAAATACCTAATCGATTAGATAAGGGTGAATCAAGTTTGTAATTGATTGTGAAAGTCTTTTAATGATTGGTAACGACTCTTTATCTAAATCTTGCAATTTGAGCATCAATAATCGATTATTACAAGTGTCTAATCTTTTAGCTAATCAATTAGGACAATTAAAAAGCCCATTCATTGTTTCCATTTTAAAACCATTTCTTGGCCTTTAAATAGAGACACCCTCTACCATTTAAATCATCCATAAAACAAGAAACATCTCACTTCTCATATATCTTAATATTTATAAATCGTTTTGATCTGTTTTCTCACATATTTTAGCCATAGTCCTTTGAGACAGTTATTGAGTTTAGTGAGTAATTTGTTCTAGGTGAGGGCATAAGTGTAAATTTATCAAGAGTAGTTTTCTCTTGAGTAAATAATTATTCCTTAGGAAGTTATCATTTTGTTTTAGAGTTAAACCATTGTTAAAAGTTATTTGTTCATTCGCGGGGATTTGAATTTGATTCGTGAGCTTTGCCATTAAAGAAAAGCCATCATTTTGGGTTCATGAAGAATAACCATAGAAAAAACTTCACAATGGTTCTTGAGCTTAGTTTGGTTAAAAGCTCTATTGGTTCGAGATTATCCTATTGTAAAATCTCGCTCAGATTTTGAGTTCATTTGTTTAAAAGCTTAATAGGTTTGAGATCATCCCGGTAAAAAATTCGGTTCAGTTCGTGGTCAGCCTGTGTAAAACCTCGATTTGGATTGGAGGATAACCAATTCAAAACTTCATCTTGGTTCAGTTCTTGGTTCTAACCAAACAACAAAATCTATGTTTGGTGAGAAGACAAACCGCTTCAAGTCTATTTGGTTAGAAGTCAGCCTAAAACTTCATGAGCTTAACCTTCTAAAAGCTCTCAAGCATTATTGGATACTCTCAAGATCAATTATTGGGCATACAAGTAAGTCATTTCTTTAAAACTGAACCTCTAAAAATCGCAGTTGTTATCTCTCTTCCCTTATCTCTTTTAATTTCAAATTATTTTATTTACTCATAATTTTCGCTGCATACTCAAATGTTTTTATTAAAATATTTTTAAACTCTAATATAGAAAATAATTTTGTTTTTAATCAACGATTTTCAAACCTCCACAACTCCCCCTTCTATTGTGTATGAAGTCACATGTTCAACAAGTGGCATCAAAGTATAACTCATGACTAAGGGCTAATCATTTCGGGAGGAAAATGATTTTCAACACTGCTTTTAACGAGAGGAATTTTCTAAACACACCTCCACCGTCTAATGGTGATATGTTTGAATCATGGAAAATTAGATTTAAAATATTCATTCAAAGTTTTGATATTGAACAATGTGAAACTGTAATAAATGACTCTTTTATCCCTACTCACCAAATCAATAGTGATGTAGTAGATGTACCAGATTTTCTTTGAACTGTTGATAAGTGCTAAAATGTATTGATTTTTAGTGTGAATAATTGGCACTTATTGGCTTAATTCAACAAATAAACCTCAACTTTTATGCATATGTTATATAGTTACATTATAGTGTATATATTGTGTATCGCATAAATATCATTGAGTTTAATTATTTTTCTATCATTTTTGTAGGTATATATAAGCAATGATATTTTGTCATTGTTTTATAGAGCATTGAATAAGCTTTCCAACGCTTCCGACCGCGCGTAAAACGGAGTTACGGTTTGAAAGTTATGGTCGAAACAAGTGCGGGTCTACTATCATGTTCGTTGTGCGAACTGAAGGTGAGCGAACTCGCCAAGAGTTTGCACTGCGAACTCAATGCGAATAAAAATTGCCCAGAAGCATGGAAAACATTGTTTTGGCAGTAGCTAAGGTGACATATATTTGCTGGGAAAACGGGAGTTTGCAGTGCGAACACGGGAACCCATTTTTTCCTATTTAAGTCACTTTTCAACATTTTTTAGGTTATGTTGTTGGGAACTTTTTACCCCAACTTCATCAAAAACATTCTTGAGTAGATTTATCTTAGAAACAATATTAGAGTGTGCATCTTGACGATCTGGAGTCGAATCTACTTCAATCGGAGTTGACAAACTGTGAGATTTGTGTTCTTCTTCTCTCTTCTCTTTGTACTGTCTATTTGTTGGGGCTTTATATGTAAGTTTATCTTGATTGTATGTATATTTATGAATCTTTGTATAAAATCTCTTTTACAACTCTTTATTGATGGTTATCTTGATTTTTTACTTAATGGGTTTGGATTGCTATAGACATATATGTACGGTTCGAACTCGATCTAAGATGAACATCTGTTAGATTCTAAACTCTAGACATAGATTTAGGACTAATATTCACGTGGGTATCGATTCTTAATGCTCCGTGTTGTTGAGTTGCGTGAGACATCACTGATGAGACGATACAGTTGATCTCTCGACTTTGCGTTAGACATAACCTCTATTGTGAGCGATACGTGATGATATTGACGAGCGATTTAGGTTGCGTGCATTTGATCCATATATTTTTTAGTACATGATGGGTGGAACGAAATACAATTTCTGGCGAGTTTTCTCATTTTTTAAGAATGTATTTATTTTCTTGTTTTATGTTTTTCCTTTTTCATTTTTATCCCAAACCATTCAAACTCAAGCTTAGAGACGTGGAGATTGTTGAATGACATTTTTTCCCTCACACCGATCCCTATCAAAACGACAAAACTGGGTATTTAATATTTTTGTTTGTCGCTTTACCACTCCAACAACTGCAGAAGAAAAGAGAAAATTTGAAATTGATTTTAAGACTAAAATTTTCTCTGTTGTGTCTTTAGATGAAAATCAAAATTTCTGTCTATATTTGTAATTCTGCAAAGGAAATATGAGATTCTCTTAAAAATAATATAAGGAGTTTCTTTAACTATAAAAAAGAAGGAATGAACACACGAGACAAAAAAGATGAATGCTTCTTTTATAAATGTTTCTCTACCTTCGTAAATTTTAAAAATAATGTTAGAACCTTTAATGTTAATAATATCTAAAAATTAAGAACTAAAATCAGAAACTTGATCCAATCCTACTCTATTAAAGGTCATGCTTTTTCTCTACGATATTTTATTATGTAGTACTTCTCTCTACTATACTGCACAACACTATTTTGCATAAATAAGTCAGTGACTTCTCAATTAATATTGCACTTGTTTAATACTTCTCTCAAATGATAATATATTACACTCAATTATTCAATTTTGGATTTGCTTTTCTCAAGTGATATAACACCATGTGGTCATTTCTCTTTAGTGATATTGCACCACATCTAGTAGATTACTCCTCTTTCATCACTTAGGCTTGTAAGAACTTTTTCTCAAGTGATATAACACCATGTGGTCATTTCTCTTTAGTGATATTGCACCACATCTAGTAGATTACTCCTCTTTCATCACTTAGGCTTGTAAGAACTTACTTAGATGATGACAAAAAAGAGCACACTTAAAAGACCCCTAATGTATAAACCCTCAATTTCTTATTTAATTTAAGCAGTCACTAACTAATCACAATAAATCACACATGATCATTCATCTCAAACCAACACCACATTCCTCAATCTCTATATTCAAATTTCATATTTTCAACAACACATTCATAACCGAATCTATATATCAATATTAAAAGTTATCATATATATCACATAGAAAGTTAGCAATCAACAATTCATATATGTAACAGTCATTACAACTCACATATAAACAAGATATCAATTTTCATACATTCAACCACAAATTCAATCACACAAGAACTCAATAATATTTCTAATCTATAATTTATCTCACATATTTCATATTTGCACATTCGTTTTTATTTTATTTTCCTATGGGTTAAAATCATACCTAATAAGCCCAAATAAATTTTAGAAAACATGAATCATACCTAACAAGTCCAAATAAATTTTAAAAAACAAAATATTTTTATTTACAGTAGACACGCGCACACATAAACACGCAAAATTAAATTGGTAAATAATATAGATAATATTAATACACTGTTTTGCGGTTGGTTTTGCTCAAATCCAAATTACAGTGTGCAAGAATAAATTAAAGCTATGAGAATCTTCAACGAGAGATAATTATGTTTTTACAGAGATATTAAAATAATAAAACATTAAATAATTATAAAAGAGTAACTAATTATGTGGTAGAAAATTCACACTGCAATTTGAAATGAAATGAAAAAAATATATTACACAACTCTTTAACACAGAAGGTTGAAAATTTTCTCTTCTTGTCGTGGCTATTTGACTCAAGCTTAGGGTTCTCTCTTATTTATTTATTTTGTTTTCACTCATGAGGACTTATAATTTTAAATTTTAATCCACACATCTTAATAATGGATTTGACCAACTAGTACTAACATATATCGATTACTCTTTCTTTCCCATTTATATTAAAATATGGCATAATAATATGAATACACATATTTACTTATTCATATATCATTTTTAAATTACTCATACTAAAATATTATCATTTATACAATAATTAAAATAATAAGGATGAGTAAGGTAACTAAACTAATATTTATTACTTGTGTTAAATGAATGTAAATTGTTCCAGTTCAATCCATGATGGTAACATATATTTATATTTATGTATTAATATCTAAATAAATTGTTGATATTTATAAATTTATAATTTAAAAAATAATAAATAAATATAATATCAACACTTATTATTATTCACTAAGAACTATAAATATTATAGGAAATACACCTCAAAGCAAATGCACATATAAAAAAATTAACTTTAGGAGAGGAACATATAAACACTCCTATAAATAATATATTTTATGATAATATTTTTTTCTCATCTAATAAAAAATCGAGATATAATTTCATGACGTGGTGTATTTTAATTTTAAAAAAAAATATCATTTACTCCCTTGATTTTTGAATACAACTGTATTGAAAACCAATTCAAGACATGTTTCGAATCCTAGCAAATGAAGTTTATGCTTTTATTTCTTTAAAAGTGATATCTTTTTTATTTTTTTTTATTTTTTTATTTATAAATTAAATAATTTATTCATTTGATTTCTTTAATAACTGAGAGGTTAGATAATCAGAATTTACTATAAAAACACTCTTTCATTAAGTTCTTATCCTAAACTTTACTCATTGCAAGATAGAAAAAATCTACAAGGTTCTGTGTTTTATATTCTTCTTCTAACATCAACCTTGAACAAAACATTTTTTATGGTATTGCAATATATCTCACACTATTTTGTTGTTGTTGAGTTGTTATTGTTGTTTTCACCTCTTGCAAGGTCATTGTTATATTCTAGAATAATCTTCCTATGTTGTTAGTCAAAGAAAACACTCCATAATTTATTTTATTTCTCGGTTGACAACATTGAGAAATTTATTTCTAAACATACTGTAAATTGTAAGAAATGTTGTTGTTTCACAGTACAGGATCTTGAAAATTTTGTTTTGAATATTGTAACACATACAAAAAGTAGTGTATGGTAAAAAATTAAAAAAAAAACAATATATGTTACTTTCAATTTTTTTACCATTTACTATTTTTTTCAAGTAATATATTACTTCGGTTCTTTTATAAAATCGAGGAAAAAGTTTCTATTTTGTTTTATTGCTTAATTAAAATAGAAATAACCTTTCTGTTTGGTTTTATTAAAGAATCGAGACGTATAGTTACTCTGTTAACCTACAATGAGTCAATGCCCTACATTCATAAAGTAACAACGCTCACGATATTGTCAACGCATCAATGCACAAGAAATCATCTACATTCAATAAGAACGCGAACACCACCACTATATGTTGAACACAATCTTGTGAAACTTAAAAAATTGACAATGCAAGCATTTTCTACGAAAACAATGAAATTTAAAGATGCTTAGAACAAATCTTTGGGATGGATTGCAAGTGCAAAAAAAAAATGTGTTCCAAGGTTAGTATTCTTACATAATATTTTATGTTATGCATCTAACTTTTTTTATGTAATATCTAAAATTGGATGAGTGTAAAACCATTTAACTTGAAAAGCAAGAAGTATGCAATAAATTTGGATTTGTTCTTCTCCAAGAATAAAAATGACAATGATGAATCACATTTGTAAAAAATTTGTACTTGTAGATTGAAACCAAAACAACGTAACATAGAAAACTAGGTATTTTAATGAAAAAAATAGATATCTGTAAACAATGTAATTTAATATTTTGTGTAAATAATGTAATTTGAAATTTTTATAAAAAATATACTTTTTTCCTCTCGATTTTTGTCACAAATAGAGAGGTATATGACATTAATTTTAAAAATATAAAAATAATATTGTTGGGATCGAACCAATGACCATTTCAATTATCCCCTTGATTAATCAGAAATTAAGAGGTAAAATGACAAAATTTCATGATTCCCTTTATTACCTCGCTTGTGTAATCGAGGTAAAAACCTCATCGCGTCCGAAGTAAAATATATTTTTTGTAGTTGTGAAAAATAATTATTTATAAAAATAACTAATTAAAATAATAAAATAGCTATAATTAATTAAAATAGAACTCCATGCATTGTTCAAATGTAAACAACATAAATTAAAAAATATAAATGTTTAGTGCTCTATAAGATGAATATATCTTTATACATATATGAAAACTTGTGTTGTTATAAATTTTCCCTTATTAAATAAAAATCAGCCTAAAAATTTTGAATAAGTAGAAAGAAGGAAATATATTTCATCTATAAATTTCAAAAACATAAAATCACAAATCAAAAGTTTATACCCATCAGTGTGGGTATCTTCCTACTATTCAAACCAATCGCATTAAATTTTTTCAGATTTTGGATTATCAACAGAATTTTCAACAAACCTTCTTCTTGATTGAATGATCATCTGTCTGAAAATTTCCCAATGAGTTTTCATATTTTCGATAGATATTTACAGGTCTTTGTTGTACATTCTTGATTTATTCTGATTAATTCAAAATTGACTTATGTTACCTTCATGAATTAAGTCAATGTTTCTTCTAGAGGAAATAGCCTTTTTGGTGGTTAATTCTGATTAGGTGTTTGACCTTCATTGTTACTATACTTGAAATTTGAGTCATCTTTCCACTCACTTTATAAGTGTTGGAATATGAATTATATTTTTAATAGTTACCCATAAAGTTGGCTTTATCTTCTAGTACACTTTTAAGAAAACACTGACCATTTGCATATCCAACACCATAAAAATTACACATAAAAACAAAAGCTTGTTGAACAAGGTGTGAGTGCGACTTTTAGTTAGATATATTTTATATGATGTCAAAACTAGGATACTTTAACATTAATGTATATTGGACGATATCCAATGATTATAAATGTGCATCTTTGCATTAGGAAGCATTAAAATGTTTTGGAAAAGTTCATACATAAAAAATGCATTGAAAACAAAATTTTTTGAAAAGCATTACAGTACGTGTCGACACATAAAGCTTTCAGGCCGACACATAGAAGGAAAACTTTCCTATGTGTTGACACATCCATCCTTCAGGTCGACACATATGGTGCAGTATTAAAGCTTGTAGGCTCTGTCCATGTGCTGACTTCTTTAGGTCGACACAAGACCTTCACAAGTCGAGACAAGACCTTCATAGATCGACTCATGAACTTCATAGGCCGACTCATAACTTTCATAGGTCGGCTCATACGATGCATTTTTCCAAAATTCACAAATTTCTTCATTCTTTTTCATTCCTTTTCCTTTCATACTTGCATACATATAAATACTTAATACATACATCATTTCTAGTAAGGTTCTAGAGTAAACCTACATGAAATCGGGATTTCAAAGCATTCTCAACATCTTCAACCTCTCTTCTATATATACACATAATGAAACTACGCATAATCATTTTTTTGATTGGGTGTCATCTAGATTAGAATTGATAAAGTCCAATTTAGGTTGTTTGTACTATAAATTGGATTGAGTTCTTTGAGGGTTTCAAATTAAAAAAATCGAGTTGGAGTTTTTCTTCAAGATCGTTAAGGGATTAAAAGGTTTTAGACAAGCTTACACAATTCAGATCCAATCTAGTGAAAGCCTTGGGATAAGAGGTGCCTTGCAAGGGAGTAGCGTGAGACGGTGAATCATGTTGGTAAATTTTGGGTTTCAATAAGTGTGAGCTTGGAATTAATTCAACCTGGTGAAAGCCTTGGGACAAGGGGTTCCTTGCAAGAAAGTAACAAGAACAAGTGAGTTGAAGCAACATTGTTGGTTACTTGATCAATCTTTGATCAAGGTTTTTAGAGGTGCTAGAATCAACATTAAACTTAGGGTTTGTAGGATTGGATTGCTACATCTCTTGTATTCATACTTTTTCAAAGTAAAGTTAATTGCAATTATCTCAATTTGAATTCAATTGAGAACACACGTACCCATAGCGAGGCCGATTAGGAAATTTCCTAAACAAATATTTGTGTACTCTCTCTCTCTTTTAATTTTTGTTTGCAATTTATTGAATTAATTGTTCGTTCGATCAATTCGTTTGAAAATTATTTTTGATCACATTTTTAAATAGGTGTTGTTGAGTTAATCACAATCCGTTTGATTGTGATTTGATTTTAAGATCAACAAAACCAAACAAATTTCTAAACAATATTGATTGCACACAAGGTGTTCGATAAATTTTTTTATTGTGTTTTTTGTGTGTTTTGATCATTAGAAATAAGTTTTACGTATAACTTTGCATTCAAATGGTTTTGATTAATAGTTGTTGAACAATTTGTGTTCATTATCATTTGTTTGTATACCTTTACGCATATCTGAGCTTTTTGATAGAGGTTTGGTTAGACGATTCGATTCAGGTTGTTTCCGTTGTGCCATAAAACTTTTCAAATCTGTTTTTGTCACAAATTTTTTAACTTATGATCTATTCACACTCTCTAGATCAAAGTCTATCGTCTAACACATATTATTAGTTTGACATTACACTTACTAGATATTTTGTCAACACTTCCATATAAGCACTCACTTTTTATGGATACATAACAAGAAACTTTGAATTTTGAGAGTTAGCATTCCTTTTCTTCTGGCACCTCTATGTGTCAATGCAAAATGTTTGTTAAGGGACATATTTTTTTATGAGTTCTTTTACCTTTGTTTTAGATTTTTTTTTTCTTCTTCTAATAGTGTCTAAAATTGAGGCATTAAGGAGAGCTCAAGTATTACCTCTAAGTCCATGCGTTAAATATCGAATGTGTGTCATTGCATCGAAAACATGTGATGTACATCTTTTAAGCATTAGTTTGAACCTCTCTCAAGCAACCTGGAAATATTCAACATTACCAAGTATTGTTGGTACCATTAGGCAAATCATATAACACATCACATTGGATTGCGTGGTGCATTACGATATTTTCAATAGCTTATAAGAAAATTTAAATTCATGAATCTTATAAAAAATAGTTGATTTCTCTCTTTTTCTTTCAATACTTTTAAAGTATATTTAACTTCTTGTAATTGTAACTTTTACCATAAAAATAACACCCTAAAAATATCGTAAAATTTATTTGATTCGAGTAATTTTAAATTATATATAACTTTTATTAATACTCTAAATTAGAATTAAAATGCTAAAAAATACATATTATAGAAAAAAACAATTAACAATAATATAAAACTTAATAAAAATTACGTAAGTATTGAATGTTATAAACACTTTTTTTAAAACATATAAACATATGTATGCATGAAAACTATATCACCAATAACTAAAAAAGAAATTAAAAAACTTACATAATGCATAACACACTTATTGCCATTCTCACAAAACATATTTTCAAAATAAACCACATGCCTGCCATTTTAGCCAAATATCTCTTTAAAATAAACCACATGGCTACCCATTATATCACAACATATGCCCCACAAATCACAAAAACATTCAATTCATAGTTCACAACTATGGACATTTAGTATTGGTCTCTTTATAGTAAGTTCAAAACATATGGACCTTGAA
Organism: Lathyrus sativus; assembly: GCA_963859935.3. Lineage (NCBI taxonomy): Eukaryota > Viridiplantae > Streptophyta > Magnoliopsida > Fabales > Fabaceae > Lathyrus > Lathyrus sativus. Next base: position 557,088,835 of record OZ012735.1, on the reverse strand, counting down.
CTTTTAATTTTTAGCCTTTGACTTTATTATCAATAAAAAAATACCTTTTAATAACAGTTTCTTTAGCATGAATTTTAAACATTTTATTTAAAAATTTTTGAAATTGTTTTTAACCTTACAACTTTTAATTTATTGTTTTTTCTATTATTTTTTTTATTATAAAACTTTAAAATTATTAATTAATTATATAGTATTTAATTAGTATTTTTTACTATATAGAGTTATAATAATAATAATAATAATAATAATAATAATAATAATAATAATAATAATAATAATAATAATAATAATAATAATAATAATAATAATAATAATAATAATAATAATAATAATAATAGTTTATTATTTTAATATTTTTAGCTAGAATATTATTAGGACTTTGGGGTTATGCCACATGTATGGGTGTGATAATCTCCATGCATGATGTTTGAGTGCTTAACTGTCCCATATGCTAAAACATGGCTTCTTAAATTATCACCATCTTCCTTAAATCTATCTATCTACCCTTGCTTGTTCAATGGGGGGACCATTCCTTTTCTTTATTGGATTTTCTCAATATAGATTCAATAACAATGTGTTGCATTTCTTAGTACTCTATATATTTTTATAAGTCTGTAATGGAATGACAAAATATCTAAAAGTTTTTTTTGATAAAAAATAGCAAAAAAAACTATCTTTAAGGTGTATTTGAACGTACAAAATATGGTTGTTTTTTAAATACATACTTCCAAATTAATGTTGGCAGTGGAAGAAACGTGTGAGTTTTAATCATTACTATTGATATTGAAAATGCCGCATTCATGCATTTAGTATTTAAAATGTATTTAATATCTAAATAGATTTTATTGTCACCCCTAAAAATATTAAATGCATGAATGCGACATTTTCAAAAGTAATGATTAAAACTCACACGTTTTTTTAGGGGTGGTAATAAAATCCATTTAGATATTATCCATCCAATTCATTCAATAATTTATCCATCCAATCCATCCATAAGACAAAAAATAATTTAATAGATTTGATCTAATCCATCCACTAACTCATATGGATCGATTCAATCCATCATCTCATTTTATAAATCCATTGGATCTTATCTATCTCATTTTATAAATCTATTGGATTTTATATTATCACTTATAAAATTAATTAAATAAACTATTTTTATAAAAAAAACATTAAACATTTCAATTAAATAATTTTTATTTATTTTAAACACAAAAAACAAAAACATTTAATTTCTTCTTTTCTTCCTAAATTTTACTTAGAAATTTCTTCTTCTTCAAATTTCTCTCTAAACTAAGAACCCTAACTTCTTCCCCAAATTTTTTCTTCTCCAAATTTCTGTCTAAACCAAGAACCCTAATTTCGTCCCCAAATTTCTTCTTCTCTCAATTCCGTTTTAATATCAAGCACTAGAAATCCATCTCAACGTTTCGGTGCTTCAATCGCCATTCATCTCAACAATTGGGTGCTACAATTGCAAGGTTTCGGTGCTACAGTTTTCGTAATTGTTGTGGCTGGATATTCTCTCTTTAGCTATCTAATATGGCTTCTTACTCGACATTCGGTAATATTTTTGTGTTCTGTATATGAATTGTGTTCAGCTATATGAATTAGTGTTCACCCATTTTCTCCAGTTCTAACTATTCCGTCGTTTGATTATGCTTGGTTAAGAACTTGGAAATAATGATACTTTGTCAAAGATGATTATAATTACTATAGGGTTTGCATCTTAGAGATGACTTTGGAACCAGCAGTAGCAGAACCAATAAAAACAGTGAGAGCTGGTTTTGGTTTGCAAACAATAAGGATATATTTTAGTGAGAGCTGTAATTGAAGTTGAGTTAAGGAAAGAGGGAAAAGTTGAACTTTGAGTGTATAAGTGAGTACAAACACATTGTTTGCTGGTATATTCATGTACGGGGAGCTCATGCTGTCAATTTTGTTAACAACCTAGTGCCTTATACAGGAGTTATGCTGCTTTTACTGGCTGGTTTTGGTTCCAAAGTCATTTTAGTGATTAGAGAAAAAAACCATTAATTTTATTATGGTGTGATATTAGCTTTGTTAACAGCTTGTGAAACTCAGAGTTAGTTAGTAGTTTGTTGGATGGAAGTTAATTTTGATTGTGAATGCTAGATGGTTTATGGCTGCTGCACTTGGTTAGGTATAGTTAACTATGAAGAGTATTGTTATGTTGATTTGAATGTTATATAGATTACATGATGCAATATGAACTGATTGTTGATATGTGTCAGTTTTCTGATGAGCCATTCCATCTCTACACACAACGACTCTATAATCTCCTATATTAGCTATTGCAAGTTTTTCTCCATTGATTACCATAACAGATGCTGAACCCATTCTACCTGTCTCTTCATGTCTATTCTCTTCTCTCATCTTTGCTCTTACACCAACATAAGCTCTCTTCATCATTTCTTTGCGTTTTCTCCATAATTGAGCCTAAGTTAACACAATGAAACCATTAGAATAGATCTAGCTTATAAGATAATCAAAACAGTAGTTTTACTCAAAGTACCTCTTGAAGCTTCTTTGAAAAGAAATGAGACTGCATGTACTTGGTAACCTTGTCTCCAACTAGTGGATCAAAGATTCCAAAATACCACAATTCTGTTTGATCCATTTGCTCTCTTTGTACCACTATTGAATCAAAATCTGAGTAATCTGAACAATCTATGATCATGTGATGCTCCACCACTTGATAACTGTTGCGGTGAAATTTGGATGTCAAGCTATTGATTAACTTGAATCTTAATTCATTTACAACCGGTCTTTGATTTATCCGAAGGAAAGGTTAAAGAAAGGAAAAACCTAAAAGGGAGAGATCTAAGGTTCGGGGGTTGGTTAAATTTAGGGAAGGTATTAGCACCCTAAACTTCCGTAGTACTCTACGGGAACCTTTTGTTTATTTTTTTAACTTATTTCATTAATTATTTTGCTTTAGGGTATATACAAAGGATTGAAAATTAAAAAAGACCTAGGGGTTAATTCTAAGTTTACTCGGCAAGACATCGCATCTTGTGCCTACATATCCTTACGGGAATGGAATCAGAGTAACTGTAGTTCCCCTCAAAAGGGAGGTTAGAAACGTCTTGACTGTGGCCAAGGTTTGTTCAGAGACTCCAATCTCTATGTTAAAAAATGTTAATTAAAATTAAAATAGGGTTAAATTAGGGATTCCACGGCGGAAAACCTTAAAACAGAGTACGACGACTCTTTTGGCCTAACACTAGGATAAAAGCAATTTTGCCCACGGCGGGACACCTAGGCTAAACAGGGTTTGATCCATTAAAGGGGTAAGGCTATTGACTCGGCGGCCAAAAGGCTGGACCTAATCCTTCGGAAGGATAAAACTGTAAAAAAATGTGAAAATATGACAAATCATTATATGGAGGAATAATTAAGTTACAGAAATAAGAAAAGTAATAAAGGCAGAGGGTATAAAGAAACAAAGAAACATTTCTGAAAACATGAAGAATATGAAAATATGTAATGACACTTAGAATGAAGTGAGGGAGGAAAATAGTGTGGGGATGTGGCCACCACAAGCACATCTCAACCTCGAGCATGCACATGAAATGCCAAAAGAAAGAAAAGTAATAAAAGGGTACATAAAATGACACGACAAACATCAAACATCAGGAGTTCCTTACGAAAAGGTTTTGATTTTTTAATATTTTAATTAAAAAAAAGATTTTAATTTTTTAATATTTTAATTATAAAAAATAGGTTTTAATTTTTTAATAAAAAATATTTAAGTTAAAATTATAAAAAAAATTAAGTTAAAATTATAAAAAAAAATTAAGTTTAAATTATAAAAAAGAAAGTTTTTGGAGGAAAAGTCCTTTCAGTTTTTTTTAAAACAAAAAAGGCTTTTCAGTTTTTTGGGAAAAGGTTTTTGGGAACAAAAAGGTTTTTTTTTTTCTTCTTGGGAACAACAAAAAGGCTTTTCAGTTTTTAAAAAAGGTCTTACTAAAAAAGGTTTTAATAATAAATAAAAAAAAGTTTTGATTTTAAAAAAAAAGTTTTGATAAAAAAGGGTTTTGATATTAAAATCTAGGGACCTAAACACACATGGAGATTAACATGGCAAAATATGCACATAAACATGAAAAAGCAAAAGGTTTAGTAATTTAACGGACTTAAACACATTAACATGGCAAAATATGCACATAAACATGAAAAGGCAAAAGATTTAGTAATTTAACCTACGAAGCGGAGATTTGCTTCGGTAAATGTGAAAAAGGTTTGAATAAGGGAACACTGGAGAGCTCCAATCCTTCTGACGAGTTGTGGGAACGACCGCCTTTCTTCTCTGGGGATCTCCTTTGTTTCTCCCTCTCTCTCTCCTCTTTTCTGAAGAAAACCTTCTGACCCCTTTTTCAACAAGGCAACACATGTATATATAGGGAACAAATTAGGGTTAACACCAAATTGTCAATAATGTCCCTAAAGCCCAAACTAAATAATTAGTTAAGAAAAAAAATAAAATTTAAAATAATTAAAATAAACTTAAAATAAAAACTAATAATCCTATTGATTCCTAAAATCAAAAATATTATAAAAAGAACAAAATTTTTTTCAATATTTTTTATTTTATGATTTTTTGGATATTTTTATGAATAATTTAGAAAAAGGTGAAAAAAATAATATTTTAAAAAATGATTTAATTAAAATACAAAAATAATAATTAAATAATAATAAAAAACTATTTTTGTTATTTTTTTAATGAAAGATAGAAAAATTTAGAGTAAAAATAATAAAAAACAAAAAGTGACAAATGTGAGATTCAAACTCTCAACCTCTCACACTCACAACTCCTTACACATGTCCTCTTGCCAATTGTACCATTTTTAATTTTTAGAAAAAAAATGCATGTCATATGATATTTACCTGCAAAAAGTCAAATGACTACACAAATTTGTTAGTAATTGATTAAATGCAATAAAAATGCAATGAAATGCGACGACAAATCTTAGGGCAAAATTTGGGGTATTACAGTTGCCCCTATTTAAATAACTTCACCGGGTGATTTGAGCAGCGGAGACTCGAGAAATCGTGGTGGAGGGATTTAAATACAGATAACCGAAAATTTTGCCTTTAGACGCAGTGCTATGCAATGATATGGACAAAACAAAACGAACTATAATGCTAAATATAATATGAATCTGATATGATGCGTATGATGACAAATGCACGGATACAGACGAAACAACGTCACAGGGGACGACCCACCGAGGAATTGCACTAGGGAAGGAGACATGTCATATCTGAAAGAACGTCGGGTAGACACGACACAAAATTGTTGATAGGTGCCAAGTAAATTAGAAATTGTCCGCAAGGTAAGACGTGGGTAAAACACGAGCTCAGGAGAAAAACGCAAATGGGGATAAAACACCCATGATGCCAAGTAAATAAATTTTGCCCACAAGGTAAGACACGAGTAAAACACGACCTCAGGGAGAAAAAAAAGCAAATGGGGGTAAAACACCATGATGTTAGGTAAACCCAGGAATATCTGGTAAACGGGGAATAAAACACCCGGGATAAAGGTACATGGGAGATAAAACACCCAAGGATAGAAGGTAAGTGGGGAGTAAAGCACCCAAGATAGACATGTAAGTGGGGAGTAAAGCACCCAGGATAGAAATGTAAATGGGGAGTAAAGCACCCAAGATAAAAATGTAAATGGGGAGTAAAGCACCCAAGATAAAAATGTAAATGGGGAGTAAAGCACCCAAGATAAAAATGTAAATGGGGAGTGTTGTACCCCAAAATTTGACCGACCCCTCTGGCATATTTTTCATTTTTTTCATCTGCATCAGTATAAATAAAAAAATAAATATATCATATAAAATATATTACATGGCATAAATCATTTGCATTTTATACAAAGAAATGGAAAAGAAGAAAAATGAATAAAGTATATTTCATAAGTTACACAAAAATGAGTGAATTGAAAAAAACAAGTGTACAAGGTGGGGTTTGAACCCGCCACCTTTTGTTCCATCAAGACCCACATCTACCACTTGGCCAGAAGCGCGTATTTTTGAATACTAAGGGAGAGGAAATGTATACATGTTAAGACAAAAACAAGAAGCTGACAAACAAAAAAGGCTTGAAGCAATTGGATAAGCGTGAAGGTTCAGAGATTAAGGAAAACATCACCATTTCAGATGAGATCAATTTCATACTCGTCCATTTTTTCACAAGGTTTAATATGGTACTGATAGTTTTCGTTTTGGATTGATATTATTCAAGTCACGGTTGAATTTGCAAAGGGAGGGAAATGGTAAACCATGTGTGCAAAGCGTACCATCTGGCATTGCCTTTTCAAGACCAGACCACAAGTGTACCTCCCTGTACTTCTCTGTTTCATTTCACCAATTTGGGCGAACAAGCAGCCACTACCAAACCCTAGCCTGAGCCACTACCACACCACAAGACAAAAAGGGACCACGCGAGGGAAAGAGCTCAGTAAGGGGGGAGAATTCAAAATCTCAAATTTGAGGATATAAAAAGGAAAAGTGGAACCAGAAACCCTAGCTAGCAGCGGCCAGAGGATTGTTTTTGGAGAGGAAGAAAAAAAAGTATCTTTGAGAGAGGGGAGGTTCTTGGAGTTGCTCTGAAGAGTGGGTTTTTGCAGAGTTTCTTGGTTTTCCAGCTTTTGTTGCTAGGTATGAAATGTTGGTCCTCATTATCATTATACGCATAGACCAATGATTAGGGTTTACTGAGCTTGTTTATGAACTCTGTATATACTGGAAATGTTGAATGTGTTCATATGGTTTTACTTGCATCCTAATAACAGCTTTAAAGTGTGTTTGTTATATGCTCTGAGTAATGTATTTGATATCTGCTGAGTTTGATGTCTAGAAACACTGTTGGATTTTCAAGTTTGAAACCTTTCCTTGTTAATACTTGGGTGAACTTATAGAGTCTTAGTTTTCTTTTTTTTGAGTTATAATGATGTGGGAGTTTTGTCCTGTTTATTGGTTTGTTCACTGAGCTTTGAACCACTAGTGGGTTATGTTTGTGCCCAACTCTGTGATGGATATGCTGCTTTGTACAACATGATGTCTACTGTTAGAACTTTTTTTTTATGGATCTATGTGTATGACTGTTCAAGTTTTAATCTTGACTATTAGCTACTTAGGGTTGTTAACCTCTTATACTTCAACTTCATTTAAGACTTAGGAGGATTATTTCAATTGCTGGTGTTTTGTTTTGGTTGTTGGGTCATGTAAATCTGAGTTTTGGCAAACTATGTGCCCTGTTAAGTTCATAAGGACATTAAGGTCCATCTGTTTAAATGTTGGCCATGAAATTATGCTTTGTGCTAACATAGAATACACTGTCTTTTGCTCTGTGCTGCCTTCAAGATATGTTTTGTTGCTTAAGGTTCTTGGACAATCATATTTGGTCTTAAAAAAAAATTCATTTAAGATTCAAGAGAAGCTTTGGTTTTTGATGTATGACTGGTCCTGATGTGGTTATATGAATCTGTAGGTGACATGCTTTGTAGCCAGTTTTGTTTTGCTTTCATGCTAGGAGACTTTGTTGATTGAGGTTCAGACATGTGTTTGGTATTTTTGTGCTTAGTATAAGATTGCTGTTTTGTTTATCATATATGTACTTTGGTCAACTATACCATGCTGCTGTCAATTTTAAATGAACATTGCTGAATGCTACTAGAATTTCCATTTGACGTCTAGCTTGTGAGGTCAAGTTTTGCTGTCTGTTTTTGCTGTAAGGTTTTGCTTCTGTCAGGTTCAAGGTGTATGTGTAGAAATGTACAAGATGGTTGCCTTTTTGAATTGGTAGGCTGAGTGAGTATGCTAGGAGTGTGTTGTCTTTTTATCCCTGATTGGTGTGCTGTCACTGCTTGCTAAATTGTGGTATCCATTTTAGATTCACAGCACTTTTGCATTTCATTTTGTTTTGAATATCTGCTTTGAGTTGAGCCAATCTTATCTGTTACCATGCTCACTTATTTGCCTTGTTGCTGTAACTACTTCTTGCTGCAATAAATTTCATAAATTGGTCAAGTTAGTTTGCACTTGCATTACACACACATATGTTCACCAAAATACACTGTTGAGTGCTTGGTGCATCTTGAGTTTTGTGTTAAGCTGTTGTTATTTACTTCCACACATTTTTCACTTGATCATTAAAGTCATCTCATACATTCATCATCTTGTGGTAATTATGTTTAGAACTTAAGTCAACATTTATTTTGTTTGGTTTGAGGATGATAATTGTTTTGTTGTTTTTTAAAACTTGAACTAGTTGGTGTGGCTTGTTGTTGGTTTTGTTGAGTGCTGTGATAACAGTATGATTGAAGCTTTTCCTTTGCATTAAAAAAACTGTTGTTTGAGTTCCAAATTGAGCCAGAACCATTAGCATCTTGCCATTGGCTTAGTGGCTAGATCAGTAAAGTTGTCTTTAGGTGTTAGCAGCAAAGCTACTGTGTTTGTTTGTTTCATCTGATTGTTTTTTTTTAATAATTCACATGTACTTCAGCTTTCACTTGATTTGAAATTATTGAGGGACCAGTTGGATTGGTTGTTTGAGTTTACTAATATCCTGTTGCTTTGAGTTTTGGATCCATTAAGGATCGATGCTGTTTGATGTCTGGATTATGTGGAGTTTAGATTTTTGTTCATTTTGTGATGCTGTTTGTGTGAGGCCTGATATTGATACCATCAATTGTGGACTGTCATACTGCATTTTGGTCTTGGATGTTTGGTTTAGTTGACAGAAGAATCATTAAGTCTTTATCATGTGGACTTTGATCTAATTGATTACTGTTGCTGCTGTCATTTAATTTGCTTAATTTCTGTTCAGCTTAGGAAGCCATTTGAGTAAGATGTCTTCATGATGATTATGGTTCATTTGCCCTGATTGGTGTTTGTTAGAATACAACATTACTTGTTTGACTTTTTGCTGGACATTTGCTTTACCTTTTGCTTTGTTTGTTTTGTTTGAAAAAATTCTGTTTCATGTAACTGCTAGGATTTTGGCATGATGCAGTGTTGGATTATTATATATGTTTGAAACCAGATTGTATTTGCAATATATGTGGTATACAATGCTGTCACGAGTGTGAACTTTGACTTGTGTGCAAATTCATGATGTGGTGCTGTCTTATTTCTAAAAAAAAACTGCTGGTACATGCTTGGGTTTCCAACTTTTGCCTCTGATTATCATGTGTGTGTCATGCCTCTTTTGTTTTGTTTGGAACTCAAATTCTGTTTTAAGTGGCTGTTAGAAGTACTGTCAAGACATCATTTTGGTTTACTTGATAGTAGGAAACAAAATCATGATTTAATTGCAGTTTTGAATGTGATATATAATGCTGCTATGAATTTTGATTTTGGCTTGTATGCAAGTTCATTGTGTGTTGTTTCCATAATACGCAAATGTGACAATTACCTTTGTTTCATTGAAAACTATTTGCTTTCTTGAATTCAATCTAAGTGTTCATTCCCAAGTGCGTATGGACTCGCATTTGTTCACATTTATATCAGTTCAAGCATTCGATATCCATCTTGCATTTCATAATTGTATGTCGCAATTTCAATCACATATCAATTTACAAGCATTGTGTGAAAGTTTGAATGTTATATTTATTCTCCTCACTTAAAAACAGTTGGAATAGACATTTGGTTTGTTCATTTTCATGGAGTTTTGTTTCACTTCCAACAGCTTTTGCATTTAAGTTCTTTTGTTTTATTTTTCTTTTGCCCAGCTATGGTTATGGATTCGCTATGTATATTTCTTTTTTTCCTTTCTAATCACCAGAAATGCCATTGTCCCAGTGGTAAAACAGGCGTGTGTTGTGTCCCTAATGTACATGGTTTGAATCCTGTGTTGGACAGAACCATCCTTTTTCTTTTCTTTTTTTTTTTTTTTCCTTCATATTTCACTATCATCTCTTTTATATTTCTTCTTCCCATCACTTATAACATGCGCGCTGAGTGGCTTAGTGGTGGCGTGTTTGGCTTGTGAATCTGAAGGGGGTGGGTTCAAACCCCACCCCTTGCGTTTTAAATATTTATTTTTACCTTGTTTTAGCTTAACATTTTAGAATATCATAACTTTGGCATACTTGATCATTTTTAATCCATTTTTCTTGTAAATTACTCTTCATTTTAATTACTTTCATCTAATAAAGCAATATTTCAAGTCAATGTTTTTAAAGACCTTTGATTTACTTGAGGATCAACCCTCTATTAGGGTTTGTGCGCGCTGTGTTTTGTAACGCTTCTCAAAATAACTGTTTCTTGATATTGAATTAAAATAAGAGGATTGGGTATAGTCCCCTTCTTCTTCGAGTGTTGGGATGCCCACTGTAGTGAGGGTGGTCTCGACACCCGTCTTTCAATACAAAGACGCTTTCCATCCATTTTCTCTCCTAAAAAACCTCGGCTTCGCGCCAAGTACATTTTCAAAACCTCGGTTCCGTACCGAGTCCACTTTCAAACCATCTTTCGCTAAATCATTATTTTCTCTTTGTATTGAATTAAAGAGAGGGGATTAAGTGTAGTCTTCTTCCTCTCCGAGTGTTGGGATGCCCACTGTAGTGAGGGTGGTCTCGATACTCGTCTTTCAATATGAAGACGCGACTTCTTCCACCACCTCTCACTTTCACGACCTCCTTCCGTAACCTTTCTCACCTAAAACCTCGGTCTCGCACCGAGTGCATTTTCAAATCATTTTTACAATAAAATTTGAATGGTCGTGGAGTGGTTAGGCGTAGGCCTTCTCCTATCCCGAGTGTTGACGTTTACCGTAGGGTTTTCTGTCGCAAGGCACTTACGATTTAAAACCCAAAAATACTTTAATAAGAGAACGAAGTTCTCTTTGCATTGAATTAAAGAGAGCGGATTGGGTATAGTCCCCTTCTTCTTCGAGTGTTGGGATGCCCACTGTAGTGAGGGTGGTCTCGATACTCGTCTTTCAATACGAAGACGCCTCATTCGCCACACCTTTTCATAACAAAAAACTTTGAGATAACGAATTGGGTATTACCCGTAGGGGTTACTATCCGAGGACATGTCTTGCCCTTTTAAAAACAATTCAATCAATCAAATGTGACTTCTTGCCTCGCGTGGCGAAAACTAATCAATCTTTCAAAAAGGATATGTTACGTCCGTTCTACCGCAAACAGGTAATGCCTAAGTCTCCAATGAGCGAGCAGCAAAACACCTAACTGCTAGAATGCGCACGATAGCATCATCCATAAAAAGCATCAACACACCGTAGGCCGAACTACGGCTGCTCTGATTTCTCATACCAGATGAGAATACGTAGGCACAAGGGCCACAATCCTTGGCGAGCACATCCCCCCCTATTACCCGTAGTTTCCCGAACTACGTCGACTCTGACTTTCTCACGTCTATTGAGAATACGTAGGCCTAGGACCGCGAGGTCCTACCGAGTCCGTTCTCTCCCTTCTTCCCCCCGTTACTTCTCTTTCCCCGTTTCTAAACCCTTCTTTCTATCCCTTTTGAAACACACTTCTTATAGCATAATATTTAAGCAGATAATTCACACACATCGACAAACAAAAGGTTCCCATCGAGTACGATGGATGCGAGGGGTGCTAATACCTTCCCCTCGCATAACCGGCTTCCGAACCCGTTCATGGTTGCGAGACCATCTTATCCATTCCTTTTCTTAAGGTTTTCTCGATATTTTCCTTTCCCATCATGGGATAAATAAAGTTCGGTGGCGACTCTTCTGTCCTTCCTTCTTCGCCTCCCCGTCGTTGCGCGATGCATTTTTCGAGTAGCGACAGCTGGCGACTCTGCTGGGGAAACCTAGCAAGCCACGCCTATTTTGTTTGTCGCATTTGTGCTTTATTTGTTTTGCTATCTATTTTATGGTTATGCTTCTTTCTAACTTCTTGGGTTCATTTGGTTTGGTTTGTGAGGATAAAGCTTTCTACCCGAGCTTTCGAGTATGCACTAAGTTAGGAGGTGGTTTCTTTCTGATTTGCGAGACTTAGGACTCGTTGAGTTGGATCGAATTCCACCGCTCAGATGAGACCCCGTTGGAATAATTATGTCTTACGTGTAGTCGTAATGACGTTCTTACCTTCAACTTGGGAGTCCGCGATTCTGAGGACCTTTGTAGAACCTTGTTCCAAAGGTTACTAAAACATGACGCTGTGTTCATCCTTTTTGGAAGGAGTACCGTCTTACGAGTAGTCGTTATGATGGGAAACTTTTGAGGGTTAGTGCATAGGACTTTGTTTGAAAAGCCTTTTGGAACGCCCTCTCGAACCAGTAGATTGCTCACCCGATGGAAAGATACCTTGTGTTCTTGTCTTGCAGGATTTGTGACGTTGATCTCATTATTGTTCCATTGTCATATGCATTCATAAAACATTGCATTACATATCATTTTGCATATCAAGAGACTTAAGAAGCTATGATTATCTCAGGTATTGGTGAACTCAATGGCTGATATAAGAAAGAGAAGCACAAATTCCATAAAGTTTAGGGAACCAAAATTAGAATCAATTCAAGACCTTCTGATTGACGTGCCGAAAGTTATCAAGATCAACTTTCAAGGGGAATATGGGAAACTGCTTGATCTTTTCCACTCCAGAGTTGATACCTGGGCCCTGTACGCTGTGGCTCAATTTTATGATGCGCCTCTCCGGTGCTTCACTTTTCAAGACTACCAGTTGGCTTCCACCTTGGAAGAATATTCTCACATTTTGAACATTAAGATTAAGGACCAACCTGTCTATACAGGTTTGGAAGAAGAACCAAAACCTGCTGTCATTGCTCTTGCTCTTCATATGACCAAAGAAGAGGTCAAGAAGGGTCTAACCAGTAAAGGGGGTGTTCAGGGTTTTCCATTGAAGTTTTTGCTAGAAAAGGCCGCTCAGTACAAGGTTGATGAAGATTGGGAAAAATTCGGTATAAGTGTTGCTCTGATGATTTACGGGATTGTCCTCTTTCCAAATGTGGACAATTTCATAGACATCCCTGCCATTGTTCTCTTTATGCAGAAGAATCCCATCCCCACACTCCTCGCCGATGTTTATCACTCTATTCATTGGAGGAGTGAAAAGAAGGCGGGAACGATCTAATGCTGCTCTCACCTACTATACAAATGGTATGCTTCTCATTTGCCCAAAAAAGGACCGTTCGTGGAAAACAAGAAGGAATTGAAATGGTCTCAGCGCATCATGTCCCTAGAAGCTAGTGATATTGCTTGGTACTCTCATGAGTACTATGATGTGGAAATCATCTTCAGTTGTGGAGAATTCAGTAATGTACCTTTGATCGGTAGGGCCGGTTGTATTAACTATAACCCAGTCATGGCATTACGTCAGTTGGGCTATGCTATGGAGGGTGAGCCCGAAGCAGAGAAGGTTCAGAGTTTCTTTCTGCTAGCCACATCAGAAGACCCTGCGTTTGTCAAGAAGATTGCTAAGGCTTGGGGCAAGATTCATACAAAGGGAAGGAAGGAGTTAAAAGCGAAGAACTGTGTGGCAAAGGAGCCATACAACCGGTGGTTATTAGCTAGAGTAGCTGAAAAGTCGTTGCCATTTCCCTTAGAGCCTTCTATGCGAGAAGCACCTCCTGCTCCCACTCATGTACCCATAGAAGAATACGAAAAACTGAAGCTAATAGTGGAGAGATTGACTAAGGAGAATCAGGACCTTCAGAATGAAGTCCACCAAGCAAATGTGGAGAACGGTCAGTACAAAAGAAAGGTGGAGTTTGAACAGGATCAAGCGGCTGAGAGTAGCAAGAAGCTAAAATTAGAAACGGATCTGAGAGTCAGGTACCAACAGGGTTACGAAGGGGCTGACGCATCATTAACAACTCTCCGGCAGCGCCTGAAGGACACCAAAGCTTCTTGTGATAGGGCATGGCACTTCTTTGAGATTGCCTCTGCCGAGAAAAAGGAAATACGAGAGAACCTTGAAGCTGATATTGGGAATCTTGAGGAACAACTAAGAAGTGCCTTGACCCTAGCGGAAAGTGAGCGAAGACTCAAAGAGGAGGCCTTGAGGGGGTCATATGTCACATCTGACGTGTGGAATAACAAGTGTCAAGAATTGGAGACCGCCCAAGAGACAGCCCTTCTGTGGAGGAATCGTTTTGAGGCCTTGCAAAGAGACGGTGCGCAGTGGCTCGAGAAAGAGGCTCAGCTCAATGAGTTGCTGGACACCCATGTGGATTCTATTTGTTATTACCAGTCGACTCTAGATACGTGCCGTGCTAGGTACAACAATTTGGTGGAGCATTGCAACCTTATGATCCGTGATATCCCATGGAGGTTAGAGAGCGCCATTCAAGATTTGGAAGGAAATGATATTCCTCCTTCTGTTCACCACTTTATCCAGCTCTGTGACCAAATGGTCAGGAGGTTCATGTTCGAGACGAGGAAGCTTGAAGAGCGTCTCCAAAAGGAGAAATTCTAGTTTTTAGTACTCTTGATTTCCGGTCATTTAGTGTTTTCCTTGTAATGAGAATTGTTATTCGACATAGTCAGCAAATGTTTGTATTGAATCTTCCCAAATTAATGAGAATTTGCTTTTGGTCTAATTGTGTTTTCTTTATTATTTGTTCATTCGCAATTCTATAATACCGGTTATAGTCATAGGTTTCGAAAGTCTCTTGAGCATTCGCATAAACTGGCGCATCATTTTACATTCCCTGAAACTCGACCTCACACCGCTTGCCATTTCAGAGAGAAAGAAAGGGAAAGAGGAAGAGCAAGCTGACTTCTCAACACTCCTACAACACGCGGGGAAATCAGCAGAGAATTATGGATCAGGTTCAAGTCGAGCTTTCGGAATTTCGTGAGAAGATGGCGCAATTCATGGAGATGATGCAGGGGGTGGCCAATGGGCAGGACCAGTTGAGGACGTTGGTTCAACCCTTAATAGCTCAAGTGGATGGAAGTGGCGTCTTGCACGGCGGGGCTGCTGCTGTTCCCCCTCCTGCTAATGGTGGAACCTCGCAAGTCAACGGTGGCCCAACCGTAGTCAACCTTCCGGGCGGAAGAGAACAAACTGGGATCCCCATCCCGGTTGTGGCAGGTGCCATACCTACTAGCGTGAATCCTCAATGGGACCAAGATGAACAAGATGACATCTTCTCCATGAGAGACCTTGGGGGAGGGTTACGATCCGACACTAATAGAAGGTTTGACGAAATAGAAGAAAAGATGAAGAGCATTCTGGAAAGCCAGAACACTATGGGACTTGACATGTCCAATCTGGGACTAATTCCAGGACTTAGGATTCCTCCAAAGTTCAAGGTGCCAGATTTCGATAAATACAAAGGAACGACATGTCCAAAGGTGCATATCCGCTCCTATTTTCGAAGGATGTCGGCATACTCTGATGACGAGAAGTTGCTTATGCACTTCTTCCAAGATAGTCTGTCAGGACCTTCTCTGGAGTGGTACATGGGTTTGGAACCTGCCAATATTCGAAGTTGGAAGAATTTAGCAGAGGCCTTTGTCCAGCATTACCAGTATAATAGTGACCTAGCACCAAATCGCGTGCAGTTGCAGAATCTATCCCAAAGAAGCAATGAGTGTTTTAAAGAATACGCCCAAAGGTGGCGAGAGCTTGCCGCTAGGGTGCAACCTCCCATGGTGGAAAGAGAACTGATCGATCTATTCGTGGCCACGTTGCCCGGAATCTACTACGAGAAGTTGGTGAGTAACATGTCAGGAAGCTTCTCGGACTTAATTATCACGGGCGAAAGAGTTGAAAACGGTATAAAATTGGGGAAAATTCAAGCAGCGGAAGGGACCTCATCTGGAGGTGGGAGAAAGTTTTTTGGTGCGAAGAAAAAGGATAATGAAACAAATGCAGTGTACGGCTTTAACAACCGAAAGAGATACTTGGATCAACGTCAGCAGCGACCGTATTACCAGCAACCGTCACAAGTAGCGAGTATTGCCATCCCGGCGACACAGCCTCCACAACAACAGCCGCGGCAACAACAGGAGCAGCAACCTCAACAACAGAATTATGCACCAAGACAGTTCCAGGACAGGAGAAGGGTGGCGGATAGACACTTTGACACACCGCCAATGCCATACGCTCAGTTGCTACAACACTTAATTCAACTGCAGTTGGTCCAGAAAAGGACAATGGCACCTCTAACTGGCCAACCACCTCCTGGATATGACGCCAACGCTAGGTGTGAATTCCACTCTGGCGCCCCCGGCCACAGTATTGACAACTGTAAAGCCTTCAAACACAAGGTACAAGACCTTATCGATAGTAAAGCTATCAATTTCAATCAGGATGCGCCAAGTGTGGATCGAAATCCCATGCCTAACCATGGTAAGGGTGGCGGTGTAAATGCTATTGACAGTGAGGAAGGCCTGAACTTGGTATCCAGGGTAGAGGATTTGAAGACGCCGTTAAGTTTCGTGAAGAGCAAGTTGTTAGAAGGAGGGGTATTCCCAGGCTGCGGAAAGGATTGCGAAGACTGTATGATCTGTCCGGTAGGATGTCGGAACCTAAGGAACCATATACAGCACATGATGGATGACGGTTTGTTACAATTTGATAGAATCTGTGAGAAAAATGCTGAAGAGGTAGTCATCGAAGATAAGGATGAGGTGGCCACCATATCCATCCCATACAAAACAATTACAATTTCTGCGCCTCCGGCGAGGCCCACTATTATATTCACAAAGGCAGGGCCCGTACCCTATGAAAGTTCTAAAGCAATTCCTTGGAACTATGGGGCCGAGGTCTACTGCAATGGCCAAAAGCAGGAACTGAGAGGTTCACCGTTGGATTCTGTTGATAATTTGATAGGAACTGGAGGAATGACACGGAGCGGGAGAGTATTTGCACCTCCCGAAGTAAGCACAGAAAGGGCTGATAAAGGTAAGGGTAAGGTCATAGCGGAAGAGAATTCTCAGGCCAGAGGAGAGGAAGCGTTGCTGAAGGATGCGGAGGAATTCATGCGCTTAATAAGAAAAAGTGACTATAAAATTGTGGATCATTTACAACAAACTCCTTCAAAGATTTCTATCTTGTCACTGCTGTTATGTTCTGAGGCTCACCGGAATGCTTTGCTCAGAGTTTTGAATAATGCTTATGTACCTCAAGAGATATCCGTGAATCAGTTGGAAGGCGTGGTGGCCCATGTCAATGCAGGTAACGGGTTGGGGTTCACGGACCGCGACTTGACGCCAAAAGGGAGGAACCACAACTTGGCTCTGCACATTTCACTTGAATGCCGAGGAACAATGATGTCACATGTACTTGTTGATACAGGGTCGTCTTTGAATGTGTTGCCAAAGAAGGCATTGATGAAGATCGATCATCAAGGTCTATATTGTACGCCCAGTGATTTGGTGGTGCGGGCTTTCGATGGAACCCGAAGATCTGTCTTTGGGGAGATAACTCTGCCTATCCGAGTAGGCCCAGAGGTGTTTGAAACAGTTTTCTACATCATGGATATCCAGCCTGCTTATAGCTGCCTTTTGGGTCGGCCTTGGATACACTTAGCAGGCGCTGTAACGTCGACTTTGCACCAGAAATTGAAATATATGGTGGATGGGAATATTGTGACCGTTTGCGGGGAAGAAGACATCATGGTGAGCCATCTGTCTTCATTCAAATATGTGGAAGTCGACGGCGAAATCCAAGAAACGCTGTGTCAGGCTTTTGAGACTGTCCAAATCAAGGAGAAGGCACCGGTCGAGGTCAAAGCTCCAGAAGTTGCCATGTCATCATACAAGGAAGCACGGGCCGTGGTGGAATCCAGGTCAACACAAGGATGGGGACAAGTGGTGAGCGTCCCAAACAAACAAGATAAGTTCGGATTGGGATATAGCCCACATGGATCATCTTCACAAAGCACTCCACGTTACAAAGGTTCTGTCCAATTTACTAGCGGTGGAGTCATTTTCGATCAAATTAATGCCATATCAGACGAAGAAGGGGACAGCGACTGTGATATGGATGCGTGGATCCAGCCATGCATCCCCGGCCAGGGCTTGAAGAATTGGAGCATGGAGGAAGTTATCACAGTGACTTATGAAGAGTAATTGATTTGTCTTGATTAATGTATTTCCATATGCTCTGCCCAAGGCATAATGGACTTTATTTGTAGGGCCCTATCTTTATGCATGTGAACAATCTTTTTATCATCAATTAAAAGGCGTCTTTTCATTCAGAATTTTGTGATCCTTGTTGTTCTTATTTTTATCTTTAACAATAAAATGGCAATGTGGTTTGTGTTTTTGTTTGCATATCATTTAAAAGCATAAAATCATCATCATCGCAGGTTGCACATTTCAGATGCCACCGACTCAGACTCGTCTATGACTCGGTATGACTTTGACAATCCGATCTTTCAAGCCGAAGAAGAGATCGAAGAAGACGAAAACCTGCCTGAGGAGCTTGCCAGATTGTTAAGACAAGAGGAGAAGGTCATCCTGCCTCATCAGGAGGAAGTTGAAGTTATCAACCTGGGAACAGAAGAAGACAAGAAGGAGGTCAGAATAGGGGCTACACTGCAAAGTAATGTCAAGCAATGTTTGGTAGAGTTACTCCAAAAGTACAAGGATGTTTTTGCTTGGTCATATGAGGATATGCCAGGACTCGACACGGACATCGTGGTTCATCGTCTGCCTCTTCGTGAAGAATGTCCTCCTGTCAAACAGAAATTGAGAAGAACAAGGCCAGATATGGCAGTGAAGATCAAGGAAGAAGTTCAGAAACAGTTAGATGCCGGATTTCTTGCTGTGGCCAACTACCCTCCTTGGGTCGCTAACATCGTGCCCGTGCCTAAAAAGGACGGCAAAGTTAGAATGTGTGTTGATTATAGGGACTTGAATAGAGCAAGCCCAAAGGATGATTTCCCGCTTCCCCATATTGACGTGCTTGTTGATAACACCGCGCAATTCTCGGTGTTTTCCTTCATGGACGGTTTTTCCGGATACAATCAAATTAAGATGGCGCCGGAAGATATGGAGAAAACGACTTTTATCACACCTTGGGGGACCTTTTGCTATAAAGTGATGCCTTTCGGGTTGAAGAACGCAGGGGCAACTTATCAACGAGCAATGGTCACACTCTTTCACGACATGATGCATCACGAAATCGAAGTTTATGTCGACGATATGATTGCAAAGTCCCAAACAGAAGAGGGGCACTTGGTGAATCTTCTAAAGTTGTTTGAGAGGTTGAGGAAGTTCAAATTGAGGTTGAATCCAAGCAAATGTACTTTCGGCGTACGGTCAGGAAAGCTGTTGGGGTTCATCGTTAGTGAGAAAGGTATTGAGGTTGATCCCGCAAAGATCAGGGCGATTCAAGAAATGCCAGCACCAAAGACCGAGAAGCAGGTTCGTGGTTTCTTAGGTAGGTTGAACTATATTGCGAGGTTCATATCTCACCTCACCGCCACTTGTGAGCCATTGTTTAAACTTCTAAAGAAGGATCAGGCGGTCGTTTGGAACGAGAATTGCCAGAAGGCGTTTGAGAAAATAAAAGAATACTTACAAGAACCCCCAATACTGATGCCCCCGGTGGCTGGGAGACCGTTGATAATGTACTTAACCGTTCTTGAAAATTCTATGGGTTGTGTTCTCGGTCAGCACGACGAGACTGGAAGAAAGGAGCACGCAATTTACTACTTGAGTAAAAAGTTCACAGACTGTGAATCCAGATATTCAATGTTAGAAAAGACTTGTTGCGCACTTGCTTGGGCCGCTAAGCGCCTAAGGCAGTATATGCTAAACCACACAACCATGTTGATTTCAAAGATGGACCCAATTAAGTACGTGTTCGAAAAGCATGCGCTATCAGGAAGGATCGCTAGGTGGCAGATGATTCTGACAGAATATGATATTCAATATGTATCTCAAAAAGCTATTAAAGGTAGTGTTCTGTCAGAATACCTTGCAGAGCAGCCAGTCGATGATTATCAGCCAATGAAGTTTGACTTCCCCGACGAAGACATTATGTACTTGAAAATGAAAGATTGCGATGAACCATTGCCGGGCGAGGGACCGGAATTGGGTTCCCAGTGGAAATTAATCTTTGACGGCGCTGTTAACTCATACGGTAGTGGGATTGGGGCAATCATTACAACTCCCCATGGGTCCCATATACCATTCACCGCGAGGTTAACATTCCCATGTACCAACAACGAGGCCGAGTACGAAGCATGTATCATGGGTATTGAAGAAGCAATCGACTTAAGAATCAAGAACCTTGATATCTATGGAGATTCAGCCTTAGTGGTCAACCAAATCAAGGGAGAGTGGGAAACGCGCCAGCCAAATCTGGTCCCATACATGAATTACGCAAGGAGGTTGCTACCTTTTTTCGATCGAGTAGAGCTTCACCATGTGCCGAGGGTAGAAAATCAGATGGCTGATGCTTTGGCTACTTTATCCTCAATGTACAAAGTTAACTTCTGGAACGATGCTCCAATAATTGTCATTTCACGGCTCGACAGACCAGCATTTGTATTCGCAATAGATGAAGCTCCTGATGGTAAACCATGGTTTTATGACATCCGAAACTTTCTTAAGAACCAAGAGTATCCGCCTGGGGCATCTACCCAAGATAAGAAGACTTTGAGGAGATTGTCCGGCAATTTCTATCTGAATCCAGACGGTGCGCTCTATCGGAGAAACCATGACTTAGTGCTACTAAGATGCGTGGACGAAAAAGAGGCAAATTTGCTTATGGAAGAGGTCCACGAAGGTGCTTTCGGAACACATGCAGGTGGGCATGCCATGTCTCGGAAATTGTTGAGGGCAGGATATTATTGGTTAACTATGGAGTCAGATTGCTTCAAGTACGCCAAGAAATGCCACAAATGTCAAATTTATGCCGACAAGATTCACATACCGCCGTGTCCTTTGAATGTCATGTCGTCGCCGTGGCCTTTTTCCATGTGGGGCATTGATATGATTGGAAAAATCGAGCCGACCGCATCCAACGGACACCGTTTTATCTTAGTGGCTATTGATTATTTCACCAAATGGGTCGAAGCGGCCTCTTATGCCAATGTCACAAAGCAGGTAATGGCCCGATTCATCAAAAGAGATATCATCTGTCGATATGGGATACCCGAAAGGATCATTACTGACAATGGTTCTAATTTGAATAACAAGATGATGAAGGAACTGTGCCAGAGTTTCAAAATTGAGCATCACAATTCTTCTCCCTATCGCCCGAAAATGAATGGCGCCGTGGAAGCAGCCAACAAGAACATTAAGAAGATAGTACAGAAGATGGTGATAACTTATAAGGATTGGCACGAGATGTTGCCCTTTGCCTTACATGGATATCGCACTTCGGTGCGTACTTCAACTGGGGCAACTCCCTTCTCATTGGTGTATGGCATGGAAGCTGTTCTGCCATTAGAGGTCGAGATCCCTTCTCTAAGAATACTGGCAGATGTCAAACTAGATGAAGCAGAATGGGTAAAGAACAGGTTGAATCAACTTAGTTTGATGGATGAGAAAAGATTGGCGTCTCTTGCGTACGGTCGTTTGTATCAAAAGAGGATGAAGAGCGCCTATGACAAGAAGATACGACCTCGGAGCTTCCAGGCAGGCGACTTAGTGTTGAAGCGAATTCTCCCACCACAAAACGATCATAGGGGCAAATGGACCCCCAACTACGAGGGGCCATATGTTGTAAGAAAAGCATTCTCAGGAGGGGCCTTGTTGCTGTCAACTATGGATGGCGAAGATTTTACATCCCCGGTGAACGCAGACGCGGTCAAAAAATATTTTGCTTAAGAAAGCTCGCTGGAAAGAAAAAGAGTATCCAGGCAAGAATGAGGCATCCCGGCGAACCATAAAAAGATAGGTTCGGGCAAAAATTAGGGATATAAGAAAAATGTGAACCCGCGAAGTTGAAAACCTGAAAGGGTAACTTTAGCAAAAATGGGTATCCTGGTGAATCGAAAACCCGCAAGGGCGATTCAGGCAAAAATTAGGGATTTTAAAGCAAAAGACTGCGGCCTGCGCATTGATTATCACAAGCATAGTGGATTCTAGGGAGAACTCGAAGATCGACCATTCAAATCAATCTCTTCGGAAGTTAAGGCATCGGAAAGCGTCAAAGCCGCGCGAGTCATGGATGAGTCGTCACATGGTGCTTGTCTGTACCACGTTGCCGACATTTTTGTATATTTTCCTTGTGATTGTCTTTTTGCGCGACTTTCTCTTTTCAGGAGTTGCATCCAATGTAAAGTTGCCTATTTTCAGGCCTTTTATCAATAAAGTATACTATTCAGAAAAAGCTTTTGTTCTGGTTTTAAATTTTTACCGTTTTGTTTGCAAGAAACGCCTGATATTTTTGATGAAGAAACCTTACATACATAAACTTGTGGGCTTTGCTAACTATTAATCAAGACATTTGTTTTAAATAAGGTCATAATTGATAAACTTGGTGCCAGTTATAACACATTTGTCTAGCTGTTGTCACTTTCCCCAAGCAGAGGTTGAGGATGATTCTTTCCTTATCTAATCCACAGTCAAATTAGCAGAGTTAATTTTCTTCCCACAGAGTAGGGCTGACTCAGAGATCGTTCATCTCCATCCCCAGCGGAGAAAGTGTGGGATAAATTCCCGTTAAGTCTTATTCAAAATCCCTAGCAGATAGCGGATTCAATCTCCGTCAGAATAGAGCTATTCCTCAGTAATCTGTTGTGTTTCCCCATTAGAGTTGTTCTGGCTAATCATTTATAACTGATTTCCCCGGTGGAGTGGAGTTGTTGCCTCCAGCCAAGTTGCTTGATCCCCGGAAGAGTTGTAGGCTGATAGGCCATCCGGGACGTTTTCCGCAGCAGAGTTTGATTTGGATCCCCAGCGGAGCGGTTTTGTTCTTAGCAGAGCAGTTTTACCCAGAAGTTTTCTCGGAGGCCATCCACGGCTTGCATTCCCCAGCATGAGTTTATTTGCGCTAAGGCGTATCTAGCTCTGACTCAACAGAGTTGGCTCTTTCTCTTTAGCATTTATTTTGCTAAAGTTGGTTCATTTGCATCTACATACATGCATAGCATCCACCCAAACGCGAAGCATTTCCATAATTGAATGGAGCATTTCGTCATATTTAAACATATGCATATGAGACACAAGCCAGGTCGTTACCCTTTTGTTTCAAGCGAATCTCGCAGATGATTAGTATCTTTGCCCGTGTGTTGGCTAGGCCCCAGCTCATGGTGTTTCCCCAGCGGAGTTATTTTGTGATTATCACCAATGGATGGTCTTAATTTCGTTCGAATCTTGTCGCTCGCTTATATTTAGCGAAGGCTTGGCGGCGAGGTCAAGTAGTTGGTTTCTCCAACGGCTATGTTGAAAGTTTGTTTTGACGGCGAGGTCAAGTATTTATATTCTTCAACGGCGATGTTGAGAAGTTTGTTTCTGACGGCGATGTTAGATGATTTGATTCTTCAGCGGTAATGCTGAATATTTGTTTTGGCGGCGATGTCAAATGATTTGATTCTTCAACGGCGATGTTGAGAAGTTTGTTTCTGACGGCGATGTTAGATGATTTGATTCTTCAGCGGTAATGCTGAATATTTGTTTTGGCGGCGATGTCAAATGATTTGATGCTTCAACGGCGATGTTGAGAGTTTGTTTCTGGCGGCGATGTCGGAGTAATCTAATTCTTCAACGGCGATGTTGAGAAGTTCGTTTTGACGGCGATGTCGGAATATTTTGTTTATTCAGCGGCGAGGTTGGATGTTTGTTTCTGGTAGCGATGGCAGAATAATTTGTTTATTCAGCGGCGAGGTTGGATGTTTGTTTCTGGCAGCGATGTCAGAATAATTTGTTTATTCAGCGGCGAGGTTGGATATCTGTTTCTGGCGGGGATGTCGGAGTAAATTGTTTATTCAGCGGCGAGGTTGAAAGTTTGTTTTGACGGCGATGTCAAAAGTAATTGTTTGTTCAGCGGCGAGGTTGAAAATTTGTTTTGACGGCGATGTCGGAGGATCGTATCTTTGGATTCAATATCTGTTTGTATTTAACAGAGGACTGACGGCGAGGTTAGATCTTTTTACCGACTTAATGTCGAGGCCTGACCGTGAGGTCAGATGCTTTTACCAATTGTTTTAAGGATTAACGGCAAAGTCAAAGCTGTTGGAAATGACGGCGAAGTCAGAAGATTGTTTTAAGAGATGACGGCGAAGTCAGGTTATGTGAGAATTGACGGCGAGGTCAGATGTTTACTTGATTTATGATTGACGGCGAAGTCAGAAGACAATTTTGAAAAATTGACGGCGAAGTCAGAGTATATTGAAGACTGACGGCGAAGTCAGGTGGTTTACCAATTGGATGTTGAATTCTGACGGCGAAGTCAGCTGACAGCAAGGTTAGATGCTGTTAAAGGAGCTGACAGGGAGGTCAGACCTTTCATTTAATATGGGTGCCTGGCGGCGATGTCAGAAGTTCGTATCACGGTTGTCAAATTTCCGGGTCCTTGGGTATTCAACCGTCTTTTACCTTGATTGTATGAAAGTCGCTTACCTTTCATCCCTTCAGGTCTAAGTCGCTTGAATAGGGGCAGCTGTTGTACCCCAAAATTTGACCGACCCCTCTGGCATATTTTTCATTTTTTTCATCTGCATCAGTATAAATAAAAAAATAAATATATCATATAAAATATATTACATGGCATAAATCATTTGCATTTTATACAAAGAAATGGAAAAGAAGAAAAATGAATAAAGTATATTTCATAAGTTACACAAAAATGAGTGAATTGAAAAAAACAAGTGTACAAGGTGGGGTTTGAACCCGCCACCTTTTGTTCCATCAAGACCCACATCTACCACTTGGCCAGAAGCGCGTATTTTTGAATACTAAGGGAGAGGAAATGTATACATGTTAAGACAAAAACAAGAAGCTGACAAACAAAAAAGGCTTGAAGCAATTGGATAAGCGTGAAGGTTCAGAGATTAAGGAAAACATCACCATTTCAGATGAGATCAATTTCATACTCGTCCATTTTTTCACAAGGTTTAATATGGTACTGATAGTTTTCGTTTTGGATTGATATTATTCAAGTCACGGTTGAATTTGCAAAGGGAGGGAAATGGTAAACCATGTGTGCAAAGCGTACCATCTGGCATTGCCTTTTCAAGACCAGACCACAAGTGTACCTCCCTGTACTTCTCTGTTTCATTTCACCAATTTGGGCGAACAAGCAGCCACTACCAAACCCTAGCCTGAGCCACTACCACACCACAAGACAAAAAGGGACCACGCGAGGGAAAGAGCTCAGTAAGGGGGGAGAATTCAAAATCTCAAATTTGAGGATATAAAAAGGAAAAGTGGAACCAGAAACCCTAGCTAGCAGCGGCCAGAGGATTGTTTTTGGAGAGGAAGAAAAAAAAGTATCTTTGAGAGAGGGGAGGTTCTTGGAGTTGCTCTGAAGAGTGGGTTTTTGCAGAGTTTCTTGGTTTTCCAGCTTTTGTTGCTAGGTATGAAATGTTGGTCCTCATTATCATTATACGCATAGACCAATGATTAGGGTTTACTGAGCTTGTTTATGAACTCTGTATATACTGGAAATGTTGAATGTGTTCATATGGTTTTACTTGCATCCTAATAACAGCTTTAAAGTGTGTTTGTTATATGCTCTGAGTAATGTATTTGATATCTGCTGAGTTTGATGTCTAGAAACACTGTTGGATTTTCAAGTTTGAAACCTTTCCTTGTTAATACTTGGGTGAACTTATAGAGTCTTAGTTTTCTTTTTTTTTGAGTTATAATGATGTGGGAGTTTTGTCCTGTTTATTGGTTTGTTCACTGAGCTTTGAACCACTAGTGGGTTATGTTTGTGCCCAACTCTGTGATGGATATGCTGCTTTGTACAACATGATGTCTACTGTTAGAACTTTTTTTTTATGGATCTATGTGTATGACTGTTCAAGTTTTGATCTTGACTATTAGCTACTTAGGGTTGTTAACCTCTTATACTTCAACTTCATTTAAGACTTAGGAGGATTATTTCAATTGCTGGTGTTTTGTTTTGGTTGTTGGGTCATGTAAATCTGAGTTTTGGCAAACTATGTGCCCTGTTAAGTTCATAAGGACATTAAGGTCCATCTGTTTAAATGTTGGCCATGAAATTATGCTTTGTGCTAACATAGAATACACTGTCTTTTGCTCTGTGCTGCCTTCAAGATATGTTTTGTTGCTTAAGGTTCTTGGACAATCATATTTGGTCTTAAAAAAAAATTCATTTAAGATTCAAGAGAAGCTTTGGTTTTTGATGTATGACTGGTCCTGATGTGGTTATATGAATCTGTAGGTGACATGCTTTGTAGCCAGTTTTGTTTTGCTTTCATGCTAGGAGACTTTGTTGATTGAGGTTCAGACATGTGTTTGGTATTTTTGTGCTTAGTATAAGATTGCTGTTTTGTTTATCATATATGTACTTTGGTCAACTATACCATGCTGCTGTCAATTTTAAATGAACATTGCTGAATGCTACTAGAATTTCCATTTGACGTCTAGCTTGTGAGGTCAAGTTTTGCTGTCTGTTTTTGCTGTAAGGTTTTGCTTCTGTCAGGTTCAAGGTGTATGTGTAGAAATGTACAAGATGGTTGCCTTTTTGAATTGGTAGGCTGAGTGAGTATGCTAGGAGTGTGTTGTCTTTTTATCCCTGATTGGTGTGCTGTCACTGCTTGCTAAATTGTGGTATCCATTTTAGATTCACATCACTTTTGCATTTCATTTTGTTTTGAATATCTGCTTTGAGTTGAGCCAATCTTATCTGTTACCATGCTCACTTATTTGCCTTGTTGCTGTAACTACTTCTTGCTGCAATAAATTTCATAAATTGGTCAAGTTAGTTTGCACTTGCATTACACACACATATGTTCACCAAAATACACTGTTGAGTGCTTGGTGCATCTTGAGTTTTGTGTTAAGCTGTTGTTATTTACTTCCACACATTTTTCACTTGATCATTAAAGTCATCTCATACATTCATCATCTTGTGGTAATTATGTTTAGAACTTAAGTCAACATTTATTTTGTT
This sequence comes from Lathyrus sativus, assembly GCA_963859935.3. NCBI lineage: Eukaryota > Viridiplantae > Streptophyta > Magnoliopsida > Fabales > Fabaceae > Lathyrus > Lathyrus sativus. The sequence continues at coordinate 557,061,783 of OZ012735.1, read as the reverse complement.
TGGTTTGAGGATGATAATTGTTTTGTTGTTTTTTAAAACTTGAACTAGTTGGTGTGGCTTGTTGTTGGTTTTGTTGAGTGCTGTGATAACAGTATGATTGAAGCTTTTCCTTTGCATTAAAAAAACTGTTGTTTGAGTTCCAAATTGAGCCAGAACCATTAGCATCTTGCCATTGGCTTAGTGGCTAGATCAGTAAAGTTGTCTTTAGGTGTTAGCAGCAAAGCTACTGTGTTTGTTTCATCTGATTGTTTTTTTTTAATAATTCACATGTACTTCAGCTTTCACTTGATTTGAAATTATTGAGGGACCAGTTGGATTGGTTGTTTGAGTTTACTAATATCCTGTTGCTTTGAGTTTTGGATCCATTAAGGATCGATGCTGTTTGATGTCTGGATTATGTGGAGTTTAGATTTTTGTTCATTTTGTGATGCTGTTTGTGTGAGGCCTGATATTGATACCATCAATTGTGGACTGTCATACTGCATTTTGGTCTTGGATGTTTGGTTTAGTTGACAGAAGAATCATTAAGTCTTTATCATGTGGACTTTGATCTAATTGATTACTGTTGCTGCTGTCATTTAATTTGCTTAATTTCTGTTCAGCTTAGGAAGCCATTTGAGTAAGATGTCTTCATGATGATTATGGTTCATTTGCCCTGATTGGTGTTTGTTAGAATACAACATTACTTGTTTGACTTTTTGGTGGACATTTGCTTTACCTTTTGCTTTGTTTGTTTTGTTTGAAAAAATTCTGTTTCATGTAACTGCTAGGATTTTGGCATGATGCAGTGTTGGATTATTATATATGTTTGAAACCAGATTGTATTTTCAATATATGTGGTATACAATGCTGTCACGAGTGTGAACTTTGACTTGTGTGCAAATTCATGATGTGGTGCTGTCTTATTTCTAAAAAAAACTGCTGGTACATGCTTGGGTTTCCAACTTTTGCCTCTGATTATCATGTGTGTGTCATGCCTCTTTTGTTTTGTTTGGAACTCAAATTCTGTTTTAAGTGGCTGTTAGAAGTACTGTCAAGACATCATTTTGGTTTACTTGATAGTAGGAAACAAAATCATGATTTAATTGCAGTTTTGAATGTGATATATAATGCTGCTATGAATTTTGATTTTGGCTTGTATGCAAGTTCATTGTGTGTTGTTTCCATAATACGCAAATGTGACAATTACCTTTGTTTCATTGAAAACTATTTGCTTTCTTGAATTCAATCTAAGTGTTCATTCCCAAGTGCGTATGGACTCGCATTTGTTCACATTTATATCAGTTCAAGCATTCGATATCCATCTTGCATTTCATAATTGTATGTCGCAATTTCAATCACATATCAATTTACAAGCATTGTGTGAAAGTTTGAATGTTATATTTATTCTCCTCACTTAAAAACAGTTGGAATAGACATTTGGTTTGTTCATTTTCATGGAGTTTTGTTTCACTTCCAACAGCTTTTGCATTTAAGTTCTTTTGTTTTATTTTTCTTTTGCCCAGCTATGGTTATGGATTCGCTATGTATATTTCTTTTTTTCCTTTCTAATCACCAGAAATGCCATTGTCCCAGTGGTAAAACAGGCGTGTGTTGTGTCCCTAATGTACATGGTTCGAATCCTGTGTTGGACAGAACCATCCTTTTTCTTTTTCTTTTTTTTTTTTTTTTTTTTTTTTTTTTTCCTTCATATTTCACTATCATCTCTTTTATATTTCTTCTTCCCATCACTTATAACATGCGCGCTGAGTGGCTTAGTGGTGGCGTGTTTGGCTTGTGAATCTGAAGGGGGTGGGTTCAAACCCCACCCCTTGCGTTTTAAATATTTATTTTTACCTTGTTTTAGCTTAACATTTTAGAATATCATAACTTTGGCATACTTGATCATTTTTAATCCATTTTTCTTGTAAATTACTCTTCATTTTAATTACTTTCATCTAATAAATCAATATTTCAAGTCAATGTTTTTAAAGACCTTTGATTTACTTGAGGATCAACCCTCTATTAGGGTTTGTGCGCGCTGTGTTTTGTAACGCTTCTCAAAATAACTGTTTCTTGATATTGAATTAAAATAAGAGGATTGGGTATAGTCCCCTTCTTCTTCGAGTGTTGGGATGCCCACTGTAGTGAGGGTGGTCTCGACACCCGTCTTTCAATACAAAGACGCTTTCCATCCATTTTCTCTCCTAAAAAACCTCGGCTTCGCGCCAAGTACATTTTCAAAACCTCGGTTCCGTACCGAGTCCACTTTCAAACCATCTTTCGCTAAATCATTATTTTCTCTTTGTATTGAATTAAAGAGAGGGGATTAAGTGTAGTCTTCTTCCTCTCCGAGTGTTGGGATGCCCACTGTAGTGAGGGTGGTCTCGATACTCGTCTTTCAATATGAAGACGCGACTTCTTCCACCACCTCTCACTTTCACGACCTCCTTCCGTAACCTTTCTCACCTAAAACCTCGGTCTCGCACCGAGTGCATTTTCAAATCATTTTTACAATAAAATTTGAATGGTCGTGGAGTGGTTAGGCGTAGGCCTTCTCCTATCCCGAGTGTTGACGTTTACCGTAGGGTTTTCTGTCGCAAGGCACTTACCATTTAAAACCCAAAAATACTTTAATAAGAGAACGAAGTTCTCTTTGCATTGAATTAAAGAGAGCGGATTGGGTATAGTCCCCTTCTTCTTCGAGTGTTGGGATGCCCACTGTAGTGAGGGTGGTCTCGATACTCGTCTTTCAATACGAAGACGCCTCATTCGCCACACCTTTTCATAACAAAAAACTTTGAGATAACGAATTGGGTATTACCCGTAGGGGTTACTATCCGAGGACATGTCTTGCCCTTTTAAAAACAATTCAATCAATCAAATGTGACTTCTTGCCTCGCGTGGCGAAAACTAATCAATCTTTCAAAAAGGATATGTTACGTCCGTTCTACCGCAAACAGGTAATGCCTAAGTCTCCAATGAGCGAGCAGCAAAACACCTAACTGCTAGAATGCGCACGATAGCATCATCCATAAAAAGCATCAACACACCGTAGGCCGAACTACGGCTGCTCTGATTTCTCATACCAGATGAGAATACGTAGGCACAAGGGCCACAATCCTTGGCGAGCACATCCCCCCCTATTACCCGTAGTTTCCCGAACTACGTCGACTCTGACTTTCTCACGTCTATTGAGAATACGTAGGCCTAGGACCGCGAGGTCCTACCGAGTCCGTTCTCTCCCTTCTTCCCCCCGTTACTTCTCTTTCCCCGTTTCTAAACCCTTCTTTCTATCCCTTTTGAAACACACTTCTTATAGCATAATATTTAAGCAGATAATTCACACACATCGACAAACAAAAGGTTCCCATCGAGTACGATGGATGCGAGGGGTGCTAATACCTTCCCCTCGCATAACCGGCTTCCGAACCCGTTCATGGTTGCGAGACCATCTTATCCATTCCTTTTCTTAAGGTTTTCTCGATATTTTCCTTTCCCCTCATGGGATAAATAAAGTTCGGTGGCGACTCTTCTGTCCTTCCTTCTTCGCCTCCCCGTCGTTGCGCGATGCATTTTTCGAGTAGCGACAGGGAGTAAAACACCCAAGATAAAAATGTAAATGGGGAGTAAAGCACCCAAGATAGAAATGTAAATGGGGAGTAAAGCACCCAAGCTAGAAATGTAAATGGGGAGTAAAGCACCCAAGATAGAGAGGTAAATGGGGAATAAAGCACCCAAGATAGAAATGTAAATGGGGAGTAAAGCACCCAAGATAGAAATGTAAATGGGGAATAAAGCACCCAAGATATGCACATGTATAGGAATTATGCTATGACATATGATCAAATGCAAATGCAGACATCGACGACAAGGCTCGACTCTTTCGGTGAGATGACAAAACTGGAGGACTGATTCCTCAACACGGAGATCACTGTCATTCTGTTAAACTGTATCAAGTTGATAGTCACTGTAGGAATGATGAATAACTGCTTAGGGATTATGCAAGTAAACTGCCCCAGGTCAAATGAACTGATAATTGCTTCAGCTGTCTGATTCATGGAATCGACTGTTTTGCTGTATCCTCGGAGGGCTTGCCCCAGTCTGGGTCTTGAACAATTCTCTGGATAAACCAAATCTGAAAAGATATTTCCTTGAACAAATCTTGAACTGATTCTTTGACAGGATGTAAAAGGAACTTGCCCCTGATAAGATCACTTGACCAAGTTTCTCATTGTTTGAAAATTCCTTAGAGGAAAGCCAATTTGCAAACAAAAATATTCATACAAACATGGTAATGCAAAGTTCATGCGACTTTTGAAATCAAAATTATTTTTGAAAGATGGAAAATACATGAGTCGTTAGTTAGAACACAACGGTTCAAGACGCTCAAAGTTTAAAACAAAGGTGTACTGCCAAAATAAATGATTCACAAAGATCTTTAGGAGTCAGGTTACGCAACCTTGCTGTAGTATACTTTCAAAATAACCTTGCTTCAATTAGGTCTTTTGAGGGTTGTAATGTGGCATGGTTCACGGTTTATGAAACAAAAGATAAAGGCTCAAAATTTATTTGTACCCACCCAATCTACGTGATGATCTTCAGTCCTATGCTCAGTTAACTCATACTATGCATTCAGGTTCCCATAAGTTAGGGATTTCATTGATCATAGCAATGATGACTCAGAAGTCAAAGGGACCTATGAAAAGGCAGCCACTACTCCCCTATAACCTTTGATTGTTTTGACATTGAGGATTTTCAAGATAAGGATTTAAAAATCTCTTTGTATTATCCCTAAATTTTGCCTGAACTGTTTATTTTAGAGTTTACAGTCAGCGGGATGCCCCAGTTTTGCCTAAGTCTCCTTCATAGGTTTTGACTTAGCGGGCTTCTTTTGATTTTTTTATATTATTTTTTTGTGTGAAGGAAAGTGACTGTTTGATTTTAATGATTACGGTGAACCATCATCGACCTTTTGATTAAAAAACATCTTCGACACTTATTTGACGTGTGCGAAGGAAAATTTGTTAATGAAAGGTGTATCGTATGAACACACAACCAAGTTAACTGAGAACTACCCATCCCAAGGTTAAAATTGTGGGTTTTTTGTAACGAAAGAAACTCCAACTTCTAGGCTCGAAGGGGGTAACGAGGGATTAACTTCCTTATTTCTCCAGTGTTTGGGAATTGAAACAATGCCTTACATCGTCAACAAGGTTTAATTGAAAGCATACTGACAGCAGTTATGGGTATAACATTTTCGTTATCCTCCCTCCGATCTTAGCATATCAAAATTTTGGACAAGAAGTAAGCATTTGAAAAATAAAGCATAAAGATGCAAATAAATGGACGGAAATGAATTGAATCAAAAGTCGCAATGCTTATTTCATTAATGAAAGTACAAACATAATTGAAAGCAAACAACTTAAACAAAATAAGGAAAATGCAAACAACGAGAAAAAAAAGGCCCAATGACAAAGCTTCAATTCTGATGTGTTGGCAAGGGATCTGTCTGGACGCTCGGACGACTATCCGTAAAATCAAGTATTCCGGCTCTAATCAGTTCACGCACCCTAGCTTTCAATGCAAAACAATGCTCCAAGTCGTGGCCTAAGGCACCCTCATGAAAAGCACACTTTAGATCAGCCCTAAATCCAACTGGAGGATTAATAGGAGGTGGTAAAGCCTTTGTAGTGATCAGCCCTTGTCGAACTAAGTCAGGATATAGCTCTGTGTAAGTCATGGGAATAGGATCAAAGTGATCCTTGTTCCGATTCTAGTCTGATATCTGTGTCGAGGAATCAGTTTGACGACTCAAAGGTACACTGGAAGACGAGAGGACCGGGAATGAGAAACCGGGGGACAAATGCAATGCAAAAATGTGATGTTGATGCCATGTAATGGTTCCAAGAATTTCAACGGTCGATTGCAAATATTCCCTTTTAGGAAAGTTAAAAAGAACTTTTTTTTTTACTCTAAAATGTAGGACCTTTTTGAATTTGCAAAGGACCGTTGAATTCCTTGAAACTAGAAATGATATGATGCTTTATGGATGCAAAGCACAAATACACACACAAAGGTCCTAGGTTAGAGGACTGCGAATGGAGTTAAGGTCTACCCTTCCCAAAAGGTAAGTACTATAGGTTAATTGTACCTGCAGAACCAGGGTTCTAAATCAGTGCCCAAAATCATCAGTCCATCCTTCGGATATTATCAACTTCCCAACTGACTTGAGGGTCGATAATATTCTCAAGAGAACCTCTTTTGAGTGTAGTATCGCGTAGCAACCATTGTAGGACTACTCCCACATAGTTCCCGCACTACATCCTATATAAGGCCAAGATGGTGTAAAGGTACTACGGTTCCCAGTATCACAGACTCCAATCGATAATGGTAAAAGTTTTCACGATTACACTCGATCAAACGAACCATTTTCGAAAGTGTCTCAACTGAGCGGTGATTCTCGAGTCAACTTAGTCGGGACTCACTCCCTATAAGCCTCGTCGAATATATCACCATCCTATAATAATGTCACTCAAGTCCGGGTGTAGGACTTATCTCACAACACAGTAACTCCCAAGCAGGTACCCTGAACAACGTATATACAAATGAGTAAAAATATTAATGAAACAAATATATGAAGAAAAATAAACAAGATAGGGATAACCCTCAAAAATTAGGACTCCCCAGTGAAGTCGCCATTTTCTGTTGCGGTGAAATTTGGATGTCAAGCTATTGATTAACTTGATTCTTAATTCATTTACAACCGGTCTTTGATTTATCCGAAGGAAAGGTTAAAGAAAGGAAAAACCTAAAAGGGAGAGATCTAAGGTTCGGGGGTTGGTTAAATTTAGGGAAGGTATTAGCACCCTAAACTTCCGTAGTACTCTACGGGAACCTTTTGTTAATTTTTTTTAACTTATTTCATTAATTATTTTGCTTTAGGGTATATACAAAGGATTGAAAATTAAAAAAGACCTAGGGGTTAATTCTAAGTTTACTCGGCAAGACATCGCATCTTGTGCCTACATATCCTTACGGGAATGGAATCAGAGTAACTGTAGTTCCCCTCAAAAGGGAGGTTAGAAACGTCTTGACTGTGGCCCAAGGTTTGTTCAGAGACTCCAATCTCTATGTTAAAAAATGTTAATTAAAATTAAAATAGGGTTAAATTAGGGATTCCACGGCGGAAAACCTTAAAACAGAGTACGACGACTCTTTTGGCCTAACACTAGGATAAAAGCAATTTTGCCCACGGCGGGACACCTAGGCTAAACAGGGTTTGATCCATTAAAGGGGTAAGGCTATTGACTCGGCGGTCAAAAGGCTGGACCTAATCCTTCGGAAGGATAAAACTGTAAAAAAATGTGAAAATATGACAAATCATTATATGAAGGAATAATTAAGTTACAGAAATAAGAAAAGTAATAAAGGCAGAGGGTATAAAGAAACAAAGAAAAATTTCTGAAAACATGAAGAATATGAAAATATGTAATGACACTTAGAATGAAGTGAGGGAGGAAAATAGTGTGGGGATGTGGCCACCACAAGCACATCTCAACCTCGAGCATGCACATGAAATGCCAAAAGAAAGAAAAGTAATAAAAGGGTACATAAAATGACACGACAAACATCAAACATCAGGAGTTCCTTACGAAAAGGTTTTGATTTTTTAATATTTTAATTAAAAAAAAAGATTTTAATTTTTTAATATTTTAATTATAAAAAAAAGGTTTTAATTTTTTAATAAAAAATATTTAAGTTAAAATTATAAAAAAAATTAAGTTAAAATTATAAAAAAAAATTAAGTTTAAATTATAAAAAAGAAAGTTTTTGGAGGAAAAGTCCTTTCAGTTTTTTTTAAAACAAAAAAGGCTTTTCAGTTTTTTGGGAAAAGGTTTTTGGGAACAAAAAGGTTTTTTTTTTCTTCTTGGGAACAAAAAGGCTTTTCAGTTTTTAAAAAAGGTCTTACTAAAAAAGGTTTTAATAATAAATAAAAAAAAGTTTTGATTTTAAAAAAAAAGTTTTGATAAAAAAGGGTTTTGATATTAAAATCTAGGGACCTAAACACACATGGAGATTAACATGGCAAAATATGCACATAAACATGAAAAAGCAAAAGGTTTAGTAATTTAACGGACCTAAACACATTAACATGGCAAAATATGCACATAAACATGAAAAGAGAAAAGATTTAGTAATTTAACCTACGAAGCGGAGGTTTGCTTCGGTAAATGTGAAAAAGGTTTGAATAAGGGAACACTGGAGAGCTCCAATCCTTCTGACGAGTTGTGGGAACAACCGCCTTTCTTCTCTGGGGATCTCCTTTGTTTCTCCCTCTCTCTCTCCTCTTTTCTGAAGAAAACCTTCTGACCCCTTTTTCAACAAGGCAACACATGTATATATAGGGAACAAATTAGGGTTAACACCAAATTGTCAATAATGTCCCTAAAGCCCAAACTAAATAATTAGTTAAGAAAAAAAAATAAAATTTAAAATAATTAAAATAAACTTAAAATAAAAACTAATAATCCTATTGATTCCTAAAATCAAAAATATTATAAAAAGAACAAAATTTTTTTCAATATTTTTTATTTTATGATTTTTTGGATATTTTTATGAATAATTTAGAAAAAGGTGAAAAAAATAATATTTTAAAAAATGATTTAATTAAAATACGAAAATAATAATTAAATAATAATAAAAAACTATTTTTGTTATTTTTTTAATGAAAGATAGAAAAATTTAGAGTAAAAATAATAAAAAACAAAAAGTGACAAAGGTGAGATTCGAACTCTCAACCTCTCACACTCACAACTCCTTACACATGTCCTCTTGCCAATTGTACCATTTTTAATTTTTAGAAAAAAAATGCATGTCATATGATATTTACCTGCAAAAAGTCAAATGACTACACAAATTTGTTAGTAATTGATTAAGTGCAATAAAAATGCAATGAAATGCGACGACAAATCTTAGGGCAAAATTTGGGGTATTACAATAACCATGTGTTACTGGTGTCATCCGTGAAGGCTTCTTTGCCGGCATAAGCCTTCTCTTTCTGCCTAGAATTCTTAGCAGAAACCTTTTCAACCTAAATGCCTGCCCAAATAAGTAGTTAGATTAACTCTATATATCATTATCAACATGTGTCTGTTACAGATACTGACACATATCAGACACGATACAATTTGAGGTGTCTTGCTATAGCAAAATTAGTAGCTAACAAAAGAACAATGGCTTACCTTGCGCTTGAGATGAAGATATCTGATTCTCATGTTGTTCACTATTGTTTGATCAGAACTTGAAGGGAAAAAATCTTATATTTGCAGAAGTTGACCTTAAAAGTTAGTAAATCAAGTATAGGTGTTGAGTAAGAAATGGATTGGCCTTATTTTAAAAGGGCACATGCAGAATCTTGAATAAGATTGACATAAATAAAAACTTAGACTCAAAGATACTATTCAGAATTCCTAAGCTACTACGTTGAAATAACCAAAACAATACAAACAAAAAAAAATTTGAATTTGAGAATAATAGAAGAATAAATAATTGTAAACGACAAAGGAAAGAGAAAAAAAATATGGTGGAACATGATGCAATATGAACTGAATGGTAATTGATGATGTATGAACACATGCTGCCAATGTTACCCTGAATTTACAAAGTGTGGATTTGGAAACATTTAAGTAGGAGCCAGCTAATTGACTTTGTTATGACATTCTATTGTGATTCAATTTGCAAGTGTGGAAGAGTGAACTTGTTTCTTGCACCGCAATTGGGATTCTATGTTAGTGTAGGTTGTGTTTGAATTTGGTTGAAACCTGTTAAACAAAATGTCAGTTAGTTTTATCAACTTCATGTAAAACCGTGCCTGCATTAATCTTTGTGAAATAACCTGCTGTCAATTATTATGCCAAATTGCTGCTTGCTCTAATCCTAATGTTAAATGATATACGAAACTCAATGTCAATACTTGGTAGCCTGAATTAGCTTAAGTTAAATATGTCAGCATTGCTGCTATCAACTCTTGTTGAGTTAGTCACGGCTTGGCAGGTTGTTGTAGAAGTAAACTTCTATCAAAAATCCTAATTGTGGAATGCTCTTGGTTTTTTGTTAACAACTTAGTGCCTTATACAGGAGTTATGCTGCTTTTACTGGCTGCTTTTGGTTCCAAAGTAGTAAGAACTGCTGTCATATATTTAGTCAAGTTAGAAAACTAAAGGAAACGGCTACAAGTTCAAGGCATATTTGGGTTTTCTCATGAGCTTCATTTTAGTAGCCACTACAACCGCTATTTGGCCACTGCCAAAAACCAAAGTGCAACACGGTTTCACTTAGCACCTAAGGGTTGCTATAACATATTGACTATAGAGGTGGAAGTATTGTCCTCCGTTTTAGGAATCTGATGAAGCTAATAAATCACCTATTGCACCCATCTCAGGACACTCACTCCAATCAGTTGTAGGTCGTATGTTGTAGGTCTGCGGTTATGGTTCTGCTCAGTCTTGGGAGCTCCTTCAAGACTTTGAGGTTAGGCTGCAAGTCTTATGTTGTTTAACTTAGAACCGAGGTTTAGTATGGTGATTTGTATTCATGGCTGCTATCATAGTTTGTGGAGAGGTTGAACCATTTAGATTCCCATCAGACCCTGTTAAATCCCATGTTTTAGCTGTTGCTTTGATATAGGACAATTTTAGGACATGGCCATGCTTGTATTAAGAGAAACCATTTATAATGACTTGTGGAAGCATCAAGAGAAACCATTTATAATGACTTATCGAATCTTCCCCTGTTGATCTAGATTCTGAAGTTTTGTTAGGCTGAGTCCGTTCTTGATTTTGATGGTAGTCTGTATGTGTGCTATTATATACTGCAAGAATCTGAAATAAAGCCTTGACACAATTTCTCTCTTTTTGACATGTAATGTATAATAAATTATTCAAGTCTTAATGTTATTAGTGGCTTTTAATTGGATAATTCAATTTGTATTTCCTTTGTACTCACCTTCAATTATTGTCAAATTATAGGAAATATGTCTACCGATGTCGATGAACCCGTAATTCAAATTGAGGATGAAGTTGATGAAAGTTCAGTCCTTAGTTCAAAAAGAACAAAAACTTCTACAACTTGGGAATTTTTTGAAAAGTTTGTGGACGATAAAGGACTCCCAAAGGCCAAATGCAAAAGTTGTAATAAAATTTATATGGCTAGAGATGGTGGTGGCACTTCAAATTTGATAAAACATGCAGTGAAATGTGTTGGAAGGGGGAATGAACCTTCTTATCCGCCACTGGATTAAGAAAAGTATAGGGAAAAGATTTCTAAGGTAATTGTCAAACACAATTATCCTTTTACTTTTGTTGAACATGAAGGGATAATTGACTTACTTTGTTTCTTACACCCCGATGTTAAGTCAATTACTAGAAATACTGCAAAGTCTGATGTTCTGAAGGTGTTTAGAAAAGAAAAGGAAAACTTAAAATCCTATTTGCAGTCGATTCCAGGAAAAATTTGTTTAACATCCGATCTATGGTCTGCAATAAATACAGATCAATATATGGTTTTGACTTCACATTTTGTTAATAGGAATTGGGAATTAGAGAAAAAAGTTGTATCCTTCACTCATTGTCCACCGCCTCATACCGATTTTAATTTGGCTGAGAAGTTAATAAATTTGCTAAAGGAGTGGGGTATTGAGAAAAAAATATTCACGACTACTTTAGACAACGCATCTAACAATGATGTTATGGTGAATATATTGAAGAAACATTTATTATCAGGATTAGGATTGATAGCTGAAGGTACTTATTTTCATGTTAGATGTGGAGCACACATCTTAAACTTAATTGTTCATGATGGTTTAAAGGTGATAGATGGATCTTTGGATAAAATTAGGTTGTGTGTGAAATATGTAAGAGGCTCAGAAGCTCGAAAGATAAAATTTGCATCTTGTTTAGAGAAACTTTCAAATGTGACTTCTAAGCAAGTTCGTCAAGACTTACCTACTAGGTGGAATTCCACTTATCTGATGCTTGAGACTACTATAGGTCAACGAGAAGCATTTACCCTCCTAAGCGATATTGATCCCTATTTTGATTGTTGCTTATCAAACGAGGAGTGGGATGAGGTAAAAATCATAGCTGATTTTTTGAAGCCATTTTATGATATCACTGTATTTTTTTCAGGTAGCACTTATCCAACCGCTAACCTCTATTTTAGTGGTGTGTGGCGAATTCATATGAAAATCAAGGAAGCTTCATGTGTTGATCATAGTGAGTTTGAGAAACAAAATCAATTATGTTGCATGGCTAGAAGAATGAAGAAAAAATTTAATAAATATTGGAATTCTTATAGTGTTGTGCTATTATTTGCTGTCATCTTAGATCCTAGATATAAGTTGCAGTTTGTTGAGTGGTGTTACGTGAGGTTGTTAGGTGGTGAGGGAGTACAAGTTGCAAAGGTGATTTTTGATAAGTTGAAAGCTTTTTTTCAAGAATATCTCAAGTCCTCAAATGAAGCAAGCACTTCATCTTCACAAAGGTCAATTAGAGGTAGTCCAAACATTCCCTCAAATGAGTTGCAGAATTTTGGGAGTTACGAAAGTAAATTGTGTGGACCATCAAAAGATGAGTCTGATTTGGAAACTTATTTGAATGAAAAAAAAAATTGATCATGAGCAATATGCTGATTTGGATGTTTTGCAATATTGGAAAGCGAATGAGGGTAAATATACTAAAATTTCTATATTGACACGTGACCTTTTGAGCATTCCAATTACTACAGTTGCATCAGAATCAGCATTTAGTATAGGTGGGCGTATACTTGATAAGTATCGAAGCGCTCTTTTACCCGAAAATGTTGAAGCATTATTGTGTACACATGATTGGCTTTGTGGAACTCCAGGTTAGTATCTACAATATTTCCATTTGTATTCTTTTCATTTATATTCTTTTTAAATTAATGTATGTTTAATTGTTTTCTACATTGATTCTCTTTTGTAGCTGCATTTGATTTTGATGGACCCGATTTTGTTGAGGACCTTTCAACCTTCTTTTCCACAACATGAGGTTACTTGTTTGAGAATTTTTTCTTTTCACCCAAGGTATTATTACATCATTCATACACAATCTTCATGTTAAGAACTATACACAAAATACACAATCTTCATGTTAAGAATTATGTTTCTTCTAACTGTGCTTTTGATGAAAATTTTGACACGTTACAATGAGTGGAAGAAGCATGTAAGCCCAAGTAATTTTGAAAAAAGACAATGTAGAGAGATGTTAAACCAACTATACTTTACTTGTTGAATTTTCATGAATTTCTCTTTCTGTGTTAGATTAACATTAACGTATAGTACATTTGTAAAACCAACTATGCTTCCCAATTACAGTATAGTACATTTGAATATCTTATTTGCATACACATTAAGTTAAGTTGCAATAAAAATGGAAAAGAATTGAGTCACTATGTTCTTTTTATTTTTAACTTGTTATTTAACTAATGTGTCTCATTTAGAGAGAGAGGGGCACAAACTAATATGTTTTACTTGTTGAATTTTCATGAATTTCTCTTTCTGTGTTAGATTAAAGTTAAGTACTTTGTTTAATCAAACTTGCAATTTTTGATCTCATAATAGATCTTGCAGATTGGTATTGATATGCTACTAGTGTAGAGGGATGTTAAACCAACTATGCTTTGCACTGCCAATGATATACAAGGGTGGAAAGATTTTTTATGATCTGCTACTAGTGTAGAGGGATGCTAAACCAACTATGCTTTGCACTGCCAATGCTTTACAAGGGTGGAAAGATTTTTCAAAGGGATTCAGGGTTCTCAAGGAGACAACAATTCTGCCATTGAAATATGAATAATACTTGAAGACAAGATTGTTAAATTTGATTTCATTTTCTATAGACTTCATTAATACTAATTCATTAAGATTGTTAAATTTGTGTTAAGGAAAAATTGCATCATTTTAGACTAGAGTATGTACAATTTACTTCTTAGAACAATACATTTTCTCATTTATTTCTTAGAACAAAAATTCTACATATATATATATATATATATATATATATATATATATATATATATATATATATATATATATATATATATATATATATATATATATATATATATATATATATATATATATATATATATATATATATATATATATATATATATATATATATATATATATATATATATATATATATATATATATATATATATATATATATATATATATATATATATATATATATATATATATATATATATATATATATATATATATATATATATATATATATCCTTAATTATTTTTAGGATGACTTCATCACTAATTTCTTAAATAGTTAAGAAGAATTCAAAAAATAATTAAGAATGATTACTTAAGATTTGTATATATTATAAAAATAATAAAGTCTTACTGAAAATAATTATTTAAAAGATTTGCTTATATATATATATATATATATATATATATATATATATATATATATATATATATATATATATATATATATATATATATATATATATATATATATATATATATATATATATATATATATATATATATATATATATATATATATATATATATATATATATATATATATATATATATATATATTCTTAATTGGAATGTGAAGAGAGAATAATTTTTTTTACAATTAAGAATAACTAAAAAAATAGTTAAGAATATTTAAAAAAATAATTAAGAATATTAATTGTTTTTGTGAAGTTTAAATTTTTTTAAGAAATTTAAAAAATAATTGAGAATATTAATTGTTTTTATGAAATTTAAAAAATAATTCAGAATATGAATTTTTTTGTAAAATTTTTTTTTTATGAAATTTAAAAAATAATAGAATATTAATTTTTGTTTTGTAAAATTTAAGTTTTTTTATGAAATTTAAAAAATAATTCAAAATATTTAAATTAAGTTTCTATGAAATTTAAAAAATAATTAATAATTTTTAAATTAATTTTTTGGATGGATGAATATCTATTCATTAGAAATATGTTAATGGATGGATTAGATGAATTTTATCTATTAATGGATGAATTGAATTTGATTTTTATAAAGAGAGTTAGTGGATTGTTAATGTATTAATGGATTGCTTTGATCCATCCATTAACAATTCAATGCATATTCATCCAATCCATCCATTTTAACACCGCTAGAGGAAATATCTCACACCAACAACGCCACGTAAGAATTAATTTGCTACAGAAAATTTATATGTTACTTCTGCATTGTCCTTATGCATGAAAACAACTCGACAAGCTGACGAATTTGAAAAACACAAAGACTTGATTAATGTATATGCCAAAAACGATCAAACCTTTCCTTCAACTCTGCAATAGATGGAAGAGGTGCCCTGGGACTTGGAATAGAGAGCTATGAAATTCTCAATTTTTAATTTTTATATATATTGTTTCTCTTTATATGGCCTTTTGAATAACTTCCTTAGTAGCAACAGCGTCTAGCCCACTGCAAATTATTATTGAACTGGTATTACTATAAATTGCCTCTAAATTCAAGTTATTTTGAACAAGATCAAAAGTGCTTTGAATATGTGGCTTAAGAATTGTGCAAAATGGTGGCTGAAATTTGTATTGGCTGAATGAAGGTTATATGACTTTTTGTGTATAACTCATGGTTCGAACTTGGATTTTAATTTGATATTTAAATTGGTAACTTGGACTTGAAACTAGAAATACTTGAATTGGATGGAATAAAAAACCTGAGACTTGAAACTTAAACATAAACATGAGTTTTGATTGAACTTAATCTTGAAACATGATTGAAATTGGACACTTAAACTTTGAAACTTGAATTAAAATGAAATTAAACTTGAACTTGAACTTGAATTGGTTTTAAATTGAAACTTGAGATTGAAATTTGGAAATTAACATGAAATTTGGATCTTGAAAATTGATGTGAGACGAGTGAAATTTGGAAAGAATATTGTAATTGAATCTTGAGCATGGAAATTTAAACTTTGTCGTGAATTTGGATTTTTAAATCCTGAACAAAATTTGCCATTTGGATTTTGAATGAAGATGTAACTTAGAAATTGAATCTTGATCTTGAATCTTTGAATTTCAACTAAACCATGAATCAATTCCAAAAGTGAACCACTTGAAACAATTTTGAATAAGTAACGCTCTTGAATCATACCAACAAATCATCATTGAATAAATTTTCAGTATCTTGAATTCTTCATTATGACAGAACTGCAAATGATTTGGCATATTGACCAAATGCCTCGAATTTTGATGGCTTCAACTTTACTTCATCAGATGAACTTTGATCTGACACAAAAACCTAATCCTGATCCTCAAACACAAGTACTTGAATTCAATATACACTTATCACCAAAATAGCCACTTAAAACAACTGCCTTTACTACGGTCTGATAACTTGATACTAAAGCAAATCTTTTATTTGACCAGGATTATGTCAAATTCCATTGAATTCAACTAACACTGCCCACACTCTTGACCTGATAACTCTGCTTGAATCTTGATTCAATCTTACAAAACCTAATCTTAGACAAAACGAAACTGGAAGCAAAAGGCGCATATTTGGATTTTGAATGCAAGATGGTTAGAGACATGCTAATGCATAGATGATGAAAATGCGATGATATGTATGGTTAGCGATTCAGGGTCAAAATTGGGGTGTGACAGTATTATAAAGTTTCATTTTTATTCATTAGCTTCTTTGTTTGGCTACCATGTATTGCTAAGTTCATGGATTTTTATGCAGAAAGTTGTTAAGGATAAAAGAAAGATCATTTTGATGATACTAACTTTCCGTTCATGTGAGTATGGAAATTTACCCCTTCTTATTGTCGGCTCATAAAGATGATTGATTACGATATATTGCAATTTGAGAGATTTAGATTTTCTAGTTTTTGGAATTTTAATTTCTCTAAATTTTTTTAAGAATTTGTATGAAGATTAATAAAGATGGTGATGAAGATGAAGAAGGGGGAGAAAATGAATAGATATAAAAAATATTAAGTGTTGATGCTTAATTGTTATAAATAATAGACACTCAAGATTTAAATGTGTAAAATTTGTTTTTAAAAAATTATATGGTTAAATTAAAAAAAAAAATAATAAAGCTTATGACATATACTCAACAATATTGTCTCACCTAAGACATTTAAAGTTAAAATTTAGTAAAATGGACTAAGTTGACTAACATAATAGTTTTTGAGGAACTAAAACGTAATATTTATTAGATAAGAGAGCAAATTGAAACCTTAAATTAAACTAAGGGACAAACAGATGCAATATACATTTATTATATTAAATGTGTGATTTGATATAATTGTCAACATTGCGAGAATCTACGTGATCACTATTGAAATAATATTAGTGTGGATTTTTATTATCGTATTTGCAGGGATTGGTTGATATTACCGATGTTCTATAGTTGGAGTTGTTTTAAACATAGAACATAAAAGATGTTTGTTTTGGCTTCATAACGTAACGATTGCATAAAAAGTTATAAGCAACGATAAAAGAGTTTTGATTTTGAAATGATTGTTAAAAGCATGTCAAGATTAGGGCTCGATAATCCATCTCATACATATCTTCTTAATAAAGCATGTGAACTTATTAACAATAAATATAGTCACATATCCTCTCAAGATGTTTCATCTCTAAAAAAAATTGTGAGTTTTATCATATTGATCCCTAGATGATTTCTCAATCTAACAATCAATATGATAACATTAAACGATTGATATTAGTGAATATCAACTCACAAAACTATATCTAAACTTTATTTGTTGAAAGATGGAAAATCTAGGTCAATAGTTGAAACTTATCTCTCAATAATGATCCAACACAAATATAAACCATAAAAACAAGGTTTTTCACCATATATTCATCATCAACTTGTTCACATGCAAAATATCAAGAGAAATACATACAAAAATGAGGATTATCTACCACTAATCTTGACACAAAAGTGATTAGCTACCCATAATCATGGTAGCTTGCTTTACAAGTTTCGGGAGGAGATGAATGAGCATTCATTTCGAAGAATCAAACTCGGATGCGCATCCAGCTTCTATTTGTAAAATATCAAGTTTTGGTGAATAAATCTCAGAAAATCAGGCCGTGGTGTCTAAAAGTTGGTTCTTATCCCCAAAAATGATGAAAAGTGCTTATATAGTACATTCAAAATCTGTCATGTTCGCACTGCGAACTGATTCTTCGCCTAGCGAACCCCAATTTAGGCACCTAAAGTGCCTTTGAACAGTTAAATCTCCTTTGAAAAATCTCTGAAGTTCGTCGTGCGAACGATTCTTCGCACTGCCAACTACCTCGCCTACAAGTTCGCACAGCGAACATTATGGTCATTTAGCTACTGCCTCAAGTCTGGGATGATTCGCTAGCTCTTCGCTGACGCGTTGCCACAACGAACATTTCTGGCTTGTTCGTCGAGCGAACTTACAACCCTTTTGCTACTGCCTCAAGTCTGGGATCATTCGCTGGGACTTCGCTAGATGTTCGCAAAGTGAACATTCGCTGGTATGTTTGCCAGGTGAACTTACTGATATTATTCTCTTCCTTTGACCTCCTTGTCCATTTTCTTGTGTCTCACACTTTGATGATTTCATCCCTAATTCTGCACAATAATACATAAATCAAAGGAACCAAAAGCATTTTCATGCAAATGAAGAATAGCATGCTTTCATGTAGTTAATCCAACAAAACAACAAAAAAGAGTTTGAAAAATGCCAATAATAAATGATCAATTTAAAGCAAGATTGACATCTAGCAATCACATACATAAAGGACAATATAAAGGTTGAAAGTAAATAAGTAGGGCTTATTCGATTGTGCGCTCTCACAATGCATTATCATTAATTCGAAAAACACGGTACACCATACGGTATAATGTACTTAAGTGTAATATGAAATATCACAAGGGAGCGATAATCAAGCATTTGCTAGAAATGAAGGAGTTGGCGGTCAAGAACAAATGGATGACGATGATCTTAACCTTGACGAGTTTTCCGATCCCGATGATCCATAGGATTTATTTTATTTTAATTTTAAATTTTAATTTGTAAGATATTAATTATTCATTTTAGTATATTATAAACTTATTATTTAAAATTTCTATTATTAATTTATATTTAAAAAACAAATTATTATTAATTTTGTATTTATTCTTATTTATTTATTTATATTAAAAAAATTTATTATTAATTTTGTACATATTAAAACGTAAAACACTAATTATAGTTTTTTATTTTTAAAAAACTATTTTGTGGCGTGATTTTCACTTTACAATTTGCCACGTGAAAATCACGTCGCAACACTATGTCACCTTTTCTGCAATCCCTGCTCCTACTGACATACAACAGTTAAAGGTAAAAAAGTTGTGTAGCATGTTGTGTCATGAATATCACGTGGCAAACTGTTGCGACGTGATTTTTACGTGGCAAAGTTGTGACGTGATTTTCATGACGCAACAAAGTTGTCACGCGTGCTCTTGCCACATGATAGTTCACGTCGCTAAAAATGTGTTGTGACGTGATTTTTCACGTTGTGACGTGAATATCACGTGGCTAAATTCAGTTTTTTTGTAGTGACTGTGTGTTCACTGTACTTGTTCAACTTGCAGCCCACACAAACGATTCTATAAATAGAATCCTTGCGCTGAAGTATTTGTAGCTTGAACAAATTCATTTTGTTAAATTGTACTCTCTCTCTCTCTCTCTCTCTCTCAAATTATTTATTCGTATGAGATAACACTGAAATTGGAGATAATTTGTTCGTGTGGATTGAGTAAATGCATTGTTCTTTATTCAACACTCGTGATCATTGTCTGGATTTTGCACAACGGTTAAATCGCCAGAAAAGATAAATATTCTATCACTGATCATTTTCATTTTTAAGGATCGACTAAGGAAAAGTTTTATTTTCTGTTGCGTTTTATATTGTCATTTCTTTTGTAACAACTTTTGAAAATATAGTGAATCAAATATATGCTATCTCTCTCAGAATAAATCAATTTGATTGAATTGCATGATATTATTGTTAAATTTTGACATGAAGATCTTCGTTTGATTGAACAATTCAATTTCATAACGAACACAAAAAGTGTCTCGTTGTTTCGATCCAACGACAACAGAGTGCCAGTGTGTTTATATATAAAAGCATTTTGAAAAGAAAAAAAAAGCTTTGAGCACTTGAATCAAATTCCAATCAAATAGCAATCAAAGTATATAATATTTTCATTTATCTTTAAGTCTACATAAAAGAAACTAATTCTGCATACAATTATTTATTATGTTCAACCAGTTATTATCAAATGTGTTACAAATGACATACTAAAATAGGATGCAATTCCTTCTAAAAGTCCTAGCAATTCCAGCTGAAACCATTCAAATCAAATTTTTGGCAGTGAGAAGAAGCATCATTGTTATCTTGAGAATTCAAGTCTAATTTCACTTCAAAGTTAGCCAGTCTATAATCTTGAGAAATTTTTTCACTATTAAGTTTAAGTTGCATTCCACTAGTTTCACTAACTTTTCTTCTTTTCCATTCTTCACCCTTTAAATCTTCCTTTGACATAGTTCTCCTCAAAAACAATTCTTCTTCATGAGCTCTTCCTATATTCATGGATAAAAGGCGCGAGGTATTTTCAGATACTCCACTCGATCCTATTTATAAACAAGAAAACATAAAATGAGAAAGATGGAGTAAAACCAGTTTACATTCGAGTGCACTATAAAATCGGCCATAAATAATCTAAATTTTTTAATTATAAATTTATAGGATTAGATGGAGTGAAAAATTATACCTTTTACTTCATCACAAAATGTGCCATTATATGCTCTCAAATTCATGCCATTATTATGCATTACTTGATCTCTTTCAGAATCCTCACTATTGGTTAAGAAACTTCCCATTGAATACTCAATGGCTTCAACTTCTTGTTTTTGTTGAGGCCAAATCATATTCAATTCTTTTATTTCAGAAAACTTAGAATCAAGACTCTCCGTCGACACTCTTGATGCTAACTCGGATAGTTGAACTTTTGCATCATCAAGTCCCATAGTACCTAAGTTTTGTTTTCCTAATGTTTCTTTAGCTTTTTCAAGCACCGAATGAAGGTACTTTCCTTGAGCCTCTATTCGTAGTTGTAAATGTCGTTGTACCTGTGTAAAGACGCGTTAACGGAATCAGATATATTTCTGTAAACGCTAAATCCTAAATCCTAAAGTTACTGAAAGATGTTTTATACCTCAAGTTGCTCATGTAGTCTTCTTTGCACTTCAATTTGCATATTTAATGCTTCCTTTATATCTGAATTTCTGGACTTAGTAACAATCATAGTTAGATTAAACAGTTTTTGTTGTAAATTTTTAAAAATGGAAACTTAATGATAGCACAAAATGATGAAAATGCATGTGTTGTTATTCTTACTTGTTTGTTTGGAGTCCTATGCTTAAATCTTTCATATGAATTCCACTTGATTCTGAGTCTAACATTCTGCTTTCCACTTCTGTGGTTGGTGTAGCTGCTAAGATGAACTCATTTTCATTTTTCAAATTTTGTTCATAATATTCTTATGAAAAACATTGAAAGCATAATAAATCAATGTTTCCTCACCAATTTTATTGTTGAAAGTATTAGTTTGTCCATTTGTACTTTTACTGATCCTATACTTCTGCATCAAGAAAAGATAATTCTTTATAAATAACTAAACGCTGAAAAACACCAACAAAAAACATACGAGATTTAATCACAGAGTTTGGTTAATTATATCTACGTTTGAATACTACAATTTAGTTTACAAATTATATGAAAATTAGAGTGATCAAAATTTGAAAATATTTATATGATATGATAAAAAAGGTAAGAGGGTAGTGTTTTTTTTTACCTGTAGGTGACTCTTTAAATGGTATAATGTAAGTCCAGGAATTCCCATAAGTTTCAATACTGTTTTTGGTGTAGCTTCTGCATCAATATAATAATCAAGTTAGCTTAAAATGTTGAAATGTTTATATATATAATTCAATTTAATTGATATGCACTAATACCAATATATAGATATTTTTTTACGCTGACAGTGCATCAAAATAGACTTACTATCCGCTCCTCCAAGTTGATTGACTGCTTCGATGAAACGTTGATGAAGATCTGGTGTCCATTTTAGTCTTGGCTTAGCATCAGTTGAGAGAACAAGTCCTGAATCTATGCTACCATTTCCTCTTTCTTGCATTTGCATCCTTAAACTATGCATGTTCCTTGCTTCTTCATGTTGATGGTAATACATATTCTCTTTAATGGAAAAAAAAGTTATATTAAAAGTCGAACTAATAAGTCATCTGAACCATGGTTGAACCGTCTTAAATAAGACAACTTTGATCAGATCATCAAAATAAATAAACCATAGTAAAAATTGGTTTAAGGTTCAATTGCTTCATCTGTGCTGGTTGATTTTTTGAGACATTGAAAAATATGTTTTGCGTCATAGTTTGAGCTACTTACGACAACAAAAGTTTTTACATATTTATATATATAAATATGACGTAATCACGATTGTAATTGTATCAGTTATAGTTAACTTCGATTTTTACAATACTAAAAAATGTGACGCAACGCTGATCACCGATCACAGCTTAAAACATTTTCATAATAATATTTTTTACCTGTTGACAAGTGAAATAGAATTGTTCTAAAATCTTCAAGTGCACTTCTTCTAGGGTTTCAACTCAAATTAATGAAGTTTCTTCCACACTTTGCAAGCCTTAGTTGTTTTCTCAAAGATATCTTAATTCAATATATAAACTAGAATTCTTGATACTTTTCATCATTGTAGGATCCCATTCACTTCCACCTTTTGATTATAAGAGCAAAGAACTTATCCAATAGAATTGTGCTTTCTTAGAAACCTTACACGTTGCATTTAGAATCAAATTTATTTGACCTATAATCACTTTGTGCCTGCATATGTTTTTGTTCCATGACAAATGGAAGAACCTTATTCCAAAAGTTAAGAGAAGAATTCAAAGTGACATGAACTATAGAATAAACTTTTTTCTTTCTTGAAAGCATCAAAAACCACTCTTCACTTTTCACATGTTTGTCAAAAAAGATTCTTGGCTTGGAACTCTATCAATTAGTCCTTGTCACTTACATAGGTAATTGGGGCAATTTGGAATATAAATTTTACTTTATATAGAAACATTAATTATGCAATAATTTAACTATTAAAAGTTGAAGAATTTTGGCTTGATAAGGGATTGAGATTAAAATAATTAAACAAAATTTAGTTATTTTTTATAAGTGAAGAAGTATATAACTATATTGAGTGAAGAAAAAGATGATAGACAAATTTATACACTTTCTAATGTATCAATGTCAATGTGAAATCAATTATATTCCTCTTGTTTTAGAGGAATCAATTTTTATTTTATTAAAGCATCTAAAAATAGAAATATTCTATTGGAAATACAATGAAGAAAAATAATAAAAGTAGAAGGTGGTGTTCACTCCTTGAATTTTCTTTTTTAAGAAAGAAATAGAATAAGAACACATTCCATTTTGTCTTGTTTGATAAGTTTGATGCATATGTGGCCAACAAAGAATATAAAACAAAATAAAGGACTTAGAAGTATTCAAGATGCTGGCTTTCCCTTGACGAATCCTAAGTAGCTAGAAGCATATGACAAGAAAAATACCAATGAGTGTATTTTTGTTCCTCTATATCTTTGTCATGTTATCCACTAGTGCACTATCTTTAGAAATATTTTATTTGATTTCGGATTTTGTGATCTAGTTAATGTGTGATTAATTTCATTTATAATTTACATGATTTGTTTTGAAAAGATTTAATTTGTTATAGAATTTGCATTATTTATTTTTGGAAAGGTTTAATTTGATGAAGATTTGATATGCTTTGGATTTGTCTATGGAAACTCTAATGGGCTTTTTAGCTAAGTTGACTTCTATATTTAAGGAGATAAGTTATCCTTGTGGATAAAGAGGCAAAAGAAAACATGCACATTCTGAGAGTTTCGTAGTGTGTCTTACTTGTGTGAAATTGAGATCGAGTTTTGGTTTGTATACATGAAGTTTGTCGCATTCAAATTAGTGATTCTTGCAAATGTTTGGGATAGTGTTTAACTGGAAATGGGGGGATCGTAGATTTAGGGGGAGAGTGAGTTGAATCTCACGGGTAGTATTACAAAAATAGCTTTGAATTAGGAAAGGTCAACCAATTTACTTTTAGTGATCATGTTAGAGGAAAAATCGTTAAAAAGAGTCAATTAGACTATCCTGGTCTTACTGATAATCTCATCATTATTATTCAACTATGTGATCAAGAATTGAATGTTTATTTTACTAGCGAAGAATGCATTGATACAAATAAACAACACACTTAACTCGTTAAGGGTTTTAGATCCACTAACAACTGTTACAAGTGGCCACACTCTGATGCGAGTCAACCTTAATCCTATTTAATCTCTAATGTTTAAGAACCTATGTTATGGCACATGAAGCTCGAGCACCAGAATCTCATAAGTATGAAGAAGATTATTACTGAAAAAGGCTCTTGCTGGCATATATGATCTCAAAATCGAAGGAGGTAAAATATGTGGAGACTGTCAGGTTGGGAAGTAAATTAAGATCTCTACAAGAAGGTGCAACATCTTACCACTACTCATGTTCTTAAAGTACTTCATATGGATCTTATGAGACTCATGCAAGTTGGGAGTCTTTAAGGGAAGATGTATATTCTTGTTTGTGTTGATGACTACTTTGTATACATATATGGGTTGAGTTTATTTGTGAGAAGTCTGAAACCTTCACTATTTTTGAAATTCTTTGTCTTTTCTTACAAAGTAAAATGATATTAGAGATTGGCAAGATCATTCCCATTCAAAGTGATCACGATGGAGAATTTGAGAACTTCATCTTCTATTCTTTATGTACTACTGAAGGGACTACTCCTAAATTCTTTGCCCCTATCAAACCTTTATAGAATATGATTGTGGAAAGGAATAATAGTAGCTTGGAAGAAATGGCTAGAGTTATGATCCATGACAAACACATGCCATATCACTTTTGAGCTGAAGAAAAAAATATTGTTTATCTTATTTATAATTAAGTAATGATTCGACCGAGTACCACTGTCACTCATTATGAGATATGGAGGGTGAGGAAACCCAACGTTAAATATTTTCATATGTTTGGAAATGAATGTTACATTCTTAATGACCATGACTAAAGAAGAAAATTTGAACCAAAGAGCAATAAAGGCATTTTTCTAGGTTGTTCCACTGACAACACGACGTATCGGGTGTTTAAAAATCATACAAAATTAATTATGATATCCATAAATATTATTGTCAATGACAAGAAATCTAAAGTGATCATTGGAGAAGATTAAGATTCTGGTCTCAGAGGTCAAAATAGCGAGAAAGATGTTCCAAACAATATGGAGAACAACTCACAGTCTAGTGAAGAGGACGAAGATTCAGATGATAATGAATATTGTTGCTAAAAGAAAAAAATCATCATCAAGGGTAAAATAGAATCATCTTATTGAAAACATATTAGGAAACCTATATGAATGAGTCTCTATACAAGGAAAATAACCAATTAATTACATAAAGATGACATCTAATTAGTGTTTTATGTCATACTGAGGGTAGAAATATTGTTATTGACAACCTAAATGAGTTTGAAAACCTTGATCAGACAATAGAGGCATTTATTGAGATCTGATGATCCTCCTACTAAGAATGTGATTGAGGCTACTATTAATGTTGATATTATCACTACTGAAATTGAACCTAGTAATCCAATGAATGATATCCACACTTATTATAATCCTAAGGAGGTTAGTGAATTTATAAATGAATATGGCAATAAATATGTCATTGAATATGTTAGTGAAGATGTTAATAAGGAAGTTAGTAAAGAAAAGAAAGGGAAGAAGGTGGCTGAGGAAGAAGTCCCCTTGTCTCCCTTACTTGGTTCTAATAAGAAAAGAAATGTTATTGTTGATAAGAAAAAGACTTTGGAATAGAAGGAGAAGAATGTTGAAAATAAGAAAAAAGAGTGTTGAGAAAAAGAAGTAGAACTTGTTGGATTATTTAATTCAGCGTCTCCCTGAGGGATTCGATGGGCTTAACATCTCACCCATGGGCGCCTACACAGGTGTGTTAGGTGGGCTAGGTAGGCCCTTTGGGGTTCACTTTAAGAAAGATAGTTGCGCCCTGACTAACAGCAATTACTTTTGGCCTAGTGGTAAGCGTTTGATCCTACAAGTGGTATCAGAGCAAGATCATGGGTTCGAATCCCCCCGGCTGACACTGGGGGGGGAGATTGTTGGATTATTTAATTCAGCGTCTCCCTAAGGGATTCGATGGGCTTAACATCCCACCCATGGGCGCCTACACAGGTGTGTTGGGTGGGCTAGGTAGGCCCCTTAAGGTTCACTTTAAGAAAGATAGTTGTGCCCTGACTGACAGCAATTGCTTTTGGCCTAGTGGTAAGCGCTTGATCCTACAGAACTATGATAAAATCAAGACTATAAAACACGTAAAAAGAGAGAAGAATGCTTCTAGCATCACAAAACATAATGTTGAGGGACATGTCATAATCAATATTGGCCTTCAAAGGTTTTTTGGCGGCTCTGAACCTCAGTTTGAAGTATATATAATGTACAATATTGGATTGGCTAACTAGGCTTCATCTTTTAACTTTTTAGGTATCACCCATAGTCTCGATGGTCTTTTGTGTTAACTAAAAACTCATGATGCCTTTGATTTCAGAGACAACATTTTTGAACAATTTGTTAAGCATGCTAAGTCTTATGTCATCAAGTTTTCTTCTGATGAAAATGTTGAAAATCCTATTGGTCAATCTACAGATGTGTCCAACTCTGGATATGAAAAAGATGATTCTCACATGAATGAATATGCCTCTAACAGTGACTTCACCACTCTTTCTCTTTAGTTTAGTTGTTTCTTTGGTTTAATCTTTTTTGTTTTAGGGATTGAATATTTGAAATTTTTGGTTGGATTTGTTCTCAAATTAGCGGTGTTGGTCCTTTATGGTTCTGTTAATTATATGCATGAATTTCATTTTGATGATTTGATTACCTAAATCTTGTTATTAGTTGTCTCATGATTTTCTTTGTTCTAGAAGTGTTCAATTTTAGGTCCTTTGTGGTTATGTTAATTGTATGCATGAATTGCATTTTGATGATTTGATTTCCTAAATCTTGTTGTTGGTTGTTAAGAGTCCCACATCGGACAATATATGGCATGAACATGTGTTTATAAGTGGGGGCAATCCTCACTCTACTAACCGGTTTTGTAGGGTTGAGTTAGGCCCAACCACGTTTCTTAACTTGGTATCAGAGCCTCGTTTAAGATATGGTGGGCCACCTTCTATGGTTTCCGCTATCGGGCCACCCACCATTTATTTCCATGCTTTAGTTGTCCAGTCCTGAGCGTGAGGGGGTGTGTTAAGAGTCCCACATTGGACAATATATGGCATGAACATGTGTTTATAAGTGGGGGCAATCCTCACTCTACTAACTGGTTTTGTAGGATTGAGTTAGGCCCAACCATGTTTCTTAACATTGGTTATCTAGTGATTTTCTTTGTTCTAGAAGTGTTCAATATTTTTTGGCTAAATATATTCAAAGCGGGTGTTAATGGATTAACTTATTTTTATCGTCAAAATGTTAAGCAAGATGTCACAAAATTTGTTGAGATATATTTTCTCTGTTATCCACTAATGCGCTATGTTTGGAAAGATTTCATTTGATTTTAGATTCTTGGCTAAAATGCCCTTTTTAGTCCTTTAACTTTGTCTCAGGATCCATTTTGGTCCCTTAATTTTTAAAAGTTCCAATTTGATCCTTTATCTTTTCAAACAGCACCATGTTAGTCCTTTCTGTTAGGTACATTTTGGTCTCTTAATTTTTAAAAGTTCCAATTTGATCATTTATTTTTTCAAACAAAATTATGTTAGTCCTTTCTGTTAGGTTCGTTATTCTATTAGTCAAAGTCAAATTTAGGGTCTATTTGGCATACGTGTGGCGCTGATGTGGCATATGCTAATTAAAAAAGTTGCCAAAATTTTGCATACACCGTATAATGGAACCTAAGTCCACTTATTTGCTAGGCATAATGCTTTACCACTAATCTACTTTGCATTTTTTTTTATTGAATTTACACATTAAATATAATTAAAATCTCAATAATTTGTAAAATGTTAGACAATGCTCAGACATTTTCAGTTCGTCAATGAGAACAAGGTTGTGAAAACCCTAAATCCTAAATCCAATCTCATTTCAATTTTTGTTTCTGTCACTGTTCATCAAGAATTTCTAAAAACCCTAAAACACGACATGATTTCGATTTCAGTTCCTAGGTTTCGATGTTGTGTTGAACACCAGACATCAGTTAATTTTCTAGTATTTAATTTTTATAATGTTCAGGTTTCACGATTCTAATTTAGAGAAGGTTTTATAGAAAATTCATCTTGCACTTAAGCCAACACAGTCAGGGGAAATTTAGAAGCACATTAAGTTCATTTTTTGAGAAGTTTCATAGGGGATTGTAATCTAGTTTTGAGAGGATGATTTGGTTCAGAACAACATTCAACTCTTTTCACCGTAACATCGCTCATTCCTTCAAAAGTGGAACAAGATATTTGTATTTTTATGTGTCATTTATGTGATTGATGGTGAGAAGAAATGCCTTTTACTAGACAAAGGGATGGAGATTACAACGACTTTCTTGAGAACTTTCTCTGATGTATTTTATATAATCCACATGATTTTCCATATCTATTTTGAAGTAGATGTTTTTGGAAAGTATTTTGTTCCAGATTTGTTCAAGAAAAATGGAAAGATTTTGTAAAGATTAGTTTTTTCAGATCTGTAAAGATTTTGATTTGTTTCAGATCTGTTCCCGACCATAAGTAGGATGTTCAAGAAAAATGGAAATTTTTAGGAAAAAAACTGCATAATTTTGTAAATATATATCACATTTGTATATTAACTGTATTGTTGGAACAGTGGTAAAGTGTCGGGTTTTCGTTATCGTCTCCACAGGGAATCTGAGATATTGTCGCCGTTCGACATTTTTCAAGTTCTTAACTTTAAAGTAACAAAAGGGGTTTGGTTTTTCGTCACGGTATCTTGCATAAAAAGTAAAAAATTGCGGTAAAAGATTGGTTTTACGATTTAATAAAGATTGTCGAAGTTAGGGTTCAGTAATCACTTTGCTTGTGTATGTTCGATCAACAATACACATAAACTCCTTTAGATGATAAACACATTCACAACATCCTCCCAATGTGATTATTTCTAACTCACATTGTGATTTTTCCCATTTTGATCCATTGTTGATTTCTCACACAATCTATCAAAATGACAATATTTAGGTTTAACATTTTCATGAACAACCACATTCAAAACTATTTCTAGCTTAAGAAAATAGACAGGTGAAAACCTAGTTCAAGAGTTGGAAAATATCTTTCAGTCATAAACCAACACAAAGAGTTATAAATAAAGCAAGGTTTTCACCATATATTCATCATCAAAGAGTTTACAAATGAAGATCATCCATATACATACAAAGCTTAATGATCACCTACATCTAACCTTGACAAAATGAAGAACTTAGCTACTCATTTTCATGGTAGCTTGCACAAGAAGTTTCGGAAGAAGGTTGATGAACATCCGAGTCGAAGAATCCAACTTGGATGAGAATCCTCCTTCTTTTTGTAGAATAATGTTAAGAGATGAAGAAATGAGATATATTTTGGTTCTAGGGCACAAAAATTTGTTCTAAAACAGAACTACTAAAAAGTATGGTATGTTCTCAAAAAGTACACATTGCTACTTATAGAAAAAGTTATTGTCCTGTCACGCTCGCGACCTTGCTCGCTGTCACACCCTAATTTTTGACTTTAAGATCCCACCTCCTTGTTTTTATTTCCATGTTATCTTTTACTTTTGTGTGGTTATTGTGACTAATCGGCTGGTGCAGGTACATCTTATTTAAAGCATAGAAGGTAATCATCCTCACAATTAAATATCTCAAAGCCGGACCAATGGACTTTGATTCAGAAGGCCCTAAGGCTCTTTCTACCGTTCATTTTACTCAGAGTATCTCAAAGACCTCAAGAAGAATTATATTTTTTCCTGATCATAGATGTTAAGCGCGGTTGTTCGTGGACTAATATGCTTTTGTGGCAAGTGATATTACAGATTATATCTTTATAATTTGTGTGTCGGGTTCATCATCGTCGAAATCTTTTAATTATGCGAATAACAAATGAATCTTGATGCAAGGAACTTTGGTTTTATTCATAAGGAAGGGTTGTGTTCTTTGGATTCCGAGAGAAGGATTGCGGATTGGTGGTTTGTGAGAATTTGCTTTGAAGTTTAGATGGAAGAACCGTGAATCAAGCTTGAAAAAACGTTTCTCAAGGCCATGGTGGAAAACTCATGGGAATTCAACTTTATTCTTTTGTTAAGATTCAAGCCATGAGTCAGTTTTGTTTGTCAATTTGTTTGTCCAGATAGTGAGTCTTATATGCACCACTCCAAGTTGTACCAGCATGATATGCTTGGGTTCGAATCCAATCAGTTTTCTAGTTCAAGGTTTTCCTTCATGCTAAGTCAATACCAGGTTAGACAGTTGAGGAATTAATCCATCACAGACCTTTTTATCTTTTGGCTCTCCATTACAAAATAACGGACGCAACGGAGGAATGCTACGAACTAACAGGAACAATACATATTGATAATCAAATTTAACCATCAATGCCTTATTCACATTCATAACAGAGACCATAACCCGTCAAACAAGGGGAAGAACATTTCGCATGATTATTGATCCATTGATGCTTGTTCAAGTACATACTAAGAAACCTTTTAATTACATCAAACCCCTCATACATGGATTACAATGAGAAGGGGGGGGGGGGGGGGGTCGCAGCATTATACACAACAGCTTGTAAGCACATTACACGGTTTCTATTGAAGAAGGTTCATGAAGGATTGTCTCGCCGTACATGCCATGACGTTGGAAGTTCCAACCTCAGTAGAAGGTGTTGCTCTTTACGACTTCCGGTTTGCTTCCAAACTGGTCTGAACTAATGCCGGTCCCGAGTTTGCTGAGTTGCGAAATAGCATACTAAGTGAAAGCACGTCAAAGGATTTCTTCGAGATTAGCAGGTCACCCTTTCAGGAGAGGATGCACGTCTAGAGTAAAACCAAGGCGGAAACCATGCTCTCCTACAGTATCTTCACCTGCAATAAGACACAACCAATAATCAGAACATTTAAACAGTTAACCAGGATGATGCGCCAGCGAATATTGCCAAGTCTTCTACAAATCCCAGCTCAGACCAAACAACTCACTAATGAACTCACAATCCTGCAACCAAAGATGAAGATATCTCTAAAGATTTGTACCAGCACAACTCTGTTTAAACACCCAAGTTCGGTTATGGCAGTGAATGTCCAGCAGGCCTGCATCAAACGATTCGAGCATGAGCGTCATAACTGTCAAGTTAATTAAACCAATATTATGAATCACAACATTACCAAACAAAAAACATCACTAACTACTCACGGCATGACTTACGGGAAATGGCCATGAGAGCACTAGCTGCTGTTGTTGATCCAACTTAAAAAAAAAAAGCTTTCCATCATGGTGTAACCGGCTGCAAAATCCCCTCCGAATCCGAAACCTTCCATCAAACAGCATACCCTGAGAATATTTGGTTCACCTGCTATTACCAAAGGAATTTCCTATAATTCACGTCAGCCCTCACAAATATTAGAGCGAATTAGTAGCTAAAATGTGAACAGGGTGATAAAAGCAAACTTCAATAATTAGTTTACCAAAATCAAATAGAAAAACAAAAGGAGCTATGGGATAGAATGCGGGAGGAATCTCGAGAGTAAGAAGAGCTTCGTACGTTGTCGGTTTTGCCATGGATGAGGGTATTTTGTTATCTCATGAAGACATTAATATCAGCGACTTCCATTCGTAAACAGCAGTTCACAACGAAGCGACTACAAGCTTCTTCATTTGTATCTTCGGCATCTCTCAAGTTCCATCAGCCTACAAGAAAACCGAAAAACCAGCAGCACACATGAAGAATACACCCTTGATACTCGCCAACAACTTCAACTTCCACCGACACGTTTCCGTAACCTGCCGGATTGAACTATCATTCAAACTTAGCGTGTATCTTCCACCAACATACACCAAAACCGGCACAAATGGGGGTTATTAACACAAGAATACAAGGTTCAGGACAATGCATAATTACAACCTTTGAGATTACTTACATCAAGGTTATGCATCCCGTTGTTACTCTTTAACAGTTTGGTGACCATGTCGTTAGTCATAGTGTTTTTTCTGCATAAGATTTGAGCTAAGTCAGAAACAGGGTATTCGAAGAAGAATTAGATTAAGCTTGCTTCAAGGATTAATCCCTTCCAACACGGTCTAGCAGCAATCACATCAGTTCCCGAGTTCTTTCCAAAACCGTAACCAGCAGAACATTAACGTACGGGTCCGCCAAAGGGATGTTAATCTTCATCACCAGACAGGTTCCCTTTTCTTTAAAAAAACAACCACCGACCTGTCCCTGTTAAAAAGGAATTTTTCATTAAACGTATTCAAGGAGTCTCAGACATGATTTCACGAAAACAGAAACAATTTCAACTTGCCAAAACAATATCCAGCATGTCCATACGAATTTGGTAACATTTTTAACCAAGAATTATTAGCAGAAGAATTGTTGAACTATAAAAGGATTCACAAAACGGATTGGAAACAACAAGGGATACTGTTGCGGTGGAAATAGGATCACAAACTATTAATGAGTTTGAATCGCAATTCAATTCACAACCGCTCTTTGATTTATCCGAAGGAAAATGTCAAAAGAGGGAAAACCTATTTTGCATCGTAAACACAATGCGGGGAAAGATCTAGGGTTCGGGGGTTGGTTAAATTTAGGGAAGGTATTAGCACCCTAAACTTCTGTAGTACTCTACAGGAACCTTTTGTTCAAATGTTTACTATTTGCTTTATTATTTGCTTAAGGTATATGTACAAGGGATTAAAAGTGAGAAAAGAGACCTAAGGGGTTAATTCTAAGTTTACTCGGCAAGACATCGCATCTTGTGCCTACGTATCCTTACGGGAGTGGAATCAGAGTAATCGTAGTTCCCCTCAAAAGGGAGGTTAGAGACTTCTTGACTGTGGTCAAGGTCTCAAGGGGAATAAACATGTCTTAAGGACACGCTTACGCGGAGTGTAGAAACTCCAAATCTCTACGTTGAATTGTTAAGTTGTAATTTAAATTAGGTTAGGGATTCTGCGGCGGGAAACCCTAAAATGAGTGCGGCGACTCTTTGACCTAAAGCTAGGGGTAAAGTTGTAGTTTTGCCTGCGGCGAGACATTTGTGAAAATTAGGGTTTGAAAAGGTGAAAGGGTTTGAAATTGAGGACTATTGACACGGCGGTCAAACGGCTAGACCTAATTCCTTCGGAGGTGTGTAGTGTGATTGGAATATTGATAAATGTGTGAGATAAATGAATTGTAAACAGGGAATAAAACAGAAGTTAAAGTCATGCAAACAGAAGTTTAAAGGCAGAAATTTAAAGCGCGATTATTAGATTCGCGAGGTTACATATGAGAAACAGTTACAATATGATAATGAACATTGAGTGAGAAAATAAAATGACATAAATAATGGGAAACGTAATGAGCTGCAAAATGAACAAACGATGTTAGTGGGCAGAGTTAAGCGGCGATCAAATTAATTACGAACAATAAAAAAAGATGCAAATTTATTACAGTTTTTAATATTAGCTTGCAAAAAAAAAGATTTGATTTAAAAATATTTTACTCTTTAAAAAGGTTTTATTTTTTTATATTTTTAAGAAAAGTTTTTCTTATTTATTTTTAAAAAAGGAGTTTTATTTATTTTTAATATTTACATAAAAGTTTTAGTTTTATATAAAAAAAGTTTTAACTTTTATTTTTAAAAAAAGAGGCTTTTTTATTTTATTATGAAAAGATTTTGTTTATTTATAATATTTACACAAAAAATTTTTTAAAACAAATACAAAACAATTTAAAACAAAAAAACATAATTTAAAAACAAAATAAATAAAATAAAAAAAATAAACATAAGGGGTTGGGCCGGTCATCACCCCGGACCCAACCTGGTGGAAGTAAATGGGACCAGAATATTTCTAGGGTTTCATAACCCAAAAATACGTTCGCGGCGCCGTCTTGACTTTCTTCTTCATCTCTCTCGATGGCTTCTGTCTCTTGTATTCAGTTTGCTGCGATTCTCCCATCGTCCTCATCCTTTCGCTTTGCTCATCTTTCGGTAACCTGAAACCAAACATAAACACTTGAGGAAAACATTTCATGGCTTACATTTACGACGGAGTTACGGTGACAACGGCCGATGATGAAGTGAGCTGAGGCTTGGAGCTTCGATTGCCTGCCGTTTGATGAATGGTGAAGGCGGTCTTGCTCGCGGTTGATTAGCTTTAATCTCTCTCCCTCTCGCGGTTACTAGGGTTTGACATGCGATTGTCCGTTAGGGTTTTCTCTTATTCGTTCTTCTTCCTTCTCTGAGGTGAAATCATCCCTTTTTATATACTTTTTTCAATCATTCTTTTGGGCCTTTGATCTGATTTGCTGCTCTTTTTTCTGAGATATGATTTTGGGACATGATTTGATTTTTGTGGATTTGTGAACCTGATACTATTTCGATTTGATTGGGATTCTGTCCATTTTCGATTTGCCTATATCCTCCTTTTGGACTTTGAACGATTGTACTCTGATTTGGATTTCGTTGGGTTTGCTTTGATTTGCTTGATTACTTTTCTGATTAGATCTTTTCTTTCCCTTTCAGACTTACGGACTCCAATTCCCAGTATTTGATCGAATACTGATTTGGAAATTGCTTGTATCCATATTCAAATTTGGTTTTGTTGGATATCTGTTTCGTTTTGGTTAACTGGATTATTTATTTCTGATTCCATTTGAACTGCTTCGTGATGAACTGAATCATTCTTCTCTGATTTACTCTAACTCAATTCTTCTGATAGGGACCGTTTTGATACTATGGGCATCGTTTTTACTGATGTGATTCTTTTGATGCAGATTTTCAGCAGACTAACTTTGGTTACCCAATTTTCAATGTCGCTGTGGGTTTATTGGTTTTAGTCCTAATTTGATACCACTGAGTTTCGAATCTGGCGTAGACTGATACGGCTATAGTGTTGGATCCTTTTGATGTGCTTTTGAACTGCTATTGTCGTCTTGCTATCGTTAAAATGCACTGACCATTGTCGCCGTGTTCTAAGTTTGCCATACTTGTTGATGCAGATGTTGATGTTGTGGTGTTAATGGCTGCTCTTGAAATCGTTTGCAGATGCTAGTCGACTTGTTTTGCTTGCATTTGATGCCTGCAGATGTTGAACTGGTGTTGCTCGCTGTGTTGCAGTCGGCGTTGTTTGCAACTGATACCTGTTGCTGCTATTGTTTGTAGCTCAGAAATTGCTATTGTCGGGGGAACTTGAAACGGTGATGATGGTTCGTGAATCTGAACCGTTTGTTAGAGGCTATTGTTGCAATGTTGGTGCTTGCGAATGATGCTTGCTCGTAGCTGATATTGTTGATGTGAAAACCTGTTGTCGTTGCACTGTGATGTTTACAGCAGATGCTACTTTGTTATTGCAGGTAGAAACTCGTGTTGCTTCTCTTTGCTTGTTGTGGTTGATGTTGGTTCTGCCTGTTGGAGGTCAATTGTAGCCTTGAACCTGTTAGTTTGTTGCAGCTTGAAGTTGTTTGGGGCTGATGCCGCTGTCACTGATTTCTTTGTGACGAGATATTGGGCTGTTTTGATTTTAGATACTGCTAACATTGTAACTTATCTGCTTTGATCTTGAACCAAGTTTGATGGCCTGACATTCAGATTATTGTTGTTAGCTTTTGTTGTCTGATAACAGGGCTTATGTGTTGCGTGCCGTTAAAACTGATTCGGTTTTCGTGACGGTCTGATTTTTGAACATGTTGCTAAGCCATGTTTGATTTTGTTGTGTTTCTTTGGAGCCTGCTGAGTGTTATGACAGATTGGTAGGATGTTTGATGGTTTATTTTCTTTTTGTGCAACTTGATGCCATAGTTTGGCTTCTCTTGTTCTATTTCGAAATTGATTTTTATTCTGCTGGACCCTGGGTCTTCATTCTGTTTGGTACAGAGTTCTTTCCTTTGGTGGCTATTCATACCTGTATTGGCGCGAGCCCCTTCCTGGTTTTGTTTATGCTGATGACGCTTGTGGCTTTTCAGGTATTGGAAGTTTTGAAACCAGGGTGACTCAGACCTGCCGGCATCCGGGTTTGAGTCAAAACTTGCCTATGTTGCCTTATTCTCGCATCAGTCTGGAAATCCAATCGCGGCAAAACGAATCAGCCCCACTTCTTTTATTTTTTCTATCTCTCGGATGTCCCGTATCGATAAGAACAAGCATTACTTGATCTGACGCCCACGGCGCGGATCGGTAACGGGGGTAGGACGCAGCTTCGGTTGTGCCACTCCCGGCACTCGATGATGACATTGTTCTGAGAGTGTCAAGAACCTTCTAACCCCTTTTTTTTTTATATTGTTTGTTTTTCTATTTTTTTCAGGTGATCAAGAGTTGCGTGAAGAACTCAAGGGAGGACCAATGAAGAAAACTTGTAGTTTTTTCTCTTTTTAGGACTTTAGGACCTAGAATAGATACTTATTGTAAATGTATGATCCTTTTGTAAATGAAAGATCATCATGAATAGAATCCAAAGATTACTTCCATTTCAACTTGTAATTCTAGATGTTTATGAAATAAAATCCCGTAAATATTCACTTCTATTTTCAATTATGAATTTAAATATCCGTGAATAATCATCCATAAATTATTTAAATTCAACTTTGATTTGTAGCTTATGAACATTCATGAATAAAAGCTCACAACTATTAAAACTTGACCTCTCCTTTGCCTTTTATAAATGATATCCCGCCATATGATTATATCCAAACAAATTCTCATTAAAACCTCGTTGATCACATCACTTCTCAAAATAACCTTAACAGTATCCACTTCCTTTTCAACCCAACTTTATAAAAGGAAACAAAACTGTTTGGAAATGTTTCAGAATCAAACAAAGCACGGCCCCGAGTCCAATCATATTTCTGACAAAACATATTGGGACCTTGACCCCAAATGGCAAATAAATGCCTCAGAACGTAATAACAGCCCGTTTTCAAGAAATTAGCAGAATTTGCGTGAAACGACCAAAATACCCCTAGGACCAAATCTGCAAAACAGACACCTCCATGACTTGTTAGTGGTTAGCAAATGTTCATAGGAGATGATATACGAAATGCCTGACTAAATGTAAGGGTAAAATTTGGGGTATTACAGTTGCCCCTATTTAAATAACTACACCGGACGATTTGAGTGACAGAGACTCGAGGAATCGTGGTGGAGAGATTTAAATATAGATAACCGAAAATTTTGCCCTTATATGCGATGATATGCAATACTATGGACAAAACTGGAACGACTTAATGCAGACGATGTCATGAATATGATATGATGCGTATGCTGGAATAATGAATGCGAAAATGCTGACGAAACATGACGACACCGAGACAGACGCCACGAGAAGAACGCACTGGGGACAATGACGTGCTGAGACAACAGTACAACACTGGGGAGATCTAAAAATGATAGTCAACTGGTGCGAATGACCAATTGTCACCTTTAGAAAAGGAATGAGATCCTCCAATAGAGATGGTACCTATGAGACGGCCTCCACTGGGGAATCTAAAAATAAAACTGGATCACGTACGATTGTAAGGTTGATTACAGAATGCTGGAGCATCGAGCAAAGAATAACATCCAAGCTTCTGTAAACTATCCCTCGTGACAAGATCAAACGAACTTCTCGGAAATCCGTATCAAATATACAGGGTAAAGACCGGTTGTATGCCAAAATAAATGGACTTTAATGGGAAATGCCCTGATAAGCTTCTCGAGGGAGAACTGTCACTCATCGTTGGAAGGGACTTATATGCCAAAATGGATAAGCACTCAAATAAAAGAGGCTGCTGCTTATCTGATAAATAAATCTTCTCGCATTTAAGGTCGGCGCCTGGAATGCGATTCTGAGTCTTCTCTTACTGAAGGATAAACTTTTTCATGCTTCAAGATCGTGTTTTCCTGAACATAAAAAGGGTAAACTGAACTTCCTCATACTTCAGAATCGTGCTCTCCTGAATATGAAACTGGATGACTGAATATACTCATATTTCAGAATCGTGCTCTCCTGA
The DNA here is from genome assembly GCA_963859935.3 of Lathyrus sativus. Classification (NCBI taxonomy): domain Eukaryota; kingdom Viridiplantae; phylum Streptophyta; class Magnoliopsida; order Fabales; family Fabaceae; genus Lathyrus; species Lathyrus sativus. The sequence goes on along the minus strand of OZ012735.1, from coordinate 557,023,347 downwards.
ATATGAAACTGGATGACTGAATATACTCATATTTCAGAATCGTGCTCTCCTGAATATGAAACTGGATGACTGAATATACTCATATTTCAGAATCGTGCTCTCCTGAATATGAAACTGGATGACTGAATATACTCATATTTCAGAATCGTGCTCTCCTGAATATGAAACTGGACTAATTGAACTTCCTCATACTTCAGAATCGTGCTCTCCTGAATATGATTCCGCTCAAACCTCCCCGTATTTCAAGATCGTGCTCTCCTGAATACGATTTGGTTCAAACCTCCCATACTCCAAGACGACAGGTAAATGGAAGCCCAACTGCTCCATGGAGATGGCCATTTGCTGCGAGTCATAACGAAGATAGGATCGGTTTCTTAGGTGAGAAATGTTGTATACCGATGTTGTAACATGTAGGATTGTAAAGTGTTGTACTGATAGATTTTTCAGGCGTGAACTGGCGTGTATCTGTAAACGATTGTAGTTGAAGATAGTGCAAAATAAATGCACGTCCGGGTACAGTGATAAACCTCTCAAGCGAGATAGTCGCGTATCTGTCATGGTATGGTGAAAACCTTTAGATGGTGCAAACTAAATGCACGTCCGGTTGGGATTGACGACCGACAAGACTGAGATTCAATCTAGGATCGAGCTAGAAAGAAGACTGGAAATCAAGACTCCGTCGAGGGAATGAACTCGAAGGGTAAATATCTTATCCTGGTGAGGAAAGATAGCTGAAGTAACCGTCATCCACGAGGATCGAGCTCCGTGGGGAAGCTGGACACACATATGTATTTTATGCTTAGGGCTGACAATCTATTTTAGAGAGAATGGACAAACCCCATTACTTGGCGGCAACGACCAATGATGGTGAAACACAATGAACCTGTGAATGCTGACGTATGTGTTATGTATGCATGATGTTATGAAATGAGTATGTAATGAGTATGTAATGAATATGCAATGAATATGTAATGAAATAGGCACGTGATGCTTATGCCTCTGCGTATGCTGACGAAACAGACTAAAGACAGGATGAGACGAAATAAACATCTCGACGGAGACACCCTGCGTTCTCTGCAACCAATACGTCAATCATGGGTGGGAAGGCTCCATGGTGGAACCAAATCTGGTTTTAAAGTTCTGAATTCTCCGGGGAGAAAGTAATCTGCTTGTGGTGTACAGTATCACGTCTTCACATGGGGAGAAGAAAACCTGAGGAACACTTTCGAGTTTCTCAAGAAAAAGTTGTCAGCTTATAGTCCCTCTGGGGACTATCACTGGGCAATGGTTTGAAAGTGTTTCTGCAATAATGATATTTCCGGGGAATGAAGAGATCCTGTCGGAACTTCCACTAGTCAAAGTAATTTATTACATTTCAAATTTGTTTTGTTTTTTTTTTGGAAAACAGTTTTGAAAAATCTACAATGCACCTTTCATCTTCAAATTTCCAGAATAAACGCATTTTGCATAACAAATAGAAAATAAAGAGCAATGCACCAAGGAATGTAAGTAACGAGATGGTATCTTTTATTAAAGGGTGGCTGCTTGCTGAAGGCATAGCCCCACAGATGATTACATTTTGAAATTGGCAACATGGAAAAAAAAAGGTTACATCGAATCCAACGACACCTACTGACACTACTAACTAAGACTAATCCAGAATCCTGCTTTGGGCAAGGATGAAAGAGACTGGAGCATGGCTCTCATGCGGAAAGTGTGTTCGAGATAATCAGTGTCTTCTGATGCAATGAAATGCCTTTGTCCCTAACTTTTGCCTGGACCGCCCTTTCGGGTTTTCAATCCACCGGGACGCTCTTTTTTGCCTAAGTCGCCCTTTCGGGTTTTCAACTTAGCGAGCTTTTGTTATTATTTCTTTTTTCTTTTTCACCCTTACTTTTGCCTAAGTCGCCTTTTGCAGGTTTTCGACTTAGCGGGTTTTTAGGCATAATATTTTCGGACTGCATCAGAATTCACGGGACGTGCTAGTTCTTCACCGTCCATTGTCGTAGGTATTAGAGACCCTCCGGAGAAGACAGTCTTTACAACGAATGGGCCCTCATAATTGGGCATCCACTTTCCACGCATATCTTTATGTACTGGTAAGATCTTTTTAAGTACGAGCTCTCCTTGACGGAACTCACGGATACGGATCTTCTTATCAAACGCTCTTTTCATCCGTCTCTGATATAATTGCCCATGGCACATGGCTGTTAAACGCTTCTCGTCAATGAGATTCAACTGATCCAATCTGTCCTGAACCCACTCAGCTTCCTCAAGTTCAGCCTCCATTAACACTCTTAGCGAAGGTATCTCTACCTCGATGGGGAGCACGGCGTCCATTCCATATACCAGCGAGAAAGGTGTTGTCCCTGTCGAAGTTCTCACTGAGGTTCTGTATCCATGCAAAGCAAACGGTAACATCTCATGCCAATCTTTGTAAGTCACAACCATCTTTTGCAGGATCTTCTTGATATTCTTATTCGCAGCTTCAACGGCCCCATTCATCTTAGGACGGTACGGAGAAGAATTGTGGTGAGTGATCTTGAAATTGTCACACAGCTCTTTCATAGTCTTATTATTCAGATTGGTGCCATTGTCAGTTATTATCCGGCTTGGGACCCCATAGCGGCAGATGATCTCTTTCCTGATGAATCGGGCAACCACTTGCTTGGTCACGTTGGCGTAGGAGGCAGCCTCTACCCACTTGGTGAAATAATCTATAGCAACGAGGATAAAACGATGTCCATTAGAAGCTTTCGGCTCAATTGCCCCAATCATGTCAATGCCCCACATAGAGAACGGCCATGGTGAAGACAACACATTCAACGGTGACGGAGGTACATGCATTTTATCAGCATAAATTTGGCACTTATGGCATTTCCTAGCGTATTGGATGCAGTCGGCTTCCATGGTTAACCAGTAATACCCAGCTCTTAACATCTTCTTGGACATAGCATAACCATTGGCATGGGTTCCGAAGGTCCCCTCATGAATTTCCTGTAGTAACATGTCCGCTTCCCGTTTATCAACACATCTGAGCAGGACCATGTCGTGATTTCTCTTGTACAACACACCATTACTGATAAAGAATTTGGACGCCAGTCTTCTCAATGTCTTTTTGTCCAGACCAGTAGCACCCTCGGGATACTCTTGCCTGACGAGATAGTTCTTGATATCGTGAAACCAAGGCTTTTCATCCACCTCAACTTCTTCGACCATCTGACAATAAGCGGGCTCAACCTTGCGCTCAATATGGATAAGAGGTGCTTCATTAACGAATTTAACCTTCCACATGGATGCTAACATGGCTAATGCATCAGCTACGTGATTCTCGGATCTAGGAACATGCTCGAATTCTATCTCGTCGAAATACTTGATCAGCTCAATAATATAGTCTTTATAAGGGATTAACTTCTCATTCTTCGTTTCCCATTTGCCTTGTACCTGGTAGATAACCAAGGCTGAGTCACCACTTACTTTAAGAAGTTTGATTCGGAGGTGAATCGCTGCTTCGAGGCCGAGGATACACGCTTCATACTCTGCGACGTTATTAGTACACTCAAAGTCCAACCTTGCTGTAAATGGAGTAAATCCACCCTTTGGGTTCATCAAAACGGCGCCTATACCATGCCCATTGAAATTTGAGGAACCATCAAACATCATCTTCCACCAAAGACCTGGTTCTGGACCTTCGCTCGGATCTGGCTCTTCGCAATCTCTTTTAATCAACAAAATATCCTCATCAGGAAAATCGAGCTTAAGAGGTTCATAATCTTCAACTGGCTGGTCTGCAAGATAATCGGATAAAATACTACCCTTAATCGCTTTCTGGGGTACATACTGGATGTCATATTCGGATAACAACATGTGCCAACGGGCTAGCCTCCCGGTTTGAGCAGGTTTTTCAAAAATATACTTGATCGGATCCATTTTAGAAATCAATAACGTGGTATGACAGACCATATACTGCCGAAGGCGCTTAGCGGCCCATGCCAATGCACAACAAGTTTTCTCTAATGGTGAGTATCTGTTTTCGCAATCGGTAAACTTCTTGCTCAGGTAATAAATTGCATGTTCCTTTTTCCCAGTCTCATCATGTTGTCCAAGCACACAACCCATAGACTTCTCGAGAACAGTAAGGTACATAAACAACGGTCTTCCAGGTACGGGCGGGATCAGAATAGGGGGATCTTGCAAATAACCCTTAATCTTCTCGAACGCTTTCTGACAATCAGGGTTCCACTCAACTGTCTGCCCCTTGCAAAGCAACTTGAATATCGGCTCACAAGTAGCGGTCATATTAAAGATAAACCTGGAAATGTAGTTCAGACGTCCCAGAAAACCCCTAACTTGCGTCTCGGTTTGCGGAGCCGGCATATCTTGAATGGCTCGGACTTTGTCAGGATCTACCTCAATCCCACGCTGGCTAACAATGAAACCAAGCAATTTTCCGGATCTGACACCGAAGGTACATTTTGCAGGGTTCAATTTCAACTGATATTTCCTGAGTCGTTCAAACAGCTTCGCCAAATGGTCTAAATGCTCCTCTTCACTCTGAGATTTGGCTATCATATCGTCCACATACACCTCAATTTCTTTGTGCATCATATCATGAAAAAGAGTGGTCATAGCACGTTGGTAAGTTGCCCCTGCATTCTTTAAACCAAAGGGCATGACTTTGTAGCAGAAGGTTCCCCAATGAGTAATGAAAGTAGTCTTCTCTCGATCATCGGGATCCATCTTGATCTGATTATAGCCGGAGAACCCATCCATAAATGAGAACAACGCAAAACTGGCCGTATTGTCTACCAGTGTGTCAATATGTGGCAGTGGGAAGTCGTCTTTCGGACTTGCTTTGTTCAGGTCCCTGTAATCCACACACATCCTAACTTTACCGTCCTTCTTAGGCACTGGCACAATGTTGGCAACCCAATCTGGATATTTTGCGACTGCCAAGAAACCTGCATCCAACTGCTTTTTAACCTCATCTCGAATCCTCAAAGCCATGTCGGGTCTCGTTCTTCGGAGTTTCTGCTTGATAGGTGGACAATCTGGCTTAAGTGGCAACTTGTGAACAACAATATCCGTGTCTAGGCCCGGCATATCTTGATACGACCACGCAAACACATCAACATACCCTTTTAACAACTCAATCAACCTCGGCCTAACCTCTGTCCCAAGCATTGCACCAATCTTGACCTCTTTCTTGTTCTCCTCTGTACCGAGGTTAATTAGGTCCACCTGCTCTTTATGCGGTTGAAGCTCTGTGTACTCGTACTCAATCAATCTTGTCAGTTCAGCGGGTACTTCAAAATCTTCTTCACCCTCGTCCTCAGCTTGATTGATGGGTGCATCCCAGTCAGGAGTGTCAGTAAAGTCATTGGATCCGACAAGGTTTACAATGTCTCTGCATGATGGAAAGCTTATTTATTTAAAATGCTCGAAGATATGTAGGAATGAAATGCTGTTTTTTTTTATTATTTTATGGAAGAAAGGTTGCCAATTTCATTTTAAAGGTGAAAACGAAAAACGCAAATGAACCAAAGTGGGATTGAACAAAAATGCTTTTATTAATATCTTTTTAGAAATGAAAGGTGGCCCGACAAAACAACCCTATAGCCTTGGGCAGAGCTACAGATTTTTATTTGAAAATATAAATGAAACTTAAAAAAACAATGACTTTGACAAGGGAAAAATAACAGGGATCTCTATGGCCTCCCAGTTGTTCAAAACTGCATCACCCTTAAACACCAGGTTGCTCAGCTCTTCATTTTTCTCACATTCACTGATGGCATTGACTTGGAAGCCTCCGCTGACAAATACCTCTTGGATAACCTTCGGACGCCCTTCGACGGTTGTGGCAGCTCCATTCTGAGTTGGTTTGTAACCCAACCCAGAGCGATCAGTCTTGGTCCTGACATCAATTACCTCTCCCCAACCTTCAGGAATGCCCCTGTCAATTGTTGCTTTGGTACTCTTCAGAGATGCAAAAGATGGATTACCCTGACCCACTGTCTCTTCGACTTCCAGCAGAACAGCATTGGCGATCTCAAGTGCTTGAAAGGAAATGTCTAAAGCATTCTCATCGGCCTCGATGTAACGGAAAGAAGACAGGTTACTGACCATCAGATCTTCCTCACCGTGTATAATAACCAACTTTCCATCGATCACGAATTTCATCCTCTGATGTAACGTTGAGGTTACCGCCCCAGCGGCATGGATCCACGGCCTTCCGAGTAAACAACTGTAATTGGGATTAATGTCCATGACTTGAAATGTGATATTAAAAATTTGCGGACCAATCAGGATGGGAAGCTCAACCTCCCCCATTACCGATCGGCGAGAGCCATCGAAAGCCTTGACAACCAAAGGAGTAGGTTTCAACACAGTCTCTTTACAAGCCAACTTATCGAGAATCCTCTTGGGTAGAACATTCAGAGAAGAGCCGGTGTCCACTAGCACTCTCGCTAAATTGTCCTCTTGACATTTTACCGATATATGTAAAGCACGATTATGGTTCGGACCCTCCTTCGGTAACTCTTCATTGCTGAAACTGAGGGTGTTACAAGCGGTTAAATTGGCAATCACACTATCAAATCGACTGGTGCTAATATCTTGATCCACGTGCGCTTGAGTCAAAACCCTCTGCAAGGCCATCCTATGAGCGGGTGAATTCATTAACAGAGATAGAATAGAGATCTTGGAAGGAGTCTGATGAAGTTGGTCAATAACTTTATAGTCACTTTTCTTGATGATCCTCAAAAACTCAGCATCTTCGTCATTCGTGATGGCCCCCTTACCTTTGTCTTTGGCAGTCACAGGGATATTAGTGGTCTCCTTAGGTGGATCCTTATTAGAATGGGGGGTATACACACGGCCACTGCGAGTCATCCTGCTTATCTCTGCGATATTGGTCACCGTGCCCTTAACCTCTTCCTTGGGAATAACTTTCCCGGACTCCTTGTCAATCATCGTCACGTCGTATTTCCAAGGCACAGCTTTAGGATCACTGAAAGGAAACGGACTCGGTCTTCGAATAACTATAGGCTTAGGCTGATTCACTTCAGGGATATACGACCTTGGTATATCGAACACGAGGTTGGCGGAGCCTGCCCCTGATAAATTAAACACTGGTACCTTACTCTTTGATTCTGGCTGATGGAAGACAGGCTCAACCACAGCGACCTCATCTTTCTTGGCTTGGCTTGTCACTTGTAAAACACCCTCGTTAATTAACCTCTGAACATCATTCTGAACCAACATGCAACCCTTAACACTGGCTTCACAGCTTACGCATGCAACGTGGGAAGTATCTACTAAACCGGCTTCAAACAGTTTCGAATGGAACATTTTGAGAGGAGTCTTAATCTGTTCAACATCAAGGGCATAACCATCGCCCGAATCAATACTAACGGCATTGACACTCTCATGGTTAGGAAAAGGGTTCTTCTTAACATTTGGTTGAGGATCTTCAAATGACAAAATCTTCTTTTCCAATAGATCCCTGACAATATTTTTGAGAGCATAACAATTCTCCAGATCATGGCCAGGCGCGCCCTCATGAAATAAACAATGAGCAGCGGCGTTGTAATTGGCGGGTAGAGGATTAGGAGGCGGACCCAAAGCCCGAGTAGTGATGAGACCCTGCTTGACCAAAGAGGGATACAACTCGGTAAAAGTCATTGGAATCGGCGGACAAGGTTTATACGTTCTTCTGTTCGGCACATTCTGGCGAGGAGCCGGACTCTTTGGCTGTGGAGGAGCAGGAGCGTTGGGTGCCTGTAGGTAGTTGACAGGAGGTGGATAAACAGGAGGTTGTTGCATAGGTTGATACATGGGAACCTGTTGATTGAAAGAAGGTGTAATAGCTGCCACATAGGGTTGTTGAGCATATTGGACTGGGTACCCTTGAGGTTGAGCATAACCTTGCGGATGCCGATAAAAACGTTCCCTTGGTCTACCAGAGGATATAGCATTAGTCTCACTCTCCTTCTTTTTCTGGGAGCTATACGGAGGCTTCTTCGGCTGATCCTTAGAAGTACCATGATTATTTGTCATTTTACCACTTTTCATACCCAATTCAATCTTGACACCCACAGCAACGATGTCGGAGAAATTTGAAGTCACACTACCCACCATTCTCTCGTAAAATTCTGGACGGACTGTGTCGACAAACCAATCAGCTAACTCTTTCTCGGTCAAAGGAGGTTCTACCTGCGAAGCAATCTCTCTCCACCTTTGAGCATACTCTTTGAATGACTCAGAATTCTTTTGTGACATACTCAGCAACTGTCTTCTGTCAGGAGCCAGGTCCATATTGTACTTGTAGTGTTTGATGAAAGCGTCAGATAAATCCTGGAAACTCTTAACGCGAGACTGGTCCAAAGTTAAGTACCACTTGGAAGAAGCACCCTTCAAACTGTCTTGGAAGCAATGAATCATCAGTTTATCATTCTCAACATGGGCAGCCATTTTGCGATAATACATGATCAAATGACTCTTAGGACAGGTGGCACCTTCGTAACGATCGAAGTTCAGAGTTTTGAACTTCGGGGGAATAACCAAACCTGAGACCAAACAAACATCCCTTGCAGCAGTCCCAAAAATTTGATCACCCTCTACCTTTTTCAATCTCTGGACGATAGTGTTTACTTCTTCACGAAGCTTATCATGTTTCTCATAACCCTCAACATTCTCATCAAGATCATCAAAAGCTGTCTCATTGAAGTACGGTTGCGCACGAGTGTGTACAACAGGTGGTGCAAAGATAGGAGCCCCCCTAGAAACTTCAGAAAACAAGGGCACGGCTTGCTGAACAGGTTGATTAATCGGAACAGTGGCTTGAGGAGGCACAAAACCGGGAGCAAGACCATAAGGTGGGTCCCTTGCTACGGTCACACTTGGTGAAGGGTCCACAGTAACGCCGGTAATCTCAGAAACAACAGTGGGCTGGGTATCCATTTTAGCATTCATGACATGTAACAATTCCATCATACGCCCCATACCCCCTCGAAGATCTTCAAGTTCATTGCTAAGGCGATCAATCTCTTTTGCCTGATCCTCCATTCTTTTCCGAGTTTGAGCTCTGGTGTTGTATTGGTGCCGAGAACTCAGGGTGACAAACTGGAAGGTGAGAGAACCGAGTGTGAGAAATCGGGAGACACATGTAATGCAAAAGTATGATGCTAAAATGTGAATGCACATGAAGATTTCATGGAATTCAAACAATTTACGAATGTCGTGGGGGACAAAAGAAATCTTTCTCTTGTTTTTTCATTTTATTTTTTTATTTATTTATGGTATCCCGCGATATCCATAAATGATGTTTGAACTCCATGAAATACAATGCGATGAGATGCTTTATGGATGCAATGCATGAAAACACACAAAGTCCTAGGTTAAAGGCTTGCATGAGGTTCAAAGGCAAGTACCCTCCCCTGAAGTTAGATGGTTCATCCTGTCCTACAAAAGTAACCAGGTTCTAAGGGATCTCAATATCATTGATCCTTCACAAGGGTGGTTGTTCAGAAGGCAACTTACTTGCCAACCAAAACCCTCCAAGTTTAAGATCTCAATGAGCGTAGTATCGAGTGTCGACCAACTTCAGTCTGCACCAAAGCCGGCTACCTCACTACTTTCTAAAGGCCAAGATGAGTTAACTAGGGTTCTAAAAGTCAGTTAGTGCATTGACAACATATGGCAGCCTCAATATTATCCTCAACTTGACTTAAGGAATATAAGCACCAACCAAGAAGTCGCACTAACTATGGCTACCAGATCAACCGTATCGATATACGTCGTACAGTTTCCTTGGTCTATTGCCATTTACCTAAGGTACACTAGATCCGGGTTAGGACCTATCTCACAGCACAAGGAACAGTCCCATAATCAAAGCACAAATATATACATGCAGATAGTAATAAATATGAACAAGTTAGGGATAACCCTCAAAAGTTAAAGTTAGTCCCCAGTGAAGTCGCCATTTTCTGTTGCGGTGGAAATAGGATCACAAACTATTAATGAGTTTGAATCGCAATTCAATTCACAACCGCTCTTTGATTTATCCGAAGGAAAAGGTCAAAAGAGGGAAAACCTATTTTGCATCGTAAACACAATGCGGGGAAAGATCTAGGGTTCGGGGGTTGGTTAAATTTAGGGAAGGTATTAGCACCCTAAACTTCTGTAGTACTCTACAGGAACCTTTTGTTCAAATGTTTACTATTTGCTTTATTATTTGCTTAAGGTATATGTACAAGGGATTAAAAGTGAGAAAAGAGACCTAAGGGGTTAATTCTAAGTTTACTCGGCAAGACATCGCATCTTGTGCCTACGTATCCTTACGGGAGTGGAATCAGAGTAATCGTAGTTCCCCTCAAAAGGGAGGTTAGAGACTTCTTGACTGTGGTCAAGGTCTCAAGGGGAATAAACATGTCTTAAGGACACGCTTACGCGGAGTGTAGAAACTCCAAATCTCTACGTTGAATTGTTAAGTTGTAATTTAAATTAGGTTAGGGATTCTGCGGCGGGAAACCCTAAAATGAGTGCGGCGACTCTTTGACCTAAAGCTAGGGGTAAAGTTGTAGTTTTGCCTACGGCGAGACATTTGTGAAAATTAGGGTTTGAAAAGGTGAAAGGGTTTGAAATTGAGGACTATTGACACGGCGGTCAAACGGCTAGACCTAATTCCTTCGGAGGTGTGTAGTGTGATTGGAATATTGATAAATGTGTGAGATAAATGAATTGTAAACAGGGAATAAAACAGAAGTTAAAGTCATGCAAACAGAAGTTTAAAGGCAGAAATTTAAAGCGCGATTATTAGATTCGCGAGGTTACATATGAGAAACAGTTACAATATGATAATGAACATTGAGTGAGAAAATAAAATGACATAAATAATGGGAAACGTAATGAGCTGCAAAATGAACAAACGATGTTAGTGGGCAGAGTTAAGCGGCGATCAAATTAATTACGAACAATAAAAAAAGATGCAAATTTATTACAGTTTTTAATATTAGCTTGCAAAAAAAAAGATTTGATTTAAAAATATTTTACTCTTTAAAAAGATTTTATTTTTTTATATTTTTAAGAAAAGTTTTTCTTATTTATTTTTAAAAAAGGAGTTTTATTTATTTTTAATATTTACATAAAAGTTTTAGTTTTATATAAAAAAAGTTTTAACTTTTATTTTTAAAAAAAGAGGCTTTTTTATTTTATTATGAAAAGATTTTGTTTATTTATAATATTTACACAAAAAATTTTTTAAAACAAATACAAAACAATTTAAAACAAAAAAACATAATTTAAAAACAAAATAAATAAAATAAAAAAAATAAACATAAGGGGTTGGGCCGGTCATCACCCCGGACCCAACCTGGTGGAAGTAAATGGGACCAGAATATTTCTAGGGTTTCATAACCCAAAAATACGTTCGCGGCGCCGTCTTGACTTTCTTCTTCATCTCTCTCGATGGCTTCTGTCTCTTGTATTCAGTTTGCTGCGATTCTCCCATCGTCCTCATCCTTTCGCTTTGCTCATCTTTCGGTAACCTGAAACCAAACATAAACACTTGAGGAAAACATTTCATGGCTTACATTTACGACGGAGTTACGGTGACAACGGCCGATGATGAAGTGAGCTGAGGCTTGGAGCTTCGATTGCCCGCCGTTTGATGAATGGTGAAGGCGGTCTTGCTCGCGGTTGATTAGCTTTAATCTCTCTCCCTCTCGCGGTTACTAGGGTTTGACATGCGATTGTCCGTTAGGGTTTTCTCTTATTCGTTCTTCTTCCTTCTCTGAGGTGAAATCATCCCTTTTTATATACTTTTTTCAATCATTCTTTTGGGCCTTTGATCTGATTTGCTGCTCTTTTTTCTGAGATATGATTTTGGGACATGATTTGATTTTTGTGGATTTGTGAACCTGATACTATTTCGATTTGATTGGGATTCTGTCCATTTTCGATTTGCCTATATCCTCCTTTTGGACTTTGAACGATTGTACTCTGATTTGGATTTCGTTGGGTTTGCTTTGATTTGCTTGATTACTTTTCTGATTAGATCTTTTCTTTCCCTTTCAGACTTACGGACTCCAATTCCCAGTATTTGATCGAATACTGATTTGGAAATTGCTTGTATCCATATTCAAATTTGGTTTTGTTGGATATCTGTTTCGTTTTGGTTAACTGGATTATTTATTTCTGATTCCATTTGAACTGCTTCGTGATGAACTGAATCATTCTTCTCTGATTTACTCTAACTCAATTCTTCTGATAGGGACCGTTTTGATACTATGGGCATCGTTTTTACTGATGTGATTCTTTTGATGCAGATTTTCAGCAGACTAACTTTGGTTACCCAATTTTCAATGTCGCTGTGGGTTTATTGGTTTTAGTCCTAATTTGATACCACTGAGTTTCGAATCTGGCGTAGACTGATACGGCTATAGTGTTGGATCCTTTTGATGTGCTTTTGAACTGCTATTGTCGTCTTGCTATCGTTAAAATGCACTGACCATTGTCGTCGTGTTCTAAGTTTGCCATACTTGTTGATGCAGATGTTGATGTTGTGGTGTTAATGGCTGCTCTTGAAATCGTTTGCAGATGCTAGTCGACTTGTTTTGCTTGCATTTGATGCCTGCAGATGTTGAACTGGTGTTGCTCGCTGTGTTGCAGTCGGCGTTGTTTGCAACTGATACCTGTTGCTGCTATTGTTTGTAGCTCAGAAATTGCTATTGTCGGGGGAACTTGAAACGGTGATGATGGTTCGTGAATCTGAACCGTTTGTTAGAGGCTATTGTTGCAATGTTGGTGCTTGCGAATGATGCTTGCTCGTAGCTGATATTGTTGATGTGAAAACCTGTTGTCGTTGCACTGTGATGTTTACAGCAGATGCTACTTTGTTATTGCAGGTAGAAACTCGTGTTGCTTCTCTTTGCTTGTTGTGGTTGATGTTGGTTCTGCCTGTTGGAGGTCAATTGTAGCCTTGAACCTGTTAGTTTGTTGCAGCTTGAAGTTGTTTGGGGCTGATGCCGCTGTCACTGATTTCTTTGTGACGAGATATTGGGCTGTTTTGATTTTAGATACTGCTAACATTGTAACTTATCTGCTTTGATCTTGAACCAAGTTTGATGGCCTGACATTCAGATTATTGTTGTTAGCTTTTGTTGTCTGATAACAGGGCTTATGTGTTGCGTGCCGTTAAAACTGATTCGGTTTTCGTGACGGTCTGATTTTTGAACATGTTGCTAAGCCATGTTTGATTTTGTTGTGTTTCTTTGGAGCCTGCTGAGTGTTATGACAGATTGGTAGGATGTTTGATGGTTTATTTTCTTTTTGTGCAACTTGATGCCATAGTTTAGCTTCTCTTGTTCTATTTCGAAATTGATTTTTATTCTGCTGGACCCTGGGTCTTCATTCTGTTTGGTACAGAGTTGTTTCCTTTGGTGGCTATTCATACCTGTATTGGCGCGAGCCCCTTCCTGGTTTTGTTTATGCTGATGACGCTTGTGGCTTTTCAGGTATTGGAAGTTTTGAAACCAGGGTGACTCAGACCTGCCGGCATCCGGGTTTGAGTCAAAACTTGCCTATGTTGCCTTATTCTCGCATCAGTCTGGAAATCCAATCGCGGCAAAACGAATCAGCCCCACTTCTTTTATTTTTTCTATCTCTCGGATGTCCCGTATCGATAAGAACAAGCATTACTTGATCTAACGCCCACGGCGCGGATCGGTAACGGGGGTAGGACGCAGCTTCGGTTGTGCCACTCCCGGCACTCGATGATGACATTGTTCTGAGAGTGTCAAGAACCTTCTAACCCCTTTTTTTTTTTTTATTGTTTGTTTTTCTATTTTTTTCAGGTGATCAAGAGTTGCGTGAAGAACTCAAGGGAGGACCAATGAAGAAAACTTGTAGTTTTTTCTCTTTTTAGGACTTTAGGACCTAGAATAGATACTTATTGTAAATGTATGATCCTTTTGTAAATGAAAGATCATCATGAATAGAATCCAAAGATTACTTCCATTTCAACTTGTAATTCTAGATGTTTATGAAATAAAATCCCGTAAATATTCACTTCTATTTTCAATTATGAATTTAAATATCCGTGAATAATCATCCATAAATTATTTAAATTCAACTTTGATTTGTAGCTTATGAACATTCATGAATAAAAGCTCACAACTATTAAAACTTGACCTCTCCTTTGCCTTTTATAAATGATATCCCGCCATATGATTATATCCAAACAAATTCTCATTAAAACCTCGTTGATCACATCACTTCTCAAAATAACCTTAACAGTATCCACTTCCTTTTCAACCCAACTTTATAAAAGGAAACAAAACTGTTTGGAAATGTTTCAGAATCAAACAAAGCACGGCCCCGAGTCCAATCATATTTCTGACAAAACATATTGGGACCTTGACCCCAAATGGCAAATAAATGCCTCAGAACGTAATAACAGCCCGTTTTCAAGAAATTAGCAGAATTTGCGTGAAACGACCAAAATACCCCTAGGACCAAATCTGCAAAACAGACACCTCCATGACTTGTTAGTGGTTAGCAAATGTTCATAGGAGATGATATACGAAATGCCTGACTAAATGTAAGGGTAAAATTTGGGGTATTACAGATACACTTGAGAAATCCGCAAGAAAACACACAACCATTCTCAGAAAAACACAAATTCACCGAACACTCAAAATCCCAAATCGAAAAAACCTAAAAAGTAATTTTGCAGAAAGAGGTTAAAGAACTCATCTTTTTGAACCTCCATCGCAAGTCCACCGCCGTCAACCGTGAAATCAACAGCTCCATCGTGAGTCTCAGATCGCCGACGCCGTCATCGCAAATCCATTGCCGGAGAAGCCATTATCGCCGTCATCACCCTCACATCCGCATTATAGGCAGTTCCTTGATCATGGGTAACAAATCCTTTGAGCGGTGTTTTCATTTTATGATTTGATTTTTGCCTTGTAGTTTTCTTTGCTAGGTTTTTTATGGACAATGGAAAAAGGAGCAATAAAAGAAGGCGAGCAAGACGAAGGAAGAGGGTGAAGAGGGAGAACGATGGTGGAAGCAGTGAAAGGAAGAAGAAGAGTTTGAAGAGGGCGAGATCGAGAAAGGCGGCGGATCGGAGAGAGGGAGATGAATTTGGGGCTTAGGGTTCTTTTGTTCTTTTCTGTCTGTTTTCGTTTGGTTTTTTGTTATTGTAATCTGATAAACACACATACACACCACACCAACGATGCACCCTCACACACAGCCATCAGATCTCCAATGGATCTCATCACGCGGTCCACACTCGATCACCCACCGTAAACCCCTTCCCGCGTCACACTCAATCCACCCCTAATCCGCTCATTCCCCTTAATCCCCCTGTTAATCACTTTTAGTTAATCCGTTAACCTTTCATTAACCTTGTTTTTATTAAACTAATAATAAATCCTTTTATTAATCAGCTTTTTTAAAAGAAAATAATGATAACCTTTTTTATATATTAAAACTCATTTTCATAATAATAATTAATTTTGTAAGAATAGCTTTTAGTAAAATTGAACCTTTCCATATTTTATTATTTATAAAAAATATAAAAAATCTTTATATTTAAGACCCTTTTATTTAAAATTGTTGTTTAGAATTCAATTCACATCTAAAAATCTCTATTAAAACTAATATAACTTTTCCTAAAATCAATTCAACTAAAATAAAATCAATCTCACCCTTAATCCATCGTGCACGCGCCACACATTCACTTTTCACTCTCACTCACTTAGCGTTTTCATGCGTCTGCGTATGGATTTATTTATCTGTCTTTATTTTCCGCAATTTATCTTTACCGCAATTTATTCTTATCGCATTGCAAAATATCCAAAGGAAGAATCTGCGCGTAACGTAAAACTTGCGCGTACGCATATCATTCGCATCATACTCCCCATTGATCCTTGATCCCATTCAAGTCGATCTTTTAAGTTTGGATCCTACCCAATAAAGAGGACCTTTTATCTTTACAACTTAGACAAACACATTCAACAACTCAATTCAAATTATTCAAACATATTAGAGAACAAGATGTTAATCATCTTAAGCGAGATAAAACTTCTACCCCGTAACAATTCAATCAATACGTAGGGACTTTGGCTTAGGAGAGATAGAGGCGTACTTGTTGATAATCCTAGTACTTGAGCCCTTCTCTTAAGACGATGCAAAGACTATTTTCCTACAAAGTTGTGGTGGTCAAATTAAGTAATCTCCCTTAAAATGACAACTCCTCTTTTCTCCTAAAACCATTCAATCAACTACCTTATCCCGTAGGAACTTTGACCATAGTCAAAGAACTCCTCAAACCCTTTAGGGGAACTACAGATACTCTGATTCCACTCCCGTCAGGATATATAGGCATAAGATGCGATATCTTATCGAGTATAAATAGAAATAAATCCCTAGGTCTTTCATCCTTAAGCAGATAAACCCTTAGAAATAAACAACATAAAATAAGATATTCCTGTAGAGTACTACAAAAACTTAGGATGCTAGTACCTTCCCTAAGTTTAACCAACCCCCGAACCTATAACTCTCTAAACCTTCGCATTTGTATTGCATTGTGGGTAATTCGATCTTTTTCCCTTCCTTTGGACAAATTAAAGTTCGGTTGCAAATGAATTAAGATTCAAGCTAATCAATAGCTTGGTATCCAATTTTCACCGCGACACTCGCCTAACGAGCTCACAGCGAACGTTCGCTACGCCTCGCCTAGCGAACATGCTAGCGAGGACTGGGGATCTAATTCTGGAATGCTTCGCTACTGGCTCGCTAGGTGCTCGCCTAGCGAGTTCTTCGCCGCCTTCCTCGCTGCCAGCGAATGAGCCAATTTGATTCTGCTCAAGTCTGGGAGTGTTCGCTAGCAGCTCGCTACGAGCTCGCCTAGCGAACAGCTCGCTGCAACACTCACCAGATGTTCGCCTAGCGAAGATGCTTTTGCTCTTGTTCTTTCTTGATTCCTTTGTCATCTTTCTTGTGTCTTTAAATTCTACTCTTTCATGCTTAAATACTGCACAATAACACACAAATTAAAAGGACCAAGAGCGTTTCAAATCATGTTGCATATCAATAAAAGCAAGGCGGTTTGAATAGAAATTAGACAAAAAGGAGCGAAAGATGCCCACATTTGATAGCTCAAATAAGCACAATTGGGCATCTAACAACTCTCCCCAACTAGAATCTTTCTTGCCCTCAAGCAAAGTATGCCTCTTGAAGAACAAGAGGATTTGCTTAAAGAAAAAGGTTTTTCCGAAATTGGATCAAATGGCTCAAACACAAGCGACTCAACCAGACACGCGTTCCCAATGGTTAGAACAACACAATACACAAAAACTAAATCCTTAAAGCAATACAAAACATGCATCAATCCACAACAATGATATCCTGAATAAATAACGATATCGCTCCTCTTCGAATAAGGATTGAAGAGATCACACGTTTACAACCGCGAGTGCAATTTTCACTCTCCAACAAACAATGCCAAACTCAATTCAATTCATACAATGTCTAACAATTATAAATGAAAATGCGAAGCACGAAGATCACTAAGGTCTTTTTCGGTTGTATCTTGGTTAGGTTTACAAACAAGGGATATATTTAAGGTCATTGAAAACGAAGTTGCCGACACAAAAGAGACATTCACTGTACAACTATTCACACATCTCAACTTCATTCAACTTGTTTCTCATTTGAAACCTTCACAACTCAATTTTTTTCAATTTTTTTCTTCCAAGCAAGCATTCATTTTCATTCTTTTCTTTTGATCACTTTTTTTTAAATTTTTTTTCTTTTTCACACCGTATTCACAAAATAAGTGTTTCTCTTTTTCTAATTTTTTTTCAATGCTTGCTTGGTTTTTCAAGAGTTATGGCAAACTACCAACTTACAATTTTGTTCTCCCCAACTTATCTTCTACTTCCTTCATAAGTGAATGCTCTTTACTTGTTACGACAAAAGAACAATAATAAAAAATTTTCAGGTTTTCAAGAAAAAGATTTGTGAAGTCTCGCTTTGTTTCAAGCTGAGATTCAATTGTTTAAGCTCAAAGGGGTTAACAAATACTCTCTGCTCACGGGTAGTTTGTATTTAGAACTAGTTGTGCTCCAAAGAAAAAAGTGCCTTGATCATTTCTAATTGCTTCCACAAATTCAAAATAATAAAAGACAAAGCATGAATTAAGAGAATCAACACAGTTTATTAGAATCTAGCATTTATTTGTACAATGGAGGGGTGCTCATACCTTCCCCTTGCGTAACCGACTCCCGAACCCAAGATTTGGTTGCCATGACCTTGTCTTTTCCCGTTCTCTCAGGTTTTCTTTGATTGTTTCCTTTCCCTCTCTTTGGGATAAATAACGTTCAGTGGCGACTCTTCTGTTTGTTTCCGCCGGCCCTTTTTTGCAGTTGCGACACCTAAGTACTTGCCAAATTTGACAACTTGAGGACCATGACTTTGAGGCATCATATCTTGAGCTCTAGGCATCCAATTGAAGTGTTCATGGTATCAAAATAAATCTTGAAAGATGAGGAACAACTTTCATGTTGGAGGAAAAGTGAGATGAAACTTGGATCATCAAGAAAATTGTCATTGACAATGCCATCTTTCCTCCAGATAATCAATCTTTGGTGCAAGTTTTACGAAACCGCCCCGATTCCATGGATCCACTCTCGTCTCAATAACAAATTAAAATTTGTTTTGGAGTTGATCACCATGAACAGCGTCGATTAGGTGGTTGTACCAACAACTAGTTCAATTTGAATCACTCCTAGGATTTTTTAGTCTTCCATTCATAGTTGGAGAGAACCATATTGTGTTGTCGAAGGTCAGCATCACACTTTCCCATCTTCTTGAACAATGTGTGAGGCATCAGATTGATAGCTGCCTCACCTTCAATGAATACTTTGTTCAATGACATTCCATCAACTTTTGCCCTTATGAATAACGACTTAAGATGGTACAACATTCTTGGACTGGGTTTCTCGAATATGGCTTTCTACTCCTCCATCACTATGTTGTTCATCACATAGTAACACAATGGTTTTTCTTCACCATTTTCATCTGGCTCAAAATCTTCGTCAGCTTCGAAAACCTCCGACACTCTATCATATTCTGCGGGTAGTATTGACACGATCCTGCAAATGATTACAAAGTTTTTTTCGTATGAGTCGTCAACCACCTCATCCTTTAGTGAGGGGATGTATTCAGGCTCCTTGTCTGATTGGGCAGTGTACACTGGTTCCTCATCTGACTAGGGTGTATAGTTTAGTTCTTCTTCCTCAACCAGCGGAGCGTACTCCGTTTTCTAGGTCGAAACTACCTGTTTTCCTCCCGAGGGCTCGACAGTCACGGTGAGCGTCTGATTCGCCATAATTCTTTCTTTCTTAACCAGGCTTCCTTGTGGATAGTCTCTCTTGTCCACTGATCTCGATAAGTCTCGGCTGCGATGTCGAAACCACTTTTCCAGCTTTCTTTTTTCTTTCGTACCACCTCCACGGAGTCCTCGCCATGGGGTTTTCCCTTTGTAATTGGGAGAAACCACGTAGCCTCTAGGTTGAGTTTTTTTCTCTAGATTCTTAGCCTCTGCACCCAAGTCGAGCACTCTCCATTTGGGCCTTTAACCCCTTTTCGATTCACGTGTTCCACCCATTTTTCTTGTGAAGTATTTGACGGGGGAATAAAGGTCTTAAGGCGTGTTTGTGGGGACCATCTTTGAAACTCTTCATTTCAGTAAGGCACCCCTTTATTGTCGAACACAAACTTTAGGATAGAGGTATTTTTCCCCTTCAGCGTCTTCTTTTTGTCAGCTTCATACTTCTCAGCGGCTTTTTTGTTGAAGACAACGTTGCATCTTGAACATAGCACAACTTTTGACCCTCTCAATCTGCATTTCTCTTGGAAGTCATCCAGACCTTCTCCGGTTGTGGGGTAAACTTCCTCTAATGCATCTTCCAATCTTGCATCAAAACCTTCAGTAGTTTCAACCATTAGGCATTCCGAAATTTTAGCTGTCCAGGGTTTGTCAAGACCTTCAATAGCCTCGACCATCATACAGTGAAACAGTTCAGCGTACAAGGCTTCCTCCACCTTTAAAGGATGTGTATCCACCGACATCTTTGATTTTTCTCCAAATTTAAGCCTGCCCTCTTTCAAAGCTTTTTGCACAAAATCCCTGAAAAGAACACATTGAGAAGTTTTATCACCAAGGAAATTTATGAAATTTTACATAATCCCTTTTTTTATTTTGCTCTAAAGGGGGATTTTTCAAGCCCTGAGGCACAATAATTTACTAGTCTTTGACTAGCAAATCAAATATTTCATCACACTTAGTTATATCAAACATATACGTCTTTGCAACAAATTTATCCTTTTTTTGGTCTCAATAGGATTTTTCATGCTTGATGGTTTCAGTCATTTACAAGTGTATGGAGGTACTGGCTTAAGCTCAATTATGTTAACCTCGCTCTCGTCGACGAGTTCTTTGTTGTCGGAGGAGTATGTGTCGGCAGCGACGTAGGACACTTTCTCTTTCTTATGGTATTTACCAGTTCTGATCTTTTCATCTTTCAACCTTTCATGTATGGACGGACTGTGGAGGCAGCATTGTAAACCAAGTGAATTCATTTTTCGCGAGGGAGCTTGGGAAGTATTTCATTTTTAAATGCTCATTATTCGCTATGTCGCCAGCTTCAGTTTGATATCTGGCAACGTGTTCGACGGTTGACTCCTCGGTGTCCCCAACAAATTTGGTAAACTTTGGCACCTTCATCCCATTGGCAACTCCGTTTGTAAAAGGAAATCTAGAAATGGAGACGAATAGGTTGGCCCTTGCAGGCCAGGGTTTACATTATTTTGCACCATAATTCGCTCGACAATGCCTTCTAGATTTTGTTCTCCAGACACTGCATCTTGTTGAACATGCCTAACCACCTTGTCAGGGTCTTGGTATCTATTAACAAGCACGACGGGAGGCCGTGCGGCCACCCTAGGCATTGGCTCGATCACATAGTGTTCCAACTCGACGGTCTCGTCGAACCTATCTTCATGTTACACCAGCATCTCTGGTCGAGGTGGATTCCTCTGTCGATCTTGTGCCCTATGAGCACCCAAGAAGTCCCCTATTCTAGTCATTTGAGTTGCCAGCTGTTGGTAACTCTGAGTCGAGTCTTGAATTAATGGCCTTAGTATGGTTCCCATTTGCTGAGTCAGCATGTGGACCATTTCGTGGTCACTTTCGTCCATCTTTTGTCTCATGACTACAACAAAACTGAATGTAAAAGTTGGGATTGTCGGAGGCGGAAATCCCAGCCCTGCGGTTCGACCAAATTGGCTACCCAGCGGTCCCAGCCCGTGGTAAGGAGAAAATGCTGAGGACGAGCTTTCGCCAAAATTCGAACCACTTCCAAGCATGCTTGCTATCACTTTGGTTGGCATTCCTATTAGTAATAATTCATATTTTATTATATTACTTTCTTAAGCCCATAAGTTTGTTAGAGGGTATTTTAGTATTTATCTTATTCTAGTAACCCTAGTTTTAGCTTATAAATAGGGTGACAATCATTGTAACCAAATATCATGTTTTGTAGCCGTCATTCTCTTTAATAGAATATTTCCCTATTTCATCATTTATTCTATCTTTGCACCAACAATTGGTATCTAGAGCTCCGGTTCAGATTCATTGGGAAACACGGGAAACACGAGTGAACGTAAGGTCTTGTGTGTTTGATTTTGTTTCTCAGATTCTTGTTGAATCTTGAACAAAATCTGATCAGAATTTTTTTAATTCTGTGGGTTGGGAAACACTGTGTGAGAAAACTCTGAGTGTATTGTGCAAAGTAGAAGATGAACGTAAACGGCAACATGAACACCAAACTTCCAGTATTTGATGGTAAAAACTGGAATCGTTGGATGATCCAAATGCGTGTACTATTTGGTGCTCAAGATGTTCTAGATCTTGTCACTGATGGTTATGTTCCAGTAGCAGCAGATGCAACGGATGAACAGAAAAACGCGCAGAAGGAAGTAAGGAAGAAGGATCAGAAAGCATTATTCTTTATTCATCAATGTGTGGATGTAAATGTGTTTGAGAAGATTGCAGATTCAACAACAGCAAAGGCTGCGTGGGACACACTGGTGAGATGTTATGGTGGTGATGCATCAGTGAAGAAGGTGAAGCTTCAGTCCTTGAGAAAGCAATATGAGAATCTCAACATGAAGAATAATGAGAAAGTCTCTGAATACATCTCCAGAATGATTCTAATCACTAATGAGATGAAGGCGTGTGGAGAAACTCTTTCAGAAGAAACAATAATGGAGAAAGTATTGAGATCCCTTACTCCTCAATTTGATTACATTGTGGTAGCAATAGAACATTCCAAAGATCTGAGCACCATGAGAATTGAAGAGCTGCAGAGCAGTCTAGAAGCGCAAGAGTTGCGTTTGACTGAGAGAACTTCTGAAAAGGAAGTAGAGCAGCAGGCTCTGAAAGCAACTTCTGATAGGAGGTATCAGAAGCAGTCAGAAGCCAGGAGAAGATCTGATGGTGGTCAGAAGTCAGAAAGCTCAACCTCTGATAGACAAAAGAATGCTCAGAAGGGAAAAGAGAAGTATGACAAGAAGAAGATCCAATGTTACTATTGTAAGAAGTTTGGTCACTTTGCTAGAGATTGTTGGTCAAACAAGGAGAAGAAATCATAAGAAGCAAATATAGCCAGAGGCTCTGATGACGAATCTGTGCTGTTGATGGCCTCTGAATCTGATAATGTGGATCTGACAGACTGGTGGTATATGGACACTGGCTGTTCAAATCATCTTACTGGAAACAAGAAATGGCTGGTTGACTTTGACTCTGAAAAGAGAACAAAGATCAGATGTGCTGATGACAAATATCTTAATGCAGAAGGTATGGGAAATGTCAGAGTGACTCTGAACAATGGGAAAATAGCATTGATTCAGAATGTGTGGTATGTACCTGACATCAGAAGCAATCTGATGAGTGTGGGACAATTAATTGAGAAAGGTTTTTCAGTTACCATGAAGGATAATCTTCTGAAGCTGTATGACTGCAATCAGAAGTTGATTATGGAGTCATAACAGGGAAGGAATAGAACATTCAAGGTGAATGTCAGAACTGCAGATTCAGAATGTCTTAGTGCAACATGTGCTGAGAAGGAGAGTGAGCTGTGGCACAGAAGATTTGGTCATTTGAATTTCAGAAGCCTAAAACATCTGAATTCAAAGAAGCTGGTACATGGAATTCCTGCAATTAAGAAGCCTGAGAAGTCATGCAAAGTCTGCATGGAAGGAAAACAACCACGTTTGCCATTTGCGTCAGAAGTTGCTCCAAGAGCAAAACATGCCTTGGGAGTTGTACATTCTGATGTGTGTGGTCCATTTCCAGTAGCATCAATTGGAGGGAATAAGTACTTTGTGTTGTTTGTTGATGAATTCACAAGAATGACATGGGTATCCCTTATTAAATTTAAACATGAGGTGTTTGATGAATTCAAGAAGTTCAGAATGAAGGCTGAGAATCAGAGTGGTCAGAAGTTGAAGATTCTTAGAACTGATGGTGGAGGTGAGTATAACTCCAAAGAGTTCCAGAAGTTCTGTGAGGAGAATGGAATTGAGCATGAGGTTACTGCTCCTTATACCCCTCAACACAATGGTCTTGCTGAAAGAAGAAACCGTACTTTGCTTGATATGGTGAGAAGCATGCTAAAGTAGAAGAAGCTTCCTCAGAAGCTCTGGGGAGAAGCTGTTGCCACTGCAACGTATGTACTCAACAGATGTCCTACGAAGAAGTTGAAGGAAATAGTTCCTATGCAGAAGTGGACTGGAGACAAGCAAAGTGTTAGTCATCTGAAGGTGTTTGGTTCTGTTTGCTATAAACATGTTCCAGAAGCCAGAAGACAGAAGTTGGATGATAGAAGCAAAGTGATGATTCTGATAGGGTACCACAGTACAGGTGCATACAAGCTCTATTGTCCAGAAACCAATAAAATTGAATTCAGCAGAGATTTGATTGTGAAGGAATCAGAAGTTTGGAATTGGGATAAGTCTCAATCTGATTCTGATGTTAGAACTTCTGAAGAAAGATCAGAGTTAAGAATTTCTGAAGTTGAAGTAAACTCTGACGTTGATTCTGAATCTGATAGTGATTCTGACTCTGGAGAAGACTCAGAAGATGAAGGTGACTCTGATTATCCAGACTCTGAAGATGGCCAAGGCTCTGGAGGAAGTCAAGCCTCTGAAGCTAGAAATTCTGAAGTTCAAGACTCTGGAAATATGCCAGATCCTGAAGTTGGTCAAAGCTCTGGAGAAAGTCAATCATCTGAAGCCCAAAACTTTGAACAAGTTCAGAGACCACAAAGAATCAGAAGCGTTCCCAGAAGATTTGCAGAATTTGACATGCTGCAAGACACTGAAGTAGACTCTGAAGGAGAAGTTATTCAGTGTGCCATGTTAGTAGACTCTGAACCTATAAGTACAGAGGAGGCTCTTAAGCAGAAGCTCTGGCTGAAGGCCATGAAAGAAGAACTTGATGCTATAGAGAGAAACAAGACTTGGAAGCTGACAGAACTTCCAAAAGACAAGAAAGCCATCAGCGTCAGATGGGTTTTCAAGCAGAAGTTAAAGCCAGATGGCTCAATTGGCAAACATAAAGCAAGGTTGGTAGCCAGAGGATTTCTACAAAAACCTGGGCTGGATTACTCTGAAGTGTTTGCACCTGTAGCAAGACATGAAACAATCAGAATGGTGATTGCAATAGCTGCTAACAGGAATTGGCCTTTGATGCATTTAGATGTAAAATCTGCATTTCTGAACGGTCCATTAGAAGAAGAAGTTTACGTGTCACAACCTCCTGGATTTGTGAAAAAGAATCAGGAAAGGATGGTGTACAGATTATACAAAGCTCTATATGGATTGAAACAAGCGCCCAGAGCTTGGAATCAGAAGATTGATTCATTTTTCAAGAAGCAAGGCTTTCAGAAATGTGAGATGGAGTACGGTGTCTATGTTCAGCATACTTCTGAAGGCAATATGACTCTGGTATGTTTATATGTGGATGATATACTATTAACTGGAAGTTCTGAACAGGAGATAGCCAAGTTCAAGAAGGTTCTAATGAATGAATTTGAAATGACTGATCTAGGCAAAATGACATACTTTCTAGGGATGGAGTTCAGATATTCTGAGAAAGGTATCATTTTGCATCAACTCAAGTATGAATTAGAACTTCTGAAGAGATTTGATCTGAAGAATTGTAAGATGGCTGTCACACCTTCTAATACAAATCAGAAACTGGATTCAGACTCTGAAGGAAAGGATGTGGACGCTACAACCTTCAAACAGTTGGTTGGTTCTCTGAGGTATCTGTGCAATACCAGACCTGATATTTGCTACTCAGTTGGGATGGTTAGTAGGTTCATGAGTAAACCTAAGTGGTCCCATTATCAAGCTGCTGTCAGGATTCTGAGGTATATGAAAGGAGCTCTGAAGTATGGAGTGTTATTTCCCTCTGGAAGAAAGGATGAATCAGAACTTCTGAGTTATTCAGACTCTGATTGGTGTGGAGACAAAGTTGACAGAAAAAGTACCTCTGGGTACTTGTTCAAATTTCTGGGAGGTCCTATTTCTTGGTGTTCCAAGAAGCAACCTGTTGTGGCGTTATCAACCTGTGAAGCTGAATACATTGCAGGTGCTGTTACTGCATGCCAAGCTGTGTGGATTCTGAATCTGTTGCAGGATCTGAAGATTAAAGTAAGCAAACCTCTGAAGTTGATGATTGACAACAAGTTTGCAATCAACCTTGCCAGAAACCCAATGCTGCATGGGAGAAGCAAGCATATTGAGACCAAGTATCATTTTCTGAGACATCAAGTTCAGAGTGGAGTGTTAGAAGTTGTACACTGCAGCACTCAAAAGCAGTTGGCAGATGTTCTGACGAAAGCTATCAAGACTGATCAATTTCTCAGATTAAGGGATGGAATTGGTGTTACAAGTTTTGATGGAATATGAATTAAGGGATGGTATTAGTAATAATTCATATTTTATTATATTACTTTCTTAAGCCCATAAGTTTGTTAGAGGGTATTTTAGTATTTATCTTATTCTAGTAACCCTAGTTTTAGCTTATAAATAGGGTGACAATCATTGTAACCAAATATCATGTTTTGTAGCCGTCATTCTCTTTAATAGAATATTTCCCTATTTCATCATTTATTCTATCTTTGCACCAACAATTCCAAAGTTTATTTCCCTATCGTATATGGGTAAGGTGAAACTGGACATAAATTGCCCTGAAGTTTCAGCCACCATTGGTTTTACCACCTCGGATTGACGTAGTGACCATGTTGGTCCATTATGAGCGGTCGAAACCGCATCCATAGTGTTAGAATCCACGTTGGTGGTTTCCAATGAGACTGCATTTCCTCTTAAGGATAGTTCCTCATTTGGTCTGGTATTCCGTGGTTCTACCAATTTACCAGTACGTAACAACATAAATCTAACACAACGGTTCCACTGGGTGTGCCAATTTGTTCGCACGGGATTTCCAACAAACAACCTATAGCCTCTTATTAAAGCTTACGTGTAGGATCGGCTACAAGAATTCTAGACTATGTGTTAAATAAACATTGGACGTTTGAGTTCTTAGGTTTGAAAAAGGAAGATGAAACGATATCAGTGCAAGATTTACTAAATTAATGAGGAAAAATACATAGAAATTGTAGAGGGGAAACAAACAAAAGAAGAACAAGACTTATAAAATAAATTGCTTAAATTTAAAGTGGACGCATGCATACATTTGCAGATTTTTGGTTCGTTTCTCTCACGCTGGTGCTTTGAGTATATTCTCTTAATGCTACAAAATGCAACCCCTAGAACTGAAATTGACACTTCCTTAAATAGGCCCAAATAAGTGACGGTTATTCTTCTGTCCTCTGTCTCTGGTCTGCCACGTGTCTACCAACGTACGTCCACTACCTTGGTAACTTCCCACATTTTCGTTTGCAGCAAGCTTGCTTGTTCGCCTTAATCTTTTGGCCTTCCTTCGACTTCGATTGGAATATCTATTTGTCGAGCCTGTCTCAATGTTCTCTCGATGGGATAGGTTGTCGAGGACCTTTCGACTTGATTTTGCAAGATGTTCTGTCGATACTTCTGCTTCCTTTGTCGAAATTTACCGGCTAACAGCAACACCTTAATATCGACCTCTTGTTATCTTGAATATTTGAAAACCTATATTATGATAGTTTGACTATCTAGGAAATACCAGTCGGTAATCCTCACATTAGCATGAAATATTAAATAACAAAAACATTCGTTTTCTCACTTCAAAAGCACAGGTACTCTCACAGAAATGGGGTAATGCCCCTATAATCCTTGCTGGTGATTTTAACAGTACACCTCTTCAGAAATTAGATAGGATCACTTTGAAATTTAATTACTCTGTTGTTCATTTTTTACATATTGATTTCTATATATTCTTGTTCTTCAATAGAGTGGAATATACAAATATTTGTCATTTTCGGAGATAACAATTATTACTCCTGGAGTTTTCTAACAGAGAAAGTTCCTTGATGTTTTTAATTTTTAGTCCTTTTATTTTAAAAATCAAATCAATAAATTTACTTATTTAAGCTTTTCGTCTTTTCATTTTAAAAATCAATAAATTTATGTATTTAAGTTTTAAAAGAATGTTTCTGGGCCTAGGCCCAATCCTATGAATAACCTATCCACTCTACAATTGCCCACAAGTTCTCAATATCAAAATTGAAGATCACTCACACATTTGGGGTTATAAACTAATTCATAGGAAGGACAAGTGATCAATACAGTAACTGAAAATTAAATTACAGAATATGATGTATTTTTGGAGTATTTCACTATCAATGGATATGTGAGTTAATTGATGAATTAACTAAAATAATTCTGTCATAACAAAATAATGGTTTGAAAATTCAGCTTGAAAGTATACAACAAAATAATAATTTTTGGTAATGTTGCATTATGAAAGTTTGGTTGAATATTTCATCATTGTTACAGTAAGAACCATGTGTGATTGTTCCATCAGGTATATTTTAGCAGACATACCAAGTCTCATATTGTTTGGGTTGCACTAAATTTTAGTGTTCATATAGCATACACTAATTACATTAGTTATTAATTTGTGGGTTGGAGAGATTGAACTACATGGGCCTTAAGCTCAATAAACTCTTTTAAAAATTTATATTAAATTATTTCAACATAAATAAAATAATAATTAATTAATTTATTAAAAACATTAAATAATGAATAAATATTAATTAATAAATTATCCTAGTCATCATTGTCAATTTATTAAAAAATAATTTTTTTTCCTAATCATCACTGTCACATCAGTAAAAACTGGAGAGGGACCAACTAAGTTCCAAGTGATGTAAAATTCAGGGACCAAAAAGTTGGTTTTTAAAATGGGAAAACTAAAAATATAATAAAAAAATATCAAAGTACGGGGATCAAAAGTGCATTTAATCCTTTTTTTTAATTTTAAATAATTCATTATATTTTTCTAATTTTTTACAAAACTGATTTTAATTAAAAATTACATGAAATAATTATTGTAAAAGTGTCAATGACACATCACTCATTGAATTGTCATGTCATCAAAATTTGACCTTAAATTTAAAGCGGAATTAAAAAAATCAAATTTAGAGACCAAAAACCAAATTTTAAAATAGAGGGGTCAAAATTAAAAAAAAATGAAAGTTCTTCCAAGAAATTCTAGTTGACTTTTCTCAGAAATCTGACGCTTAACAAACCTGGTCTGCTTTTGGTTTAGGATACGGATCAGATACACCTTTTCCCTTCAAAATATGAGCTGTCATCAAAGGCTGGAACAATATCCTAGAGTCTGAATCTTCAGAGGCAGATGAACACATTAGAGTTACTAGATTCTGATAATCCAAAATATGATAACATTGCTTCTCCACTTATGCTTTCAAGAAGATTAACTCATGGTGAATTCTAAGCTTGTGATCTTGCACACTTGAATATATGTTTGTATACCCCTTTGTTCTCTAAATACTTTGCCATCATCAAAATCTAAGAGATATGAAGAATCTTATTCCAACAATCACTTGTTTGAACTAGCTTTTTATTCATTTCAGAATTAACAAGGGTAACTTGCCCATCCTTCCACTAAGTTGAAAACCTAGTCACCAACATGTCATACAAGTTGTCTTGCACATTCTGGTTGATATCTTCATTATCATCTTTAATGACATCATGGGTCACATCTTTGAGCTTTTAGTTACTCCACAACAGTTGAGTGTAATTACTTCCAGCATATATACTTTGGGAATAAAAAATGCCAGACTTCATTTGCTTAACTTGAAGACCAAGAAAGTAGGTGACATCTCCTAGCATACTTAACTCAAATTTAGACTGCATTTGTTGAAAAAGTGTTCCACCATCTAGTGTGATACATCATCAACATAAATGTGAACTATCATAAGATTCTCATTGTCTTTCACAATGACATCCTCTAGCAGCTCAACAACCTCTTCAAATGTTAATGTTTTCTTTGAAATTTTCCTTTAAAGGGATATCCTCTTGTGATACAAGTACTTCAACTTTAATACACTTTCCTCATAATGGAAAGACACGTTGTCTAAGGGAGAAATAAGAACATTTGTCGGAATCTTTTTGCCACCAACTATTTTCTTGTTTTTCTTTAGTATAGGAACTCTAAGGTCATGCATAATGTCCTCCACATCATCCATTTTAATTTGAAAATCATTAACAAATACTTTTATGAATCCCATCATAGACTTTACGTGTTTATTAAACATTTTGTATACACGTCTCTATTAATGGATCACCCCATAACTAGGCTTTCATCAATACTTACCACTTCTTCACACAATGTCTTGACATCTATATCCATATCATCTACTGCATGATCCTTCTCTCCTTTTGATGCAGATTTGTTATTTCCAACACCAACATGGACTACAACATCTTCATGGACATGTTCATCATCACTCACAGAATTATTCTCAGGGGTCACATAATCATTCTCCTTATAGATTTGAGATGTTGTCTTTCACATGTCGCACAGAATGTCTAACACATCTTTACTAACATTTGGAATTTCCTGGGTCTCATCAGCAACAATCTTTTGAGTGAGAGGATGGTTTCTTACAGGCTCATACATGAGTGGGACATCAAGAACGTTTTTACCAGCATCCAGATCAGACATGTCAAAATATAGAATATTGTGGGAAACAATGTCTGGGACATGTTTCTTGACATAAACCTTATAAATGAAATTCAACACACTAAGAGGAGCACCAGTTTTAGCTTCACCAAACACAATATCATGTTTTTGAATAGTGAAAATTCTATAATTATGAGAAGGAACCCCAATAAGAAGAATTATTCAATTATCACTAATCTTCTTTACCTTCTTCTTTTGAACCATTGTTGGTTGTTCAATGTTGGGAGGACCTCTAGCCTTACCATCAACCTTCCCTTCAATGAAAACCTTTTTCACGAGTCTCATAACGTCCATAAATGGTAATTTAGAAACATGAGTAAGATGTTGAAGCATCTTATATAACATCTTGGTTTGCTTCCCAACTTAACACATGTCATAAATTTTACATTCTTCAATTTTGAGATCAGACATACAAATGACAGATTTCTCTGCAACAAAGTTCCTTGTACTCCCAATCTTTCTCTGCCATAACTTAGTTTCTGTATCTAAAATCTTATCCATGATGTTAGAAACATGTTTGTTGCAGTGAGAAACAGATATCAAGCTATTAATTAACTTGAATCACAAATCTTAATTCACCACCAATCTTTAATTTATTCAAGGAAAAGGAAAAAGAGGTAATAACCCAAGATATGCAATGCAAAAAAAAGGAGAATCTAAGGTCCGGGGGTTGGTTATACATAGGGAAGGTGCTAGCATCCTAAGTATCTCTAGTACTCTACAGAAACCTCTTGCTTTATTGTATT
Source organism: Lathyrus sativus (assembly GCA_963859935.3). Classification (NCBI taxonomy): domain Eukaryota; kingdom Viridiplantae; phylum Streptophyta; class Magnoliopsida; order Fabales; family Fabaceae; genus Lathyrus; species Lathyrus sativus. The sequence continues at coordinate 556,992,306 of OZ012735.1, read as the reverse complement.
ATTTGTTATTTGTCTGCTAAAGGTGAAAAGGAAAAGAGAAGACCTAAGGTGTTATTCCTAAGTATGCTCGCCAAGACATCGCATCTCGTGCCTATGTATCCTGAGGGAAATGGAAACAGGGCATTCGTAGTTCCCCTCACTAATGGTAAACAGGTGTAAAAAGAAAATTTCGCACGCCAAGGATTGACCTTATGCCTAGTATTTTCAAAAAAACTTTGAGAAATCAGAGCGTCCGTAGTTTAGACAACTACGGGTAAAAGCGGTGTTTATTGGTTGGTTTTAGAAGAAGAGAGAAGTTGTCATCTTAAGGAGAATAATCGACTTAAACCACCACAAACATGTGGAAGATAGATCTTTACTTCACATTGAGAGAATGGCCCTAACTCGGATATAGAATTGACGAGTATCCCACATACCTCTCTCAAGCGGAAAACAATCAACATGTTTCTCAACAATGTCATGGGGTAGGAGAATCACATCTCAACTAAGGATGACTCATATCTAATCATCTCATGAGAGAAGGGACATAATTGTAAGTTGTTTAAAGTTGAAGGATCCTAATGGTATCTACCTAAAAGGATAAACCTAAAAATATCAATCTAAGGTGAAAAATCTAAGTATGTACAACCTAAGGGAATCAACCTATAGGGAAACAAGGATCAAGCAAAGAGGTAAAAGAAATGAAACAAAATGCAATGTACACGACTCTATAGTCAAACACAAATCCTTCCTTTGGACTTAAGCATAAATGAGCAACAGATAATTGAGACATAGTTCAAAAGTCGAAAATGAATTAGTGAGTAGACAAACCTAAAACATAGAAGTAAAAAGCATATGATGAAATCAAACGAAAAGAGACATATTATAACATAACCGAAAATGCAGGAATCAGATGAATAATGTACGCATGATATGAACAGAAGAATAATCAAAATAAGAATCGAAATCAAAATTCAAATAGAAAGAGCCAAAACCTTAAGCTACAGAATCAAGTCAAGCTATGAGTTAGTAGTTAAACTGATAAAGAAATTAATTAAATTAAAAATTAAATATTTTAAATTTTAAATCGAAAGATTAGTTGAAAAGAAAACTATTTAAGAAAAATATTTTTGGATTTTTATTATTATACAATTAAATTAAATAGGAAGATATATTCCTAAAAAAAGGCTAAATGAAACCAAATATTGACAATTAAAAGACACTAAATAATATAAAATACTATAGATAAAAAAATATCAACAAACATGGTTAACAGTATTATTAACAAAATAATTAACGAGATTTATTATCAAAAATATTAAATAATAATTAACAAGGATTTTTTTGACAAAATAATTAATAAAATTGCTTAACTAAATTATTAAAGGAGAATTAACAAAGGTATCAAAAGAATTAACAAAATTAACAAGGTTATAAAAAGAATTTTTAACAAAGTGCTAATTAAAATATTAACAAGAATTTTTAATAAAGATAATTAACTAAACTAATTAAAAAATATTTAACAAATATTTTTCTACACAAAAAAGATTATTAATTAATAAAAAAATTATCAACAAAACAATATTAACAAAATGCTAATTAGCACTATTAACAAAATAATAAATAAAAAAAACAAATGTTAACAAAATATTAACAAAAAATAATTAAAAAAAGCATGGATAGAGGAAAATAACAACGCTGGTATGAATCAGACATGGGCCATACACCCAAACTAAATCTAAAGCAATGTTAAACAAAAAAAAAATCACATTTTCAAATCGTTAGCTTCTTCTCCAAATTCCTTTAAACAAAAAAAATCACATTTTCAAATCTTTCGCTTCTTCTCCAAATTCCTCTCTCTCTCTCTCTCTCTCTCTCTCTCTCTCTCTCTCTCTCTCTCTCTCTCTCTCTCTCTCTCTCTCTCTCTCTCTCTCTCTCTCTCTCTCTCTCTCTCTCTCTCTCTCTCTCTCTCTTTCTCTCTCTCTCTCGTCGTGGTTTGTGTAAAATTTTGCAGTTTGGATGTCACTTTTTTTTAGATTGCTTATTTTTTTTCTAATTCATATATATATAGGACTAGAAAATAGACAAGAATGATAATAACCATTAACACAATGCTTTTTGGTTTTTTATAATAAGACAAGAATAAAAGGAATTAAAAATAATGTTTTTGTGTTTTTTATGACAAAACAAGAATAAATGGTATTAAAAATCATGTTTTTTGTATTTTTTATGATAAGACAAGAATAAAAAGAATTAAAAATTATATTTTTATGTTTTTTAAAAATAAAATATTAATGAAAAAATTAAAAATAAAATTAATTAATAAAAATAAAAATTTATATTAAATATCTAATTAAATCTAAATAAATTAAATGATTATTTAAATAAAAATGATTAAAAAACGAAATAAAAAGTCGGGCAGAAAAATGCTCGAAAAAATAAAATGAACATCAAAATAATCAGCGCGAAATAAACATATTGGAAAAATACAACGTTTGATTAGATTTTGAAATAAATTTAGACCGGTTTGTTTGTAAATCCAACAAATTTGTTATGACTGACATGTCAGACACTATGTAAGATGAAGTGCATGTTATGTTATGTAGATGATGCAAAACAAAATCTTAGGGTCAAAAATTAGGGTATGACAATGTTCTTCAATATTTTGCATCATAGTGCAGGCAGTAGTCATCTTCCTCTTAATATATTTATGTCTTGTAGTACAATCACCAAAAGTAACATAGTTTCTACATCCTATCAATTTTCTATTGCATATATTGTCAAAATAACAATTTCACTAGAAAATACCACGTGGGAGGTATAGGCAATATGAACAAGAATATTAGACTTTCCACGCATGTCATATCCCGAATTTGTCCTACCTTTCTCAGTTTTCTCTCTGAAAGATCATCTGTCCTTTGGCCATGTTCCTTTAAAAATTTAGTCATAGGATCTTGCATACATGCTTATCATGACTAACCAGCTTGTGCAGGTGCATTAATTTCAAGTGGAGCTAGTACTTACTCTCTTAGTCAAGTACTTTGAGACGTGACCAATTGATTCTGATTCAAAGGGTCCTAGGGTTTTCTACCGGTTTGAATCTTCTGTTTCATTAAAGATTTAATCAACTGTTTTTCTTGGATTATGGAATCAGGGTTTTAAGCTATCATCATCATGAGCATCTTCGTATCAAGGCACCAATTAAGGCTAAAGGATCATGACACGGACATCTCAGTAGTCATACTTTTCTTACACCTCAAAACTCATCTTCATCTTCAGGTCATTATCTTAGTGTGTTAAGATCATTAGCCATCAAGGTCACGATTCAAATAGTTCTATGTTGTTTCCAAGAATCATTGCAAGTGGTTCAAGCTTGTGTGAGCCATGAACGGAGAGTCCAATGAGTGATCGTCCATTTTTCAAACCTTGTTTAAATGGTGAGCCATGCTTCTTTTGAGTTGTGAATAATATGTTCAAGGTATTTCAAGATACGACAAGGTGGTGTATTATAAATAAGCAATTTGTTACAAAGAGTGGCATCATTTATTATAAACACAATTCTATTTCAAGGGCTTATTTCGAATTATGTGCTTTGACTAGTTATTTCTTATAACAAAAACACCATTGACCTGATAGGTTAACTCCATCCAAAATCCCAAAATTTATTTCATCCAAGATAAAACACATAAGGAATGTACAAGATTCAAAGATTCTTCAGGTTTACAAATGCAAAATTGTCGAGGCGTACAACGTATAAAAATTAGAGTTTGCAAGATGAAATACAAGCATTGACCAAAGACAAAGATGCCGCAGATCTATTTTTATGTTGCTGCTAAAATACTTCTTCAAGATCAGTTGCAGTTCATAGTAGTAGACCCTTTTGTTTTGGCTTGAATTGTTGCCAAAAGTAAATATATTCACGGGAGATAATGTAGATGCTACAGGCGGTTCAAATGTTTGAGCAGAGATTTAATAAACTAATAAGCCTTGATGCTTGTGGAACACTGTCAATGTTTTTGTTGGAACCAAATTCAACATACGCACTTGTTTCACTTGACGGAGCTGTTTTAGCCAAACCAAGAACCCAAAACCTGCCACAACAATAATGAACAAAATCAAATTCAATCATATGGATGTGCTGATGATATTGCTCATAACAAAAATTTTAAAGAGCATAATGATAAGGCGAACTAAAGTTGGAAAAACTTCTCTTGTTAATTCAACTGATACAGGATGTCGTCACAGATTTGACCGATGCATTTAAAGTATCTCCAGATAGGATTAAAACGTCTTCGGGTATGATCGGCAAGATGTTACTTGAGGGATTTCAAAAAAATGATCAACAACATGGTGTCTTCATTTCAAGGAAGCAACCTAAAATCCTCCTTTCAACTCTGGATCAATTCTTCCCAAATGTGACACCTGATACACATTAATTTCAGATGTGAATAGAATGGAAAATTTTAAAATCCTTTATCAAGAGAAATCAATTCACAAAACATGACAAGATGAAAACAACAAGAATCATATGCTCATAACAACAAGTAAATATCTAGGAATCACAACTCTGTTTTTTTCCAAAGCAAGTCGACACATAATCCTGCATATTCAAGTTGAAATCCACTCATTAATTCTCATAGTCTATAACAAGGAGAATATCACACACACACACATCATTCATATTCATGAGAGTCTACACATTAGTACACAAAAAAAAATATACATACATACGCAGCACTATCGTCACATACAAGAGCATCCCATTATACGCATAATAAGAGCATATACAAGAAGAGCACGCAGCGAAGCAACAACACACATACTTACGTACATACATACATACATACATACAAAGGGCAGACAGGTTCAATAAGGGAATAGATAAAAGCAACAACAACGAACAACACGCGAAAAGGATTGTAGCAAGTAGCAAATCATACCTTCAATTGGTAAGTGTAGCAGGAAAATTTATGAGTGTAAACTATTAATTAACTTAAGGGTCTGTTTGGTTCAAATGAGGGGGAGGGGAGGGGAGGGATTTTAATGAAGGGGAGGGGAGGGGAGGGGAGGTGAGGGATTTTTTTAATCAAATAAGTGTTTGGTTCAAAATAGAGGATGGGAGGGGAGGGGAGGGATTTTAATTAAAAATGTGTTTGGTTCAGAAGGGGAGGGGAGGGGTTTTATTAATAATTTACAATTTTATCCTTATGATCTTATATAAGTCATATGATATTAAAATGTGAAAAATTCATCCGCATTTTTGTTGGTAATAAAATTTCTAATATTGAGTGATTAAAAAAATATTTATTTGTCACAGAAGAAAATATGATAGAATACCTAACAAAATAAGTATTTATTTTGTTGGTTTACAATTTGATATAAAAGAAAATAGGATAGAATACCTAACAAAATAAAAAGAAAAAAACGAATATAACTAAACATAATTTTTTTTATAAAAAAAAGACAATGATTATGATTTATAATAAGTATAAAAATTATAAAATAATTTGAAGGTGGAGAATTATAATAAGTTGATGGAAACAATGGAGAAAAAACAGTAACACGAAAGAAAATAAATAGTTTTGAAATACTGAAATTAAATTGAGGATATTTTCGTAAATATAATAATTTTTAAATATTAAAATTCATATTCCCTCCCCTCCCCTCCAAATCCCCCCAATTCGGAGGGAACCAAAAAGTGTGTTTTGGAGGGATTTTGCTCCCCTCCCCTCCCCTCCTAAAATTTGAACCAAACATATTTAATTAAAATTTCCCCCCCCCCCCTCCCCTCCCCTCCCCTCCATCTACCCCGAACCAAACGCACCCTAACTCAAAAATGAAAGAGTCGCCGCCGCACGTTTATTTTATCCAAAAAAAAGGAAAGGAAAAAGAGCGAACAAAACCAAAGAGTCATAAAACAAGAAAAATAAATAAAGATTTGGGTAAGGGGGTTGGTTACACAATGGGAAGTTGTTACAACCTAAAACGTTTATAGTACTCTATAGGAGCCCTTTGAAATATCTACACTTTTTGGTTTGAAAAAGGTTTGCTTGAAAAGAGATTGAGGAGGTGAGAAGAGAATTATTTTTTAAGATTTTTGTGTTTGGAGAGACTTATCGCCTCATGCCTACGTACCAACAAAGTGCAATATAGGATCAAAACTCCGTAGTTCGTCGTAAAAATAACAAAAATTTGTTGGTTTTGATTGATTTTAAATGTAAAGACAAGTCGTCATTTTAAGGAGAAAACTACGACTAGTCGCCCACAAGTATAAGTCAACATTTGCATCACCTAAAGATGGAGGATTTTGCTTGAATTAAAATCAACAAGTCTATCACTCAACATCTAAGTGGAAAATGTCAACATCTTTAAACTATGAGGAATAGGAGAATTATATCTCAACTATGGAAATTATTCATGTCTAAACTTTATGAAAAGATTTAAAATGAAAAGTGCGCAAAGGCACAAAAAGTTTGAATGAGGTTGATCTTTTTTAAAGTCTTTTTGAAAATTATCAAAATATGATTAAAATTGATTGATATTTATTAAAGAAAACAAAGTTTGAAAATCACTTGAGAAAAGTCAAAGTTTTATTATGAAAGCGGTTTTAAGTTTGAAAGCAAGAAAGTTTTTGAAAAAGGGAGGAGATTTTGAAAATTTAAGAAGGGGATAAGATGAAGTGACTACCATAGAAAGAAAAATAAAAGTCAGAAATAAGAAGGATCTAACCAACTTGTAGTACACCCCATAGCAAGACAAATAAGAATTCCATCTATTTTAAAGCATAAACAAGTGAGCAAGCCAAATAAAGGCAAATATCCACAATACTCCAAGCACAGGGAAAGAGTCCTAATTCTAAGTCCAAGGGTCCACGAATAGCCCAAGAGCATAACAACAGAGTTAAGAGCACCAAGTTTTTCAGAGGTTTAATCCTTTATTAATGTTTTAAACAAGATATGGTCCAAGTGGACAAAAGAAAAAAGCAGAAACATAAACATGTGTCCAACAGACAAAGGAAAAATAACGGAAGCATAAACTATAATATGATATGAGATGATAATAATGGAGCATAAAGATAAAAGAGAGATAGGGAGCAAGAAGGAAACATAAACAAAATTAGTACAATGATATCGTTAGAGAGTTAGTAATTAATTGTTAGAGCAAATGATCAACGATGGTTAAATCATGCACTTAAGCCAAAATTGATGAAAACTTAATAGAGGATTGATAAAATCAAAGCCTTCTAACAACAAGTTTCATAGGTGATGGACCTAAGACAAATAATCAACCATACTTGGACTTTCAAACATAAGTTTGAGCCACGAATGATCACTTTCCGATTACGGGACAATTTAGCTCTATGTTAAGAAATCATAATCGGGTTTATGTAGAAACCACGACTATTTGAGGCCGATCAATAACAACGTTAGTGCTAATGCATGCTAGAGAAGTGATATGTAGATCACTCTCCGAAAGCAATACCGCATGAAAATAAAATAGGTAACGATCTCATCTTTATCAAGAACTTGAAATAAGTTCAAACGATATCGAAGATTTTCATCGATCAAGAGAAAAAAAAGAAGAGGAAAGAGAATGTCGAATTGGATTACAAGTTCAAGATCATTTCGTCTTTAAGTTCATCCACTCATCTTGGTGGATTAAAGCATTAAACATATCATTAACTCAAAGCACCTAAAATGAATTGAACAACACTACGCCAGAAATGAGTTTTAGTAGCGCACCCTTTAGCAGCGCTTATTAAAAAAGCGCTGCTAAAGGGTGAGTAAAAAAAAAAGAAAAAAAATTTCCTACCAAAGACAGCGCTTTTGAAAAAGCGCTGCTAAAGGGGGACCCTAAGAAAGCGCTTTTTAAAAAGCGCGGCTAAAGGGGTACCCTAAGAAAGCGCTTTTAAAAGGCGCTGCTAAAGGGGGACCTAAAGGGGGACCCTAAGAAAGCGCTTTTAAAAAGCGCTGCTAAAGGGGGCCCCTTTAACATCGCTTTTTCTATAAAGCGCTGCTATATGGCATTGCTAAGGCACCCTAAGAAAGCGCTTTTAAAAGCGCTGCTAAAGGCCTTTAAAAGCGCTGCTATAGGTATTAGTATTATAATTTTAAAATATCCTCCAGAATTTTAAGAGAAACAGAACAGTCGTGCAATATTTCTTTTCTTCTTTCTTTCTCCTCTGGCGAACGACCCATTCAAAGTTTCGTTTCTGTTGCCGTCATTCGCCGTCGACCGTCGCCCTCTTCCGTTGGATTGCACCGCCGTCGCCTTTCACCGTCCGTTTTCGAGTTTGCATTGCATTGCATTTCCACCATTGTTAAGGTATGTGAAGTTTTACTATGGTTTTCTTGTTTATTTATCTTTTCACCATTGTTGGTATTTGAAGATATTAAAGGTTTTGAAGGTTTTTCTTAATAATGTTATCTAAATATTGATGGTTTTTCTTTTCACTATTGTTGGTATTTGAAGATATTAAAGGTTTTGAAGGTTTTTCTTAATAATTTTATCTAAATATTGATGGTTTCTGAGTTGTTGACTAAATAGGTAAGAAAAATTATTAATAACTCATAGTAAAATTATTAATGTTGTTTGATGGTTTCTTTGCATAAAATTATTAATGTTGTTGACTAAATATTGATGGTTTCTGAGTTATTGATGGTTTCTGAGCTGTTGTTGTTTTTATTGAGTTATTAAAGGTTTAGTGAAGGTTTTTAGTGTTGTTTTGTATTGAAGGTTTGAGGACATGCAAGTAAATTTGAGTTCAAGTATGATACGTATACTATTGTTTTTGTTGTTGTGTAGATATGTTACGTTTGAGGACATGCAAGTAAATTTTAGTGTTGATACGTATATTGTTGTTGAGTTATTGTTTTTGTTGTTGAGTTCAAGTATGATACGTATATTGTTGTTTTGTATTGAAGGTTTGAGGACATGCAAGTAAATTTTAGTGTTGTTGTTGTGTAGAAATGAGTTATTGAAGGTTTAGTGAAAGTTTTATATGTTGATATGTTATTATGTTATTATGATGGATTTCTCAATGTTTATATGATATATATGTTATTATGGTTTTATATGTTTAGTTAGGATTTCTCAATGTTTAGTAAGGGTGTCATTTTGGTTTAAGGATTATCTAGTAATTTTAATATGATTTGTTTTGGTAGATTATCTAGTATTTTTAATATGATTTGTCTTGGTTAATTATTAATATGATTTTAATAAAATTTATATTTTGTCTGCTATAGGGGTTACCTGTGAAGAGCAAAGCTGTGATCGTTTCCAAGCATCCTATTACGTAGCATTCTTAGAAGTTAGTGATTTCCTTACAGGTATTCTCTGTTTTGTTTAACTTTTATAGTTTAGTGTAGATTATCAATTAGTATGGATAAAAAATGGATGTCTGGTAATCGATTGTCAAAAGAGTACGAGAATGGGGTATCGAAGTTCGTTAAGTTTGCTGTTGAACACGCCAAAGACCCCAGTAGGATCACATGTCCTTGCTTAGGATGCTGTTATGGGCGTCGAGTTGACGCCGTTCAGTTGGAATCTCATTTAATGAGACATGGAATTGATCGAAGTTACACATGTTGGACATTACATGGTGAGATAAGTAACGAGAATGTTGAACCCCAGAATAATACGACATGTGCTTCAAAGGACAATGGCAGAGATACATATGATTGTGATCGAGTCGAAGAGATTGCAGAAGCACTTGAAGAAGATCTTCAAGATTGTCCCAAGATGTTTGAGAGGTTGGTAAGCGATGCAGAGAAACCGTTGTATAAAGGTTGCACTACTTTCACAAGATTGTCCGCGGTATTAAAGTTGTACAATTTAAAGGCGGGTAATGGATGGTCGGATAAACGTTTCACAGAGTTGTTAGCCCTACTTCAAGAGATGCTTCCGGAGGATAATGTTCTTCCCAATCGAACCTATGAAGCTAAAAAAATGTTATGCTCTATTGGCATGAGCTATGATAGGATACATGCTTGTCCAAATGATTGCATTTTGTTTCGAAATGAATATGCATCATTAAACGAGTGTCCTAAATGCGGTGTATCTCGGTATAAGAAAAAATTGTCACCAGCAAAAGTATTATGGTATTTTCCTATAATTCCGAGATTCAGACGCATGTTTTATAGTGAAACAGATGCAAAACACCTGACTTGGCATGCAGATGATAGAATTGTAGATGGGAAGTATCGACATCCGGCAGATTCACCACAGTGGATGAAAATTGATAATGATTATCCTGATTTTGGAGAAGAAGCTAGAAACCTTCGCTTGGCATTATCGACTGATGGAATGAATCCGCATGGTCTGCAGAGTATCTCACATTCTACCTGGCCTGTAATTATTATGATTTATAACCTACCTCCATGACTATGTATGAAGCGTAAGTACATGATGTTATCTATGTTAATTTCTGGCCCTAAACAACCAGGGAATGACATAGACATATACCTGACACCTCTAATCGAAGACTTAAAGAGTTTGTGGGAGAACGGTGTGGAGGTTTATGATGGATATAGGAAAGAAAGTTTCAATTTGAGGGCGATGTTGTTTGGCACAATTAATGATTTCCCAGCATACAGAAATCTATCGGGGTATAGCATTAAAGGTCAATGTGCGTGTCCTATCTGTGAAGAAACACACAGATTGTACGCGGTTGGAATTTGGTCAGAAGAATGTCTTTCTTGGTCATCGTAGATTCTTAAATTCTAGTCATCACTACCGTGGGTGGAGAAAAGCATTCAATGGAGATTCAGAACAACGTAAAGCTCCACCTACATTGACCGGCGAATAAATTTTTGAAAAGGTGAAAGATGTGAGTACTAAGTTTGGCAAGCCTTTTGCTCATATGCTTGTCACGCGTGGGTGGAAGAAGAGGTCAATTTTGTTTGAGTTGCCGTATTGGAAGTCGTTGTATGTAAGACATTTTCTTGATGTTATGCATATTGAATAAAATGTATTTGAAAGTGTTATTGGTACGTTACTCAATATACAAGGAAAGTCTAAGGATGACCTTAAAGCAAGAAAGGACTTGGTAACAATGGGAATAAGAAATGAATTAGGACCCTTGAAGAAAGGAAACCGCACATATCTACCACCTGCTGCTTATACTTTATCTAGAAAGGAGAAAAAGATACTGTGTAAGTTTCTGAGTGAAGTTAAAGTTCCAGAAGGATACTCTTCAGATATTAGAAGACTTGTTTCTATGAAAGACCTCAAGTTAAAAAGTTTAAAGACACATGAATGCCATGTTATAATGGAACACTTTCTACCAATATGTATACGTTCTATTTTTCCAGAAAAAGTGAGAGGCGCAATAACTAAATTGTGTTTTTTTTCTTTAGGTCAATCTGTAGTAAGGTGATAGATCCTGCGATCTTACCAACATTGAAAAGAGAAATAGTTATTACTTTGTGCGAGCTTGAAATGTATTTTCCTCCATCATTTTTTGACATAATGGTACATCTAGTTGTTCATCTTGTGAAAGAGACACAACTGTGTGGACCTGCCTATATGAGATGGATGTACCCTGTTGAACGTTATATGAAAATATTGAAAGGGTATGTGAAAAACCGAAGTCGACCAGAGGGATGTATTGTTGAACGATACATTGTTGAAGAAGCTATTGAGTTTTGTACTGAATATTTGTCCAACGTTCAATCCATTGGCCTCCCAAAATCTCATGTTGTTGAAAAAATAGATGGTAAACAGTTAATTGGAAATAAAGTTGTGACAGTTTCAAGGGATGAACGGGAGCAAGTGCATTTGTATGTTCTGCACAATGACATTGAGGTTGAGCCGTATGTTGAAATGCACAAGGACGTTCTCCGAGGTTTAAATCTGAATAGAAATGAAAATTGGATAATACGTGAGCACAATCGAAGTTTTATAACATGGTTCAAGGAGCATATTTTTTCAAAGTTTTATTCTGATCCCGCTTCAATAACAGAAAGGTTGAGATGTTTAGCATATGTTTAGCATATGGTCCTCGTATTATGGGGTTATCAAGCGCATTTGGGTGTTTGATTATGAGAAGTTTCAGATTCCTATCTTTGGATGCAAGTGGGTTGAAAATAATAGTGGCATACAAATGGATAAATCAGGTTTTTTGAAAGTGGATCTTAATAAGGTGGGGTACAAAGATGAGCCTTTTATTCTAGCCACGCAAGCTAAAAAAGTGTTCTATGTCACTGATCCGACAAGTACGAAATGGTCTATAGTTCTTTTTTCCAACAAAGTAATCGATGATAACATTGGAGAAAAGGGGGATGTTTATGTTGAGATTGAATCGTATATTATAGATGATCCAGATGAGAATATTAGAGCGGACGAATCATATATTAGAAATGATCATAACGAGGGAATTTGGATCAATCCATCTGTCCGTGTTGTTAAGAGACAAGTAAACCCCGTTACAACGAAAAAAAGAAAGAGATGTTAAAGGTACTTGTAACATGTTTTTCTTATTTACACATGTCTTATTTATACCATATTTTTCATATTTCTTATCTATACCATGTTTTTATTATTTACATATTTCTTATGTATATATTTGTTATTTACATATTTGCATGTCATTCATTTGATACTTTGGTTTTTCTGAATTACAGGTATATATATTATGGCCAGCAACGAGGAAACATCACATGATGAAAAACAAACAACAAAAGACGTGGAAGGCGATATTAAAAGAGGCATAACAATTATGAAAAAAATCATCCGTGCGAGAGATAAAGGAGTAAAGTATGATGTCCATTGGAATGAAAGAGATCAGTTAGTTGAGCCTAACGGTGCGTTGCTAACAAGTTACATCGGAGCACATGTACGTTCGCAAGTTCCGATTACTTGCGATAATTGGAGAATTATTTCATTACAACCGGCTAAAGATAAGATTTGGACCGAGATTCAGGTATAATGTTGGAATTGTTTAATTATTGTTGACATTTACGTCTTTAAATTAAATATACTAACATGTTATATGTATGTGTGTTTGTTTGCAGAGATCTTTCAATATTGAAGATCGTAGGAGAAAATATTGTATTCAATTGGCCGGAAAACGCTTGAGGGGATTTAGAGCGTGTTTAACAAATAAGTTTCTAAAAGATTCTGAAGGAAACTTTGTTGACTCGGAGCGTCCGATGAAGTACGCGGATTTGATTTCGGAGGAAGAATGGGAGACGTTTGTTGCAAAGCGAAGATCAAAAGAATTTGAAGTAAGTACAACTTATCATGAACTATGTATAATATATATACTTCTTCCATGTACAGGAGTTCTGATAAACTTGTTTTTTCAGGTTGTTAGTGGCGTAAATCGTCAACGGGCATCAAATCCCGCATATCCATACAGAAAGGGCCGGTTGGGATATGCACGATTAGAACAAAAAATAGTAAGTACATATAAATGCTTTAATATGATATATTTACAAAAAATAGTAAGTATATATAATAGGATATAATGCTTTATTATCCGTCTTAATGCATAGTTGGAAGAGGTGAAGAGTGATGCGACATCTCTTCCAGACCATTTTGTATGGAAGGCTGCCCGTGTGGGACGAGATGGAGTCGTTCAGGAAGAAGTTCAACAAGTCTTTGAACAATGTGTAAGTACAACGTTATATTTGTCAGTAACTGATCAAAAGTGTGTAATATACTTATATATGTTTTTATCTATATTTCAGGAGACTCTGTCCCAGACCATAACTTTCGCCGAGGACGATGATTGCAGGAGCTTACTGAGCCGGGTGCTTAATATTCCTGAGTATTCTGGGCGTGTGAGGGGTAAGGGATTCGGTGTCACTCCATCCAAACTGTATAAGCAGCCAAAGAAAAAAAATCCAACCAATAAAGAAGTGATGGATACTTTGGAGGAATTGAAAGTGCAAATTCTTGAATTACAGAAGGATAAGGAGAGATACATGTCGGAAAGACGCGCTCCAGAGGGTAGAGCTACTAGTGACAAAGATAGTATCGGTTGTCCGCAGAAGCTTCCAGAGGTAATTGTATATATTACATTGAAATTAATTTAGCACACTTTACTTAATTGACACATTAACTGATCATTATTTGTTTAGGGTATTTCACTTTGCCGGCTATACTTATCGTCACCTACTCATCGAATGGTTGGCAAGGGAAAGGTGCATAACTTTCTGGGAGACTTACTTCACCACAAACCGCTCCCTTCTGGATTTTTGAAAGTATCTATTGATATTGCATTAGAGGGGATTGCGTTGTTGCCTATACCAGATGATATTTCAGGCGCAACAGTGGTGGGAGACGCAATAAGAGCGTATGTGGCATGGCCGACAAATCTGATTTGCATAGATGATGAGGTAGGTTGAACCTTTTAATACTCAAATGTTTTAGGATCCATACATGAAAGTTATTCTTAAATCTACATTTTCTTATTTACATGATGATCTTAGACTCCTACAAAATCCAAATCAAAAGATGATAGAATTATTGTGCGGGATACCGATTCAGCTGCATCAAAGAAACAGGTACTATTACAGTTACATGACTATCTTGTTATACATTAATTACTGAACTTATATATGACTTTTAGGTTCATGATCAGCAGTCGCAACAAGTCAGCAAGGGTAAGATGCCTGAAACTTCCAAGGTTCCCAGAAAAGCAATTGTTCCTCGATTTAGGATGTGCCTTGAAACATATGTCGGAACATCAGATGTGCCTGAGGGTGGCGTCCGTCAAATACACATGGAGGCAGGTATTTTCGGTTTTGAATATCCCGAAACAATTGCTAAGGAGGATTTTGATCAGGTTTTCAACCATTCTGAATTGGGCGTCAGTGTTATGCATTCATACATCAGGTACTTCGATCCATTTTAATTAAATAATTGAACATTTTAAAATTTGCTCGTTTAACTGAATATTCTAATGTTGATTATGTTTTTTTAGGTTCTTGTATGACAAGTTATTGGTCTCAAATGAATTGACTTCAGTATTCGCATTCTTATCTGCTAGCTGTGTCAACTCACGTATAATAGACCAGTCACCAGATACAGTCAAAGAGTACACAGTGCAGAGATTTATGCGCGCGACTACGGAGAAGTTGTTCTTGTTGCCATATAATACTGGCCATGGGTTAGATTTTATTCTAAATTCATTTATTATAATTGTTCGATTTTTCCCTTTCTATATATATAACATTTTCGTATAAACTGTTGTCTTATTTTATAGTGGACATTGGTTGTTGATCGCAATTAATCCGACGAAAGAAATAGTGTATTATATAGGTTCATTGGATGGCGATACAACAAAATATGAAAATCTGAGGAACTTTGTTGATACGTAAGTGATGAGATATACTGTTGTCTTTAATTATATATCTTTATTTATTATGTGACATTGTTCTAAATATGCGTTTATATTATGTTAGAGTTATACAAATATTCAGAGCACAAAGAGATGAAACGGTGCCAAAAAGTAAGGCTAACAACATCAACTGGATCAGAGTGGAGGTATATTTTCGCATGTTTCTACTTGATAAAACTATTTAAACTATATATCTGGATAAATGCTCGTTTGTTTTTTCCATTTACAATGTCCTCGGCAGTGCAATGGTATTGACTATGGATATTTTGTATTGCGCTTTATGAGGGAAATTATTCTTTCTAGTCAACTTGAGATTCCAGTCATGGTATGGATCAATTCATTATATAAGTTATATGATTCATTTTGATAATTATCCGATACTTCATCTGAGTAATTAGTTTTAAACTTAAATCTTATTCGATTTGTTATATTATGTAGTATTTTGATGAATTCAAGTGCGCTACTTACACGATAGCAAAATTGGAAGAAATTAAAGAGGAATGGTGTCAATTTATTCTTGGGTTGAGAATTGTATAGATTTATCGGATTGTAAGACTTATAATTATATGTGAATTGAATGTATTTGTGTTGTTGTAATTCTGAGGATCAAATTTTGTTGTAACATATTTAAACAGGTTTATGTGTATATTAAAATGTTTATGAACAAAGTCATGAGTTACAATGTATCCAAAGTTTTGAATTGTACATATAAGGCCAGAGTTTGAATTATATATTTAAGGCCAAAGTTTGAATTGTATTTATAAGGCCAAAGTGTTGAAATAAAGGCCTGAATTATAAGCAGGTTTGTGTAATATAAGCAGGTTGTTGGTAAAATATACAAAACGGGGTGAATATTTTTTTAAAAAAAATTTTAAAATTTGGGACATTAGACAGCGCTTTTACATAAAAGCGCTGCTAAAGGTCACAAACATTACGCTACAAAAGCGCTGCTATAGGTTTGGAAGGGGGGGGGGGGGTCTAAGACAGTGCTTGTAAAAAGCGCTGCTAAAGGGTGGGCTATGGCAGCGCTTTGTAAAAGCGCTGCTAAAGGGGGGGGGGGGTCTAAGACAGCGTTTTGTGAAAGCGCTGCTAAAGGGGGGGATGGTTGGGGGAATTATGCAGCGCTTACAAAAGCGCTGCTAAAGGGCTAAAAAAGCGCTGCTGAAGGGAGCTTTTAGCAGCGCTTTTTCATTGAAAAAAAGCGTTGCTTTTACCTTTAGCAGCACCACTTTTGGCAGCGCTTTAAAGCGCTGCTAAAGGCCAAAAAAAGCGCTGCTAAAGGTCTTTTTGGCATAGTGTAATTCACTTTAAAGATATATTTGAATTAGTGAATGTTTATCCAACTTCATCTACACTCTAAGTTCAATGAATTTAAAGAGGAAAATGACCTTTAAAAGTGTATTCCAAGGCAAAAATCAAAAGGAAATGGAAAAAGAAGAAGAAAGAACCAAAGCAGTCCCAAAACAGAGCCAAAAGGAAAAATCAACACTGGGTAATTGATTACCCTAAACTGGTAATCGATTACCACTGCTAAAACAGTAGCAAAATAGTCTGAAAATGTGCAGAAACTTAATTAATCATTTCTTCAAACACCTCATGATCAAGGATGCAATTGAGCATAAAAATTCAAGTAAAATAACAACAATCAACACCAATAGAACACAATTTACAAGATCCAAAGATCAAGCAACAAGAATCAACAATAGATCACATTGTGGAAGATGTATCAAGAACAACAATGGTGGATCAAGAAATTACCACTCCAAATCTGGAAATTCCTCAAATCAGCTCTACAAACCACACTTCAAAGCCTTAGTCTACTAGAATTGATGATGAAAAAGTGAATGGATGAAGGTTTAGCTCAAAGATTAGTAAGTCCTAATGATGAACTTACTAACTTTCAAAGGAAGAAAGAGCTTTGGTGAATTTGGTAATTGGAGAAAATCTAGTCAAGAAAGAATTTGACAAGGTGAATTTGGCTATCAAAAACTTATTAAATGAGAGAAATGAGACTTCTATTTATAGGATTTAGGCTTGGAAAATTTGGTGGAATTGAGTTTGGTTTAGAATCAAAATTAGGCTTGGAATTTGAATTTGGAGGGAAATTAATGATCAAGTGGTGATTAGTGAAGGTGTATGATGGGAATTAATTATGATGAGATAGGGGAATTAAAATAAAGTGATCTAGAATATTCTCATGTTGCAATATTTGAATTTGGTGCCAAAATGCTGTAGAATTTGAATTTGCCCAATTTTCACAAAATTCTCACAGGGTAATCGATTACCACAGGAAAAAATGGTGAAAAATTACCTTTTTGATGTGTTGTCCTAGCTCTGTCTCGATTCTTTTGCTAGTCAAAGAAAGAATGGAAATAAACACATGAACCATGGAGTCTCTTGAATAAAAGTAAATAAAATATTGGAAAACTCTTGATCAGATGATTTTGAAATGGTTGCATATCAACTTCGACTTTGTTCAGATGAAATTCATTCGAGGTGAGAGACTGAGATTTGATATCTTTTCTCCAAAATCATCCTGAAGAAGTTAGTAAAGGAAAAACAAACATTTTTTTTGGATTTTAATCAACGGTTAGTAAACATAAACATAAACAAATATCAAACAAACAAGAAAATGAAGGATCCCAGTGATCTCTCAAGAACAAACTTGCAGAGGAAGGCAAGAGAACCAAAGCTTGCAATCTTGTTTATGGGATGAGATGCAAATGACATGTGGGATCTTAGGGGTAAAAATTAGGGTATTACAGCTGCCTCTATTTAAGTTTCTTCTATCTAGAGATATGAAGATTGACATCTTTGTCTCGACCAGATAGAATAGACTTAAAATATAACAAATAAACCCAATTTTTGGCCCTAAGAGGCCACAAAATGATATGATTATGCTAATGGTATGGTATACAAACACAAGACTTCTGTGGGGGAGAAAATGCCACAGGAGACAAACAAACATTGGGGAGCAAAAGAAGAAAAGAGACTTCACGAGGGAAAACAAAAGAGCAAGATCCTATTCCGATAAAGGAAAGGAAACGAATCAATAGGGGAAGGGATACCAACTTCCGGTTACTGGGCGAAGATACTCAAACCGAACAGAACAGGTAAAATACTTTCTACTGGTTATTAAATAGAAAATAAGTGTAATAAACATGATAAAATTGTTATCTACCGGTTACTGGGTAGAAAACAAAGAGATGTATTACTTATTACCAGTTACTGGCTAAAAAGTAATCCATTTGTTGAGAGATAATCAACTACCTGCTACTGGGTAGGAAAAGAAACAATGCTAACTACTGGTTACTGAGTAGTTTGGCGATAATAATAAACTTGAAGAAAAAGGTTACCAACTATCGGTTACTGGATAGGATAAACAATATATCAACTGCCTATTGATGGGTAAGAAAAGGAATATCATCACAAGGAAAAATTACCGACTACCGATTACTAGGTAGAAAATTAACGGTAACTAACCAAAAGAGAGACAAATGTTACCTACTACTAGTTACTGGGTAGAAAAATAAAGTCAACAAGCTCGGGAGGAAGGATTACCTTTTATTGGTTACTGGGTAAAAATAAAGGATAACCAACCAAAAGGGGTGAGAAATATTACCTACTACCTGTCACTGGGTAGAAAAAATAAAGGCAATATACTCAAAAGGTGAAGAAACATTACCAGCTACCTGTCACTAGGTAGGAAAATAAAGGTAATGAACTCACAAGGAATACCTGCTACTAGTCAATAGGTAGGGTATTACAAATGTCAACTACCTGTCACTGGGTAGGACAAACTCGACTACCTGTCACTGGGTAGGACAAACTCGACTACCTATTGTCCCTACGCGAAAAATGACACAGAGTTGCCACCGAATTTAATTTATCCCAAAGAGGGAAAGGGAAATAGAGATAAAACCTTTAGGGAAAGAACATGGTCACCGCAACCAAGTTTCGAGTTCGGAAGTCGGTTATGTGAGGGGAAGGTATTAGCACCCCCTAACATCCATCATACTCGATGGGAACCTTCTAGGTTGTTTAGCTAAAATGGGTGTTTTAATCTAAAAGTCTACTTGCTAAATAGAAAGAGGGTTGGTTTTTTATTAGAGTGCTCGCCAAGGATTGTGGCCCTTGTGCCTACGTATCCTCACTTAAAAGAAATGAAGAATCAGAGCTCTGTAGTTCAGAGGCTTGAGAAATGATTGTGAGTTGACTGATTTTATACCTTGAAAAAGGGTTTTTGGATGATGCCCTAAGGCGA
Source organism: Lathyrus sativus (assembly GCA_963859935.3). Classification (NCBI taxonomy): domain Eukaryota; kingdom Viridiplantae; phylum Streptophyta; class Magnoliopsida; order Fabales; family Fabaceae; genus Lathyrus; species Lathyrus sativus. Next base: position 556,972,717 of record OZ012735.1, on the reverse strand, counting down.
AAAAGAAGTTTGGTAAGTTGATGTTATTTTATGGTTTTGAAAGAAAGTTGTTCTTAATTAGGATCGCACTAAAGACTATGGGTAGAGGTGAATATTTCGAACGACCAAGTCGAGCGCCTTGTGTTCAAAATACTCGGAATGAGTGTAGGAGAGGCTCCATTATCACTTCTTCTCACCACTTAAGGATCGTGGCGCGCAAATCCTAATCGTATTTTATTGTGTTTTTGGATTTATTGAGAAAAATGTCACTTGACGTTGGATCAAGTGTTATATTACTTATTAAAAAAAGGTTTTGAAGTGATACGAACAAGGTTGATGGCGATGCACAAGGCAATCGACTTACAAGGTGAAAAAATGGCTCGGTAAGAATCGAGAATTTATTTTTGAAAATGGTTTGAGAAACTAAAGTCAGAACGACATTATTAATACAAGCACACAATAAACGTTAGACAAAGTCAAGTTAGTCGGTTTGAGGACACAAGTTAAATTTGATAAAGTTGTACATTCAAGTTATTAATTAAACTTAACATGAATACTCAATAAAACTAATTAACATTTAATTAATTAATATTAAAATAAATATGTTTAATATAAATAATAAACTATTTTTCCCCTTCTTTTTTTTTGATATTTCAATTATTAATAATTAAGAGTACTAACCAAAAATCCTAAAATTAAAATTTAAAATTCTAAAATATTTCTAATCCTAAAATAATAACTAGAATCCTAAAAATATTAACTATAATATTAAATCTAAATCTGAAAATAATAACTAAACATTAAATCTAAATTTGAAAATAATAACCAAACATTAAATCTAAATAATAACTAAAATCCTAATAATTATTTCTAATTCTAAATAGTAAATAATAATCCTAAAAATATTCTAAATCTAAAATAATAACTAAAAAAAACCTTAAAAAACCTAAAAATATTCTAAATCTAAAATAGAAACTAAAAAAAACCTTAAAATATTCTAAATCTAAAATAGAAACTAAAAAAAACCTTAAAATATTCTAAATCTAAAATAATAACTAAAAATCCTAAAAATTATTTCTAATTCTAAATAATAACTAATTTTAAATCTAAAATCTAAAAATAAAAACTTAAAATTCTAATAATTTCTAAATCTAAATAATAACTAATTTTAAATCTAAAATCTGAAAATAAAAACTAAAAATACTATTAATTTTTAAATCTAAATAATAACTAATTTTAAATCTAAAATCTGAAAATAAAAACTAAAAATCCTATTAATTTCTAAATCTAAATAATAACTAATTTTAAATCTAAAATCTGAAACAAAAACTAAAAATCCTAATAATTTCTAAATCTAAATAATAACTAATTTTAAATCTAAAATCTGAAAATAAAAACTAAAAATCCTAGTGATTTCTAAATCTAAATTATTAAAAGCTATTAAATATAAAATATTAACCTGGAATTAAACTAATTCTAAATCTAAAAAATTAAAAAATAAATAAATTTAAATTAATTCTAAAAATAAATCTAAAGATTAAACTCATATTATCATTTTTTTTTGTTTTGTTTTTTCGTAAAAAAAAAATACTAATAAAAAATCTCAGATAATAAAATAAAAAAAATAAAAAAATAAAGAAAAGAAAAAAAAACTCTAGAATTCTAAAATAAATATATATTCTAATCCTAAAAACTAAATAAAATACAAATCTTAAATTAAAATTATTAATCAAAAGATAAAATTATAAGTTAAAATTACTAACTAAAATCCTAAGGATATTTCTAAAGTCCTAAAATATTTCTAAAATTACTAACTTAAATCTAAAATCCTAATATATTTCTAAAATTACTAACTTAAATCTAAAATCCTAAAATATTTCTAGAATTATTACATCTTTAAATAAATGAGAACAAAAAAAATGAGAACAGATTTTTGTTATGTTCTCCTTAATGGGGCCTAAGAGAAATGAGTAAGGGTGTTGGGTCGGACCATCCCAGACCTGCTCAGACCACAAACCAATACAAGAGGAAAACAAAAAAAACCTAAACAGCCGCTCTGTTAAAAGCAAGGAGGAAAGGGAAGTTACACGATATCCATCATCATCGTGTAGAGAGACGAAAAAACGTTTCTTTCCTAGACTCAAAGTCAAACCATCTCTCAATCTTCCCTCACGCGTCTTTCTCTCCCCATCTCTCAAAAGAATCGCGTTTTCTCCTTCAAATCTTTCTCTCTCCCTAAACTGTTCCCAATCTCAATCATCTCTCTCAACTAAATATGTTTATTTCAGAGAATATCAATTTCAAACAAGCATACATAATAATGGTAGTATGCAAGGAAAGTCATTTTGAAACATAGCCAAATCATTCTGACCACAACAGATGGAATAAAACTCATGCTTTTAAATAGTCATGGAGATGATAAAGAAGCCGAACAATATACCTGTTAGCGAGGTGGCTACAGTGAGCCCAGGTGATATTTTTTTTTGAATTCTAAGCTTATTTTCCTTGCTTGTGATTATGGAAAGTGTTCTAGCTATAGGTTGTGTGGAATTTTAAATGCCTAGGAAATTTTCCTTTTCATAGTGTTTGTTCTTTCTAAGTTTTTGTGTATATATGTTGTTATGGTTTTTGAGAGTTTTTCGAAAAGTAGGGGTCTTAGTGATGGAGTCTCGATATCCCCTCCTCTCTTTTTTCTGTTCTGCCGATCCAGTCCCCCCTCATAGGTTTTTTTTGTTCTCTGTTAAATAGTAGGGAATTAGGGTTTGCCCTGTGATGCTTTGCTGTAAAATCTCTCCTTTTGGGTATGGCTGTTTTTTTACTTTTCTTGATGTCAAAATTGTTTTTCCCAAACTATGAAAACCTTTTCTGCTGCTCTCCCTACTGTACTCTCTGTCATGGCTGTATTTTGCTACTTCTGAACTTAGTTGTTTGCTTGTTTTTGTATTTTCTTAGTGGTCCATTGATTCTCCTTTTCTTGACAGAATTTAAATTGTTTTGGACTACTTTGAAATTTTGATGTATGGTATGGTTTGATTGAATATAATGTGGTATCTTGTGTAGAGCATGAATGTGACAATATGAGTTGATGAAAATTTGAACGTGGGATTATTGATGACTCTTGAATTGAGATGATATTTGGTGAATTGAAATGAAACATGTTATGATGTTGGATTGAAATGTTCTATGATAGACATGAATCAATTTTGATGAATTTGAATTGTTTGAAATGGACTAGATGTTTTCTAATCCTTGTTTCTTTCCTATCTTTCATGTGAGTTGGAGTTTCTTAAGGAGAAAATGGCCATGAAGAAAAAAAAAACAATTTCCAAGTAGCTTTCCATGGAGGTGGATGTTCACAAGTGGATCTCCCTTTTTTTTTTGAATTTTATAGGACTTGTAATTTGTATCAATTTATTTTTGATTTGGCATGGAAATAAAGTGTTTATGATCTTGTCAAGAATGGGATGACATTAAATCTCGGTTTTATCATTTAAGATTTGACTGAGATAGCCATTTGAAATTTTGAATAGCACTTGATATGGTGTTCGAATTTGAAAACGGTTATCCTTGACCCATGAATTTTTGTTGTGCCCCTTGAATTTGGAATGACAAACCTCATTTGAAAAATTAATCTTGAAATGGAATAAGCTATGAATATTATGCACTTGCAATCTTGAATTCCATTTGAAAATTGGAACTTGAAATAATGTTGGATAAAGAAATATTGATTTATGCTTGCCATACTTGCGCATTAGGATCATTGAATGTGATTTTCTTAGGTGTTTTTTTTTCAAGTCACTCGCATGTGAAGAAATCTACACAGATGGACTTTTTTTTTTTAATTTGAATCAAATCTTTGGATAATGAATCACAATATTTGACACCGTCAGAAATCCATACACCGATGCTACTATATCTTTTCCCAAAATTTGAATTCATGGTACACTCAAATGTGTATTTTATTTTAATGAATACAAGTCAAACTTGTAAGTGACAAAGGGTTCACATGCTCCCACAATTTCACAAACTTAACATTTGTGCCACCTTAATCAAAGAGCCTGAATCTTCAATTGAATCTCAAATTCAAAACAATGAATCCTGTCTGATATATTGATGAGATCCTAATTCATAACTTAAGCAACAAAACAAATCTTATCTTAATAATCCACAAAGAAAACCCTGGCCAATTAATGAGTATCGATATGAAGAGGAGATCTTGATTCAATCCTATACACCATATGTAAAGAAATGACTTATAAAACAAGCAACTGGGAGAAATCCTAGGATAATGAAATTGTCTCCAACAAGGCCCGTGATAGAAATAACCAGCAAGAGCGTACAACATCCTCTCCTTTGTTGATCAAGATTAGGTCAAATTCTCATCTGAATCAGATGAACGACCACTGAACTAATCCATTCCTTGTCTTGAAATAAAGAACTAACTCTTGTCCTCTTCTTGTAAACCCACATGCCTGATATGCACCATGGTAATACATGATATGACGAATGTATGAGTGAAAAGGTTAGGGTGAAAATGAGGGTGTGGCAGTTTCCCCTATTTAATCATCTTGGACCCGAATGTATGGAAGACAATGGTGTTAAAACATTCAAGGTAGAAGAGGATTAAATACTAGAATACCCGGGATTTTCGACCGCGGAAAGGGGTGGAAGTAGGGTAAGAATATTGGTCTATGCTATGCAATGATATGCTCAATTAATATCGCAATGATGGGCTCAGCCAATTTTGGTGACAGAAATAATCTCTGCATGATTCCAAGAAAATTGATACAACGATTCAACTATGATCTAAAATTCCTTATGAAAAAGGCCGAGAGGTTCCTTGCAAAAGGCAAACATAATTTAGGTGGGGATTAATCTTGACATTCTGCTACATAAGGTAGAAGACATTTGCAAAATAGATCTCCTCCTGCAAAAGGCAACAAGGAATTCTGAACAAAGGGTTAGGAGAAATATATGATTGGTTCTCCTCTCGCAAAAGGCAAAGAAGACTCCTGAACAAAAGGTTTGGAGGAATATAATCTCTCATACAAAAGGTAAGGAGATCTTCTTAACAAAAGTTTAAGAAAACATGTGGAACATCACTCCACTGATGATTTAATTTCTCTTACAAAAGGTAACAAGAATTCCTGAACAAAAGGTTAGGAGAAATATATGATTGGTTCTCCTCTCCCAAAAGGAAAATAAGACTCCTGAACAAAAGGTTAGGAGGAATATAATCTCTCATACAAAAGGTAAGGAGATCTTCTTAACAAAAGTTTACGAAAACATGTGGAACATCACTTCACTGATGATTTAATTTCTCTTACAAAAGGTAACGAGAATTCCTGAAAAAAAGGTTAGGAGATATATATGATTGGTTCTCCTCTCACAAAAGGAAAAGAAGAATCCTATAATCTCTCATACAAAAGGTAAGGAGATCTCCTTAACAAAAGTTTAAGAAAACATGTGGAACATCACTCCACTGATGATTTGATTTCTCTTACAAAAGGTAACGAGAATTCCTGAACAAAAGGTTAGGAAGAAGATTCCTTCTACGAAAGGTAGAGAGGATACTTGTAGAAGGTAAGCTGAAAAGAACTGGTGCAAAAGGCATGATAGGACTTACAAAAGGCAAGTTGAGGGAAATAATCATGTTCATGCAAAAGGCTCAGGAAAACTTAAAAAAGGTAAGTGAATGGATAAACACTCTTAAAGGATCCTGACAGGATGTATATAGGAATTTCGCATTGTTGCACCCTAAAATTTGCCCACTAGTTTTCTAGTATTGACTGGCTTTTGCTTTGCATCTCATCTGCACATCATTTAGGTCGCATCTTGCCCGTGTTATCAGCCGGATTGAATTTATCAGGATTTTAGCCGTTTTGCTCACGTTTCAGGTGATTCAAATCAATTCAAATGAGAAGTTTAGTGTCGAAATCGAGTGAAAGTCGCTCTCCTCTTGATGATTCAGTATGTGCTGATAAATTGGCGCATTTCGGTGCTTGCCCATTTTTCCATGGCATTTTTCACTTATTTGGCTTTAGATCAAATTATTTAGAGAGTAGTTTTTAAATAGGATTATTTAATAGGATTGTTAGAAATGTTTAGGATATAGTTTTTACTAGATTTTTAAATAGTTTTTAGAATATTTATTTAATTCTAGTTATTTTAATTAGGAGTTAGTTAAATATAGGATTTAATTCTTACTAGTTTGATTTATTAGAGAATTAATTGAAGTTTAGATTTTTGTTTATATTAATTAGAACGTTAGTTTAGTTTAGATTTAATTAAGCTTTAGTTGTTATTAGTTTTATTAAGTCAACTTTAATTAAGTCAACTGTATTTCATTAATCAGCAATTATTAGTCATTTAATCATCAGCTTTAAGTGGACTAGCCCAATAACGCACAAGGCCCATTAAGTGGACAAGCCCGACCGGGCACACACACCCCCATAGGACGGGCAGGGCACGCTCCCCGCCGGGATGGACGACACGTCCTATAGCGTTCCAACATCCCCTTTGTCGGCCGAACAGGGCACCCCCGGTCCGTCGAGCAAGACCCTTGGTTCTTCCACGTCCTCGCGTACTCCCCTCCGCGGGGAGAACGACCTGCCTCCGGGGAACCTCCCGAGATCCCCTCCGCGGGGAGAACAACGTGCCCGGTGCACGTTCTCCACGTGCTCCCCTCCGCGGGGACACGTCAGCAACCAATTGCCCACCTCCGAAAGAACAGGTCAAACCCACTTTCCGGAGATCAAGGAGCAGTTGGACTAGGGAGAAGACCACGTCCTGGTCTTCACGATGCCACGTAAGCCCTAGCAGTCACCTGGGTTGGGCCTGGCAGTCCAGCCCAACGCAAGTGACCGTTGGCCCAGCGCTAGGGTCTCTCTATAAATACCCTCTTCCTCAAGAGGGTCAGGTAATTCACTTCTTACCCATTTTCTGTACTTTGCTCTCATTCTGCCCAACTCCTTACTTTGGCATCGGAGTGTTTTGCAGGTACACCCCCCTTCTCCTCCTCATCACCAGTGAACAGGTAGCAGTCCAACAGCGTGTGGCCAGCCCGTGATCCCCTTCTGATCAGGTCAGATCAAGTTTTATTAAGTCAACTTTAATTAAGTCAACTGTATTTCATTAATCAGCAATTATTAGTCATTTAATCATCAGCTTTAGTCTTAACCAAGCCAGGTGCCATGTGTCAGCATTCTACTATAAAAGCTCATGTTCATCATCTTTGACAGAGAACCCTAGACCTAAAGGAATTCGGCCGCCTCCCTCCCTGCGCCACCTCCATTTTATTCATCATACTTAATGCAATAAACCTCTATTCACCATCATCATTATCATCTTCCTCAATCACCCAGAAATTTCCAGCAACAACTTTCAATCTCCGACCCGGAATCATTACCATCTTCAGCAAACCCTCATGAATCCACAACCTCCATCACTTCGAAACTCACCATGTTCGACCTCGATCATCGTCACCCTCAACAACCTTCCATCATCACCTATAACGAAATCACCATTCAACTTTTGTAAACCCCACCATGAACGAACCATTTTCTGTTCACCACTCGACCTTTTAATCTTCAAACCCACTACACTGAAAATTTCAACTCTCAACTCTTCAAAACCCATTTTCTAAACCTCTAAAAAAACTCCAAAGCGAAACTCAAAATGAACCTTCATTTTCCATTAACATCCTCACCATCTTCAATAACTCAGAAGATCCTCCATAACCTCAACTTCAATAAAAAATACCCAAAATCTCACAACCACCATCCTCCAAAACCCAGCAAAAACACCAAAAACGCCATTGAAACTTATCAACCATTCAACCTAAAAAAAAATCAACCGAAACCCATCCTTCATCAAAACCCATTCGCAGAACCCATTTCCAACTCAAACCTTAAACCCACATTCAGACGAAACCCATAAACAAACCGTCACCAACCTTCCCAAGACCCACAACTCAACCTAGAAACTCTTACAATCCATCATCATCTTTAAAAAACTCAGAAATTCGCACAAAACCCCCAAACCTTCAACTATCATACATCCAGCAAAAGCCGACACACAAACTAAAGCAGAGTTGAAAATGGAGAAGAGTTTGATTTGAAACAGAATTGATTATTGATGAGGAAGTGTCGAAGAAGGATCGAAGGAATTTGTTTTGGTGAGGAGAATGTTTTTTGAAGGGAATTTTGTTTCAAAGTTTCTCCAACGAGAAAGACGAGATAACTTTGGTTTTGGAATTTTATCTAAAGGTTGGTTGATTTCTGTATGGGCTCAACCCGTAGACCGCAGCCCACCGTGTGGATTACCCCCCCCCCCCCCCCCTAATTCATATAAACCCCATCCTGTTTTTCTTTTTCTTTTTCTTAATTATTTATGTAAATTTGTTTATATTTTAGTTATTATGTAAATATATTTTATTTTGTTTTTTTACTGGCTGTTATTTTATAAATAAGTTATATATATATATATATATATATATATATATATATATATATATATATATATATATATATATATATATATATATATATATATATATATATATATATATATATATATATATATATATATATATATATATATATATATATATATATATATATATATATATATATATATATATATATATATATATATATATATATATATTAAATCAGTTTCTTTTAGATTTTTAAATCTCTAGAGTTTTTCTTATATATATTTATTTTCTAGTTTTATTTTCTTTTAGAAGTTTTAGAATTTACATATTTTAAAAACTTATTTTAACATTTCTTTTTAGAAGATAGATGTTATTTCTCATTTATTATTGGACATTTTGTTCCATTTTCATCTGTTTTGGTCGATGACGATATTTCCGTAATCCATTACCAGTCAAATTATTGATGAATAATGTTGGATCTGAGACCACCTCTTTCTCTCCTCATTTCTCTTCATCTTTCGATTTTATTTTTGAATTTCTTGGATCGATGAAGTCTTGTATTAGTACGCGTCAGATTTTCGAAGTCGATAATCTTCTCAATTTCAAATCTATGGAAGATGACCATTTGGGTCATTTTCATTACTTTGGGATCGCGATAGGTTACCTTCGATTAATTGACATTATGTTTGCGATTAAGACGAGATCCCACTATTTTTGGTCCGTGCGACACGATTCAATTGGAGAATGATCCTCAATATCATTTCTCTATCTTGTCCATAACACGGATATCAATACACCGCCTCCTATAGCTTGACTTCCCTTATAAGTCGAGTTATACGGTTTAGCATCACATTGGACCCGATTCAATTCACTTTGACCCTTTTGAACCGCATTTCAAAGCATCATCATCAAGGATCAAAGGAGAGGAGCTTGGAAAAATAAAGCTTGCACACAATGTCAAGGGTCAACGGAACCACTCCGTTTGGTAACATTTTCTAACTTTAATCTTTTAATCAACCGCCGAGTGTTGTGAGCCGTAAACGATAGATACGTGGGAAATGATGAGTGGGGGGCTTCCTCTCTCTCGTCTAGAGTATTTGGCGTATGACCTTTGGGCGATATGCGATGCATTCGCTCCTACGTCTTAGGATTTAGCGTGTGCGTCCCGATCCGGTTCCCTTTCGTTTAGGCGTTTCAACCCTAGGATCCCTTTTCTCTCGCCCCCGTGCGATTGAGATCCCTTTTTCTCTCGCATCCTTGTGATTGAGACTCCTTTTCTCTCACACCCTTGCGATTGAGACCGTTTTCTGTAGTTGGCTGAACTACGGCTGCTCTGATTTCTCATACCAGATGAGAATACGTAGGCACAAGACGCGATGTCTTGGCGAGCACACTAACAACTAACTTCTCTTTTCTCTCGCCCCAGTGCGATCGAGACCTTCCCGCTAACGACTAATATCCCTTCTCTTTAGTTGTTATTAGTTTTATTAAGTCAACTATATTTCATTACTCAACAATTATTAGTCATTTAATCATCAGCTTTAAGTGGACTAGCCCAATAACGCACAAGGCCCATTAAGTGGACTAGCCCGACCGGGCACACACACCCCCATAGGAAGGGCAGGGCACGCTCCCCGCCGGGATGGATGGCACGTCTTGTAGCGTTCCAACATCCCTTTTATCGGCCGAACAGGGAACCCCCGGTCCGTCGAGCAAGACCCTTGGTTCTTCCACGTCCTCGCGTACTCCCCTCCGCGGGGAGAACGACCTGCCTCCGAGGAACCTCCCGAGCTTCCCTCCGCAGGGAGAACAACGTGCCCGGTGCATGTTCTCCACGTGCTCCCCTCCGCGGGGACACGTCAGCAACCAACTGTCCACCTCCGAAAGAACAGGTCAAACCCACTTTCCGGAGATCAAGGAGCAATTGGACTAGGGCGAAGACCACGTCCTGGTCTTCACGACGCCACGTAAGCCCTAGCAGTCACCTGGGTTGGGCCTGGCAGTCCAGCCCAACGCAAGTGACCGTTGGCCCAGCGCTGGGGTCTCTCTATAAATACCCTCTTCCTCAAGAGGGTCAGGTAATTCACTTTTTACCCATTTTCTGTACTTTGCTCTCACTCTGCCCAACTCCTTACTTTGGCATCAGAGTGTTTTGCAGGTACACCCCCCTTCTCCTCCTCATCACCGGTGAACAGGTAGCAGTCCAACAGCGTGTGGCCAGCCCGTGATCCCCTTCTGATCAGGTCAGATCAGTGGCGCCGTCTGTGGAAACAGAAAATTCCATGTTACTCCGAGCAGAAAACCAAAGTTCCACCAACACTCCACGATCACGGCTAGCCCGCACCGCGACGACACTCCGCACGACCTTGTGCTCAACGTCGCCACCAACAGAAACAAGCAGATGGAAACGACGCGTCTGGCGGAAACTGACGAGAGAGACGACCAAACTGCCTCACCGTCATCCGCGGAGCGGCTCCTTCAGGCCGACCACCGGCCCCCGGGCCCGGCAGCATTCCAACCCGTTCCCATCTCGGCGGGAGTGGACCCAACGATGGCCGCCCTCTTTACGGCCATCAACCAGACGAACCAGCTGCTGTTCTAGCAAAACGCGAGAATTGGAGCATTGGAACGCGTCGGCCCTCCGAGGTCCCCCCCCGCGAGAAGACCAGAACGGAGGCTCGAGAAGTCCCTCACCTCGACCCAGAAATCGCCGACCACGGCTGGAGAGACACCGCACACAGGTAGTGTGAGAACGCACCAGGTCCCCAGCAAGACAAGTTCGCGAGAGGCACCAGAACACTGCGGCGATCCCGGCCAGGGATCCTCGAGGCGAAAACCCAGGCAGGAGGTCGAGAACCCGATACCAGGGCCCTATTCTGAACGGCTCGTCTCCCCATCGGTCCCCGGCCCCCAGCGACGAGGACGATTATCGCACCCCGCTGTCCCGAGAAACCATGGCCGCCCCTATACCCCAAGGGATGGAGAAGCCCCCGACGCTGTCGATGTACGACGACACATCCAAACCGGACGATCACCTAGAGGACATCGAGGCCATGCTCGATTACCGAAACGTCCGGGGAGCTATCAAGTGCAGGCTCTTCCCGACGACTTTGAGGAAAGGCGCCATGACCTGGTACAAAAGTTTGGAGCCCGAATCAGTTACGTCGTGGAGAGTCCTGAAGGACCTGTTCTCCAAACACTTTACGGCGTCCCGACGCCACCCTAAGACGGAAGCCGTCCTCGGGGCGATAATCCAGGGCCCCGACGAACCTCTCTGAAAGTACATCGAAAGATTCACTTGGGAAGCAGTGCAAGTGACAACGTCAGACGAGATGAAGCGCTACTTAATGGAGCAGGGTCTACGCCACGACTCCAAGTTCTACGAGGCCGTAGGCATACACCGACCAACCTCCCTCTAGGATTTCCTCGACAGAGCCGCGCATTATATCCGATTCGAAGAAACACAAGCGGCCAACTCCGCTCGAGACACCCGAGACAGGGAGGCCCCCCGCGGGCACCAAGACGACGGAGCCTCAAGCCATCGACGGGGAGGGGACTGCCGTCGCGAAGATCTCCCCCGCGAGCCCCGCGAACAGCGTGAACCACGCGGCCCTGCCGGCCGATTCACAGAATACACGACCTTAGTCGCTTCCCGCGAGCGCATACTGGCCGACTGCGCCAAAAACGAATTCGTCCAGGGAGGTATCCGTTTTCCGCGACCGACACCCCCCAAACCCAATGTGGACAAATCAAAATACTGCCGATTCCACAGGAGCCACGGACACGTGACCGAAGACTGCATCCATCTCAAGGACGCGATCGAAATTCTGATCAAAGACGGTCACCTGAAGAGATACACCCGGGGAGGCGAACCACTGAGGCAAGAGGCCCCAGAGGCCAAGAAAGTCGAGGAACTCCCCTCTCCAGAGGACAGCGGCAGGCTCCAGGTCGCGCTTTGTGTCAGCCGCCCCGAGGATTGGTTCGCGGATAGGGAATTCGGTCTTCCCGAAGGACCCGACCTGATCGACGAACCAATCCGACCAACCAGCCGCTGGGAATACTTCGCCAGAGCCATGGTCATCTCAGATGGAGCCACAAGGAGCCTGTCCATAGGATCAGTGAAGAGAAAGTTCGACGAGCTTATCGCGAACAACTCTGGAAAAATGTGCACGCTCGAAAAATTCCAAGGTCGATCCAATCCGATCACATTCTACCTCGAGGAACTCCCCAGGGGATCCCCCAACTCCAACATTCCCATGCTCATACGTGCGCGGATGGCGAACTTCGACGTCAGGCGCCTCCTCGTCGACAGTGGAAGCTCGGTCGACATCATGTATACGCACCTGTTCACAACTCTCCAACTCGACGAATCCAACCTTTCCCCCTACGTAGGTTCCGACCTTCAGGGGTTCAATGGGACGACGACAAGACCTTGGGGGTACGTGGAGCTGAAAGTCACCTTCGGAGAAGAGGAAACAGCCAGGGAAATCAGCATCTGCTTCTTAGTCATCGAGTGCCCGTCCCTCTGCAACTGTATCCTGGGCAGAACAACGATAGCAGAACTCACCGCGGTACCCTCCACCGTCCACCTGAAGATGAAATACTACACAAAACGGGGGGCCGTGGTGACCCTTAATAGAGACATCGAGGCCGCCCAAAGGTGTTTTGAGGCCGCGCTGAAAGGTTTAGACTCCATCGCTCCAACGACCAAGAGGACAACTCCAATCGTAGCACCAAAGGGCTAACCAACGAAGCTAGTCGGATCCGTGGAACTCGACAGTCGCTTCACCGAGGAGCACGACCCCGAAATAAAGACCAGCGAGGTCAACAGGCAGCCCTCCCACCCAGCGCGCCCCATCCCGGACGGAGAATTCGAAATCATCACACTCGGGGAAGACACGAGCAGAACCGTGAATATCGGTGCCGGACTCCCAGGCCTCGCGAAAAGACAGCTCCAAGCCTGCCTCCGCGAGAACGCCGACCTCTTCGCCTGGAGCGCCGCGGAAATGCCCGGACTCGACCCCGAGGTCGCCTGCCACCAGCTATCCATCAGGCCGACCGCGAAGGCTGTTGTGCAACGTCGGCGTCGCCAATCTCCCGAAAAATTGGCAGCAACCGAAAAAGTTGTAAAAGACCTCCTAGAGGCAAATTTTATTTCGGAAGCCCGGTATTCAACCTGGCTGTCCAATGTTGTACTCGTTAAAAAGAATAATGGGAAATGGCGCATGTGTTTTGACTATACTGATCTCAATCGGGCATGTCCTAAGGACGCCTACCCCCTCCTCAACATCGACAAGCTCGTCGACAACTCCGCGGGCTTCAGGCTCTTGTCCTTCATGGACGCATACTCGGGGTACAATCAGATCCCGATGGCCGAGCACGATAAACAGAGCACGGCCTTCATGACGGCGTCGGGCAACTACTACTACAATGTGATGCCCTTCGGCCTAAAGAACGTCGGGGCCACGTACCAACGGATGATGAACAGTGTCTTCCAAGACGAAATAGGCGACATGATCGAAGTATACATGGACGACATGATCGTCAAATCGTGCACAGAGGACGACCACACGGCCCACCTCAGGAAGGTCTTTGAGACCGCAAGGACATGCCGAATGCGCTTCAACCCGGAGAAATGCACCTTCGGTGTCCGCGCCGGCAAGTTCCTCGGCTACTACTTGACCGAACGGGGGATCGAGGTCAATCAAGACAAATGCCACGCCTTCTCAGATATCACCATGCCCACCATGAAGAGGTCCATCCAATCCCTCAACGGTGTGCTCGCCTCCCTTTCCCGGTTCATTGCCAAGTCCGCCCAACACGCCCTCCCCTTCTTCAAACTGCTCAGGAAGGAGACCAAGTTCGAATGGACGGACGAATGCGAGCAAGCCCTCTGCCACCTCAAACGCGTCTTGTCCGAACCACCAGTGCTGACACGTCCCGTGACAGGCGAAACCCTATACCTATATCTGGCCGTGGCTAACGAAGCCGTCAGCGCCGTCCTCGTCAGCGAAGCCGGGGAGGGCCAAAAGCCCATCTATTTAATAGCAAAGCCCTCCACGACCCCGAAATCCGATACCAGCTGATCGAGAAGGTCGCCCTAGCCCTCATCACCGCAGCACGCCGGCTCCGACATTACTTTCTCGCACACGCCATCGTGCTCTGCACCGATCAGCCCATCCGCCAGCTCCTCGGCCGTCCCGACATGGCCGGATGCATGCTGAAATGGTCACTAGAACTCTCTGAGGTCGACATCAACTACGAGGGCCGGCACGCCATCAAAGCTCAAGCCTTGGCAGACTTCGTCGCCGAGATGACCCCGTCACCCGATCCCACCACCAGGAGCCACATCTGGACCATTTTCGTGGACGGCTCCTCCAACTCCATGGGAAGCGGCGCCGACATCATCCTCGACAACGACAAAGGCACCCTCATCGAAGTCTCCCTCACGCTGGCCTTCCCGACGACCAATAACCAAGCCGAATACGAAGCATTTCTAGCCGGCCTTCGCTTGGCATCTGACCTCGGGGCCAGAGACATCCGAATCTACACAGATTCCCAGCTAGTCGCTTCGCAAGTACGAGGGGAATATTAAGCGAAGAACGACAACCTCGCCGAGTACTTAGCACTCATCACCGAAAAACTGCGAGGTTTTGACACAGCAGAGATTCAGCATATCCCGCGCGAGCAGAACACCCGCGTCGACATCCTCTCCAAGTTGGCAAGCACCAAAAAGCGAAGCGGCCACAAGTCGGTCATCCAAGAAGTCTTGTCGCAACCGAGTACCAGCGCGACCACTACCCTTCTCGACATCAACGCCGTCAGGGATACTGACTGCTGGATGACCCCACTCCACGCCTACCTCAGCACCGGCCACCTTCCGGCCAACCCCAAAGAAGCTAGCGCAACAAGACGACGAGCCTGCTCGTACATTCTCCTCGAAGGAAGGCTGTATCGCCGAGGCTTCGCGATCCCACTCCTCAAATGCATATATAAGTCCCAGAGCGCAGCCGTCCTAGAGGAAATCCACGAAGGCATCAACGCGCAGCACCTCGGAGGAAGATCCCTAACACGAAAAGCCCTACGAGCAGGCTACTACTGGCCCTCGATGCAATCGGACGCGAAGGAACACGTCAAACGATGTGACAAATGCCAACGACACGGTGACATGCACCTCGCCCCCCCAGCCGAACTCACATCCCTCTCCTCCCCGTGGCCGTTCGCTTGGTGGGGGCTGGACATCCTCGGGCCCTTCACCCTAGGATCCTACCAAAACAAGTACCTCATCATGGGTGTCGACTACTTCACCAAATGGATCGAAGACGAAGCTCTGGCCAAAATCACGGCCCACAACATACTCCGATTCTACAAACGAAACATCCTCGCCAGATTCGGGGTCCCACTCGCCATCGTCACCTACAACGGCACACAATTCATGGACAAAAACTTCCGCGACTTCATCACCAAGCTCGGAACCAAACACCACTTCACCTCGGTCGAGCACCCTCAGACAAACGGCCAGGCAGAATCCACGAACAGGGTCATACTCAGGGGACTCAAACGACGACTCGTGGACGCAAAACGAGCATGGGTCGAAGAGCTCCACAGCGTCCTCTAGGCGTACCGCACCACCCCCCACTCAACCACGGGGAAAACCCCATTTCGCCTCACGTATGGAACCGAAGCCGTGATACCTGTCGAAATACGCGAACCATCCAGACAAACGGAAGCTCCCCTGGACACCGATGACAACGACAGCGCCCTACGAGAAGAGCTCGACCTCGTCGAGGAAATCCACTCAGGAGCAGCCCTCTGAGAAGCCCGACCGAAACAACAAGTAGCACTTCGCCACAGCAACAAAGTCCTAAAACGCGATTTTCAAAATGGCGACTTAGTTCTGCGCCGAAACCAGAAAGACTCCCACAAGGGCAAATTGGTTGCAAATTGGGAAGGCCCCTACCGTGTCCGCGACAAGACCGAGCACGGGGCCTATTACCTCGAAAACCTGCACGGTGAATATCTAGCTCGACCATGGAACGCCGCGAAACTTAAGCGGTACTACAGTTAAAACACTGCCCGCGAAGACCCCTCGTCCCGGCCACTTGGGGGCGACATGGTACCACAACACTCCCACGCGTCCACTAGCGACCAGAGAAAAGCAAGCCCTGCCTCTTGTGTGCGCGGGCAGATGGCCTCGCTCGGTGGGGAACACCTCGACCGAGACTTCTCACCGCCGTACCAAAACCGGCAAGACGCCCAGCTCGTGATGGGACGTCCACGCCACGGGGAGAACTACCCCCGAAACGGCTCGGCCACACGGCCGACCAAACCGGCCGGTTCCCTTCACCGTCGGTAACAAGTTTGTCGAGCTAACACCCGGACAGGCCCGAAAAGCATACCAACACATGCACATCGAACATCATTCAAGCGAACAAATAAATACGAAAATAAGACGAGCATAAACATCATGCGAATACCGAGCGCACACTTAGAAAATTCTTAAAAAATATATTAAACAAAGCGGGCACCAACCCAATAGTTAATATTACACGAACAGGGGCGCGCAGGCCCAACAAAGAAAAACAAGTTACAAAATGTCGGCACGCAGGCCAGAAAACTACGAGCACGCAGGCCCGGGAACCTATACCACCTCGCCCTCCTGATCAGCAACCACGGGGACCTCCTCGGGAACGACAAGCTTGGGGTCGACCACCTTCCCGCTGACGATCTCATGATACGGCCCAATCCCATCCACGACCAGTGCGACACCGGGGTTGACAACTTGGATCTGCGCAACAGCGCTCTTGAACCCGACCTCGACATCCTCCAAACAATCGCCTTCCAACACCCGAATCCGGGCGACCAGATCAGCACGCGTGATCAACCGCTGGTCCTCCTCAGTCTCGTCCTCGGCCGGACGAAGTGCGCTGTCCAGGACTTCCATATGAACTTTAAGCGCCTGCACCTCGGCCGTTGCTGCCCCCAGCTTCTTCTCCATCGAGGTCACCTTCTCCTCAGCGCCCTCCGCTCGCTTGCGTTGGTCAACAGCATCTGTCTGACTCTTCTCCAGCTCCTCGGTAAGCTTGGCCAGGCGCGATTGCATGAAGGTAAGGTCCCCCTGCAATTTGGACAGCTCAGCGGTGGAGCAGCCCTCCTCGTTCAGGACAAGGGCCGTCGTGAACGTCCGCATCATCGCGGCCAAATCCTCCGCTAGGATACGTCGACGAAACTCTCGATCAGTTTCGCGGACAGCCTTCACCTCCCCAGCAGAGATAGTAGGAGACCGGGCACCATGAAAATAGCCCGAATGTTGATGGCACGGCGGAACAACATAACCCTCCTCAGCCGAGTCGGTCGTCAGATCAATCAAGCCGCGGGGCTCCTCGGATCTCGGCCTCTTCGCAGCTCCCTGGGACGTAGGAGACTGACTCCCTTGGGGAGAAGAAGATGAACTCTGGCCTCCCGGCGTCACGGCCTCCTGCCCGACCAGTTGACTCACCCGCGTCTTCGGGACCACGGCGTTCCTTGAGGCGCGCAGCTTCTTCACTCGCTCCTCGACGGAAGACATGTTCGCTGCAAAAACAAACAGAGAGTTAGCAACGGTCAAAACATACGATCACATAAAAAAAGAAACATCCCTACCTAGATATTCCAGGGCATCCGCCCCCATGGCGCAACCGAGCAGGGTCTTAGTGTTAATCATTCTCTTCTTGGTTCGCACGTTCCCCTGCGCATCGAGGATGTACCGACCATCGGGCGTCATCAGTTTCGACGGGGGAAGATCCTGCACAAAGGCAACTATTTTCATATACGCGGCCATATCCTTCTCGTCGAGAGTCCCTGCCCGCACGATATACCGGTCAGTACCGTGGTTGAAGTGCTCCGAGGTCCACAATAAATGTACCTTGGGGAGCCACGCGAGGAACCGCTGACCGTCTACCATTCGCTCCCCCTGGGTGAAAAGAGTATCCGAGCCTTCCTGAGTGATCGGTTTCATGAGGAAGAACCGGCCCTTGAAATCTCGAACAGAATCGCTGTACGTCTTGAAGAGCTTGGTCGGCTGCTTAAACGAGACCCATCCCTGACGGCCGTTCACCGACTGGCGCTGCAGGTGGAAGATGCGAAAAAACAAGGGCACCGTGGCCTCCACCTCGAGATAAAAGCACACCACCTCGAAAGCACGGATAAAGGCCAGAGAGTTGGGGAGCAGTTGGGACGGGGCCAAGCGTAACCAATCGAAGAGGCCTAGATGGAAAGCGGAGAACGACAACCTGAGCTGAGCCTCTTTGAAGTAGAACTCGTGCATGGGAAACATCCGCCGCCCATATCGTGAGCAGATGCGATAGTGCTCCTTCGGGCGATACACCTGCCAGTGTTGCGGTTCCCCTTCAGGCGTGTCCTCGACGGTAGCGTAAACATCGGACGCGTCAGCCACGGAGCAGGATGGGGTGGACAGCGGCTCTTCGGCCACCCATTCCTCGACTGGGACGACGCGCTCGTCGAAATCCGGGACCTCGGGTTCATTATCTTCGACCATCGTCCCCAGTACCAAGGCTGACATCTACACCTGAAAAGCAGAGGACAACGGTGAATTCGATAGCCAAGATCAAATCCACCCTTCCACCGCAGGTCAAGTGAAAGGGCGACAAAGGCGGGAGAACGACGAGCGAGCAGGCGCTCCCCGCCGCTCCTCCACGGGGCATTCAAGGGCCAACCTATCATCCCTCCTCGGGATACTTATCGGAAAAGGCGCGCGTCCCCGAGGCGTTCATCAGAGAAAGCTCCTGTCCTCGGGACATTCACCAGAACAACCAATTCTCCCCGGGGCATTCATCAGAACTGACCCAGAAAACCGCCAGATACGGCGAAACTCGCGTCTCTCCTCGGGGCATGCATCATGCCCCGACCACAGATCCTAATTAAACGGCAGAAATAAAAGGAGAAAAGAGAGAAACTCACTTGTAACAGTGGCGAACGAGAGGAAGAACTAAACGGCGCGGCGGCGATCTACAGCAACAACGGACGAGCAGGAATCTCAGAGCTTCGCAGGTAAAACAACAAGGTGGAAAGTAGAAAAATGAGTGGGGACCCCCATATTTATAACCCGACGCGGGACTCGAAGCGACGCTAGGCTCATAAATGACCTAGGGTAGCCGCCCCTACTACCACTTAACGCGCGACACGTGGCGGTAACCTGACAGTCGCGTCCTTTCACGTGCCTTCGCCCCGCTTTACCAACGATGAGGAGACCCTCGCGCAAGCGCATGTTCCACCGAGCACAAACCCGACGAACCTCCCGCTTCGCTACCTCTCTCCCCGACGCAGCGACCTTAAGTCCTCTCTCTTTCGCCACAGAGCTTCGACTTGGGGGGCTCCTGTTCTGGTCTGGGCCCAGCCTCGCGGTCCATCCCAATAACGCACAAGGCCCATTAAGTGGACTAGCCCGACCGGGCACACACACCCCCGTAGGACGGGCAGGACACGCTCCCCGCCAGGATGGACGACACGTCCTGTAGCGTTCCAACATCCCCTTTGTCGGCCGAACAGGGCACCCCCAGTCCGTCGAGCAAGACCCTTGGTTCTTCCACGTCCTCGCGTACTCCCCTCCGCGGGGAGAACGACTTGCCTCCAGGGAACCTCCCGAGCTCCCTTCCGCGGGGAGAACAACGTGCCCGGTGCACGTTCTCCACGTGCTCCCCTCCACGGGGACACGTCAGCAACTAACTGCCCACCTCCGAAAGAACAGGTCAAACCCACTTTCCGGAGATCAAGGAGCAGTTCGACTAGGGCGAAGATCACGTCCTGGTCTTCACAATGCCACGTAAGCCCTAGCAGTCACTTGGGTTGGGCCTGGCAGTCCAGCCCAACACAAGTGACCATTGGCCCAGCGCTGAGGTCTCTCTATAAATACCCTCTTCCTCAAGAGGGTCAGGTAATTCACTTCTTACCCATTTTTTGTACTTTGCTCTCACTCTGCCCAACTCCTTACTTTGGCATCGGAGTGTTTTGCAGGTACACGCCCCTTCTCCTCCTCATCACCGGTGAACAGGTAGCAGTCCAACAGCGTGTGGCCAGCCCGTGATCCCCTTCCGATCAGGTCAGATCAAGTTTTATTAAGTCAACTTTAATTAAGTCAACTGTATTTCATTAATCAGCAATTATTAGTCATTTAATCATCAGCTTTAGTCTTAACCAATCCAGGTGCCATGTGTCAGCATTCTACTATAAAAGCTCCTGTTCATCATCTTTGACAGAGAACCCTAGACCTAAAGGAATTCGGCCGCCTCCCTCCCTGCGCCACCTCCATTTTATTCATCATACTTAATGCAATAAACCTCCATTCACCATCATCATTATCATCTTCCTCAATCACCCAGAAATTTCCAGCAACAACTTTCAATCTCCGACCCGGAATCATTACCATCTTCAGCAAACCCTCATGAATCCACAACCTCCATCACTCCGACACTCACCATGTTCGACCTCGATCATCGTCACCCTCAACAGCCTTCCATCATCACCTATAACGAAATCACCATTCAACTTTTGTAAACCCCACCATGAACAAACCATTTTCTGTTCACCACTCAACCTTTTAATCTTCAAACCCACTACACTGAAAATTTCAACTCTCAACTCTTCAAAACCCATTTTCTAAACCTCTAAAAAAACTCCAAAGCGAAAGTCAAAATGAACCTTCATTTTCCATTAACACCCTCACCATCTTCAATAACTCAGAAGATCCTCCATAACCTCAACTTCAATAAAAAATACCCAGAATCTCACAACCACCATCCTCCGAAACCCAGCAAAAACACCAAAACCGCCATTGAAACTTATCAACCATTCAACCTAAAAAAAAATCAACTGAAACCCATCCTTCATCAAAACCCATTCGCAGAACCCATTTCCAACTCAAACCTTAAACCCACATTCAGACGAAACCCATAAACAAACCGTCACCAACCTTCCCAAGACCCACAACTCAACCCAGAAACTCTTACAATCCATCATCATCTTTAACAACTCAGAAATCCGCACAAAACCCCCAAACCTTCAACTATCATACATCCAGCAAAAGCCGACACACAAACTAAAGTAGTGTTGAAAATGGAGAAGAGTTTGATTTGAAACAGAATTGATTATTGATGAGGAAGAGTCGAAGAAGGATCGAAGGAATTTGTTTTGGTGAGGAGAATGTTTTTTGAAGGGAATTTTGTTTCAAAGTTTCTCCAACGAGAAAGACGAGATAACTTTGGTTTTGGAATTTTATCTAAAGGTTGGTTGATTTCTGTATGGGCTCAGCCCGTAGACCGCAGCCCACCGTGTGGATTAACCCCCCTGTTTCATATAAACCCCATCCTGATTTTCTTTTTCTTTTTCTTAATTATTTATGTAAATTTGTTCATATTTTAGTTATTATGTAAATATATTTTATTTTGTTTTTTTACAGACTGTTATTATATATATATATATATATATATATATATATATATATATATATATATATATATATATATATATATATATATATATATATATATATATATATATATATATATATATATATATATATATATATATATATATATATATATATATATATATATATATATATATATATATATATATATATATATATATATATATATATATATATATATATATATATATATATATATATATATATATATATATATATATATATATATATATATATATATATATATATATATATATATATATATATATATATATATATATATATATATATATATATATATATATATATATATATATATATATATATATATATATATATATATATATATATATATATATATATATATATATATATATATATATATATATATATATATATATATATATATATATATTAAATCAGTTTCTTTTAGATTTTTAAATCTCTAGAGTTTTTCTTATATATATTTATTTTCTAGTTTTATTTTCTTTTAGAAGTTTTAGAATTTACATATTTTAAAAACTTATTTTAACATTTCTTTTTAGAAGATAGATGTTATTTCTCATTTATTATTGGACATTTTGTTCCATTTTCATCTGTTTTGGTCGATGACGATATTTCCGTAATCCATTACCAGTCAAATTATTGATGAATAATGTTGGATCCGAGACCACCTCTTTCTCTCCTCATTTCTCTTCATCTTTTGATTTTATTTTTGAATTTCTTGGATCGATGAAGTCTTGTATTCGTATGCGTCAGATTTTCGAAGTCGATAATCTTCTCGATTTCAAATCTATGGAAGATGACCATTTGGCTCATTTTCATTACTTTGGGATTGCAATAGGTTACCTTCGATTAATTGACATTATTTTTGCGATTAAGACGAGATCCCACTATTTTTAGTCCGTGCGACACGATTCAATTGGAGAATGATCCTCAATATCATTTCTCTATCTTGTCCATAGCACGGATATCAATATGCCGCCTCCTATAGCTTGACTTCCCTTATAAGTCGAGTTATACGGTTTAGCATCACATTGGACCCGATTCAATTCACTTTGACCCTTTCGAACCGCATTTCAAAGCATCATCATCAAGGATCAAAGGAGAGGAGCTTGGAAATAAAGGTTGCACACAATGTCAAGGGTCAACGGAACCACTCCGTTCGTTTACATTTTCTAACTTTAATCTTTTAATCAACCGCCGAGTGTTGTGATCCGTAAGCGATAGATACGTGGGAAATGATGAGTGGGGGGCTTCCTCTCTCTCGTCTAGAGTATTTAGCGTATGACCTTTGGGCGATATGCGATGCATTCGCTCCTACATATTAGGATTTAGCATGTGCGTCCCGATCCGGTTCCCTTTCGTTTAGGCGTTTCAACCCTATGATCCCTTTTCTCTCGCCCCCGTGCGATTGAGATCCCCTTTTCTCTCGCATCCTTGTGATTGAGACTCCTTTTCTCTCACACCCTTGCGATTGAGACCGTTTTCTGTAGTTGGCTGAACTTCGGCTGCTCTGATTTCTCATACCAGATGAGAATACGTAGGCACAAGACGCGATGTCTTGGCGAGCACACTAACAACTAACTTCTCTTTTCTCTCGCCCCAGTGTGATCGAGACCTTCTCGCTAACGACTAATATCCCTTTTTCTTGCCCCAGTGAAATCGAGACTAGCCTGTTATTCTAAACCTTTAAGTTCCCTGTACCTTTAAACCCATGACATACTACGTCCGTTCTACTGCAAACAGGTAACGCCTAAGTCTCCAATGGTCGAGCAGCAATACACCTAACTGCTAGAATGCGTATGCTAGTATCGTCTACCTTTTCTCTTGCTCCCGTGTGATTGATAACACTCCTGTTTATCCGTAGTTAGCCTGAACTACGTTTTGCTCTGATTTCTCATACCAGATGATAATACATAGGCAAAAGATGTGATGTCTTGGCGAGCAACCTCCCCCCGTAGTTTCCCGAACTACGTTGACTCTGACTTTCCCATTGCACGAGGGAATATGTAGGCATAGGGCGGCGATGTCCTATCGAGTCAGTTCTTTTTCCGTTTAGCAGCAGTCGTAGATAGTTTGTTTTTCACCCATAGATTTAGACAACAAGCGTGGATCCCATTGAGTATAATGGACGTGAGGGGTGCTCATACCTTCCCCTTGCGTAACCGACTCCCGAACCCGAGATTTGGTTGCGCTGACCTGTCTTTTCCATTTTTTTGTAGGTTTTCTATAATCGTTTCCTTTCCCTCTCTTTGGGATAAATAACGAACGGTGGCGACTCTTCTGTCCTTGCCGGCCCCTCTTCGCAGTGATGCGACAGCTAGCGACTCTGCTGGGGACTTTGTCTCTTGCAGATTGTGGTCTCGCCTCGCTTTGTTTCCTGGCTGTCTGGGGCTCCCTAGTAGCTGGCGACTCTACTAGGGAAAATTCCCATCCCCCATGCGAGTCAATCCTAGCGTTTATTTGCTTGTCTTTGGGTGTGTACATTTGTGTGTTGTATTTTGTATATTGCTTTATTTACTTTTTTTGCACTTTATTATTATCTGTTGCTGTTGTGCTGTTGTGTTGTTGGGTGGTTGTTCCATTGTGTGATAAGCCAAAACCCAGGCCTGAGTATAACCATATCATTAGAGTGGAAATTAGCGAGGACCTGCACGTTAGGCGTGCACTAGTCTTCATGAAATTCGCGTTCAGACGAGGTTTTCTTTGAAGACATTCCCATCCTATGCATTGGTCAGGAAGGGAGTGTTGGATCTGGAAACTGTCGACTCTGGAGACCGATCATTTGGGAGTCAGCTAAGTCAAGCCGCTTCGTTAGACTATGATGCCAAACCAGAAATGGTGAACGTATGATCGTTTCTCGAAAGTCTGTGATGCTGACAACCGCATAGGATGCCAAAACTTATTAGAGATTAGGTTCATACCTGTGAGAGGGATTGGGTTATGCAGGAAACCTTGACTTTCAACCAACCCGATATTTTGGTTTTCTCTTCAGAGCGGACTTTTGAACTTATCCAGTTAGCAGCGCAGTAGTTATTCAGAGCTTTGATCCTTTGTTTGTTGCATTAGCATCTTGCATTGCGTTTGCATCTCATTTTTGCATGTCCATCCTTATCCAGAACAGAAAGCTTACCCGTCTTTTGTCCAACCCGCAGTTGATTTCCTAACATTCACATTGGACTTGAATTAGCTTCTGGAAGAATCATGAACTTAGGAGAGCAGAACTTGGTTATTATAAGGGCATAGTTAGAATTGATGAAGAATCAGTTGGATCAGCTCATGGAAGCCATGACAGTTGTGACTAAGGGAGAGGCTAATATTCGGAGGACTCCAGTGAACAATGTTGCTCAAGCTCAGCCTGTACAGATTCTTGTTGAAGATCAAGAGCATACTACTGTCCGAGATAGGGGTTCATCTTCTTTCAATGACTCAGATTATCAGAGCTTCATTTTCTCTGTGCCAGATTCTCAAAGGGTTTTTCCGAAGATTAATTCTAAGGATCCACAAATTATTGAATTTATGAGAAGATATCGTCTGTTGGATGAAAAACTTAACGCCCTGATGAGTCAGAATACTCTTAATCTGAATGCTTCAAGCATGTGTTTAGTGCCAGGTCTTGTGATGCCTCCAAAGTTTAAGACGTCAAATTTTGAGAAATTCAAAGGAGATAGTTGTCCGAAGCAACATTTGGTAATGTTTTGCAGAAGAATGACCTCATATGTCCATAATGACAAGCTTATGATTCACTGTTTTCAGGACAATCTGAGTGGAGCATCGTTGAGTTGGTATATGCAGTTGGAGAGTGGTTGCATAAGATCATGGTTAGATTTAGCCAATGCCTTTGTGAAACAATACAACTACAATCTCGACATGGCTCCCAGTCGCATGCAGTTGCAAGAATCATCTCATGCGGACAATGAACCTTTCAGAGTGTATGTTCAGAGATGGAGAGAGCTAACTGCTCGTGTTCAACCACCACTTATAGACAGAGAATTGGTTGACCTATTCATGGGTACTTTGCAAGGCCATTACTTTGATAAGATGGTTGGTAGTGGGGCATCAAACTTTTCTGACTTGATGATAATGGGGGAATGTATTGAGAGCGGAATCAAGAATGGAAAGATTCGAGACATCTCAGATACCTCATTTGGTGAAAGTGAATCAATTGTTAGTTCTCAAGAAGAATGGGAGAGAGAAAGTGATGCTGTCCAGGAATCTCCAGTACCTCAGATTCAGTTTTCAGACGCTTCGAGTGTTCAGAGTCAGCAGCCTATTGGGTCTGTGTATCAGATATCTATTCCCCTCCAGAGTCAACAGTCGTACCGTCATCAGCCGCGTCAGCACGCTCGACGAAGACCAAGGAAGCCAAAGAGGCATTTCAGTCAGTTTCCGATGTCTTACAGTCAGATGTTTCCAGACTTGATCAGAGGTGGATTGATAGTGCCGAGGAAGATTAATCCAGAGATTCCACCGTATCCTCCAGGTTTTGATGTCAACGCCCGTTGTGAGTATCATGCTGGGGCACAAGGGCATTCAACCGAAGATTGCAAGGTTCTTAAAAGTAAGATTCAAACTTTGCTTGACTCCAATATGTTCTCAGTCACGCCTCAGGGTATTCATATCAATGACCCTCCTTCATCCCGTCATGTGGGTTCATAAGAGTATCATACTGACTTTGATGAGCAATTCTAAAGGTGGCTAACTCAGCAGCAAATCAAGATTTGGAAGCCCAGTTCCCCGAAGCTGGAAATCTTTTTATCATGTCATTTCTTTTTTGTTTAAGTGCGAATTTTATCTGTAAAACTTGTCTGTTTTCAATTGATAATGATAATGAAATGAATATGCATGTTTTGATTAAATCCATTCGTGTTCACTCAATGCTTTACTTGATGTCAAATGCTTGTTTAAGCGAAATTCTTTGAGGGAGGATGTCGAAGTTGAAAGGCGAAAGCTTCCGATTGTATGCTTTTGAATAAACACCTGCTGATGATGTACAACCATTGTTTCAAATTCCTAAACACCGGGGATATAAGGATGATAATCCCTTGTCAACCCCTTTGAGCCTAGTTGTAGGAGTTTCCTTCTGAAAATGAAAAAACCTGCAATCTTAACCTGGGTCAGGGTAGGTGTCTGTTAATTTGACTAAGCATCCAAATTGCAAAAGGAGTGTTCCCGTTTGAGGATCAATCACACTTGTAGAGGTCGTACCTAAAAAACCACAATGGTTATCCCTTACCGACCAAGGAGTGAGACAGTCATAACCCTTTCAACAAGTCAGACAAGCCAGTGTCACATGATTTGTTCTAAAAAAAAGAATCAAAAGAAAATGAAAAAATATATAGAAGCCCGCTAAGTCGACGACTTGAAAACAAGTGGCTTAGGCTAAAATTAGGGCATCCCGCTGGACTTTGAAATCAGAAGATATACTCAAAAGAGTCACTCCAGGCAAAAATACGGAAATAAGAAATGACGAAGAGCAAGTCGTGTGACTCCAGACATCAAAGCGAGTGACTGTCACTCCAAAAACTTGTGGTTTCCTGAACCATCACTCCTGTCATTCACCCTCCGAGAGGTGAGCGCTGTAACACCCCCTTTCTATACCCCCAAATTGATCAAATAAATCAATTAGGCACTTAGAAAGTTTATTTCATCAGATTTTAATTAAAACATGGTATATAAGAGGCGCATCACATTATCATGAAATTAAACACATACGATACCTGCTCAAAATAGATATGCAACAATGGGTAACCCACATCTCAATATTTAGAATAAAAGCGGAAACATCCAATATTGAATCGATCACATACATAAAAGTATATACAACCATTCAATCAATTCATGCTTTACAACATATCCACAGCAGATACATACACAGATGTATCACAAAAGAATCAAAACAAAATAACTCCAAAAGAGTCAAAGGCTTCCTAACTACCCAGATGTTACATATCAGAGCCATCGACCAAAAAGAATGAAGACATCGCTTCACAAAAAGAACCTCCAGCTTCCTACTCTGCAATGCCTCATAGAGCATTATAAAACAGCAGAAGGGTGAGAAACAATATCATAACAGTTAATGCATAAAATTGTATATATACATATACTCATAAGCGTACAAGTTATACTCAAAATTATGTTCTCACCACATTAAGCATATACAATTAATCATGCCTCTACACATGCTCATGAACATTCACTATATGTTCTTCCAAACAATCATACATAACATACACAGTTCCATTCATACAACTAATGCATCATACACAGATGACTCATGCAACTCATAGAGACCGACACACGACTCTATGCAGATGCAAATGCGGTACCGACTCATTTCAACAAATTCTCTAAGGAATCGAGTATTCAGCAGATTCTCCACGGAATCAAGTATTCAGCAGATTCTCCACGGAATCAAATATTCATCAGATTCTCCACGGAATCGAATATTCAGCAGATTCTCCACGGAATCAAATACTCAGCAGATTCTCCACAGAATCAAATACTCTAGTCAATCCTCCAAGGGATTACATGTTATGACCGATTCTCCGAGGAATCACACAATGCAACCGATTCTCCAAGGAATCTAATGTAACCATCGTATCATACGAGGTTCTGCAAATCCTCCGAGGGATCATTCAACACAAAAATGCATACTAAGATGCTACACAATGCTAATCCTCCGAGGGATCGATCAACATAGAATGCATACTATGTTCACAAACATACTCATTGCATTTATCACATACCTCGCATATATCTATCATGCATTCACATTATGCACCATTTCACACATGGTTTACACACATATCAGCCTATCAATGCGTTTCTATTCAAATCAAGCAAATACACAAGATTATCAAACGTTCAAGATTCACCATTGACTCTACAATCTAGGATTCACGCCTTTCGGCCACCCACAGCACGACATGTCAAAACAGTTCACACATCAATCATTCATATAGGCATTAATCATAATTGAATCGGCCAAGAAAATCATGCTATGAATAAACAGCAAAACAAATAACACTGCCAGGTTCGCCAACCTTCGCCTGGCGAAGCCACGCAGCGAAGGCTCGCTGGCCTTCGCCTGGCAAACTTCCCAGCGAAGTCCACTGGGAGTAATTCTGGAATTACTCGCTGAGGCTCGCTACACACTCGCCTGGCGAACCTTCGCCAACTAACCTCGCCTGGCGAACTTGCTAGTGAAGACAGGGTGTTAGCTTCTGACTTGCTTCGCTACAGCTCGCTGGGCTTCGCCTGGCGAAGCTTCGCTGCCATTCGCCTGGCGAGCCTGCGAAGACAGAACTTCCATGGCTGTCTCAAGAACCCAAACTCCACAAAATCAACCGATTAAATCCAAACCAGTCTCAGTGGCACAACCCAACCATCACCCGACTAAACTACATCGTCTAATCCGAGTTCTAACCGATTAAAACCTCATTCTACTCACAAAACCAACTTCTAACCTAAGTGGAAAAAGAGTAGAAACCCTACAAAATCCAAACACATACACATACAATCATACACATTAAAGAGATGATGGAGTTTCACACCCTTACCGATCGATTGCAAGCTTTGGTGATGATCCCTTGATGATTCTAGGTTTTCCTCTCCACTTTCTCTTCTCTTTCTCTTCTCCTCTTTTCTTTCTCTTGTTTTTCTTCTTATGTTACTATCTTTCTTTCTTTTCCTCTCTTATTCTATTTCTATCTCTATTTCTTTCCTCTCAAATTCTTTCCAACACTTACCAATCAATTCTCACACTAAATTGCTAAATGTCTAAAATGCCCTTTTTACTCTAATTCCCCGAAAACTCTCCGAATCGGTAAAAATAGATAAAATAAGCAAACACACATAGTAATATATAATTTCTCAATTTAAAACAAACATCAATTAAATAAATTAAAAGACTCAACAATTAATGGGAATTCAGAATCGGGGCGTTACAACTCTCCCCCACTTTAGAAATTTTTGTCCTCGAAAATATCACCTGATTCAAACAACTCTGGATGCGATTCTCGCATCTTGCTCTCCAATTCCCAAGTCATGTTGCCTTCCGCGGCACCTCCCCAGGACACTTTCACAAGCGCAATATTCTTGCCTCTTAGTTTCTTAACTTCGCGGTCCAAAATACTAACCGGTAAAACTTCAACTGTAAGGTTATCTCTTACTTCAACTTCATCCATTGGGATAACATGTGACAGATCCGGAACATACTTCCGAAGTTGCGAGACATGGAATACATCATGCAAATTCGAAAGGTTCGGAGGTAACACCACACGATAAGCCACAGCATCAACTCGTGCGACAATCTGATACGGACCAATAAAACGAGAAGTCAACTTTCTCGACTTCAAAGCACGACCCACACCCGTAACCGGTGTAACTCTTAAAAACACATGGTCGCCCTCTTGAAACTCGAGATCCTTCCTCCTTCTATCATGATAACTTTTCTGTCTACTCTGAGAAGCTCTCATCTTTTCCCGAATAAATTTCACCTTTTCCGTCGTTTGCTGTACCATTTCAGGACCAACTACCGACTTTTCACCCGTCTCATGCCAACACAGAGGTGTTCGACATCTCCGACCATATAAAGCCTCAAATGACGCCATACCAATACTCGAATGGAAACTGTTATTATAGGT
Source organism: Lathyrus sativus (assembly GCA_963859935.3). Classification (NCBI taxonomy): domain Eukaryota; kingdom Viridiplantae; phylum Streptophyta; class Magnoliopsida; order Fabales; family Fabaceae; genus Lathyrus; species Lathyrus sativus. Next base: position 556,942,167 of record OZ012735.1, on the reverse strand, counting down.
GAACTCAATCAACGCTAAATAACCGTCCCACGCACCACCTTGTTCAAGCACACAAGCACGCAACAAATCTTCTAACGATTGAATCGTCCTCTCGGTTTGACCATCTGTTTGCGGATGATATGCCGAACTCAATCTCAACTTAGAACCCAAGGCACCTTGCAAACTTTCCCAAAATCTTGAAGTAAATCTAGGATCTCTATCCGACACAATACTCTTAGGAACTCCATGAAGCTTCACAATAGTGCCAACATAAATCTCGGCCAACCTTTCCAAAGAATAAGTAATATCAATCGGAATAAAGTGAGCCGATTTAGTGAGCCTATCAACAATCACCCAAATAGCATTATGTCCTCTTTGCGTATTCGGCAATCCCGTAACAAAATCCATCGATATACTATCCCATTTCCATTCCGGAATATCCAACGGTTGCATCAATCCACTAGGCTTTTGATGCTCCACCTTAGACTTCTGGCAAGTCAAACACGAGTACACAAAACGAGCAACATCGCTTTTCAATCCAGACCACCAAAAGATCTTCTTCAAATCCTGATACATCTTATTCGCTCCCGGATGAATACTCAAGTTACTCCTATGTCCCTCTTCCAATATCATCTTTTTCAAATCCGCATCATCGGGAATACAAATACGACCTCGAAACCTCAAAACTCCTAATTCATCAACTTTGAAATCTTCATTTCCATTCGTCATCAAATCCACAAATTTCAAATCCAACTTTTTCTTTTCACACACCGTAGTAAGGAAATCATTCGTGACATGCAACATACCCAGCTTCACACTACTCGGTGTTAACTCACAAACCAAACTCAAATCTCTAAAGTTCTCCAAAAGTTCCCACTCTCTAACCATCAAAGTAGACACGTGCAACGACTTCCGACTTAAGGCATCGGCTACCACATTCGCCTTACCCGGATGATAATTTAAACCAAAATCATAGTCCTTCAAAAGTTCTAGCCATCTCCTTTGCCTCATATTCAATTCTTTTTGATCAAACAAATGCTTCAAACTCTTGTGATCGCTAAAAACTTCAAATCTTGCACCATAAAGATAGTGCCTCCAAATTTTCAAAACGAACACTACGGCCGCTAACTCCAAATCATGAGTAGGATAATTCTTTTCATGTACTCTCAACTGTCTAGAAGCATACGCCACGACCTTCCCATATTGCATCAATACACCACCCAATCCTGACAAAGAAGCATCGCAATAAACCACAAAAGGTTCCGTAGGATTCGGCAAAATCAAAACTGGCGCTGTCGTTAACCTTCTCTTTAATTCCATGAAACTCTCTTCACAATTAACATCCCAAATAAAAGCCTTTCCTTTACAAGTCAACTGCGTTAACGGAAGTGCTAACTTTGAAAATCCTTCGATAAACCTCCGGTAGTAACCGGCCAAGCCCAAAAAGCTTCGAATTTCCGTAACCGATCTTGGAGTCTCCCATTGCATTACCGCATCGATCTTGGATGGATCCACACTAATACCATTGCCGGAAATAATATGTCCAAGAAAACTCACCTTCGATAACCAAAACTCACACTTAGACAACTTTGCGTACAACTTCTTCTCTTTCAAAATCTGCAACACAATCCTTAAATGTTCTTCGTGTTCCTCTCGAGACTTAGAATAAATCAAAATGTCATCGATAAACACTACCACAAAACGATCCAACTGCTCGTGGAAGATACGGTTCATATATTCCATGAAAACACCCGGCGCATTAGAAACTCCGAATGGCATCACCGTATACTCATAGTGACCATATCGTGTTCTAAAAGCCGTCTTCGAAATATCTTCTTCCTTAACCCGAATCTGGTGATAACCGGATCTCAAATCAATCTTACTAAAAACACGGGCTCCAACTAATTGATCCATCAAATCATCGATTCTTGGAAGCGGATACTTGTTCTTAATTGTCACCTTATTCAACTGTCGATAATCAATACACAATCGCATACTACCATCCTTCTTCTTTACCAACAATACCGGCGCACCCCAAGGAGAAACACTTGGTCTTACAAATCTCTTATCCAACAAATCATTCAACTGCTTCTTCAATTCCACCAACTCCGATGCCGACATCCGATACGGGGCCATCGAAATCGGTCTAGTACCTGGAACTAGATCAATAGAAAATTCAACCTCTCTCTTTGGCGGCACATCCACAACATCTTCCGGAAACACTTCAGGAAATTCACAAACCACAGGAAACACGTCGAACTCAACTTTGCTCTCCACCGACAACGATGCAAACAAACCAAACAACTGAGCTTCGTCCGCTAAAAGTTTCTTCAACTCTTTAGTGGAAAGAAAACTCTCATTTTCACCATCTTCCAAAGAAGGAAACCTTACTAACTTGTGATAGCAATCCAGATGAACTCTATTAAATTGCAACCAGTTTATACCCAAGATTACGTCCAAACCTTCCAACGGCAAACACACTAAATCCATAACGAAGTCCTTACCATACATGGTCAAAGGACAACTTGCACACACCAAAGAAGTAGTTACCGACCCCGAAGCGGGAGTCCCAATAACCATACCACTACTCAAGGAAACCATACACAAATCCAACCGCTTAGCACACGCAAGAGAGATGAACGAGTGAGCCGCTCCAGTATCAATAATAGCAACTAAAGGCATATCATTAATAAAGAATGTACCTTTAATCAAACGATCCGTCGCATTAGTAGCGTCTGAACCTGCTAATGCGAATACTTTTCCGCCCGCCGGAGCATGCTTCGGTTTAGTACAATTCGGGCTAATGTGACCCACCTCGCCACAATTAAAACACTTCACAACATTCTTTCTACACTCTGCTGCATCATGTCCAAGGAGCCCACAGTTGGAACACTTCTCCTTGAACTTTCCACAATCGTAAGACTTGTGGCCCATCACACCACACTTAAAACATTTGATCGCACCGGAACCTCCTCCGGGTCTCCTATCAAAGTTTCCCCTATGTTTGCCCTTATCAGCAGGCGTCATATAAGGTCCCTTCGTACTTGCTGCTTCCCTCTCCTCTCGCTCAAACCCTTATAATGAGTAGAACGAGCTCTACTGTCTTCTTCATAAATCCTACAGCACTCGGTCAAATCCGAAAATCTTCGTATTCTTTGATAACCCACCGCTTGCTTTATCTCAGGACGCAAGCCATTCTCATACTTGATACATTTGGAAAATTCCGCCGTAACCGCATCATAGTGAGGGTGAAACTTCACTAACTCAGTAAACTTAGCGGTGTAGTCCACCACCGACATGTTACCTTGTTTCAACTCCAGAAATTCCATTTCTCTCTTCCCTTTAACACTTTCGGGATAATACTTCCTTAGGAACTCAGTACGAAATAAATCCCACGTAATCTCCTCGTCGTCGACCTCAAGAACTTGCCTCATGCTGACCCACCAGTCATCAGCCTCTTCTCTCAGCATGTGAGTCCCTAGTATCACTTTGTTCCCTTCAGCACAATCCATCACCCTAAAGATCCTCTCAATTTCCTTTAACCATATCTGAGCACCATCCGGATCAAATCTCCCTTTGAACACCAGTGGTTGGTTCTTCCTGAACTCATCATTCGCATTCACGTTAGGTGCACCCTGCACAGCTCTGGCCATAGCCTCTAATGCCGCTGCCATAGCATTGTCATTACGACCTACCATATTCTGAGGATTCCCAAAAATAACAACAAGGTTAAACAACCGTTCAACCAACACAACAACAAGACAGACACGACTGACTCAACACTGGCTCTGATACCACTTAATGTAACACCCCCTTTCTATACCCCCAAATTGATCAAATAAATCAATTAGGCACTTAGAAAATTTATTTCATCAGAGTTTAATTAAAACATGGTATATAAGAGGCGCATCACATTATCATGAAATTAAACACATACGATACCTGCTCAAAATAGATATGCAACAATGGGTAACCCACATCTCAATATTTAGAATAAAAGCGGAAACATCCAATATTGAATCGATCACATACATAAAAGTATATACAACCATTCAATCAATTCATGCTTTACAACATATCCACAGCAGATACATACACAGATGTATCACAAAAGAATCAAAACAAAATAACTCCAAAAGAGTCAAAGGCTTCCTAACTACCCAGATGTTACATATCAGAGCCATTGACCAAAAAGAATGAAGACATCGCTTCACAAAAAGAACCTCCAGCTTCCTACTCTGCAATGCCTCATAGAGCATTATAAAACAGCAGAAGGGTGAGAAACAATATCATAACAGTTAATGCATAAAATTGTATATATACATATACTCATAAGCGTACAAGTTATACTCAAAATTATGTTCTCACCACATTAAGCATATACAATTAATCATGCCTCTACACATGCTCATGAACATTCACTATATGTTCTTCCAAACAATCATACATAACATACACAGTTACATTCATACAACTAATGCATCATACACATATGACTCATGCAACTCATAGAGACCGACACACGACTCTATGAAGATGCAAATGCGGTACCGACTCATTTCAACAAATTCTCTAAGGAATCGAGTATTCAGCAGATTCTCCACGGAATCAAGTATTCAGCAGATTCTCCACGGAATCAAATATTCATCAGATTCTCCACGGAATCGAATATTCAGCAGATTCTCCACGGAATCAAATACTCAGCAGATTCTCCACGGAATCAAATACTCTAGTCAATCCTCCAAGGGATTACATGTTATGACCGATTCTCCGAGGAATCACACAATGCAACCGATTCTCCAAGGAATCTAATGTAACCATCGTATCATACGAGGTTCTGCAAATCCTCCGAGGGATCATTCAACACAAAAATGCATACTAAGATGCTACACAATGCTAATCCTCCGAGGGATCGATCAACATAGAATGCATACTATGTTCACAAACATACTCATTGCATTTATCACATACCTCGCATATATCTATCATGCATTCACATTATGCACCATTTCACACATGGTTTACACACATATCAGCCTATCAATGCGTTTCTATTCAAATCAAGCAAATACATAAGATTATCAAACGTTCAAGATTCACCATTGACTCTACAATCTAGGATTCACGCCTTTCGGCCACCCACAGCACGACATGTCAAAACAGTTCACACATCAATCATTCATATAGGCATTAATCATAATTGAATCGGCCAAGAAAATCATGCTATGAATAAACAGCAAAACAAATAACACTGCCAGGTTCGCCAACCTTCGCTTGGCGAAGCCACGCAGCGAAGGCTCGCTGGCCTTCGCCTGGCGAACTTCCCAGCGAAGTCCACTGGGAGTAATTCTGGAATTACTCGCTGAGGCTCGCTACACACTCGCTTGGCGAACCTTCGCCAACCAACCTCGCCTGGCAAACTTGCCAGCGAAGACAGGGTGTTAGCTTCTGACTTGCTTCGCTACAGCTCGCTGGGCTTCGCCTGGCGAAGCTTCGCTGCCATTCGCCTGGCGAGCCTGCGAAGACAGAACTTCCATGGCTGTCTCAAGAGCCCAAACTCCACAAAATCAACCGATTAAATCCAAACCAGTCTCAGTGGCACAACCCAACCATCACCCGACTAAACTACATCGTCTAATCCGAGTTCTAACCGATTAAAACCTCATTCTACTCACAAAACCAACTTCTAACCTAAGTGGAAAAAGAGTAGAAACCCTACAAAATCCAAACACATACACATACAATCATACACATTAAAGAGATGATGGAGTTTCACACCCTTACCGATCGATTGCAAGCTTTGGTGATGATCCCTTGATGATTCTAGGTTTTCCTCTCCACTTTCTCTTCTCTTTCTCTTCTCCTCTTTTCTTTCTCTTGTTTTTCTTCTTATGTTACTATCTTTCTTTCTTTTCCTCTCTTATTCTATTTCTATCTCTATTTCTTTCCTCTCAAATTCTTTCCAACACTTACCAATCAATTCTCACACTAAATTGCTAAATGTCTAAAATGCCCTTTTTACTCTAATTCCCCGAAAACTCTCCGAATCGGTAAAAATAGATAAAATAAGCAAACACCACATAGTAATATATAATTTCTCAATTTAAAACAAACATCAATTAAATAAATTAAAAGACTCAACAATTAATGGGAATTCAGAATCGGGGCGTTACAAGCGGTAGTGTCGAATTAGCTGAATATAGGATTGAAGAACATCAAGGAGAATGGGTGGGTTAAAACAAACTTTGAGCCTTATATCCTTTCTTTCAAACCGTGAACCTGACCAAGTTACCACCTTCAAAAGTCCTAATTGAAGCAGGTTTGTTTCGAAAGCATACTTCGGTAAAGATCGTGTTGAAACTGACTACTAAAAGGATTTCCTTACCCTATGAGTATAGATGTTGACATTCTGATAAGTGATGCATTCACTATATGTTACAGCTTTTTCCAGTGAACAGACTTGGATTTCAAAATTGTCATATGCATTGCATTAATATTATCATTTGCAAAGCAGTTTGTTTTACTTGCGAGTAAGCACTTGACATCAGGAGAGTTCCTACAGTGGAAATATTCGTCGAGATAAGATGCAGAGCGCCTGAGTACTCCGTTGAGCAGGGGCAAGTCATATCAAATGATCACATAAAAGGAGTCAGCCATCCCAAGACGCAGTTAATTTGGGGAAATCAGGTCGAGATTCGATAAATCTCTCGAAGTTAGTCAGAGGCGTCTTCTGCACAGATCAGCCAATTAGGGGAAAAATCATTTCAAGTTTGGGGAAGGCCACCCCAAGAGCACAGAAGCTATCCTTTGTAAGTTCAGAGTATGCCTAAGAGGGGGGGGGGGTGAATTAGGCTTTAGAAACTTTTTCCGGTTTTTTGAGATTCTTGAATTTTACTTGGTTATGATCTTGATGATGAAAGCAGTAAAAAGCAGAATGAAAAAGGACACAGAAATTTATAGTGGTTCCCTTCATAATCCGAAGGTACTCCACTCCCCTTTCCACATGAAACAGAGTTTTCACTATAGTTTTAGAATGTACAACCTATCACACCATCAACCGGTGAGGCCTACTATCTAACAACTATTTCAAAAACTTAATGTGCAAGAACAATCCTCTTGCAAGCACTAACCCTTGTGTTCAACAATCCTGAATCACAAGCCACAAAGAAATAATTCTTGTAATTTTGTAATTTGAGAGTGATATAATAATAATATCAATGCAAAGATTGATCTTCTCCTTTGATCAAAATTCACTTTTCAATATCAATACAAGTGTTCAAAAATTCTGGATATGAAATGTATGAACAATATGAACACTTTTTAAAAATATTTGAAAAGTAGTGAATTTGATTTAATGATTATTTTGAAAATTATTGGAGGTGTTTTTCAATTTGAAATTTTCAGAATTTATATGAGCAAAACACCATTTCAAAAAGGTATAATTGAGTATGAATCAATTAATGAAAAGGAATAACATTCAAACAAGATTTGAATTTTAAAAATAACAATTTTTCAAAATTCGTTCAGTGTTAATCGGTTAACACTTGAACGTTAGCCCTAAGAATTCAAAATTTAAGGCCGTTAACCGATTAACCCATATGGTTAATCGGTTAACACTGTTAAAACTCAGAAAAATACTTGAGTTAAAAGTGTTATACCAATTCCAAATGATTTTAAAACATGCAAATGCAAAATGTTGATATGATAAAATAATTGAACATTTGTATATCAATTAAAGGAGTGAATATTGATATACCAAAGTTTTGAGTCCAAATATTGAAACTTGTATGAACATTTGCACATGATACATGATTTGCTTGACAACATTCCATAGTCTTGATTTTGATCAGTTGAAAGCTTGACTTTTTGCAATCATGGAATGAGCTTAAGACTTTGTTGACATCATCAAAACCTTGAGATTGAAGTGCTTCTACATTTTCCCCCTTTTTGATGATGACAAAAAACTGAGTATGTGCGATATCCTTGACGATGTTTGGTTCCATTCTTGGCTTGCTTCTCCCCCTATGTCCAGCAACTCCCCCTATCTAAACAGAGGCAAAAAATTCTGCACAAAGAGATATTAGACAGCCAAGCTCTTCTTCTCCCCCTTTGTCATTAGCAAAAAGGAAGGAGCTTTCAAACCAAACAAAAGCAATATCGGCATACAAGACAACATATAATCAAGCACAACAAACTAGATCGAAATAAAAATGCAGCACATAGGAAATGCAGCAAATATTGTACGGTTACAAAAGAAATTAACAACTTAAAAACTTAAACATAACAACATGTTTAACACATACATTTTCCAAAATTTGAATTAATTTTTCGTTTCTGATTTTTGACCATTTTAATAGTGTTAATCGGTTAACCCTATAGGTTAATCGGTTAACACATTAAAAAATTAATTTCCAAAATAAAAAGTAACAGTGTTAATCGGTTAACCATATAGGTTAATCGGTTAACACATTAAAAAATTGTCAGAATTGAAAAATCAACAGTGTTAATCGGTTAACCCTATAGGTTAATCGATTAACACACGCGAATTTTGGAAAAATGCTTAAAACAGAATGCACAAACATTGGAAAACATATATCATGCACACATAAACCAGAGACAAGATCAGATATCACCTTCATCGAGAATCCCAAGTTCTCGTCGAATTTTGAAGAACGGTTCTTTCGCCAATGGTTTGGTGAAGATGTCGGCGAGTTGATTGTGTGTATCGACGAAAGTAACATCTACATCTCTATTTAGTACGTGATCTTGAAGGAAGTGGTGCCGGATATCTATATGTTTTGTCCTTGAATGCATGACCGGGTTCTTTGTAATATTGATGGCACTTGTATTATCACATCGAAGAGGAATGCAACTGAGATCTACACCATAATCGAGGAGTTGTTGCTTGAGCCATAGAATTTGTGCACAGCAACTTCCTGCTGCAATATATTCTGCTTCGGCTGTACTGAGTGCCACACACACTTGCTTCTTACAGACCCATGACACTAGTGAATTCCCGAGAATGTGACACGTACCACTCGTGCTTTCTCTATCGGTCTTACATCCTGCATAGTCAGCGTCCGAATAACTAATTAAAGAACAAGTACTACCTTTTGGATACCATTATCCGACGTTTGTTGTCCCTTTAAGATGCTTTATGATTCTCTTCATGGCGGTGAGATGAGATTCCTTCGTACTTGCTTGAAAGCGTGCACACAAACAAACGCTAAACATAATGTCAGGACGACTTGCCGTCATATATAATAATGAATCGATCATACCTCGATATTTTGTATTATCAATTGGAGTACCAGATTCATCTTGATCAACGTACGTTCCGGATCCCATAGGAGTGGACATCACCTTGCAACTATCCATATCAAATTTCTTCAACAATTCCTTGCAGTACTTGGATTGGTTGAGGAAGATGCCATCCTTTGTTTTCTTGATTTGTAGTCCAAGAAAATAATTCAATTTTCCCATCATGGACATCTCGAATTCTCCTTGCATCATAAGTGAAAATTCTTCGCAAAGCTCTTTGTTTGTTGATCCGAAGATGATGTCGTCGACATAGACTTGAACCAATAAGGTGTTACCCTTGATTTTCTTTATGAATAGCGTCTTGTCAACCTTTCCTTTTGTAAATCCCTTTTCACATAAAAAATTGCTAAGGCGGTCATACCATGCTCTTGGTGCTTGTTTCAATCCGTAGAGTGCCTTTTTCAACTTATAGACATGCGAGGGATTCTTGAAGTCTTCAAAACCCGGAGGTTGTTTGATGTAGACTTCTTCATTGATGTATCCATTCAGGAAAGCGCTTTTGACATCCATCTGGAACAACTGAAAATTCATAGAACAAGCATAAGCAAGTAATAATCTAATTTCTTCTAAACTTGCTAGCGGAGCGAACGTTTCATCGAAATCAATTCCTTCCTCCTGGTTGTAGCCTTGTGCGACCAATCTTGCTCTGTTACGAACTATGATCCCATTCTCGTCAATTTTATTCTTGAACACCCATCTTGTTCCTATGATGTGCTTGTTGTCCGGTCTTGGTACAAGACTCCAAACTTGATTCCTTTTGAATTGGTTGAGTTCTTCTTGCATCGCTACAATCCATTGGTCGTCGCCTAAGGCTTCATCAATCTTGGTTGGTTCAATTTGAGACACAAAAGCCATGTTGAGACAAGCATCCTTAAGATTTAGTCGAGTTGCAACGCCTTGGCTAATATCACCAATAACTTTATCTATCGGGTGATCTCTATGTGTTCTCCATTCCTTCGGAAGATCTTGATGTTCTTCAATGATTTGAGTGACATCTTCTTGTGGTATTGCTTGATCCATTGAAGTCTCTTCTTGTTGTTGTGAAGAACCTACTATATCATCATCATCATCATCATCCACAATAATATTATCCTCTTTCGAGGGGTTAGTCTCATCAAAAGAAACATGAATGGATTCTTCAATAGTAAGAGTTCTTTTATTAAAAATTCTAAAAGCTCTACAAGAAAGAGAGTAACCAAGAAATATACCTTCGTCGGACTTCTCATCAAACTTACCGAGATTGTCCTTATTATTGTTGAGAACAAAACATTTGCATCCAAATATGTGGAAAAAATCTATGTATGGTTTCCTACCCTGAACAGCTCATACAGAGTCTTCTTGAGAATTGGTCGAATATTGACACGGTTACTTACGAAACACGCCATGCTAACCGCTTCTGCCCAGAAATATTTAGGAAGATTCGAGTCGCTAAGCATTATTCTAGCAAGCTCCACCAGTGACCTATTCTTTCGTTCTACGACACCGTTCTGTTGAGGAGTCCTTGGTGCGGAAAAATTATGAGAAATTCCATCCTCTTCACAAAAATCTTCAAAATCTGAATTTTGGAATTCTCCACCATGATCGCTTCTTATGGAGGCTATGGTGAGTGACTTCTCGTTTTGAATTTGCTTCGCATACTTCTTGAATGCTTTGAAAGCATCATTTTTCTGCACTAAAAACAATGTTCATGTGTATCGAGAGAAATCATCAACAATAACTAAAGCATAAATGCTACCTCCGAAGCTTTTCGTTCTTGATGGACCAAAAAGATCCATATGCAACAGTTGAAGTGGTCTTGATGTAGAAACCACTTGCTTGGATTTGAAAGTTGTCTTGGTATGTTTTCCCTTTTGACATGCGTTGCATAACTTATCCTTGATGAATTTTATCTTCGGAAGACCAACAACTAGATCATGCTTTATCAACTTGTTTAAATGCTCCATGTGAATGTGAGCAAATATTTTATGCCAAAGCCACGCCTCGTTGTTGTTCACCATTAGACATTTTACCTTCAAGGAAGAGTCATCAAAAGAGATCATAAAAATATTATTAAATCTTTACCTTTTAGCAAGATGTCATGGGTGACTTCATGTTCTATCAAACATTCATCCTTTATGAAGTTGATTCGGAACCCTTTGTCACACAGTTGACTTATGCTAAGTAGGTTGTGTTTAAGGCCTTCCATATAAAGAACGTCTTCGATGATTGTACATGGAGGTGCACCAACGGTTCTAACTCCAAGAATTTTTCCTTTATTATCATCACCGTAAGTAACGTATCCTTTGGCCTTTAATGATAGACTTAAAAATTTGTTTATATCTCCCGTCATATGCTTTGAACAACCGCTATCAAGATACCATTGATTAGAAGTTGTCTTCAAGTATACCTACAACACAAAATCAAGTATTGTTAGGTACCCAAATTGCTTTGGGTCCTTGGTAGTTAGTACCCTTTTCAACCCACACATATAGCCGTTTAGCAACACCAATGTTGCGCACATAGCAATCATTAGGTGTATGACCTTTGATTCCACAATAAAAACAAGTAGGTTGAAAATGACTTCTATATCTATGAACATAATTCTTTTTCTTCACGATTCTTTTCTTTTTATGATTTTGATGCATAGTTTTAGAATTGTTTACCTTTTCTTTAACAACTTGTTCACTTGCTTTCACAAAAATGGTTTCATTTGTGCTTGGTTTGGAAAACTTAGAATATCCTAATCCACTTTTATCATTAGGATATCTTTGGTGCCTAAGAAATTCCTCCAAGCCAATTTGACATTTTTCGTATCTTTCTAAAACTCTTTTAAGTTGAACAATTTGAAAAGATAAGGATTCACAATTTTTGCATACAAGACTTTGTTTTTCATCCATCAATTTTTGTTTTTCATTTTCAATATTTTTTATAAAAGCAGTATTTTGTTCTTCTAAAAATGAAATTTTTTTCTTTTGGGTTGAGATGCTTTTGTACAAAGTCTTGCATTCTTTTAGAAGTTCATCTATGACTTATTGTGCATCATTATCATAAATAGAAAAATCGTTACTAACCTCATCAATTTCTTCATCGGAGTGATGTGATGCCATAAGAGCTATATTTGCACATTCATCGCTTTCCGATTCCAATGATGAACTTATTTCATTATCGTCCCAACCAACACAAGCCTTTTTATTTTTGAAATCCTTCTTGCCTTTGAATCCTCCTTTCTTTGCAAGTTTCAGGCAATCCGGCTTTATGTGACCTTGCTTCCCACATTCGTAACATGTGACTTCTTGATTCGATGTGGATGCATCCTTTTTCCTGAAATGTCTATTCTTTTTAGGAAAAGGGGAATTTTTACTATTATTAAAAAACTTACCCAACTTCTTTACAAGAAGCATGAAATTTTCATCTTCGGAAGTCTCGTTGTCTTTGTCATCCTTGTGTCAATCTTCAAGGCAATTCCTTTGGACTTCTTTTCTTGACTTTCATGCTTCTCGAGTCTTCCAAGTTCCAATTCGTGCTCTTGAAGTTTGTCAAATAAGGATGCAGATGTCATCATTGAGAGACTCTTCTTTTCTGAAATAGCGGTCACTTTCGGTTGCCATTCTCTTATTAAGGATCTTAGGAATTTCAGTTTGAGATCATCATTGGTGAAGGTTTTCTCGAGAGCAATCAAGTTATTTGTTAGATGAACGAATCTCTTTTGTAAGGCAACAATAGATTCACCGGGCTGCATACGGAACATCTCATATTCTTGGCTTAACATGTTGAGCCTTGATCTTTTTACTCCTGCAGTTCCTTCATGCGTTTCCACCAAGGTGTCCCAAATCTCTTTTGCCGATCTACATTGTGATACACGGAAGAACTCGTCCATACTAAAAGCGCTTTAGAGTATGTTGATTGCTTTCTTTCCATTAAGAATCTTTTTCTTATCGTCTTCATCATACGTGTTTTTCAACTTTGTGGTTCCAACGCCATTGACCACATTTACTGGATTGTGTGGTCTTTCTTCGATTGCTTCCCATATACCTTCTCCTTGGGCTTCAAGATGTTCCTTCATTCTAATTTTCCAGAAATCTAAATATTCTCCAGAAAACAGTGGTGGTTTATTACTACTTCCACCGTCTTTGAAAACCGGGTTGGTGCTAGCGGAAGCCATACTGAATCGTTAGGAACAGGTTACCTTAACCTGCTCTGATGCCAATTGTAAGTTCAGAGTATGCCTAAGAGAGGGGGTGAATTAGGCTTTAGAAACTTTTTCCGGTTTTTCGAGATTCTTGAATTTTACTTGGTTATGATCTTGATGATGAAAGCAGTAAAAAGCAGAATGAAAAAGGACATAGAGATTTATAGTGGTTCCCTTCATAATTCGAAGGTACTTCACTCCCCTTTCCACATGAAAGAGAGTTTTCACTATAGTTTTAGAATGTACAACCTATCACACCATCAACCGGTGAGGCCTACTATCTAACAACTATTTCAACAACTTAGTGTGCAAGAACAATCCTCTTGCAAGCACTAACCCTTGTGTTCAACAATCCTGAATCACAAGTCACAAAGAAATAATTCTTGTAATTTTGTAATTTGAGAGTGATATAATAATAATATCAATGCAAAGATTGATCTTCTCCTTTTGATCAAAATTCACTTTTAAATATCAATACAAGTGTTCAAAAATTCTGGATATGAAATGTATGAACAATATGAACACTTTTTAAAAATATTTGAAAAGTAGTGAATTTGATTTAATGATTATTTTGAAAATTATTGGAGGTGTTTTTCAATTTGAATTTTTCAGAATTTATATGAGCAAAACACCATTTCAAAAAGGTATAATTGAGTATGAATCAATTAATGAAAAGGTATAACATTCAAACAAGATTTGAATTTTAAAAGAAACAATTTTTCAAAATTCGTTCAGTGTTAATCGGTTAACCATATAGGTTAATCGGTTAACACTTGAACGTTAGCCCTGAGAATTCAAAGCTTAAGGCCGTTAATCGGTTAACACTGTTAAAACTCAGAAAAATACTTGAGTTAAAAGTGTTATACCAATTCCAAATGATTTTAAAAACATGCAAATGCAAAATGTTGATATGGTAAAATAATTGAACATTTGTATATCAATTAAAGGAGTGAATATTGATATACCAAAGTTTTGAGTCCAAATCTTGAAACTTGTATGAACATTTGCACATGATGCATGATTTGCTTGACAACATTACATAGTCTTGATTTTGATCAGTTGAAAGCTTGACTTTTTGCAATCATGGAATGAGCTTAAGACTTTGTTGACATCATTAAAACCTTGAGATTGAAGTGCTTCTACATTCTCCCCCTTTTTGATGATGACAAAAAACTGAGTATGTGCGATATCCTTGATGATGTTTGGTTCCGTTCTTGGCTTGCTTCTCCCCCTATGTCCAGCAACTCCCCCTATCTAAACAGAGGCAAAAAATTCTGTACAAAGAGATATTAGACAGCCAAGCTCTTCTTCTCCCCCTTTGTCATTATCAAAAAGGAAGGAGCTTTCAAACCAAACAAAAGCAATATCGGCATACAAGACAACATATAATCAAGCACAGCAAACTAGATCGAAATAAAAATGCAGCACATAGGAAATGCAGCAAATATTGTACGGTTACAAAAGAAATTAACAACTTAAAAACTTAAACATAACAACATGTTTAACACACACATTTTCCAAAATTTGAATTAATTTTTCGTTTCTGATTTTTGACCATTTCAACAGTACTAATCGGTTAACCCTATAGGTTAATCGGTTAACACATTAAAAAATTAATTTCCAAAATAAAAAGTAACAGTGTTAATCGGTTAACCATATAGGTTAATCGGTTAACACATTAAAAAATTAAGTCAGAATTGAAAAATCAACAGTGTTAATCGGTTAACCATATAGGTTAATCGATTAACACATGCGAATTTTGGAAAAATGCTTAAAACAGAATGCACAAACATTGGAAAACATATATCATGCACACATAAACCAGAGACAAGATCAGATATCACCTTCATCGAGAATCTCAAGTTCTCGTCGAATTTTGAAGAACGGTTCTTTCGCCAATGGTTTGGTGAAGATGTCGGCGAGTTGATTGTGTGTATCGACGAAAGTAACATCTATATCTCTATTTAGTACGTAATCTCGAAGGAAATGATGTCGGATATCTATATGCTTTGTCCTTGAATGCATGATCGGGTTCTTTGTAATATTGATGGAACTTGTATTATCACATCGAAGAGGAATGCAACCGAGATCTACACTATAATCGAGGAGTTGTTGCTTGAGTCACAAAATTTTTACACAACAACTTCCTGCTGCAATATATTCTGCTTCGGCTGAACTGAGTGCCACACACGCTTGCTTCTTGCAGGCCCATGACACTAGTGCATTCCCGAGAATGTGACACGTACCACTCGTGTTTTTTCTATCGGTCTTACATCCTGCATAATCAGCGTCAGAATACCAATTAAAGAACAAGTACTACCTTTTGGATACCATAATCCTACGTTCGTTGTCCCTTTAAGATACTTTATGATTCTCTTCACGCCGGTGAGATGAGATTCCTTCGGACTTGCTTGAAAGCATGCACACAAACAAACGCTAAACATAATGTCAGGACCACTTACCGTCAAATATAATAATGAATCGATCATACCTCGATATTTTGTAATATCAATTGGAGTACCAGATTCATCTTGATCAACGTACGTTCCGGATCCCATAGGAGTGGACATCACCTTGCAACTATCCATATCGAATTTCTTCAACAATTCCTTGCAGTACTTGGATTGGTTGAGGAAGATGTCATCCTTTGTATGCTTGATTTGTAGTTGTTGCGGTGAGAATTGTGATACCAAGCTATTGAATAACTTGAATCTTAATTCTTAAATTCACAATCGGACTTTAATTTATCCAAAAAGGAAAGGTTTAAAGAAAGAAAAACCTATAAAAAATGCAAAGCAAAAGGCAAGGCCTAAAGCTGAGCAAAGAGAGATCTAAAGGTTCGGGGGTTGGTTATGCCTAGGGTAGGTATTTCACATCCTAAGCATCTGTAGTACTCTACAGGAACCTCTTATTAATATGTGTGTTTGCTAAAGTTTACTTGCTAAAGGGAAAGTGCTAAGGGTAAATATATAAAGTGTATACAAAGTTTGCTCGCGAAGACATCGTATCTCGTGCCTACGTATCCTGACGGGAATAGAATCAGAGCAACCGTAGTTCCCCTAACTAAGGAGGGAGGAACTCTTGACTATGGTCAAGGTCCCAAAGGGAAAGTAAATGTCTGCAGCGAGACACCTACATAGAGTGCGACGACTCTAAACTAAGGTTAAGTTAAACGGGAAAAGAAATGTCCATGGCGGGACGAGTAAATAGAGCACGGCGACTCCAAGTCTTATGGTTAAGGTAAACAGGGGTAATGTCCACAGCGGGACGACTAAATAGAGCACGGCGAATCCAATTCTAAGTTGTAAATGTTAACATGAAGTTAGTTATTAGTGAGCTAATGGATTAATTGGGAAAGTGGGCTCGCCAAGACGTCGCATCTTGTGCCTACGTATTCTCATTGAGAAATCAGAGCGTTCGTAGTTCCCCTGGTTAGGGGGAGGAACTCTTGACTGTGCTCAAGGTTCCAAGGGGATGTAAGCATTCATAGGGAAGTACTTACATGGAGTGCGGCGACTCCTAAATCTAAGTTGAGATTGTTATGGTAGAGAATCTCCACGGCGGGACGCTAAACATGAGTACGGCGACTCAAATCTTAAGGTTAGGATAACGGGCAAAAGATGTCCACGACAGGACGCTAAATAGAGCACGGCGACTCCAATCCTAAGGTTAGGATAAAGGGATAAAGGGTGTCCACGGCGGGACGCTAAATAGAGCACGACGACTCCAATCCTAAGGTTAAGATAAAGGGGAGAGAATGTCCACAGTGGGACGCTAAATAGAGCACGGCGACTCCAATCCTAAGGTTATGATAAAGGGTAAAGGATGTCCACGGTGGGACGCTAAATAGAGCACGGAAACTCCAATCCTAAGGTTAGGATAAAAGGGTAAAGAATGTCCACGGCGGGACGCTAAAAGTGAGTACGGCGACTCAAATCCTAAGGGAAGTATAAAGGATAAAGGATGTCCACGGCGGGATGCTAAATAGAGCATGGAGACTCCAATCCAAAGGTTAGGATAAAGGGGTAAAGGTAAAGGATATCATATGTAAACCATCAATGTCACAACAATGTAAACAAAAGGTTCAAAACCTCATGGGGATAATCAAAAGTTTTTAAAGGTGAACCACCTAAACGTGCACAAGCAAAGTTGAAATTCAAACTTAAATGCCCAAGGAAACTAACAATCCATGTTCATAATATCAAATTAAAAACTCAAAGAGAATGAAATCCAAATGTTTGAAATAAAGAAGGAAAGATAGGAGGGTGAAAACTCTAAAATGGGTTATAACTTGCTCATAATGCAAAGTGTTTATAAAATAGGATTTTTAGAATTCTTTAAACATTATATGTAAATATGTTAAAACACAAGAATTTTTCAAAAAGAACCACTTAAAAATGATTTAAAATGGAGAAGTTATGTGGTTTTTATGTTTGTGAACAAAATATAAAAATCTAAATGATAAAAAGAATAAAATGCACATGGTAAGACAATGAATCAAACAAATTTGATTATTTAAACATGTTAACAAACATGTATAAATAATAAAAGATCAATATCACAAGAAAAATCAAGTTACAAGTTGAAAAAGTTTAAGAACATCATGGTAAAAACCCTAAAAACAGTCATGGTAGCATGTGAAATGCAAATGGAAAGTTCACATTTATGAGTTTTAGGTTTACCTCTTGAAGAAAGATTAAGCAATGAGAAAACCAGAGATCTTGAAAGCTCTTCAAAGATCTGCAAATGTTCCTAGGATGGTGAATAGATGCTCCAAACAACCTCCAAGCAAGCTAGTGGACGAAATGCCTTGTAAATGAAGGAAAATCTCCAAAATCCAAAGATTTCTAAGACCAACTCACTAGAACCTTGTTACATAAATATGGAAGTGATTTGGATAGCTTCAATACATCATATTTGATGTGTTTGAACTGTTTCTTGAGTTGGAAGAAGTTTGGAAATGGTTTTGAAAGGTGTTTTGCAAAAGTAGATTTCGAGGGATTTTGGAAACTTAATGAGATTTTGCAAGAACTTGTGATTGTGTAATGAATGGAGTTCTATCTAGTTTCTAGCATGAAACTTGTGTGTTTGTGATGTAGGAAGTGAGTCTTATTTTATAGCCAAAAACCTTGGATCAAGTTATGGGTAAAAGTGAAGCAAATTGCCAATTTTAACCTTCCATCATGAAAATCTTTGAGTTTTCCAATGCAATCTTCATCTTTGTCTTTAAGCCACTCTACTAAGATATTCTCCATGCCCCATAGATTTTTTTCATCATGATTAACAGGATAGGAGGTGACTTGTTGAATTAAAGTTGATGATTTGACAAGGATAACCACCTTTTTTCTCTTTCTTCACTATTCACTTTTGCAACTTGCATTAAATAATGATTTCCTTTGATCTTTGTGCCATTTTAGTGGGAATTAATGTACAAATGTTCATTATAAATATAAACATCATAAATGAGGCTTAATCTTTGATTAGCATCGATTTGGAGAGGTTTTGGAATCAAAAAACTCATGCTGACCTGGTTTTGCCAATGCGAGTTTTTGCCAATTTGTGGACCTCGGTTCTCTCTAACCAGGAAGAGTTATGGAAAACACTTGTACTTTTTAGAAATCCACAATTATGTACTACAATATTTATGTTTGTTTTAGGAACTCATTCCTCTTGAAACTAGGTCAAAAACCCTTGTGTGGTTAAGGAGTTATGACTTTGCCCTTTTCAAAACCTTAATTCCCCAACTATTCGATTACTTCTCAATTCTTGATCAATTGGTCACAAAACTTCATGATTAGATATTAAATGATGTTGGGAACATATTTGGCTTCAATTTTGGGTTAAAACCCTGTTGGTCAATGGGTTGACTTTTCAGTCAGACGAACCGAACGATCAAAAACCTCTGAATCGACTGTTGGTGTCGTGGGTCTTCTGAGTCCTTGAAACTTCATGAGTGGACTTCCCTAATCCATATGAGCTTCATGGACCATATATCCATCATTGGAACACCTTTTAAATCAAAATTCAAACTACAATTGACTTTTCCTGAATAGAAACCCTAATTGGGTGTCTTGGATTGCACTGTTATTGATCTTTGGGTGACAAACTCAAATTGGACTCATACTTGACCCAATGTAGTATCTTTGATGATGTGGATAATTGTTTCATGGAGAATAAATCCAATACATTGACTGATTAAACCATCGAAACCTCAATTCCTGACTCTACGGAACCCTGGTTCACCTGTAACTTAACAAAGACAAACTTGAAGTAGGTTAAGGTTAAATAATCAAATGAAAATGATCCTAGAATGATGATGAAGATTTAAGGGGTCAAAATTTGGGGTGCAACAGTAGTTCAAGAAAATAATTCAATTTTCCCATCATGGACATCTCGAATTCTCCTTGCATCATAAGTGAAAATTCTTCGCAAAGCTCTTTGTTTGTTGATCCGAAGATGATGTCGTCGACATAGACTTGAACCAATAAGGTGTTACCCTTGATTTTATTTATGAATAGCGTCTTGTCATCATTTCCTTTTGTAAATTTCTTTGCATATAAGAAATTGCTAAGGCGGTCATACCATGCTCTTGGTGCTTGTTTCAATCCGTAGAGTGCCTTTTTCAACTTGTAGACATGCGAGGGATTCTTGAAGTCTTCAAAACCCGGAGGTTGTTTGACGTAGACTTCTTCATTGATGTATCCATTCAGGAAAGCGCTTTTGACATCCATCTGGAACAACTGAAAATTCATAGAACAAGCATAAGCAAGTAATAATCTAATTTCTTCTAAACTTGCTAGCGGAGAGAACGTTTCATCGAAATCAATTCCTTCCTCCTGGTTGTAGCCTTGTGCGACCAATCTTGCTCTGTTACGAACTATGATCCCATTCTCGTCAATTTTGTTCTTGAACACCCATCTTGTTCCTATGATGTGCTTGTTGTCCGGTCTTGGTACAAGACTCCAAACTTGATTCCTTTTGAATTGGTTGAGTTCTTCTTGCATCGCTACAATCCATTGGTCGTCGCCTAAGGCTTCATCAATCTTGGTTGGTTCAATTTGAGACACAAAAGCCATGTTGAGACAAGCATCCTTAAGATTTAGTCGAGTTGCAACGCCTTGGCTAATATCACCAATAACTTTATCTATCGGGTGATCTCTATGCATTCTCCATTCCTTCGGAAGATCTTGATGTTCTTCAATGATTTGAGTGACATCTTCTTGTGGTATTGCTTGATCCTTTGAAGTCTCTTCTGGTTGTTGTGAAGAACCTACTATATCATTATCATCATCATCATCCATAATAATATTATCCTCTTTCGAGGGCTTAGTCTCATCAAAAGAAACATGAATGGATTCTTCAATAGTAAGAGTTCTTTTATTAAAAATTCTAAAAGCTCTACTAGAAAGAGAGTAACCAAGAAATATACCTTCGTCGGACTTCTCATCAAACTTACCGAGATTTTCCTTATTGTTGTTGAGAACAAAACATTTGCATCCGAATATGTGGAAAAAAGCTATGTTTGGTTTCCTACCCTTGAATAGCTCATACGAAGTCTTCTTGAGAATTGGTCGAATATTGACACGGTTGCTTACGAAACACGTCGTTCTAACCGTTTCTGCCCAGAAATATTTAGGAAGATTCGAGTCGGTAAGCATTATTCTAGCAAGCTCCACCAGTGACCTATTCTTTCGTTCTTCGACACTGTTCTGTTGAGGAGTCCTTAGTGCGGAAACATTATGAGAAATTCCATGCTCTTCACAAAAATCTTCAAAATTTGAATTTTGGAATTCTCCACCATGGTCGCTTCTTATGGAGGCTATGGTGAGTGACTTCTCGTTTTGAATTTGCTTCATATACTTCTTGAATCCTTTGAAAGCATCATTTTTATGCACTAAAAACAATGTCCATGTGTATCGAGAGAAATCATCAACAATAACTAAAGCATAAATGCTACCTCCGAAGCTTTTCATTCTTGATGGACCAAAAAGATCCATATGCAACAGTTGAAGTGGTCTTGATGTAGAAACCACCTGCTTGGATTTGAAAGTTGTCTTGGTATGTTTCCCCTTTTGACATGCGTCGCATAACTTATCCATGATGAATTTTATCTTCGGAAGACCAACAACTAGATCATGCTTTATCAACTTGTTTAAATTCTCCATGTGAATGTGAGCAAATCTTTTATGCCAAAGCCACGCCTCGTTGTTGTTCGCCATTAGACATTTTACCTTCAAGGAAGAGTCATCAAAAGAGATCATAAAAGTATTATTAAATCTTTTACCTTTTAGCAAGATGTCATGGGTGACTTCATGTTCTTGAAGGTAAGAAAATACTTAGAAGGGGGGTTGAATAAGTATGAAGATAAAATCTTAGAAGTAAAAACTCAAGTATTTTTATCCTGGTTTGTTGAACTCAACTACTCCAGTCCACCCTTTCTAGAGTGATTTGACTTTCTCAAACAAGGAGTTAATCCACTATTTAATCAACTAATTACAATAGTAAGCACTAAGAACAACTGTTCAAAGTCTTCTCAAGAACTACTGATCCTAACTGGATCCTCTTAAGGTTCTCTTACAATCAAATGTAATAATAAATACAAGTGTTAAAATGCTTCTAATAAAGCTTTATCACAACTGTGATTTTTCACTTAAGATTAAGAACAATGAAATAATTCTAGCAAGAATTTATGAATTGTATGAGGGCTTAGTTATGAATTCTTTTCAAGTATATTCGTCAACTGAAGAAGATGAGTGGAGACTTGCTTTTATAGGCACAGTGATCTAAGAGCTTTTCACGTTGAGAAGAGTGTACCAAAAGGTCTGATCCTTTTTGTCTTCACATCAAGTGACCTTTCCTAGAAGAAGAAAGCACAGAGAAATCCTTTTTTGTCTGTGTTCTTGTGTCTAGTATAAATAAGGAAAGAGTCGTTTGGATATTCCAATGGACATAATCTTTGAATTCTTCTTCAACAATTTTCAGCAAGAATCACCAGAGTCTAATTTGGTCAGAGCCTTCTGACGTTCATTAGAGTTTTGCTGAATCAGAGTCTTTGCAGCAAGTGTGCTTTTAGCGTGTATAAGTTCAGAGCAGAGTTTTGGGTCAGATCCTCAGTACTGGCAGCGTTAGTACTATCAGAGTCTTCTGAAGTAACTGTGCTTGAAAACTCTTAATACAGAATTCTTTATTGCTTCAGATGCTTCTGGCTTGCTTTAGATTCTTATGTAGCTTCTGCTTCAGATCCTTCTGGAGGCAGCGCTCAGAATCTTCTGATGGCAGCGTTCAGAGTCTTCTAAGAGATGCTTCTGACGCTTCGGAGCCTTGCATTTTTCTTATGTTCAGATCTAATTTGCTTCTGGAGTGATATTTACTTTAACATCTGCAGCAAACATTCTCAAGCAAATTTTAGAGTATATAATTCTTAAGTACAAAATTTCATAATAGTTATCATCAAAACATAGAGATATTATTAAGAACCAAACTGTGTTCTAACAATCTCCCCCTTTTTGATGATGACAAAAACATCAGAAATTTTGTTTAATAGAAAAGAAAATGATTATAACTCCCTCTGAGATGATGAATCTCCCCCTGAATTGAATACTAAGAAGGAATAGAAACTTCCCTTTTTGCATGAGTATTCTTTTTAGGATCAGAGCCTGAATGTTCTAAACATTCAATCTTGCTTGTTTCAGAGTCTGAGTCTGATTAGTTATATATGATCTGGGAGTCTCAGAGTTTCTTTTAACGAGTATATCAGATTTATCAAATGTTCTGAAACACTCAGATTTTATGTTAGATAAAATTTATATGTCTGAAGTTTCATTTTGGTAGAGTTTATTTAAACACTCAGATCTATTTTCTCCCCCTTTTTTGTCATAATCAAAAAGTAAGAATTTTTAAAAGACAAATAAAAGGAAACACAGAAAAGATAAATCATGTAGGAGAAAAACACATAGTCATTCATTTATATAGGTCAAGAGATACAGAATATCAGAAAAGATTCAAGTACATGTGCAAACAGTAGATGAAAAAATAAACTAAGTTTGTTTAAACAAAATCATCTTCAACAGATCAGTGATCTCAGAGGAGGATTGTTCTTGCTTTGACATCCACTTAGCCATAGTTTCATTCTTCTGATCTTGTTTGGACATCCACTGAGCCATGTCTTCAGACTTCTTATCTTGCTTAGCCATACATGACTTAATCTCTGATTGACCAGCTTCTAGAACTGCAATCTTATCTTCAAGATCTGGATACTCTTTCTTGATCTCAGATGAAGAAGGTGGGACAGATTCTGAAGCATGAACAGAGTCAATTTCCATGGGGGATTCAGAGTCAGGAGCAGCAGATCCAGAGGGATGTTCTACAAGAGTCATAGCCAGAGGGTTGTCTTCAGATGCAGATTCAGCATTCACTTCTGTATCACATACTTCAGATGATGAAGGAGCATCTTTAAGAAGCAATGGTGCAGATCTTTTAACAGTCCAGAACAAACTTCTAGCAGTTTCAGCAAATCTGAGCTTCGCATCATCAGAACATACGTTCTTCAGATTTGATGCTACAGTATTGAATCTGTTGATGAAGCTATTCCAAATAGCATCAGATTCAGTTGCATCCATTATTGATAAACACTTCCTTTGTACAGAGCCTAAATACATCTTTATTTCTTTCAAAAAACTTGTAAATAAATGATCAACATTCAGCCTAGGTTTTGGTTTTAGAAAAGTTTCCAATGTGATTGGCTTGGGTTGAGGTGAAGGTGGAATGGTGAATTTTGGAATGGTGATCAGAGGACGAGGGTAGAAGGGTATGGATGGAGGATCAGATGAAATGACAGTTTTTGTTCTGGTTAAAGCATTCAACAGATATGGTTTTGCATTTGATGCATAGGAAACAACATCAAATGTGGTATCAGAGTAAGGAATGAATGCAAATTTATCAGATAAAATAGGTTTTGATGAAATCATTTCCGGCAGTTCTTTAATATACGTTTGAAGAACAGATGGTAGAATGATGGAAAGCTTGGGTTTAAGAGGAGTGATAGTGTCAGATGGTTCAATTCTGGTGTAGAAATTTTTGAATTTGAAACCAGAGGGAAGTTTGTCAGAGGAAAATGGTTTGCACGAGGCAAAGGATACACACTCAGATGGCCTTGGCTTAGGTGTTAGGGATGGGATTGGGAATGAGAATGTCAGAAGAAATAGGTGGTTCTGGTTGGTTAACTGCAAGATTTTTGAGAGAGGGAGATGACAGAAAATCCGGGTGTATATTAGATTCTGATGAATTTGAGGATGTGGTTGGAGTACAAGACGTAGAGGACACTTCAAAAACAGTTTTGAGAGGTGTAACGTTTATAACCTCTGTCTCAGGGATATTTGGTTCAAATGGGTTGGTTGGTTCTGATTGATTCTCAGAAGGCTTTGATATAGGTTCAGATGCAGGTGGTTCAGATGTAGGTGGTTCAGATGTAGGTGGTTCAGAAATAAGTTGTGCAGATGCAATGGGGTCAGATGCCACTGGAGTAGAGTGTATGGGTTCAGTTGTGTTTGATTGTTGTTTTTCTAGTTGTTGTTGTTCTGATTGTTGTTGTGGTGCAGATTGTTCTGTTTGTTTTGTTATAGGTGGTAGAGTTTGATTGGATGGTGTTGTTGTTGTTGTTGGTTCAGATGATGAAATGACAGAGGATTTTAATGGAGTAGTGGAAACAGGATCAGATGATTTTTGTGGGGAAGGAATTTTTAATGGTTCAAATTTTTGAGTTGGAGCGGGAACAGATTGTTTTTGAGTAGAAGGGGGTTTTGGAATAGAATTGCATGTTGATTCATTTAAAACAATGTTAGAGAAAGAAGATACAGAAGATTTAGTACCTTTAATCTTGATTCGATTTGTGGGAACAGAGGGGGCGTCTCCAGATGCTTTCCTCTTGATCAGCTTCTGAGGCTTGTCAGCAACTTTTGGCTTCTTCTGAGCAGCAACTTCTTCTGCTTCTGATTGACCTCTTTTCCTTGTGTTCTCATTTCCTCCATCAGGCATTGGTTCCCTTGCGCTTTTCAGAATATCTGCAGGAATGGGCGTTCCATCTGCTTTGCATGCATCAATATATCTCACAATTATTTCCCTTGGTTCTTCAGCACAAAGCAGTGGATAGTTTTCAACTGGAATTCGCTTCTGAATGAGTTCATAAATATTCAGCTTCTTGGTTGCAGATATGAGTTCCTCTACAATTTTTAGTCTCTGAAGACTCTTGGCATTCAGAGGTTTTCCAACAATAGATTCAAGTTCATCCTTGACTCCAGCAGCATACAGAGCAGTCACCAGACCATTCTCTGTTAGAATATCTGAAATTAACCTTCCAAAGGGAATCCATGTTCTGATCTTCTGACCCTTATCCTTTACAGATTCTCTTGAAGCATTGATATGGTTCCATAAATGCATGAACATAATGTAAGGGAGATCTACCTTAGTGCTCTGACTTAAACAGTACATGAAGTAGAGTTGTTCATTGTTCACATAATCTGGAGAATTTGTAGATTTTCTGTGATGAATGCATCCCATAAAAATATTTGCCCAGATTTTGTAGTCAGGCTTCAGATCTTTAAATTTGTTAGAGGCTTGTCCAGAAGTGATGACTTCCTCATAAACTTCTTCCATGTCTACACGCCCAGCTGGCAGATGACATACTCCATCAGTCTCCTCATACCCTATGAGTTTCCTGATTAGATCTTCTGTAATTATAATCTCCTTACCCAGAACAGAAGACAAGATGAATTTGGGATAAAAAGAAGCATGTATCCAGAATTCTTTCACCAGATGAGGGTAAACTGGTCTAAATAATTTGTCAAAGTATTTGACCCAGCCTTGAGTATTAATTATTGAACGAAATTCAAATTCATTTTCAGCTAATGAATCAAATTCCACCATTGATTCACAGAGAACTTCAAGTTTGTCAACAGGAGTTAACAAAGTCCTTTTAGGTGTCGTGTATGGAGTCACACCCATATTTGCAGAAGTAACTGCAGCCATGGTTGATTGAAACTGAGCTGCTGTAGAAGATGAGGTTGCCATTGAAGGTGTTGAAGATGATTTTGACGAGGGTTTGGGGTTTTTGTGAAGAGAGAAAAGAAGACAGAAATGGATAAACTTGCTTGTGTTGTGAAAAGTGTGAAAGTGGTGAGAGATGTGGTATTTATAGAAAACAATTAGGCACTCAAACAGACATTCAAAGCACGTTTATACATAGCAATTAATGACAGTTAATGAAAGAGAATAAAAATCATTTCAAGCATTAATTGATTCTGACAAATTGGGGGGAAAATCAAGATTTTTACTATTCAAACCATACCTCAAACGTCTCTTCAGTAGTGTACACGCCATCTTTGCAGATTTAGAGTGACACGTGTTTGCTTGCATGTGCTTCTGAATTCTCTTGAGAAATGAAACGTTAGCCAACGTTCAGATCCTCTGAGATTGGTTAGTTCAGATACACACAAATAAACATAAATCTAATAAGAAACAGATGAAATACTTCAGAGTGATAAACATTTATCATCTCAAAAATTTGCTTCTGACAAATATTATTCTGGACACAAATCCATACCAATATTTTTCAGAATAAATTTGAATATATCTTCAACAAGGGGTTTTGTGAAAATATCTGCCCATTGATGATCTGTATCAACAAAGGCTAAGTTTATAATTCCCTTCTGAACATAGTCTCTGATGAAATGATGTTTAATTTCTATATGTTTTGCCTTAGAGTGTAAAATGGGGTTTTTAGACAAACATATAGCAGAAGTATTATCACAGAATATAGAATTGTTACTTTCAAATATCTGATAGTCTTCTAGCTGACTTTTCATCCAGAGCATCTGCGTGCTACATCCAGCAGCACCAATGTATTCTGCCTCTGTAGTTGATAGTGCAATTGTGGGTTGCTTCTTGCTGTACCAAGAGATTAGATTTCTTCCTAGAAATTGACAACTTCCAGAAGTACTTTTTCTTTCCACTCTGTCTCCAGCGTAATCAGCATCACAGAATCCAACTAATTTGAAATCATCAGATTTTCTGTAACACAAACCCACATTAGAAGTACCTTTCAGATACCTTAGAATCCTCTTAACAGCTGTTAAGTGTGATTCTCTAGGATCTGATTGGAATCTTGCACATAAGCATACACTGAACAAAATGTCAGGTCTAGAAGCAGTTAAGTAGAGAAGAGATCCTATCATACCTTTGTAGAGTTTCTGATCTACTTTCTTACTTACCTCTTCCTTGCCTAGTGTACTAGTTGGATGCATGGGAGTCTTTGCCATCTTACTATCAGTCATGTTAAATTTCTTCCGAAGTTCTTTAACATATTTGGTCTGATGAATGTAAGTGCACTCTGGAGTTTGGTTGACTTGAATTCCCAGAAAGAATCTCAATTCTCCCATCATGCTCATTTCAAATTCTGCCTGCATACATTGAGCAAACTCCTTTCCCAACATAGTATTGGTAGATCCAAATATGATATCATCCACATATATTTGACAAATTAGACGATCTTTCTTAAATGTTTTACAAAAGAGTGTTGTGTCCACTTTGCCTCTGATGAAATTTTTCTCCAGAAGAAAATTACTTAATCTCTCATACCAAGCTCTGGGAGCTTGTTTTAAACCATACATAGATTTCTTTAGTTTGAAAACATGTTCTGGGAATTTTTCACTCTCAAAACCAGGAGGCTGGTGAACATAAACTTCTTCTTCTATAATACCATTTAGAAAGGCACTTTTAACATCCATCTGATATAGAGTGATGTTATATTGTGCAGCAAAAGAAATGAGTAAACGAATAGACTCTAACCTTGCCACAGGAGCGTAAGTCTCTGTATAATCAATTCCTTCTTGCTGGTTGTAACCTTGAGCAACTAGCCTTGCCTTATTTCTTTCAACTTCTCCTTTTTCATTAAGCTTGTTTCTGAAGACCCATTTAGTTCTAATTATGTTGAATCCTTTTGGTTTTGGAACTAAGTCCCACACATCATTTCTAGTGAACTGATTTAGCTCTTCTTGCATGGCAATAATCCAGTCATTGTCTTGCAGAGCTTCATCTACAGAAGTTGGTTCAATTACTGACACCAATCCAAATAATGATGTTTTAGATGATCTGAGGAAGGATCTTGTTCTGATAGGGTCATCCTTCTTTCCAATGATAACATTCTCTGGATGAGAAGCTTTGATTATGGAAGATGATCCTCTAACAGTTGATTCTTCAGAAATGTTTAAGTTATTCATCTGAGAAGTCAAAGGAATTGCATCTGGCGTTGCTTCTGGTTTCTTCACTAGAGCTTTGTCTGCCTCTGAGTCTTCAGAGTCTATGAGAATTACTTCTCTATCTGCAGAACTTTCAAACTGCTTTGGCTTTTCAATGCCAAGCTTATCATCAAATCTAACATGAATAGATTCTTCCACAATCTATGTTTCAGTATTGTATACTCTGTAGCCTTTAGAGCGTTCAGAATACCCAAGCATGAAACACTTCTGTGCTTTAGAATCAAACTTGTTCAGATTTTCTTTAGTATTCAACATGTAGCAAATACATCCAAAAGGATGAAAATATGAAATGTTGGGCTTTCTGTTCTTCCACAATTCATAGGGAGTCTTTTCCAAAAGAGGTCTTACAGACACTTTGTTCTGAATGTAACAGGCTGTGTTGATTGCTTCTGCCCAAAAGTGCTTTGCCAGATTAGTCTCATTGATCATGGTTCTGGCCATTTCTTGCAGAGTTCTATTTTTCCTTTCTACAACCCCATTCTGTTGTGGAGTTCTAGGACAGGAAAAATCATGAGCAATTCCATTTTCATTAAAATATTTTTCAAAATATTTGTTTTCAAATTCACCACCATGATCACTTCTGACTTTTATAATTTTGAAATCTTTTTCATTCTGGACTTGTTTGTAGAAGTCAAAGAACACTGAATGTGACTCATCCTTGTGTTTTAAGAACTTTACCCATGTCCATCTACTATAGTCATCAACAATGACTAATCCATACTTCTTGCCTCTGATGGATGCAATTTTCACTGGTCCAAACAGATCAATATGAAGTAATTCTAATGGTTTGGAAGTAGAAACAACATTTTTTGATTTAAAAGAGGATTTTGAAAACTTCCCTTTTTGACATGCTTCACAAAGAGCATCTGAGGTGAACTTCAAATTAGGAAGTCCTCTGACAAGATTAAGTTTATTAATCTCAGATATACGTCTCATATTAATATGCCCCAATCTTCTGTGCCAGACCCATTGCTCCTCATTAACAGACAAGAGACATTTAACATTCTGAACCTTAAGTTCTGAAAGGTTTATTTTATAAAAGTTGTTCTTCCTCTTTCCACTAAATAGGATTGAGCCATCCTTTTGACTAATAGCTTTACAACATTTTTGATTAAAGGTTATGTCATAACCATTGTCACTTAATTGACTTATGGACAATAGATTATGCTTTTATCTTTCTACAAGTAAAACATTAGTAATAGAGGGAAGGTTACCATTTCCAATAGTGCCAGATCCAATGATCTTGCCCTTCTGATTCCCTCCAAATTTCACATCACCTCCAGATCTAAGCTCCAGACTTTGGAACATAGACCTTTCTCCTGTCATATGTCGCGAGCATCCAGAGTCCAGGTACCATGATTGGCGTCCTGACCTTGCTGCTAAGAACATCTGCAACAGGAATTATTTTACTCTTAGGTACCCAGATCTTCTTGGGTCCTTTTGGGTTAGTTGTTCTGAAGGTTTGTCTAAACTTCTGTTTTTTAACATAAGGTTTATTCTGACTAGCCTTAGATTTAAACACATGAATGTTCTTTTCAGAACGAGTGTGTTCAATATCATTCAAGTGACCAAATTTAAAGTGGGAATATAAAGGAGTCTTCTTGATGATAATTTTATCAACAGGTTTTGAATTTAAATCCTTTCCAGAGGAAGATTTATATCCAATTCCTTTTCTGTTATTTCTGTTAACTCCATAGATCATAGAAGCCATTTTGCTTCATTCTATGCTTTTAGCAAGAAACTTCTGAAAGTTGTAGTCATATTTTTCCAAAATATTTTTACATTCAGAATCAGAGTCTTGTTGAGCTAATTCAGAATCATTTTTCATTTTTAAGTTCTTTTCATTTAGCTCAGCCACTTCTGATTTGAGAATATTATTCTCAGATACAAGATTGCTTTGACGCTTCTTGTATTTGAGCTTAATATTGTTATAGCTCTTCAGAACTTCTGATAACACTTTGATAAGTTCATCTTTAGTGAGTTTAGCCATTACCTCTTCAGCGTCAGAGTCAGATTTAGAGTCAGATTCAGATCCTGAAATTCCTTCCTCCTGGTCTTCTATGTCTGCCATCAATGCTACGTTGGCACATTCCTCTTCTGACTCATATTCAGATTCAGATGTATCTAAATCATCCCAGGTTGCCATTAGAACCTTCTTCTTCTTATCAGATTTTCTTTTAGGCTTTTCTTTCAACATCTTTGGACATTCATTTTTGTAATGCCCATGTTCTTTACATTCGTAGCAGACAACCTCCTTTTTGCTAGATCTTCTGTGTCTAGAATATTCTTTTCTTTGGTCAGACTTCCTGAAGTTTCTGAACTTATTTCCTTTATGCTTCCAGAGTTTGTTTATTCTTCTGGACAACATGGATAATTCATCTTCATCTTCAGATGAGGATTCTTCAGAGCTTTCCTCTATTACCTGCAATGCTTTAGCATATTTATTAGATTTTAAGGCAATTGACTTAACTTTATTTTGAGGTTCATCTTCCTCAAGTTCAATTTCATGACTCCTTAGTGAACTGATTAGTTCCTCCAAGGAGATCTTGTTCAGATCTTTAGCCATTTTCAGCGCAGTCACCATAGGTTTCCATCTGGTAGGTAAGCTTCTGATGATCTTTTTCACATGATCAGCAGTAGAGTATCCTTTATCCAAAACCTTTAGTCCAACTGTAAGTATTTGAAATCTGGAGAACATGGCTTCAACAGATTCAGCTTCTTCCATCTTAAAGGCTTCATACTTCTGAATTAGAGCCAGAGCCTTTGTTTCCTTGACTTGAGAGTTTCCCTCATGAGTCATCTTCAAGGACTCAAACATGTCAAATGCAGTTTCTCTACTTGTGATCTTTTCATACTCAGTGTGAGATATTGCATTTAACAATATTGTTCTAGCCTTATGGTGATTTCTAAACTCCTTCTTTTGGGCTTCTGTCATAGATTTTCTATCTACCTTTTTGCCATTCCCATCAATGGGATGAACATATCCATCTATGACCAAATCCCATAAGTCAGCATCATAACCAAGGAAAAAACTTTCAATCCTGTCTTTCCAATAATCAAATTTCTCCCCATCAAACATAGGGGGTTTAGTGTTGATTCTGTCCTTTTCTTCATATTTGTTGTTAATGTTAGATATTGAAGTATCAGCCATAGTAACAACCAAATATATATCAAAGTTTTTCTCACTGGATCTTTTCTTTCACTGTGAAGTGGTAGCACACACAGAACCGGAGCTCTGATGCCAACTGAAGGTGAGAAAATACTTAGAAGGGGGGTTGAATAAGTATGAAGATAAAATCTTAGAAGTAAAAATTCAAGTATTTTTATCTTGGTTCGTTGAACTCAACTACTCCAGTCCACCCTTTCTAGAGTGATTTTCCTTTCTCAAACAAGGACTTAATCCACTATTTAATCAACTGATTACAATAGTAAGCACTAAGAACAACTGTTCAAAGTCTTCTCAATAACTACTGATCCTAACTGGATCTTCTTAAGGTTCTCTTACAATCAAATGTAATAATAAATACAAGTGTTAAAATGCTTCTAATAAAGCTTTATCATAACTGGGATTTTTCACTTAAGATTAAGAACAATGAAATAATTCAAGCAAGAATTTATGAATTGTATGAGAGCTTAGTTATGAATTCTTTTCAAGTATATTCGTCAACTGAAGAAGATGAGTGGAGACTTGCTTTTATAGGCACAGTGATCCAAGAGCTTTTCACGTTGAGAAGAGTGTACCAAAAGGTTTGATCCTTTTTGTCTTCACATCAAGTGACCTTTCTTAGAAGAAGAAAGCACAGAGAAATCCTTTTTTGTCTGTGTTCTTGTGTCTAGCATAAATAAGGAAACAGTCGTTTGGATATTCCAACGGACATAATCTTTGAATTCTTCTTCAACAATTTTCAGCAAGAATCATTAGAGTCTAATTTGGTCAGAGCCTTCTGATGTTCATCAGAGTTTTGCTGATACAGAGTCTTCGCAGCAAGTGTGCTTTTAGCGTGAATAAGTTCAGAGCAGAGTTTTGGGTCAGATCCTCAGTACTGGCAGCGTTAGTACTATCAGAGTCTTCTGAAGTAACTGTGCTTGAAAACTCTTCATACAAAATTCTTTATTGCTTCAGATGCTTCTGGCTTGCTTCAGATTCTTCTGTAGCTTCTGCTTCAGATCCTTCTGGAGGCAGCGCTCAGAATCTTCTGATGGCAGCGTTCAGAGTCTTCTAAGAGATGCTTCTGATGCTTCAGAGCCTTGCATTTTTCTTATGTTCAGATCTAATTTGCTTCTGGAGTGATATTTACTTTAACATCTGCAGCAAACATTCTCAAGCAAATTTTAGAGTATATAATTCTTAAGTACACAATTTCATAATAGTTATCATCAAAACATAGAGATATTATTAAGAACCAAACTGTGTTCTAACAGTTCTATCAAACATTCATCCTTTGTGAAGTTGATTCGGAACCCTTTGTCACACAGTTGACTTATGCTAAGTAGGTTGTGTTTAAGGCCTTCCACATAAAGAACGTCTTCGATGATTGTACATGGAAGTGCACCAACGGTTCCAACTCCAAGAATTTTTCCTTTATTATCATCACCGTAAGTAACGTATCCTTTGGCCTTTAATGATAGACTTGAAAATTTGTTTATATCTCCCGTCATATGCTTTGAACAACCGCTATCAAGATACCATTGATTAGAAGTTGTCTTCAAGTATACCTACTACACAAAATCAAGTATTGTTAGGTACCCAAATTGCTTTGGGTCCTTGGTAGTTAGTACCCTTTTCAACCCACACATAATGCCCTTTAGCAACACAAATGTTGCGCACATAGCAAGCATTAGGTGTATGGCCTTTGATTCCACAATAAAAACAAGTAGGTTGAAAATGACTTCTATATCTAGGAACATAATTCTTTTTCTTCACGATTATTTTCTTTTTATGATTTTGATGCATAGTTTTAGAATTGTTTACCTTTTCTTTAACGACTTGTTCACTTGCTTTCACAAAAATGGTTTCATTTGTGCTTGGTTTGGAAAACTTAGAATATCCTAATCCACTTTTATCATTAGGATATCTTTGGTGCCTAATAATTTCCTCCAAGCCAATTTGACATTTTTCGTATCTCTCTAAAACTCTTTTAAGTTGAACAATTTGAAAAGATAAGGATTCACAATTTTTGCATACAAGACTTTGTTTTTCATCCATCAATTTTTTTTTTCATTTTCAATGTTTTTTATAAAAGCAATATTTTGTTCTTCTAAAAATGAAATTCCTTTCTTTTGGGATGAGATGATTTTGTACAAAGTCTTGTATTGTTTTAGAAGTTCATCTATGAATTCTTATGCATCATTATCATAAATAGAAAAATCGTTACTAACCTCATCAATTTCTTCATCGGAGTGATGTGATGTCATAAGAGCTATATTTGCACATTCATCGCTTTCCGATTCCGATGATGAACTTATTTCATTATCGTCTCAAGCAACATAAGCCTTTTTATTTTTGAAATCCTTCTTGCCTTTGCATCCTCCTTTCTTTGCAAGTTTCAGGCAATCCGGCTTTATGTGACCTTGCTTCCCACATTCATAATATGTGACTTCTTGATTCGATGTGGATGCAACCTTTTTCTTGAAATGTCTATTCTTTTTAGGAAAAGAGGAATTTTTATTATTATTAAAAAACTTACCAAGCTTCTTTACAAGAAGCATGAAATTTTCATCTTCGGAAGTCTCGTTGTCTTTGTCATCCTTTGTGTCAATCTTCAAGGCAATTCCTTTGGACTTCTTTTCTTGACTTTCGTGCTTCTCGAGTCTTCCAAGTTCCAATTCGTGCTCTTGAAGTTTGCCAAATAAGGATGCGGATGTCATCGTTGAGAGACTCTTCTTTTCCGAAATAGCGGTCACTTTCGGTTGCCATTCTCTTGTTAAGGATCTTAGGACTTTCAGGTTGAGATCATCATTGGTGAAGGTTTTCCCGAGAGCAATCAAGTGATTTGTTAGATGAACGAATCTCTTTTGTAAGGCAACAATAGATTCACCGGGCTGCATACGGAACATCTCATATTCTTGGCTTAACGTGTTGAGCCTTGATCTTTTTACTTCTGCAGTTCCTTCATGCGTTTCCACCAAGGTGTCCCAAATCTCTTTTTCCGATCTACATTGTGATACACGGAAGAACTCGTCCATACTAAGAGTGCTTTGGAGTATGTTGATTGCTTTCTTTCCATTAAGAATCTTTTTCTTATCGTCTTCATCATACGTGCTTTTCAACTTTACGGTTCCAATGCCATTGACCACATTTACTGGATTGTGTGGTCCTTCTTTGATTACTTCCCATATACCTTCTCCTTGGGCTTCAAGATGTTCCTTCATTCTGATTTTCCAGAAATCGAAATATTCTCCAAAAAACAGTGGTGGTTTATTACTACTTCCACCGTCTTTGAAAACCGGGTTGGTGCTAGCGGAAGCCATACTGAATCGTTAGGAACAGGTTACCTTAACCTGCTCTGATGCCAATTGTAAGTTCAGAGTATGCCTAAGAGGGGGGGGGGTGAATTATGCTTTAGAAACTTTTTTCGGTTTTTCGAGATTCTTGAATTTTACTTGGTTATGATCTTGATGATGAAAGCAGTAAAAAGCAGAATGAAAAAGGACACAGAGATTTATAGTGGTTCCCTTCATAATCTGAAGGTACTCCACTCCCCTTTCCACATGAAATAGAGTTTTCACTATAGTTTTAGAATGTACAACCTATCACACCATCAACCGGTGAGGCCTACTATCTAACAATTATTTCAACAACTTAGTGTGCAAGAACAATCCTCTTGCAAGCATTAACCCTTGTGTTCAACAATCCTGAATCACAAGTCACAAAGAAATAATTCTTGTAATTTTGTAATTTGAGAGTGATATAATAATAATATCAATGCAAATATAAATCTTCTCCTTTTGATCAAAATTCACTTTTCAATATCAATACAAGTGTTCAAAAATTCTGGATATGAAATGTATGAACAATATGAACACTTTTCGAAAATATTTTAAAATATTTGAAAAGTAGTGAATTTGATTTAATGATTATTTTGAAAATTATTGGAGGTGGTTTTCAATTTGAAATTTTCAGAATTTATATAAGCAAAACACCATTTCAGAAAGGTATAATTGAGTATGAATCAATTAATGAAAAGGTATAACATTCAAACAAGATTTGAATTTTAAAAGAAACAATTTTTCAAAGTTCGTTCAGTGTTAATCGGTTAACACTTGAACGTTAGCCCTAAGAATTCAAAATTTAAGATCGTTAACCGATTAACCCATATGTTTAATCGGTTAACACTATTAAAACTCTGAAAAATACTTGAGTTAAAAGTGTTATACCAATTCCAAATGATTTTAAAAACATGCAAATGCAAAATGTTGATATGATAAAATAATTGAACACTTGTATATCTATTAAAGGAGTGAATATTGATATACCGAAGTTTTGAGTCCAAATCTTGAAACTTGTATGAACATTTGCACATGATGCTTGATTTGCTTGACAACATTCCATAGTCTTGATTTTGATCAGTTGAAAGCTTGACTTTTTGCAATCATGGAATGAGCTTAAGACTTTGTTGACATCATCAAAACCTTGAGATTGAAGTGCTTCTACATCCTTATACATAAGGAAATTAATCCAAAGCACCTCTCTGAGGTTCATGATGCTGAGGCAGTTCATATCTAACCATCAGGGTACAGAGATTGCAGATTCCCTTTCAAGGAAGATTTCTACAAAGATCCCACAGGCTGGGGAAAATTTGGAAGCAAAGGAACAGTTCCTCTCCATATCTTCAGAGCTACTCAGAGCTATTCAAGCAGGTTAAGTCAACCTTCAAGTTCAAGACGAATATCGGGAAGTCATGTTAACTATTCCCTGACCCTTCACCATAAACCTTGTATCCAGACAAGCCGTTTTCCAACCCTGTATTCAGACATGATATTTTCCAACGTCAGCCGTACCTAACCCCTCATAACCCAAAGTCCAATCCCCATTGACAACCACCATAAAGCCTAATTCCTGTTGGCACCTCATTCCTAAATCCAATCCCCATTAGTACCCAGGAAAATTTCGCCTTCAAAAGCCAATCACCGTCAGGTTTCACCTGTTTCCCCCAGCATAAGTCCAATTGTACTTGGCACATCTGGTTATCCCCAATGGAGTTGGCTTCATCTCTTTGGCATTTATTTTGCTAGAGTGGTCCTTTTGCATCCAGCTTTCCCCGACAGCCCGTGCCTGCATCTTCATTTCTGATATAGTTATCATATTTGCATCATCTTTTCATTTCATCCTCAAACGCGTAGCATTTCCATTTCATATGGAGCATTACGCC
Organism: Lathyrus sativus; assembly: GCA_963859935.3. Classification (NCBI taxonomy): domain Eukaryota; kingdom Viridiplantae; phylum Streptophyta; class Magnoliopsida; order Fabales; family Fabaceae; genus Lathyrus; species Lathyrus sativus. The sequence continues at coordinate 556,905,016 of OZ012735.1, read as the reverse complement.
ATAGAAAAAAATTCAAACATATGCATGCAAAGCATAAGCCAGTTTTTGTTAGCCTTCCATGGCAACTTGAATAAACTCTTCAATCAAGACAGTGATATATCAACAGCCTGGTTCAGTCGACTTATCTGCTTACTTTCTTTTGGGTTTCAGATCATATGTCGGTCATGCTTTGTCCATCAACCCTCTGATGATGACATCTCCAAGCAGATTTTCTTTGTTCGTCAGCCCTCTAATGATGACATCCCCAACAGATTTTTTCTCTCTGTCTATCCTTAGACGATGCGAGATTTGGATATGGTTTTCCCTCCGTCTATTCTTAGACAATGCGAGATTCAGATATGATTCCTTCCCGTCTACTCTTAGGCGATGTGATACTTTGGATATGATGTTTCTTCCCATCTACCCTTAGACGATGTATATTTTTGGATATGATGTTTCTTCCCATATACCCTTAGACGATGTGGAGTTTCGGATATGGTTTTCTTCCCGTCTACCCTTAGAGAATGTGAGTTTTGGATATTGTTTTCTCTCCGTCTATCCTTAGACGATGCAAGACTTGGATGTGGATTTCGGATATGTTGTTTCTTCCCGTCTACCCTTAGACGATGTGACTTCGCAGGTTTTCTCTCCGTCTATCCTTAGACGATGCGAGATTTGGATATTGTTTCTTCCCGTCTACCATTAGATGATGTGATATTTGGATATGGTGTTTCTTCCCGTCTACCCTTAGACGATGTGGATTTTGGATATGGTTTTCTCTCCGTCTATCCTTAGACGATGTGAGATTTGGATGATGTTTCTTCCCGTCTACCCTTAGACGATGTGGATTTATGGTTTCCTTGCCGTCTACCCTTAGACGATGTGACTTCGCAGGTTTTCTCTCCGTCTACCCTTAGACTATGCGAGATTTTGGATATGGTTTTATCTCCGTCTATCTTTACACGATGCGAGTTTTGGATAAGATGTTCTTCTAAACTTCGTGTTAAGCCGACCTTCTGGTTCAATACATGTTTTTATTTAACGGATGCCTGTAACAGCCCAATTTTCAATAATTAATTAATTGTGTTAATTAATTGATTTATTTGGATTATTCTAATTATTTGAATAATTAGATGTTTGTTTAATGGATTGATAGATGTTTTGAGAGAGTAAATATATTGGAAATAAATAAAGAGAAAGGTATATATGAGGAAGTGGAAGGAAAAGAAAAGAAAATAAAAACATAAGGAAAGAGAAGAGAAAGAAAGAGGAAGAGGAGAAAAGAGAAGGAGAAGACGAAAAGCTTGGAATCGCCTAGAATGACTTCTAGCTTCCAATTAATCTAAGGTAAGGGTGAGAAACATTATTATTTGATCAATGTGTATGATTATGTATGGGTTGTTTGAGTTATTGGATGTTTTTCTCCATTTTCAATTCTAGGGCAAAAATAGATTTAATCGGTAGAAATCGAGTTCTAACGGTTCAAACTCGAAATAAGTTGCGTAGTTTAGTCGGGTAATGCTTAGCCGAGAGTACTGAGTTTCGTTGGAGTGAATTTGATCGAGTTTATGAGTTTTGACATTTTTGGAGAAATTGGAGGTTAAGATTTTGGGTGAAATTCGGAAGTCGTAGAATTAGTGTTTTATGGTCCTAAAATGTCACTATATGATTGGTAATGATGAGTACGTATTTAATCGGGAGAAAAGAATTGAATCGGGTGACTTTTTGAAGGTTTTAGTGTCGAACTCGTAGCTGTTTTTCTGAGTTTTTCAGGTGTTAATCGGTTAACCATATACGTTAACCGATTAACACAGTGTTGGGGGCCTAAAAGCTGAGTTTTTGGCCTAAAACTGAGTTTTTGGAGTGGTTAATCGGTTAACCATATGCGTTAACCGATTAACACTGTAAGTGTGAGAAAATATTATTTTTAAAACTTCGAAAATTCATAACTTCTTCACCGTTTATCGGATTTTGACGTTCTTTATATCAAACTGAAGCTAATAATATGTTCTATAACTTGGTGAAAAGAAATATTATTTTTAACCGACTTTTATCCGATTTTACCGATTAATCGAGATTAATTATTTTAAGTAAGTGAGGCTTAAATAATGAGAGTATTCGGTTGCCGTTTGGCATAATTGAATTGATGAATGTGTTGATGATGTTGATAATGCATATTGTTTATATGCTATTGCATGTGAAGAATGCATGAGAACATATTGTGAATATGTGTGCATTGCTTGATGAATGTATTGATGATGTTGATAATGCATATTGTTTGTATGCTATTGTGTGTGAAGAATGCATGAGAACATATTGTGAATATGTGTGCATTGCTTGATGAATGTATTGATGATGTTGATAATGCATATTATTTGTATGCTATTGTATGTGAAGAATGCATGAGAACATATTGTGGATATGTGTGCATTTCTTGATAATATATTGATGATATATGTGAATATGTTGTGTGTGCAATCATTGCTATAATTCTTGAAGAGATGAATTATTTGAATGCATGAGATTAAGATGTCGGTCTTAAGTGCATTTGATTGTTGATTACAAATGCATCATTTAGTCAAGAGGCAATGTTTGCTAGTTTCGTGGAGACTAGTGACTTGTCCCAAGCCTAGAAGAGTGGGTTTGAAAGCTTAGAGGACGGGCTTTTGTTGGTTATCGGTCTAGAAGAGTGGACCCGGTTTAATGTAAAAACCGAAAAATGATAACGAGTGTTGGTACCACATAGCATTGAGTTGCATTGAGTTATGTTGAGTCACATTGCATAACGTCATTGATATATGAAAAATGCTTGTGGGTGATATGTTGTTGAATATTTATGAAATATGCATGAAGAGATGTGCTTGATGATTGGCCATATTTGTTTATATAAGTATGCTTTGTAAAGTATATGACGAGTTATGATAAAGTATGGTGAGAATTGTGGAATATGCGTATGTGCATTACTTGTGTAATTGAGAAATGTGAATGTGTAATAGTGAATTGGTAGAATTGATGGGCTTTATGTGAGCCATATGGCATGGATAGAATTGTTGATTAAAGTTATGCTTACGTATGTGTACATGACTTGTGTAATTGGAAATGATGAATATGTGATTGTTAGGAGAAGTGTGCATATATACATGATATGTTGATTTAAGAGTGGTGAGTATGTGAGTGTTGTATGAAAGTATGCTATGTGCATGATAATATGCTTGATGATCAACCATGTTAGTTTATATGATGAGGTAATTGAGAGGTATGCGTGAATTGAATATGAAATATGGCATATATGTATTTTATGATTGCTTATATACATAATTATATGCATTGATTATTATGGTAATATTTCTCACCCTTCTGCTGGAATGATGTCCTACATGACATCGTGCAGGTATTTCAGAGTAGAGCTGCTTGTAGTCCCGAGGCCGCTATTGGTGTAGCTATTTAGCGATTTATTTATGTTGGGTCGAGTCATGCTCTGGTCGTGTAACACTGGGATCGCTTGGTTTATGTTTTAGAAATATACTATGTTTTCTTGTTTATTGAAATAATAAGAAGTTGGCCTTAGTGCCCGAGCCTTGTTGATTTATGTGATGAAAGCAAATATTTCTTTTATGAAAAATCATTGGATAAATGAATCTGCTGCTACATGCTAATTGAAATTGTAAAACATGATCATTCATTGAAGTGTTGATGAGCATGACAGGTGTTTGAAAGTTTGAAGTGTGACACCCTTGGTTGAATGCATGTTAATTTTACTCTGATTATTTTAATTAATTGCGGGGATTAGAGGGGTGTTACAATGCCTGCTTGGATTAGCATATGTTCTCAACTTCGTGTTGAGCCGGCCTTCGGGTTCGATCCATGTTTTTTATTTAACAGATGCCTGACGACGAGGTCAGATGTTCTTCTCAACTTCGTGTTGAGCCGGCCTTCAGGTTCGATGCATGTTTTGTTCAACAGAGGCCTGCTTGGATTAGCAGATGTTTCTTTCGACTGCATGTTGATGCTTTCTAATTGGTGATGAGTTAGCTCATTTTCCTGCAACTTTCATATGCATTTCTCAGGTGAGCCTGATTGACAGATTCAACAGTTTACCATCCGGATCAGACTGCAAATTTCCGGGTTCTTTTGTATTCAATCACCTTCTACCTTGAATTTCTGAAAGTGGTTGCTTTTCATCCCTTCAGGTCCAAGCTGTTTGAATAGGGGCAGATGTTGCACCCTAAAATTTGCCCACAAGTTTTCTAGCTTTGACTGGCTTTTGCTTTGCATCTCATCTGCATACCATTTAGGTCGCATCTTGCCCGTGTTATCAGCCAGATTGAATTTATCAGGATTTTATCCGTTTTGCTCACGTTTCAGGTGATTCAAATAAATTCAAATGAGAAGTTCAGTGTCGAAATCGAGTGAAAGTCGCTCTCCTCTTGATGATTCAGTCTGTGCTGATAATTTGGCGCATTTCTGTGCTCGCCCATTTTTCCATTGCATTTCGCATTTTTTTGGCTTTAGATCAAATTATTTAGAAAGTAGTTTTTAAATAGGATCATTTAATAGGATCGTTAGAAATGTTTAGAATATAGTTTTTACTAGATTTTTAAATAGTTTTTAGAATATTTATTTAATTCTAGTTATTTTAATTAGGAATTAGTTAAATATAGGGTTTAATTATTATTAGTTTGATTTATTAGTGAATTGATTGAAGTTTAGATTTTTGTTTATATTAATTAGAACATTAGTTTAGTTTAGATTTAATTAAGCTTTAGTTGTTATTAGTTTTATTAAGTCAACTTTAATTAAGTCAACTGTATTTCATTAATCAGCAATTATTAGTCATTTAGTCATCAACTTTAGTCTTAACCAAGCCAGGTGCCATGTGTCAACTTTTTACTATAAAATCTCATGTTCATCATCTTTGACAGAGAACCCTAGACCTAAAGAAATTCGGCCGCCTCCCTCCCTGCGCCACCTCCATTTTCTTCATCATACTCAATCCAATAAACCTCCATTCACCATCATCATTGTCATCTTCCTCAATCACCCAGAAATTTCCAGCAACAACTTTCAATCTCCGACTCGGAATCATCACCATCTTCAGCAAACCCTTACAAATCCACAACGTCCATCACTCCGAAACTCACCATGTTCGACCTCCATCATGGTTACCCTCAACAGCCTTCCATCATCACCTATAACGGAATCACCATTCAACTTCTGCAAACCCCACCGTGAATGACCCATTTTCTGTTCACCACTCGACCTTTTAATCTTCAAACCCACTACACTGAAAATTTCAACTCTCAACTCTTCAAAACCAATTTTCTAAACCTCTAAAAAAACTCCAAACGAAACTCAAAATGAACCTTCATTTTCCATTAACATCCTCACCATCTTCAACAACTCAGAAGATCCTCCATAACCTCAACTTCAATCAAAAATACCAAGAATCTCACAACCACCATCCTCTGAAACCCAACAAAAGCACCAAAACCGCCATTGAAACTTGTCAACCATTCAACCTATAAAAAATCAACTGAAACCCATCCTTCATCAAAACCCATTCGTAGAACCCATTTCCAACTCAAACCTCAAACCCACATTCAGACGAAACCCATAAACAAACCATCACCAACCTTCGCAAGACCCACAACTCAACCCAGAAATACTTACAATCCATCATCATCTTCAACAACTCAGAAATCTGCACAAAACTCCCAAATCTTCAATTATCATACATCCAACAAAAGCCGGCACACAAACTAAAGCAGAGTTGAAAATGGAGAAGAGTTTGATTTGAAACAGAATTGATTATTGATGAGGAAGAGTCGAAGAAGGATCGGAGGAATTTGTTTTGGTGAGGAGAGTTTTTTTGAAGGGAATTTTGTTTCAGAGTTTCTCCAACGAGAAAGACGAGATAACTTTGGTTTTGGCCTTTTTTCTAAAGGTTGGTTGATTTCTTTATGGGCTAAGCCCGTAGACCGCAACACACCGTGTGGATTAACCCCCCCTGTTTCATATAAACCCATGACATACTACGTCTGTTCTACCACAAACAGGTAACACCTAAGTCTCCAATGGTCGAGCAGCAATACACCTAACTGCTAGAATGTGTATGCTAGTATCGTATACCTTTTCTCTCGCTCCCGTGTGATCGAGAACACTCTTGTTTACTCGTAGTTAGCCTGAACTACGTTTTGCTTTGATTTCTCATACCAGATGAGAATACGTAGGCACAAGACGCAATGTCTTAGCGAGCAACCTCCCCCCGTAGTTTCCCGAACTACGTTGACTCTAACTTTCCCATTGCACGAGGGAATACGTAGGCATAGAGCGGCGATGTCCTATCGAGTTAGTTCTTTTTCCGTTTAGCAACAGTCGTAGATAGTTTGTTTTTCACCCATAGATTTAGACAACAAGCGTGGATCCCGTTGAGTACAACGGACGTGAGGGGTGCTCATACCTTCCCCTTGCGTAACGACTCCCGAACCCGAGATTTGGTTGCGATGCCCTGTCTTTTCCCCTTTTTCATAGGTTTTCTCTGATCATTTCTTTTCCCTCTCTTTGGGATAAATAACGAATGGTGGCGACACTTCTGTCCTTTCCGACCCCTCTTCGCAGCGATGCGACATGCATCTTCGAGGATGACTGGCTAAGAGCACATGTAATGATGCAGAATATATGGAAAATACTGGGGATATGGCGATATGGAGGTTATGGGTGGTGATTTATGCCAAGTAGTTGGGCTTTGGTTTGGGGCGTCAAGTTTGACTTCTCGACATCCTCGTGACATATTTGGATGATCTCCAGATGGTTTTGACAGACAAGCTGTGTTGGTTAGTTAGATTACCCTGACTTGGTCGAGTCCAGGTGAAACTTGTTATTTGACAATGCTTTGTGTACACATGCATCTATTAGAGATCGTGGTTATCTTTCATACACCTTAATCGGAGAGCAACCCTATGCTTTCTTTCGTTATTATTATTGTTGTTTCATAATTCTCAATACAATGTTTATTAAGAATGAAAATTTTACATTTGCAAACAAACATTTAAAAGTAAAAATGTGGAACACAAATTGATGAAAGAGATTTTATTGATGATAAAGTGACCCATAAATGGGTAATTTACATAAGGATACAATTCCTAAAAGAGGTAATTGCAAAAATATGACAAAAAAGGTACAATGACAATGAGAAGAAATCAGATCTCCACTAAGTTCCAATTCTGCTATGATCCCTATGACCATGAAGCTTCTCGTACATTGCTTCTGAGGAAGGTGGTTGGGTTGATCTTTCCCATTTGTAGTTCCTTTGATTCTAATGATGAGCTAACGAATTCTCCACAGACCACAGTTTTTTCATTTAACATCCCTAACTTTTTCCTAGACCGCCCATTCGGGTTTTCAGTCTACTGGGATACCCCTTTTTCCCTAAGTTTCCCTTAAGGGTTTTCAACTTATTGGGTAGTATTATTCTTTATTTTAACCCTAACTTTTTCCTGGACTTTCTCTTTTTGTTGTTCATCGGGTTTGTTTTCAAGCGTAGTATTTTTCGTTTGCGTCCGTGTTCACATGGGATGATAGATCTTCACCGTCCATGTTGGATAATATCAAGGCTCCTCCGGAGAAAACCTTTTTCACAACATATGGACCTTCATAGTTAGGTGTCCATTTGCCCCTTGGATCTGTGTGGATTGGCAGAATCTTTCTCAACACCAAGTCTCCTACTTTGAAATTTCGAGGGCGAACTTTCTTGTCAAACGCTCTTTTCAACCGCTTTTGGTATAACTGGCCATGGCAGATGGCTTCCATGCATTTTTCATCGATGAGATTAAGTTGATCGAATCTTTCTTGCACCCATTCTTCTTCATCGAGTTTGACAACAGTCAAGATTCTTAGGGAGGGAATCTCTACCTCCACGGGGAGTACTTCATCCATGTCGTACACAAGAAAAATGGGGTTGCCCCAATAGAAGTGCGTACTAAAGTACAGTAGCCGTGGAAAGCAAATGGTAGCATTTCGTGCCAATATTTGTATGTTTTCACCATTTTCTGAACAATCTTCTTGATGTTTTTGTTTGCTGCCTCAACAGCGCCATTCATCTTTGGGCGATATGATGATGAGTTATGATGCTCGATCTTGAAATGTTCATACAATTCCTTCATCATCTTATTATTGAGGTTCAAACCATTGTTAGTAATGATTTTATTTGGGACTCCATAATGATAGATAATCTCTTTCTTGATAAAGCGAGCGACCACTTGTTTGGTGACATTGGCATAAGATATGGCTTCCACCCATTTAGTGAAATAGTCAATGGCCACTAAGATGAAACGATGACCATTTGAAGCCATCGGCTCGACGCTTCCAATCACGTATATGCCCCACATGGTGAAGGGCCAAGGCGATGTCAAGACATTTAGAGGAACTAGTGGCACATGTATCTTATCTGCATAAATTTGACACTTGTGGCATGTTTGCACGTGACGATAGCAATCAGTTTCCATCATCATCCAATAATAACCAACCCTAAAAATTTTCTTAACCATTGTGTGTCCACTAGCATGTGTCCCAGAGGAGCCTTCATGGATTTCATTTATGATTCGTCCAGCTTCGTGTCTATCCACGCATCTGAGTAAGACCGAGTCATAGTTTCATTTGTAAAGCACATCTCCGCTTAAGAAGAATTTGGCTGAGAGCCTTCTTAAATACTTCTTATCTGTGATGGAAACATTTTCTGGATGTTCTTGCTTTTCTAGATTCCTTTTGATATCATAGAACCAAGGTTGCTCATCGATTTCTATCTAAATTTCCAAATAGGCAGGCTCATCGAGATGTTCAATACGGATAGCGGGTGCCTCATTTTTCCAATTAACTTTGAGCATGGATGACAACGTGGCAAGAGCGTCTGCCAAGTGATTGCTTTCTCTAGGAATGTGATTGAAAGTAATCTCATCAAAGTATGGTATTAACTTCAAGATGTGATCCCGATATGGAACTAGTTTGTTGTCACGTGCTTCCCAGTCGCCTCTGACTTGACTGATGACTAATATGGAATCCCCATACACTTCCAAAATCTTGATTTTTTTATGAATAGCGGCTTCGATTCTGAAGATACATGCTTCATATTCAGCCATATTGTTGGTGCATTCGAAGCATAATCTTGCGGTGAATGGGATTTGAAAACTAGTAGGAGATGTGATGATTACCCCTATTCCATTGCCTTGAGCATTTGTGGCGCCATCAAACACAAGTGTCCATCGCGATCTTGGTTCAGGTCCGTCGTCTAGGCCTAATGTTTCATAGTCTCTGACAAACATGATGTCTTCATCAGGGAAGTCAAAATGCATGGGCTGGTAATCTTCCACGGGTTGGCGGGCAAGATATTCAGACAAAACGCTCTCTTTGATAGCTTTTTGTGAGACATACTTGAAGGTAGGAAAAACACTTAGAAGAGGGTTGAATAAGGGTTTTAAAAACAATTAAGATGATAGAAAAATAACAAGGTATTTTTATCCTGGTTTGTTTGAACTCAAACTAATCCAGTCCACCCTATCAAGGTGATTTGCCTTTCTCAACAAGGACTTAATCCACTAAATCAAATTGATTACAGTGTTAAACACTAAGACAACTGTCTTAGTCTTCTCAAGAAATCTGACCACACATGGTCTCTTAAGGAATCTTTTACAAAAGATAAACTAACAATGTGTTTAAGATTTGCTTCTAACAAGCTATATCACAACAGTGATTTTCACACAAGTTTAAGAACGAAAAGAAAAACTATTTAGCTTTGAAGAAAGTTTGTATGAGTTTCTTATTGAATAATTTGTCAAGTGATTTGTCAATAATTCCGTCAAATGAATCGTCAACATTGAAGTGATGCTGAGACTAGCTTTTATAGCACTTGAAGTCCATTTCTCAAAGACTGTGCAATGCTGAGCATTCTATTGCTTTTGTCTTCTATTGACTTTTCCTTTCTCAGAAGGGGAATGTTCAGACAAATCCTTTTTGTCTGAAATCTTGTGTCAAGCACAAATGAGGGAAGAGCCGTTTGGATAAGGACAAGGAATATTGTTGCACCCCAAAATTTGCCTAACCCTTTCTTACTTGGTTTATGTTTCATTAGATTAGCATTGCATTGTTCTAGCATTTTCATAGCATAGAATTATTCATTTGGCAGGGGATCAAGTGTGGTTTATATCAAGAGGAGCCTATCTAGAGGTCTTATTCAAGCTTGAGAAGTCACCAAAGTCATCAGGAAGAGGGTTGTGGTCTTGAGAAGTTTGGTTGCTTGTACAGGGTTCATCTCTTAACCTGAGGACCAATTGAAGACCATCAGTGGATTGTGGAGCCTTGATCATGGATAGAGTGTGGATAGAGCTCATGTAATGCCTTGAGGGTCATGAGAGAGCTCATTTAAGTCATTATGCTAGGTGTGAAGAGCCACAGTTGAGGGTGTTGCAATTAGGGTTTTCATCTGAGTAACCCTAAGTCAACTGTGTAATTGAAAAGGATCAAAACCTAATTATAAGTCTTTGTGACCATGGAAATTTGTGTTAAGATACGTGAGGTGATATTCCAAGATCAATCCAAGAAAAGTTCAAAGTGTGAGGAGTTGCTAAACTAGGGTTCTCAGGGTAAAATCCCCTATTTAGTGCCTAACTTCAAGACCACCTATCTCAAGATAAAAGTTTCATATCCACTTTTGGTCGACATGAAACTTGTAGAGCATGTTCTTAGATTTAATTTGAGTACTAGAAGTCCTCCATTGGATTTATAGAACTCATGTTATGATCCAGACAAGTTACAGGTCATTAGATGAATGTGAAATTTGTCTACAAAAGTCAACCAACTTCCAAGGAACGTTTGACCTAGAAGGGTGTTTCTAATAAACTTTTGGCCAACACTAAAGTTGTAGGGCTTGATCTTAGCTTTCCAAATTGTACTAGAAGTCTTCCATCTGATTTGTAGAACTCAAGTTATGAGGTTTACAAGTTAGGGGTATTTTGGGAAAGAAGAATTATAGGTCATTTGGCATTATAGGTCATTTTCACTATCTTGCAAGCTTTAAATGAAGTTTTGTCCAACATAAAACTTGTTCAAAATGATGTTTTTAGTTCAAACATGTACTCATGATGAATTGATTTGGCTTAGGGTGATACTTGGTTTGCAAGAAATTGACAAAAGGGGAATTTAAAGGCATTTAAGTGAAAAATTCAAAATTAATTCTGTGTTCAAACAAGACCAAGTAAGGACATATTTTGAGTAGAAAAATCATTCTAAGAACTTTGTAATTATTAGAATTTTCATTTGGGGCTTATTTCATGGTGCTTTGATTTGTTACTTCATGAATAAGCAACACATCAAAGTTTGCTCATAAGGTGCAAACATGCTTTCCTTTTGATTCCTACACTCTCACCAGACCATAGGCAAGCTAATTGAAGTTTCTAGAAGGTTGGAACAGCCAGAATTCGTGCATTCCATTGTTGAGTTTTTGGAGGAAAATTGAAATGTGGATATTCTGATTTGGGCCTTCAATGGACCTCCAAAACCCACAAACATCTTCTATATAAGTTCCATGATTGATTCAGATCCATTTTGGTAATCATTTGGAGATGGAAAAAGAGATTGAAGATTGAGTTTCAAGAGCAAAAGTGAAAATCGTGATTTCTGATTCAGAGCAATTCAAGGCAATTCAAAGCTTCAAGCATCTTCAGCATACTTCATTGAGTGTATCTGCACAAGATTGAAGCAAGAGGAGCACCATAATTGCCTCAATTGAAGCTACAAACCAGGTTTGAACAATTCACGATTGTACTAATTTTAGCATGATCTAAGTAGAATTGACATGTGGTTAGGCTTTAGGAAGATGATTAGATGGATTCTAGATCAAAATTTGGAAGTCTAGAGACAAACTAAGATGCTATGTGATTTCTGTTTGGATTCGAATTGGCCTGATCATGAGGTTTTAGCACGATCTAGATAGTTCATGATGATCTATGAAGTGTGAGGAGAAGATTTGTGGTTTCAATTGAAGGTTTGGTGAGGTTTCAGAACTTGGTGCATTTTAGGATTTCTATCGTGTTTTGAATTCTGTTGAGAATTAGAAGAGATGGATAGCATATTCGAGATCAACATGAAAATTGGAGTGAAATGATATAAAGTTTGTTGAGGTTTGTTGATCTGTAATTTGTGGCTCGCCGGAGAAGACGGTGGCTCAGCCACCGTCTGGTTCACCTGAAAACCTTCCGTCCATTTCCAGTTTGAATGAGGAAGATGACTTCCCCACCCTTAGATCTGATGAGAACCACGACTTTGTCCACGCATCCAACGATCGTGACTTGTCCTCAGAAGTTGAACTTTGACTCCAAAACGCTGTGCATCATTAATGCACTGGCAGCGTGGAAGCCCTTAGATTAGGAGACTTGGTCCATTGATCCAACCACTCTGATTTAATTCTTCATTTTATTTCTTTTAATTGATTTTTCTTTTATTTTAATTGCTTTATTTTTGTAAAATTCATAATAAATCCAATACTGATCAGAAAAATACCATAAAAATATGAGCATGATCTAGATTTAATTTCTGATTTTATGATGCTTTTACATTTCATTTTCATTCAATTTTCCATTTAATGTGATTTTTTGCATTTTTATTAATTCTTTAATTTGGCTTATTTCTTCATGTTTTTTCTGAATTTTGATTGGTTGTTTGGTATAGAATTTAGGGCTGAATTTTGGCTTGCGGGTAGCTTAGAGATGTATGATCCCTTAGGATTTAATTCAGATTTTTTAGATAACATTAGGTTCAGTTTTGGATTAGGATCATTAGACCTTCCATTTTAGGGTTTTCATTTGATACCTTGTGATCTAGGATTTTTTAGGTGACCTTCCCATTTGATTTGATCCCTGACCTTTCTACTATAGGTCCTTAACCTTCTTAGGTTCCCCTAGAAAATCTTATAGGATTTTAGAAGTAGTTTTGGTGTTTTAATTTGATTTAGTACTTAGGCTAGTTTTAATGTGCTTCTAACTTGACCTTTCCTTTAGATTGACTTCAATGGTGACCCATAGCATAAGATAAAATTTCCTTTATTTTTGGATGGTGCTTTAGACATGTAGAAGCTTCTGTTTTCTTGATTGTGGTGTTTGGTTTTGGTGTTTAGACCTCTTTTAGTAGCTTTCTTGTAGCTTAATCAATTAGGGTTTAGGAAGAGCTTTAGTTGGATTTCTCTTTCTTCAAATAAACATGGATTTCTTTGATTGCTTTCCATTCTCATCCTATGATTCAAGGTCCCTATGTGAAAGCCTCATCCCTCCTTTGGAAGGATGTGTGGCATTTCACAAGAGGTAGAACCTTTGAGGATGCCTATCTCTGATGTATGGTTGAGTGCCCGGATGGATTCCCTTGGTTTCCATCCTGCTTCCCATCGTCAAACAATAATTTTGATGTTAACTCTCTTCTCTATTGTTGGAGCTTGAAGGTGGAGATTTCCTTCTCTTGAAGATGGCTTGGACTTGAAGCTGGTTGCAGACTGTGAATTTGTTTTGTTGTTTATCTAGTGCGATATCAGTTGCAAACTGTTGCACCCCAAAATTGACCAACCGGTTCCCACATCATGTTTATGTTTCGACGCATTCTGCATTCGCATTCGCATACCACATACATTGCATTTTTTCAGCCACTTTTGATTTTATCTGGATTACAGCCTAGTGAAACCGAGCATGCCGTAAAAATTGGGAAAATTCAGATTGTTTCGGGCGGTCAGGCTAGTGAAACTAAATCTCTCTATAGCTACCAAACTGAAGAAGGAGTTGTGATCAATGCAATCATGCCAGATGTTGAGTATCCTCGAGATGAATCGGTGAAATCTGTTGGTTCTTCATCTTCTGTGTCTTGTTATGCGAGACAGACAATTGCGCCTAGGGCACCATATCCAGAACTTCAGGTCGTTTCTTTGGCAAATCAGCAAACTCATGGCCGAGGTTTTCAGAATCGGCGCCCAAATCAGAACAGGCCTCGTAACAACTTGGAACAAAGGAATGCTCCTTCTCATATAGTGCCTGTGCCGTATAGCCATATTCTACCATCTTTGATCCAGAATTCTTTGGTGGAACCTAAAGATCTTAAGCCCGTGCCAGAGCCTTACCCTCCCGGGTACAATCCCCACGCTCAGTGTGGTTACCATGGTGGATCTCCAGGGCATTCAACTGAAGATTGCAAAGCTTTCCAGGCAAAAGTGCAACAGTTGATCGACCAAGAGTGCATTTCCTTTAGAGAAGGAATTCTGGTGGTTCATGACAATTTTTCAGCTGCCTAAGCTCGTAGATGCAGAGGTTTATTTGCAAGAAGCCAGCGGTCCAGACAGGCAGGCGTCCTCAGCATTGACAGTGCTCAGGCTTTTTATCATTTGCATTTGTAGTTTCTTTTCTGTTAGTTACTACTTGATGTTAAACATTGTTTGTATTGAATGGTAATATTGATAAAGTGACTATGCATTTTTCTGAATTAATCATGTCGTTGTGACTCATTTATTGCACTGCACCGACACTTGCATTTTATTCACTCCACTTTATCACTATGATTAGCAAAGATTGGAGGGAGGATGACGAAACTGAATACTCATAACCGATGATAGTATGCTTTCAGATAAAACCTTGCCGATGACGTACAAGGCATTGTTTCAATCCCCTAAACACTGGAGATATAAGGAGTTAGTCCCTTGTTAACCACTTCGAGCCAAGAAGTAGAAGTTTTTTCGAACTTTTAAACCCTCACATCTTAACCTGGGGCAGGGTAGTCGTCAGTTAGCTTGACCGAGCATTCAACCCTCACATTTTTCCCCAGAGGTCGTACCTCATCAACCACAATGGTTAAACCTCACCAATCAGGAGTGAGACAGTTGCAATCCTTTCGGAGCAATCAAGACAGCCAGTGTCGCACGACTTGTTCCAAGCAAAAGAAAAGAGAAAGAGAAAGCCCGCTAAGTAAAAAGAAAAAGAAAAAGCTGGAAAAGATAATACTTAGGCAACAATCAGGGCATCCCGCTGGACTTCCAAAAGAAAAATCGAAAAGAACTCAAAAGGAGTCAGTCCAGGCAAAAATTAGGGAATCAAAAGAATGAAAAAGAAAGGATATAAAAAGAAAAATCCTCAAACAAGGACAAAGTCGTGTGGATACAGACACCGAAAACGAAAAAAGAGTAACTGTCACTCCGAAAACCTTGTGAGTTCCTACTATTCAACATACCTCTCGAAGAGGCGAGCACTTGAGCCAAGTTAACTGAACTTTAGGATCGGAGATCATCACGTAGAAGGGGTGGGTACAAATCATAATTTGAGCCAAACATCCTTTGTTTTACGAACCGTGAACCCGACCATGATACAACCCTTAAAAGACCTAATTGAGGTAGGGTTTATTCTGAAAGCGCATTACGATAAGGTTGAGTAACCTGACTCCTTCATGATTTGCTAATCATATCCTTGTTGTTTTTTTTCACTGATCAAATCAGCACTATGTTTGAATTCTGGTTCATTCGTCACTCACCATCATGACAAGTAAATGAGTGACAACACAATTTTTTCAAAATCTGCATGAACACTGCATTAAAATTACCATTCGGGAATAAACAATTTTATTTGCAAGTCAGTAGTTGACAGGAAGGAAATTCCAACAGGGAATAATCGAACAGGACTGAATAATCCAGCAGTTTGGATCAGAATGGTGTATGTTGTGAAACCCTGTAAATCCGGGGCATTAACCTCAAGTGAGTTCAGAATCAGTTTGTCTGAGGACAAGTCCCGAAGCATCAGTTGATTATGGGGCAGTTTGTTTGAGAAGCAGTCGATTAAAAGTGAATCTTCTCGAGAGCCAATCAGGGGCAATCATCCAGAATGATGTGATTTGAGGGCAGATCCTTCCAGTGTGTGATCAGATCAGGTTAAGTCGCTTATACGCTCATTCAAGGGACAAGTCACTTTAGAGATAGTGAAACCAACTATGTTGATAGTTATTTAACTAAGGTTGAATCCTTTCGTCGTACAAATATCAGGGCAAGCCATCTCAAGGTCGTATTGTAGCAAGCTGCTTTTTGTTCAGAGTGAGTTTCCCAAGAGTTGGATTGGAGCAAGTTGAGTTGCACTGGGGAAAGTTGTTCAAGCGAGTTTGTTCACCCTAGCAAGAATTGAGTATCGGGGAATCGTGTCATTACCCTCATCAAAAAAACCCGAACCTTCGAAAAGGCCTTGTCGTCATTGGATCATTATCCTATAGTTTAAACCTGTTACTTGACAGAATATTGTAACCTGGGCATTTCCAAAGCCCAGTTCTCGTCTGGCAAACCGGTAACCAGTTCTCGTCTGGTCCACCTTTCCGTAAATACCAGTTCTCGTCTGGTACCTGTTATTTTTCAACCAGTTATTGTTTTGCCAACCTTTCCGTAACATCAGTTCTCGTCTGGTGTATGTTAGCTTTAAACTAGCCCCGTCTGGTCACCGTCTCTTTAACCTATTTGTTGCATTAGTTCTCGTCTGGTGTATGTCAGCTCCAAAACCAGCCCTGTCTGGTCATCCTTTCCTTCACCTATCATCCGGTCAGCCTCATCTGATGTTCCAACCGTAAATCCATTCTCGTTCGATAACCTAACCTATTTTTGCTATCAGTTCTCGCCTGGTAGTCCATCTTTGCATGCTAGCCCCGTCTAGTATTTTCCCTTAAAAACCATTTTGTTAATAACCTATTCTCATCCCTAAACTAGAAAAAGCCCGACACGATAATTCCTAGTGACTCACATGGTGTCACGTTCCCCGATACAAAGCTTGATTGATACCGGTTTCCCGATTAATGTTAAATCAGGGTTACTCTCCTCAGCTGATAGAAGTCACGTATTGTCCCCACAATAGTTGAGATCGCAGTTATTCCTCCGCAGAATAGGATCAGGAGTATCCTCAGCAAGTCAGAATGGATATCCCTGACAGCAGGGGCATTCTCAGCACTGAGCTGTGAAGGTGAGAAAATTACTTAGAAGCGAGGGTTGAATAAGTATGACAAATAATCAATGATTCAAACACAGTTATTTTTATCCTGGTTCGTTGAACTTAACTACTCTAGTCCACCCTCTCAAGAGTGATGTGCCTTTCTCAGTCAAGGACTTAATCCACTATTTAATCAAACAGATTACAATAGTAACATCTAAGAACAACTGTTCTTAGTCTTCTCAAGAGCTACTGATCCCAACTGGATCCTCTTAAGGAAACCTTTTACAATAACTGTAAAACTAATACAAGAGTAAGAATGCTTCTAAAAAGCTATTATCACAATCGTGATATTTCTCTTAAGTTTAAGAACAATGTTACAACAAATAGAATATAAGAGCTTTTGAGAGATTTGCTTTGAGTGAATTTTGCAAGTGGATCATTACTGAAGAAGATGGAGTGGACTTCTTTATATAGGCACTTAGATCCATGAAGTCTTCTCAACGTTGACGGCTGTGCTGAAAAGCCTGGTGCCTTTTGTCTTTACATTGGAGGCTGTGCTAAAAAAGCCTGGAGCCTTTTGTCTTTTACTTTGCAGAAACTTTCCTTAGAATGGAATGCACAGATAAAACCTTTTTGTCTGTGTTCTTGTGTCTAGCATAAAAGAGGAAAGAGCTGTTGAGATATGCCAACGTACATATTCAAATCTTCTTCACTAAGTAAGTTTAGCTATCAACATCAGAGTCTGGATCTTCAGAATCTCCAGAGTAGAGATCTTCTGGATCTGCAGAGTCTTGGGATGTTCTTCAGATTATGCTGAATCAGAGTATGTGCAGCTTGTGTGCTTGAGCGTGTAGTTCTGTCAGAGCAGAGTCTTCTATATCAGATTCTCAATACTTATGCAACGCAGTATCTTCAGAGTCTTCTGATGACTAAGCTTCTGAACTCTCAGAGTCTTTTATTCTTTAGAGGCTTCTGCTTCAGAATCTTCAGTAGATAGTACTCAGATTCTTCTGGAGGCAGCGTTCAGATCTTCATCTAAGATGCTCTTGAACCTTTGAAGCCTTTCATAATATCATTGTTCAGATTCAAATTTGCTCTTTAAGAATATTTTCTTTAGTACCTGTAGCAAACAGTCTAGAACAAATTTAGAGTATATAATTCTTGAATACAAAATTCATAAGTGTTATCATCAAAACATAGAGATATTACTAAGAAACAATCTGTGTTCTTACAATCTCCCCCTTTTTGATGATGACAAAACATGAGAAATTTTGTTCAATAAAAAGTATGAATTATAACTCCCCCTGAGATTAACAATCTCCCCCTGAAATAAATACTCTAATAGAAGAAAACACTTCCCTTTTTGATTAAGTATATTTCAGATTCAAAGCCTGATGCAAGAGGTTTGACTTTCAGAATCAAATCTTGATACCAGATAATTATGACTTCCTTTAGTCAGAGCGCTTGGTTATCATCTTGCTTGATTCATCTTTCAGAGTAAAAGTATCAGAGTAAGATATCAGAGTTGATTAAATACTCAGATTTGCTTTGATGATCAGGTTCTGGTTGGAAAAGTCTCAGGATAACTTCAATGAATTATGTCAGATATATCAATGTAATCTGAAGGACTTAAATTCAAAGTAAGTTAATAAAACGTCTGAATTTCAGTTTTAGTAATTGCTTATAGTTTGAACAATCAGATTCTCTTTTTCTCCCCCTTTTTGTCATAATCAAAAAGATTTTTAAAGACATAAAGATACAGAAGAAAAGAAGCATATAGAAGCAAAAACATCAACATTCATTTAAACATATCAAAGTTCACAATCAAACAGATAGATGCCAAAAAAAGCATAACACAACAATAAGAAAACAACAGAAACAATAACATGTGCAGAAACATCAAATAAAACTAAGTCTGGCGTGAGGCAATAAGGGTCAGAAGCTCTGTCATTTTGGCAGTTGACTCTTCTTGCTTAGACATCCAGGTCTTAATCTCATTAGTTGTCTTCTCTTGCTTTACCATCCAATCTTTTATTTCCTTGACATCATTCACAAGCTCTGTGACCACAGATGAAGAAGGAGCAGATGCAATAGCAGCAGTGTTCTCTTCAGACTGGTTCTCTTCAGAAGCTTGTTCAACCATTTCAGATTCAGGAGCCTCTGGAGGAGCAGCTTCCAGAAGCAACACAGGAGGAGGAGGAGGCATGTTCATCAGAGTTATCTTGATTAATTCTGCAAACTGAGTCTTAGCAAGCTTAGAGCATTTAGCTCTAACTTTTAAAGCAGCTTTGTTGAACATCCAGATGAAACGCATCCAAGCAGCATTTGAAACAGCTGGATCCAAACTTGACATGCACACATCCTTAACACGAGCATATTCAGAATCTATCTCCTTCTTGAATATTTCAAACATAGCATTAACACATGATCCTAGATCTGACTGTTCAGACTGTTCAGAGGCTTTATGATTAGGAGTGTTAACAGGAGTAGGTTCAGATGGTGTAGGTTCAGATGGTTGTGGTTGAGGTGATGTTGGTTGAGATGTTTGGATGTCAGATTGAGGGAGTTCAGATGGTTGAGGAATGGTTTGTGTTTCAGATAGATTGGTTTCAGATGGTTGAGGGATGGTTTGTGTTTCAGATGTTTGAGTTTCAGATGGTTGAGAGATGGTTTTCTGAGGTGGGGAGTTGGGTGGAGTGTGAAACATAGAAATGTTAACATGTTCCTTCATAGCAATGTCAGAACGTGCTTGTTTGAGAGACTCTGGTTCAAAATCAGATGAATCAGATGATTCACAATCAGAAGATTCTTCTGAGTGAACAGATGTTGAAGAAATGTTAATGGATTGATTGAGGGGTTCTATATCTAGAATATCTTCAGAAAGATTTGGATCTTCTGATGGAACTGGTTGTTCAGAGTGTTCAGTTTGAACAGTCTCTAGTTGGTTTGGTTCTGAGATGATTATATCTGGTTGGGGAATTTCTAATTGGGGATTTTCTGGTTGTGAAATTTCTGGTTGTAGAATTTCTGTTTGTGAAATTTCTGGTTGAGTAGGTTAAGGGGGTTCAGATGTAGTATGAGATTGGGGTTCAGAGGGAATTGGTATATAAGATGGTTGTGAATGTACTGGTTCAGATGAAGGTGGTTCAGATGAAAGGTTTGCAGATTGTTTGGGTTTAGAAGTTCTATGTCTAAGGTTTGGAGAGAGTTGAGGTGATGAAAGGGGTGAATGAACAGCAGGTGTAGGATCAGATGTTAATACCTGATGAATAGTGTCTCTTATCTCTTCCAGAGTAGCATCTCTAGGATTGATTCTGGCTTTCTTTACTCCTTTCTTCTTCTTCCTTGGAACTTCAAATACTTTCCTTTTCTTCTGAACCGATCCTTCTTCAGCTTTTCTCTTACTACGCCTTTCCTTCATCAGATTGGGCATTTCTTCTCCTTGTTTCTGAAAAAGGTTAGCAGGTAGAGGAATTCCTTCCTTCAGACACTCAGCAATGTAAGTCCAGACAATACTTTTTGGTTCATCTGCACTGAACATTGGAAAATCTTCTATGGTATCCTTCTGCCATTGACCTCTTCAGAGTTTATCTTCCTTAGTTTACAATTCAGCTCTGAAATGATCTTCATCCTTTTCAGAGTGAGTCCATTTATCTCAGATCCAATGATGTATGACAGATCCTCTGTTATCTTTGCATCTGTCAGATGCTTCACCAACTTGTTTTGTATAAGGATGTCAGAAATCAGTCTTCCCAGAGGTATCCAAGTTCTAAGTTTCCCATCTTTAGCTCTGACCTCTTCTCTAGTCTCTTTTACATGTGAAGATGACTGAAAATCAGATAGGGCAGATCCACCTTAATATTCTGGCTGATGCAGTACATGAAAAACAGATGCTCTGAACTCACATAGTCCGGTGAGTTGGTTGACTTTCTATGAAAGATTGTACTCATAAATATCTAAGCCCAGATCCTATAGATAGGTTTCAGATCTTTAACCTTACTAGTTGGTGTTCCAGCTACAGTAATTTCTTCATATACCTTAGCCATATCAATACGTGAAGAGGCTAGGTTTGTAACACCATCAGATTCTTCATAACTGAACAGTTGCCTGATCAGTTTCTCAGTAATTACTATCTCCTTCCCAAGGACAGATGAGTGAATGAACTTAGGACCAGTACTAGCGTGAATCCAGAATTCCTTTACAAGAGTTGGGTATACAGGATCCATTAGTCTCTCAAAATATTTCTCCCAGCCTTGAGCTTTAATGGCAGTTGTTAGGTCAAACCCATTTTCTTCTATTGATTCAAGATCAACGAAACTCTCACACAGAACCTCAAGATCCACTACTGGAGTAAATAGAGTGCGTTCTGGTTTCTTGTACATTATATTTTTGTTGGAGATTTCAGCAGCATTTGATGTAGAAGCCATTGATGAGGACGAAGCTTTTGATTTGGGTTTAGGGTTTTGGTAGAGGTTGAAGAGAGAACAGAAACACATAAGTGTAGTGAGTGTGAAAAGTGTGAAAATAGTGTGATAGGTGGTATTTATAAAAAACTAAAAAATCAAGCATTGGGCACATCAATAGACAACTATGCACGTTTACACATAGCATTTAATGAAAGTAATCATTTCAATTTAAAATTATGACAATTGGGGGGAAATCCAAGAAAAATGAGATTTTCAAAGCAATACCTCAAACGTCAATTCAGTAGAGCACTCCATCTTTTCAGATACTAAGTGACACGTGTTTGCTTTGTATGTGCATCTGATATCTCTCAAGAAATGAAACGTTTCCAACGTTCAGATCTTCTGAGTTTGTTAGTTCAGAGTTTCACACAAATAAATCAATTAAAGATAAATGAACAAATAATCAGATGAAATACTTCAGATCTTTAAACATTTTGCATCTGAGAAGTTGCCTCTGATAAATATTACTCTGGACAAAAATCCATACAAATATTTTTCAGAATGAATTTAAACCTATCTTCAGCAAGGGGTTTTGTGAAAATATCAGCCCATTGATGATCTGTATCAACAAAAGCTAGATTTATTACACCCTTCTGAACATAGTCTCTAATGAAGTGATGTTTAATTTCTATATGTTTAGCCTTAGAATGTAAGATAGGATTTTTTGACAAACATATAGCAGAAGTATTATCACAAAAGATAGAAAGATTACTCTCATAGATCTGATAATCTTCTAACTGACTCTTCATCCAGAGCATCTGCGTACAACATCCAGCAGCAGCAATGTATTCTGCCTCTGTAGTTGATAGTGCAATAGTGGGTTGCTTCTTACTGTACCATGAAATCAGATGACTTCCAAGAAACTGACAGCTTCCAGAAGTGCTTTTACGTTCAACTCTGTCTCCAGCATAATCAGCATCACAAAACCCAACTAATGAAAATTCATCAGATCTTCTGTAACACAAACCCATGTTAGTAGTACCTTTCAGATACCTTAGAATCCTCTTAACAGCTGTTAAGTGTGATTCTCTAGGATCTGATTGGAATCTTGCACATAAGCAGACACTAAACAGAATATCAAGTCTAGAAGCAGTCAAGTATAGAAGAGATCCTATCATACCTCTGTAGAGTTTCTGATCTACCTTCTTACTTACCTCTTCCTTACCTAGAGTGCTTGTAGGGTGCATTGGAGTTTTTGCCATCTTACTATCAACCATGTTGAACTTCTTCAGAAGCTCTTTAACATATTTGGTCTGATGTATGTAGGTGCACTCTGGAGTCTGGTTGACTTGGATTCCCAAAAAGAATCTCAATTCTCCCATCATGCTCATCTCAAACTCTGCCTACATACATTTAGCAAACTCCTTTCCAAGCATAATATTTGTTGATCCAAAAATAATATCATCTACATAAATTTGACAAATCAACAGATCTTTCTTAAGAGTTTTACAGAATAAAGTTGTATCCACTTTTCCTCTGATAAAATTTTTCTTTAGAAAGAAATTGCTCAACCTCTCATACCAAGCTCTGGGAGCTTGTTTTAAGCCATAAAGAGATTTTTTTTAGTTTAAAAACATGATCTGGAAAGTTTTCACTTTCAAATCCAGGAGGTTGGTAGACATATACTTCCTCTTCTATAATACCATTAAGAAAGACACTTTTTACATCCATCTGATATAGAGTGATGTTATTTTGTGCAGCAAATGAAATAAGAAGGCGTATAGATTCTAACCTTGCCACTGGAGCATAAGTTTCAGTGTAATCAATACCTTCTTGTTGACTGTAACCTTGAGCAACCAGCCTTGCCTTATTCCTTTCAACTTCTCCCTTTTCATTCAACTTATTCCTGAAGACCCATTTTGTTCCAATAACGTTGAATCCTTTAGGTATAGGAACCAGATCCCAAACTTCATTTCTGGTGAATTGATTTAGCTCTTCTTGCATGGCAATAATCCATTCATTATCTTTCAGAGCCTCATCCACAGATGTTGGTTCAATTATTGACACTAAGCCAAACAATGAAGATTCAGATGTTCTTAGATAGGATCTTGTCCTGATTGGATCATCTTTCTTTCCAATAATCACATCTTCTGGGTGAGATGCCTTGATTCTGGAAGAAGATCCTCTGACATTTGATCTTTCAGAAATGTGTAAGTTGTCCAATTGAGAAGATAAGGGAATAGCATCTAGAGTTGCTTCAGATTCCTTCTCTTTAGCCTTTTCTGCCTCTGATCCTTCAGAGTCTGTGAGAATCACTTCTCTATCTGCAGAATTCTCAAACTGCTTTGGCTTTTCAGAGCCAAGCGTATCATCAAATCTTACATGAATAGATTCTTCTACAATATGTGTTTCAGTATTGAATACTCTGTAGCCTTTAGAGCGTTCAAAATAACCAAGCATGAAACACTTCTGTGCTTTGGAATCAAACTTGTTAAGATTTTCTTTAGTGTTAAGTATATAGCAAGTACATCCAAAAGGATGAAAATATGAAATGTTGGGCTTTCTGTTCTTCCACAGTTCATATGGAGTCTTTTTCCGGAGAGGTCTTACAGACACTTTGTTCTGAATGTAACAAGCTGTGTTGATTGCTTCTGCCCAAAAGTGTTTTGCCAGATTTGTCTCATTGATCATGGTTCTGGCCATTTCTTGCAAAGTTCTGTTTTTCCTTTCTACAACCCCATTTTGTTGTAGAGTTCTAGGATAGGAAAAATCATGAGTAATGCCATTTTCAGAGAAATATTTTCAAAATATTTATTTTCAAATTCACCACCATGATCACTTCTGACTTTTATAATTTTGAAATCTTTTTCATTCTGGACTTGCTTGCAGAAGTCAAAGAACACAGAATGTGACTCATCCTTGTGTTTTAAGAACTTTACCCATGTCCATCTACTATAGTCATCATCAATGACTAATCCATACTTCTTGCCTCTGATGGATGCAGTTTTCACTGGTCCAAACAGATCAATATGAAGTAATTCTAGTGGTTTGGAAGTAGAAACAACATTTTTTGATTTAAAAGATGATTTTGAAAACTTCCCTTTTTGGCATGCTTCACAAAGAGCATCTGAGGTGAACTTCAGATTAGGAAGTCCTCTGACAAGATTAAGTTTATTAATCTGAGATATACGTCTCATATTAATATGGCCCAATGTTTTGTGCCAGACCCATTGCTCTTCATTAACAGACAAGAGGCATTTAACATTCTGAACTTTAAGTTCTGAAAGATTTATTTTATAAATGTTGTTTTTCCTCTTACCACTAAATAGGATAGAGCCATCCTTTTGACTAATAGCTTTACAACATTTTTGATTAAAGGTAATATTATAACCATTGTCACTTAATTGACTTATGGACAATAAGTTATGCTTTAACCCTTCAACAAGTAAAACATTAGTAATAGAGGAAAGTTTACCATTTCCAATGGTGCCAGATCCAATGATCTTGCCTTTCTGGTTCCCTCCAAACTTCACGTCACCTCCAGATCTAAGTTCTAGGCTTTGGAACATAGACTTTTCTCCTGTCATGTGTCGTGAGCATCCAGAGTCCAGGTACCATGATTGGCGTCCTGACCTTGCTGCTAAGAACATCTGCAACATGAATTATTTTACTTTTAGGTACCCAAATCTTCTTGGGTCCTTTAGGGTTAGTTGGTTTGTAGGTTTGTCTAAACTTCTGTTTTTCAACATAATGTTTATTCTGACTTGCCTTGGGTTTAAACACATAAGTATTCTTCTCAGAGCTTGTGTGTTTAATGTCATTTAAGTGACCAAACTTAAATTGAGAGTACAGAGGTGTCTTCTTGATAAAGAGTTTGTCAACAGATTTTGGATTACTTCTAGAGGAAGATTCATATCCAATACCTCTTTTGTTGTTCCCACTAACACCATAGATCATAGAAGCCATCTTGCTTCTGTCTATGCTCTTAGTAAGGAATCTCTAAAAGCTAGAGTCATATTTTTCTAAAATGTTTTCACATGACTTAGCCTCAGATTCAGATTCTTGTTGAGTTATTTCAAAGTCATTTTTGATTTTCAGATTAATTTCTTTTTGCTCAACAAGTTCTGTCTTCAGAAGATCAATCTCAGATTCAAGACTACTTTTCAGCTTCTTGTATTTGAGTTTGATATTGTTATAGCTTTTCAGAACTTCTGATAAAACTTTGACAAGTTCTTCTTTAGTAAGTTTAGCCATTTTCGCCCCCTCCTCGTTTTTGTTTTATTTTTCTGGGCTGGGCCCATTGTTATTTTTTCTGCTTGTACCTCTGTGCTGGGCTAATCCCCCCCTGTTGTATTTTTATTTCTTTTATTTCTTTGCTATTTTCTTTATATTTTTTAGAAATAGTAAATGCAATAGTATAGATTTTAAATTCTATTTTCTTATAGGGTATTATAAAGATTTTAATATAGAATTTATATTCTATTATTCTTAGCATATTATAGAATATTATAGATTTAATATAGTTTTTTCCTATTTTTCTTTATAGAATATTATAGTATTTTAGATAGGAATTTTCTATGCTATTTTCCATTATGCATTCCTTTTAATATTTCTTGAGAATATTTTCTAGTAGAATTTAGTTGCCGTATTTTAGGAGTAGCATTTTATTTCCATTTTGTGTTGGATTTCTTCCCTATTTTCTTTTCTATCCGATTTTATTCTCGATTTTATTTCTGGCTGGCCGTGTGACATGATTCAATTGGAGAATGATTTTCGATATCATTTCTCTATCTTGTCTTTGACACGGATATCAATACGCTACCTCTGAGAGTTCGATTTCTCGTATAAGTCGAACATGACGGTCTAAGCGTTACATTGTTCCTGATTCGAGCGTCCTCATCAAGGATCCAGAGAGGAGAAGATTGGAATGGAGCTTGCGCGCATGTCAGGAGCCAACGGAGCCGCTTCGTTCAACATCATCATCTTATTCAAGTCTTTAGGCAACCGTCGACTGTGGTGAGCTGTATCGTTAGATACGTAGGAAATGACAGTTAAGGAGTTTCTTCTCAATCTTCTAGGATGTCTAGTATGGTACCCTTTGGGTGACATGCGACGCATTCGCTCCTATGTCTTAGGTTCTTGCGTATGTGTCCTGGGGTCCTTCCCGTTTAGGCGTAGGCCTGCTTCCTCTTTGTTCTCGCCCCGTGCGAAAGAAACCCCTTTTCTCTCGCATTCAGGCGATCAAGACCCCTTCTCTTGCCCCCGTGCGATCGAGACCCGTTTTCCCGTCGAACTACAGCTGCTCTGATTTCTCATATCGAATGAGAATATGTGGGGAAAGGATGCGATATCCTAGCGAGCACACTAACAACTAACCTCTCTGTTCTCTCGCTGCCGTGTGATCGAGACTTTCCCGCTAACGCCTGTTATTCCTTTCTCTTGCCCTTGCGCATTTGAGACCAGACCGTAGTTCTAAGTTCCGTAGGTTCCCGTACCTCTAAAACCAACTTAATTTCTCACTCCTGTGTGATCGAGAACACCCTGTCTAGCCGTAGTTAGCCTGAACTACGTAAGCTCTGTGCTTTCACGCTGTGTGGAAGTACGTAGGCACGAGATGCGAAGTCTTGGCGAGCCCAATTCCCTATAGTTTCCCGAACTACGATGACTCTGACTTTCTCTCTTGAGAATACGTAGGCATAGAGTGCGATGCTCTACCGAGTCAATTTCTTTCCGTTTAGCCTTAGCAGTCATAGATAGATTGTTTTTGCATCCTTTAGACAAACCAACAAGCGTGGATCCCGTCGAGTACGACGGACGTGAGGGGTGCTAATACCTTCCCCTTGCGTAACCGACTCCCGAATCCAGGATTTGGTTGCAATGACCATTCCTTTCCCGTCTTTGCGGTAGGTTTACTTCGAGCGTTTCCTTTCCCTCTTTAGGCGTTTAGCCGGCGCCGATTTTCGCAGTAGCGCCACAAACATCCATAAAAAGAAACTTCTTCTAAAAAACAGAAAACAAAGATCAAACTCTTTTTGTCCCTTGGGACCTTTAATCCTTGGAAACCCTTTTCAGAAGGAGAGTTCTGTTTACTCCAGGTTCTACCGCAAACGGTAAACGCCTAAGTCTCCATCGAGCGAGCTGCATACACCAAACTGCTGGAACCGTCTGTTAACCCTACTCGGATAAAAAAGACAAACCGGTGTCTCTTGTTGTCCCGAACTATGTTTGCTCTGATCTTTCACGCCGTGTGAGAGTATGTAGGCACGAGATGCGATATCTCGGCGAGCAACCTTCCCCCGTAACCCGTAGTTAGGAGAACTACGTTGACTCTGATTTCTCATTCCAGACGGGAATACGTAGGCATAGAGTGCGATGCTTTGCCGAGTCATTTTCTTTTTCTTTTCAGACCAGATTTTTTAGCATAGATAGATAAAACTAACCCGTCAGATAAACACAACAAGCGTGGATCCCATCGAGTACGATGGACGTGAGGGGTGCTAATACCTTCCCCTTACGTAACCGACTCCCGAATCCAGACAATGGTTGCGATGACCTTGTCTTATACCTTTTCGTCAAGTTTTTTCCGATCGTTTCCTTTCCCGTTCTGTGGGATAAATAACGAAAGGTGGCGACTCTTCTGTTTTGCTGGCACCTAATTTTCGCAGTTGCGACAGCTGGCGACTCTGCTGGGGAACTCCTGCTGGGGATTTTCCCATCCCCTATGCTGGGACCGTTTCCCATCCCCTATGCGAGTCAATCCTAGGGCTTGTGTGTTTACCTGTTGGGTTTTATTTATCGTATTTTACTTTCCGCACTTTATTTTCAGTATGATATCATTATTGTGCTATTGTGGGAGGGGGCTCTAATGAGTGAGAAGCTAGACCCAGGCTTGAGTGTACCTAGCATTAGTTGTGGAAAGTAGTGGGCGCGTGCTTGCTTTGCAGGCACTAGTATCTCACGAAATCCACGCTCAGACGAGATTCTCCCGGTTGACTTCTTTTCCAGCCCTTTGGGCTTGAGGGTTTGTTGGTTTGGAGGATTGTCGACTCTGGGGACCGATCATTTGTGACTCAGCTAAGTGGGGCCACTTCAAGAGATGATGATGCCACACCTTCTGGGTATCGTATCATTGTTTCTTGAAAGTCTGTGACGCTGGGAAACGCATATGATGCCATACCTTGTGTGTGATTAGGTCCATACCTGTGAGCGGGGTCAGGTTATTGCAGGAAACCTTAACCTTCAGACTACCTGGTTTTCTTGGCAGTGAATCAGTGTTGTTGGGTTCAGAGGATTCTTATCATCAGAGATATGTTGTTCTCGCCAGTGCATAATTATTGACCCTCTTCAGGGTTGTTTTATCAAAGCAGTGTTGTGAGTGTGTTGGATCAGAGCCTCGGTCTCCTCAGCAGCACCATCTTGATCCCCTATTGTATGATTGCATTTTGCATTTTTGCATACTCATTTGCATATCATTAACGTGTGTCTGTGTTGCAGGTGCATATTATCCCCCGGTTCCAGTATTCTTGCCTTCTGTTGTGCTAGTATGGAATCTCTGAAGAAGAATGTGGCCTACAAGCTCCCTACCCCAGATGTTGCTTTGTTGTCCAGTTTGATTGCCTTGGCAGATGATACAGTGAGAGGGGGATTCAGAAAATCTTATGGGAAGCTGCTCAGTCTGGTTCGTAAACCTTATGTGTATGAGTTGAATAGGTTGTATGCCTTGCTGCAGTTCTATGATCCTCCATTGAGATGCTTCACTTTTCCGGACTTCATTCTTGCACCTACATTAGAGGAGTATGCTGAGTTGTTGGGTGTACCTATTAAGAGTCAGATGCCATTTGTTCACATGGATGATAAGCCTAATCTGGCTAATCTAGGTCTTGCTCTTTATCTGGACGCCTCTGAGTTGCTTCTGTCCAGTTGGAATGGGGTTCCTGGATTTTCTCTGCAGTTCCTGGTTGGGAAAGCTCAACAGTGTGCCAAAGACGGTTGTTGGATCATATTCAACGCCATTCTTGCCCTCTGCATATATGGTATCATCTTGTTTCCCAACATGCCTGATTTTGTAGACTTTGATGCCTTTCACATCTTTGCTTCAAGGAATCCAGTCCCTAGCTTGATTGGCGATGTATATCATTTCGTCCATTACAAGAACGAAAATAGAAGGGGTAAGAATGTATCATGCTGTGAGCCCTTACTCTACAAATGGTTTGATAGTCACCTGCCGAAGAAGGGTCCCTTTGCTTCATCTGCAGCCACAGCTGAGTGGTCTGAGCGCTTGATGGGTTTATCAGCAGAGAGCATTGTTTGGTTTGATAGGGATATGCTGGGTCCTGAAATCATATTCAGCTGTAGTGGTTTTCCAAATGTTCCTTTGATTGGAAGAAAGGGTTGTATCAACTACAACACCTCTCTACTTGTCAGACAGTTTGCATATGCTTTGAGGGGTCCGCCAAAAGATGAAGAGGTGCAGGAATCTATGTACCTCACAGGTCTTCTAGAGGGAGATATGTTAGCTAAGCTTCAGCACACCTAGAATGATATCAGTAGACGAGGAAAATCTTTGTTGGGTAAGAGCAATAGCCAAGCTTATGCTCCTTACGTAACTTAGATCAAGACCAGAGCAGAGACGATAGGGATGCCTTTCTCACCTGTTAAGCAAGAGTGCCCTCCAGTGGTTGAAGAGCCTACTGCCATGCCTATTCAGCAGTATAATTAGGTGTTAGCTGAGAAGGAAGAGCTGAAAAGGGCCAATGAAGAGTTGGAGAAAGAGCTGGCACAACTCAGAAGTGAGAGAAACGAAGTCGTCCACTCCTTTAAAAAGAAGACAGAGTTGGTAAACCTGTTAGGCACAGACTTGACTAAGCAGATAGCTGATCATGAGCGTTTGGGTTTGGACTTCAAATCTGTCAATGACGTACTGGCCACCAAGAAGCAGAACTTGGATGAAGCATACCGGAGAATCTCCAAGTTCAATCAGCAGTGGAATGCCACTTTAGCCAGCAACAAAGAGAGGGAGAACAAACTGAAACAGCAGATCTCCAAATTGAAGGCTCAAGTGAAGGCCAGTGAGAAGAAGTTTGATGAGGAAACTGCTCGCAAGTACGCCACGGAAGACTTGCTAAACAAAGCTATTGCTAACCTGAAAGATCGCAAGCAGAGGTTCGAGTCTAAGAAGCGAAGGTTAGAAGACTGTTTTGGCCAAGGCGCATGGGAAGATTTTGTTGAAGGTCTCCAGTGCACTATTATGCAGAGAGAGTTTCTTGTTGAAGGGTTACTCACTCAGCCCGATCACCCCAAGACAAAAGAGTTGCTAGAAGAGTTTTGTGCTCGTTGTCGCACTTGATTATCTTTGTAACCCGTTATATTTTCTGATCTTTGTTGTAGGCTGACCATCACCAGGCTTGTTGGTCGAGGTCATGCTATTGATTCTCCATGTATTCAGTGACATTGTACTGCTGCCTTGTTGGGCCACATATATATATGAGATGTTATTTCGATGACTGGATCCGGACTTCTTGTTATCAGCACTGGCACTCTGGCACTCGAATCGGGGGAGAAATCTCCCTAAAGCACATACACACATTTGCATTTGCATAAATCATTTGCATAGCAGGTACCTTGAGATGTTTCCTAACCCTCTGTTGATGCAGGTTTCAGGATTGCCGATCAGCGAATTCATCGCTACTCTACCAGAAGTAACTGCAAGAAAGCTATGGATCAAATGCAAACTGAGATGCAGGAGATGCGCGACAGGATGGCGTAGTTCATGCAAGTGATGGAAACTGTAGCCAAGGGCCAAGAGTAGCTGCAGACTCTGGTACAACCTCTGATTGTCAGGGTTGACAGTCAGGGTGTTCTACATGGCGGAGTTGCTACTGATCCTCCTCATGGCGAGACTCTCCAAGCTGGTGATGCTATACTGGTGGTTGTCCCCAATACAACTGAGAATGGTAATAGAGCTAGGAATGGGAATGTGACTGGTAATGGTAATGGACATGTGGAAACCAACGAAAATGTTGGAGCTGGAAATGCTGGTTTCAATGTGGGAACTGGAAATGCAGGTTTTGGTGTTGGTGCTAGAAACACTGGCGTAAGTATTGGTGGTGGCAACCAGGGTTTTGGCAACCAGGGTTACGGCAACCAGGGTTACGGTAACCAGGGTTTTGGCAACCAGGGCTTTGGTAATGCAGGTTTTGGCAACGCAAGCAACAACGCTTACAACGCTGGTTTTGGTCTGGGTGCTGGCAATCAGGGTTTTGGTAATATGGGGTATGGTCCCAGGTTCAATCAGATTGGTTTTGGTCCTAATGCTGCTTATGCTGGGTATGATAATGGGGATTCTCACTAGGGCGAGGTTCGTCAAGAAGATGTTTTCCCTCTTCCAGGAAGAGATCTTGAGATGCTCACTGATAATGACCGAAGGTTCAAGCTGTTGGAGGAACAAATGAAAAATCTTGCTAATCAGAATTCCACGGGGTTGGACGTGGCTAATATGGGTTTGATTCCTGGCTTGAGGGTGCCACTCAAGTTCAAAGCGCCTACTTTCGACAGGTATAAGGGGGATACTTGCCCAAGAGTTCACGTGCGTTTTTACTATCGGAGAATGTCTGCTTATTCTGATGACGAAAAGTTGCTGATGCATTTTTTCCAAGATAGTTTGTCTAGGCCGTCATTGGAATGGTATATGGGGTTAGAGCCTACTCAGATTGGTAGCTGGAAAGAGTTGGCAGAAGCCTTTGTCAAGCACTACCAATATAACAGCGACCTTGCGCCAAACAGGGTCCAACTCCAAAATCTTTCTCAGAAGAATGGCGAGAGTTTCAAAGAGTACGCCCAGAGGTGGCGTGAGCTTGCAGCTAGGGTGCACCCACCCATGTTGGAGCGTGAGTTGGTGGATATGTTTGTGGATACTTTCTCTGGTTTGTATTATGATCGGCTTATCAATTGCACGACGGCTAATGTTTCTGAGTTGATACTCTTGGGGGAACGTATAGAGAACGACGTCAAGATTGGTAAGATTCAAGCAGGAGAATCAACCTCAGCTGGAGGTGGTAAAAATGTTTTTGGGAACAAGAGACAGGGGGGATACTAATTCAGTATACAGCTCCCGAGGAAGAGGTAGAGGTCGAAACCAATACCGTCAGCAACAGATTGCTTGCGTGACAATTCCTGTACCTCAACAACAGCAACACCAGCAGCAGAGTCAGCAACATCCTGCTCAACGAAGAATTCAGGATAGAGCAAGGGCCGTGAAAAGAGTATTTGATGTGCCTCCACTACCGTATGCTCAGCTTCTTCCAACCTTATTACAATTGCATCTTTTCGAAAAAAGGACATTAGCTCCATTGGAGGGCACGCCTTCTTTTGGTTATGACGCCAATGCATATTGCGAATTCCACTCCGGGGCACCCGGTCACAGCATAGAAAACTGTCATGCATTCAAGCACAAGGTGCAGGATTTGATAGATAGCAAGGCTATAAATTTTGGTAATGAGACACCCAATATTGAGAAAAATCTGATGTCGTCTCACGGATCTGCGCAGGTGGGTGCAATCTTGGGAGATACCTGTCTGAATCTGGTTATGAATGTGGATGAATTGAAAACGCCTCTGGGTTATGTAAAGAGCAGGCTGCTGAAAGGGGGAGTGTTCCCTGGTTGTGATACAGATTATGTTGACTGTGTAGCCCGGCCTGAGAGTTGTGATAACTTGAGAAGAGGTATTCAAGAGCTGATTGATGAAGGAACGCTACAATTCGACCGTACTGCTGAAGAGAAGCTCGTTGGGACAATAGCTAAAAAGCAGGGTGAAGTTGCAACGATTACGATCCCGTTTAAGACTGTCACGATATCGGCGCCTCCCAAGAGGCCGACTATCACGATAATCAAAGCTGGACCCATTCCATATGAAAGTACTAAAGCTATCCCTTGGAACTATGGGGCGGAAGTTTACTGCAATGGAGAAAAGATTAACCTGGAAAGCCCGCCAGTAGGGTCAGTTGATAACCTTGTGGGGGCAGGGGGTATAACCCGCAGTGGTAGAATTTTTGTGTCACCAGAAGTAGAAGTTGAGAGAATTGCCAGAAGGAAGGGTAAAGTCGATGAAGGAGGACCCTCTCAAGAGAAGGAAAAAGAAGCGTTGACCAAGGATGTGGAAGAATTCATGAGATTGATTCGGAAGAGTGATTATAAAATTGTCGATCATCTGCAGCAGACGCCTTCCAAAATCTCGATTTTGTCATTGTTGCTTTGTTCCGAGGATCACCGGAACGCTTTGCTAAAAGCCCTTGATGCTGCCTATGTACCCTAGGAGATATCCGTTAATCATCTTGAAGGAGTGATTGCGCACGTGAACGCGGGGCATGGCCTTGGCTTTACTGATTTTGATTTGACACCCAGGGGTCGCAACCACAACAGTGCGTTGCATATTTAAATTGAGTGTAGGGGCACTGTTATGTCTCATGTCCTTGTTGACACTGGTTCGTCCTTGAATTTGTTGTCCAAGAAGGCGCTGTTGAAACTAGATACCCGAGGTATAATCTGCACGCCAAGTGACTTAGTAGTGAGAGCTTTTGATGGGACTAGAAGGTCCGTATTCGGAGAATTGACTTTACCAATCCAGATTGGTCTGGAAGTGTTTGACACTGTGTTTTACATCATGGACTTACAGCCAGCTTATAGCTGTTTGCTTGGACGACCTTAGATTCACTCTCCAGGGGCTGTAACGTCTACGTTGCACCAAAAGCTCAAGTATATGGTTGGTGGTAGCATTGTCACCGTGTGTGGGGAGGAAGACATCATGGTAAGTCACCTGTCGTCATTCAAATATGTCGAAGTGGATGGTGAGATCCATGAGACATTGTGCCAAGCTTTTGAAGGGGTGCAGATCAGAGACAAATCTCCTGTCATAAGCAGCGGGCCAGAGGTGGTTATGTCGTCATACAGAGAAGCCCAAGCGGTAGTTCAAGCTGGGGAAGCTAAAGGCTGGGGTCAAGTTCTGGAGATTCCTGTTAAGCAGGACAAGTTTGGCCTGGGATATCGCCCGTCGTCGTCATCTTCATCACAGAGCGTGCCAAAGTTCAAAGGGCCGATTTTGTTTACTCCAGGTGGAGTCAGTTTTGAAACGATTAATGTTGTGTTAGACAATGAAGATGGAGATAGCGACTGTGACATGGATTCGTGGATCAAGCCCAGCGAGCCAGGACAAAGCCTATGCAACTGGTCTATTCAGGACTTTATTCAAGTGACGAAGAAACAATAATGCCTTGTTTTTTCGATTATTGTACAATCCTATGTCCTACCCGGGGCATAGTGATTTTATTTCAGGGCCTACTTGTTTATGTGTATGCTTTGCTTTAATCATCAAATAAAGGCGTTTTTCTCATGCAAACTTTGTGATCCCTGTTTTTCTGCTTTTTATTTTTTATCAATAAAATGGAAATGTGGTTGTGTGCTTCGTTTGCATATCATTTGAAGCATTTAACCCTTTCTCTTGCAGGATCCATGTTTCAGATGACACCGACCAAGATTTCCCTATGACTCGCTTCGACTTTGAGCACCTGATACTTCAAGCCGAAGAAGAGATGGTTGAGGACGACGACTTGCCAGAAGAGCTGACTCGTCTTTTGAAACAAGAAGAGAGAATCATTCTGCCTCATCAGGAGGATATTGAGGTTGTCAATTTGGGTTCGGAAGAAGTTGTCAGGAATGTCCGTATAGGGGATGCGCTGCAAAGCGATATCAAGCAGAGACTTGTCGAGATGCTGCGAGAGTATGGTGACATCTTTGCTTGGTCTTATGAGGATATGCCTGGGCTAGATATTGATATTATGGTCCACCACTTGCCATTGCATGAAGACTGTCCGCCAGTCAAGCAAAAGCTCAGAAGAACGAAACCAGATATGGCCGTAAAGATTAAAGAGAAAGTACAGAAACAGTGGGACGCTGGTTTCCTAGCTGTTACAACTTACCCTCCTTGGGTCGCCAATATAGTACCTGTACCAAAGAAAAATGGTAAGGTACGGATGTGCGTTGACTATCGGGATCTGAACAAGCGAGCCCTAAGGATGACTTCCCGCTTCCTCATATTGACGTGTTGGTCGACAACACTGCTCAATTCTCCGTGTTTTCCTTCATGGAAGGTTTTTCAGGCTATAATCAAATTAAGATGGCGCCGGAGGATATGGAGAAAACAACTTTTATTACCCTGTGGGGAACGTTCTGCTACAAAGTGATGCCCTTTGGTTTGAAGAACGTTGGGGCAACATATCAGCGCGATATGACAATGCTCTTTCATGACATGATGCATAAAGAGATCGAGGTCTATGTTCATGATATGATTGCCAAATCCCAGACGGAGGAAGAGCATCTGGTGAATCTTCTGAAATTGTTTGAGAGGCTTAGGAAGTTCAGGCTGAGGCTGAATCCTAATAAGTGCACCTTCAGGGTGAGATCTGGAAAGCTATTGGGGTTCATTGTTAGTGAAAAAGGAATTGAGGTTGATCCTGCAAAAATAAAAGCGATACAAGAAATGCCAACGCCAAAAACAGAGAAAGAGGTTCGTGGATTTTTGGGGAGGTTGAACTACATTGCCCGGTTCATATCTCACCTTACAACCACGTGTGAGCCGATGTTTAAACTATTGAAAAAGGACCAGGCGATTGTCTGGGATGAAAACTGTCAAAAGGCGTTTGAAAGAATAAAAGAATACTTGCAGGAACCTCCGATATTGATACCCCCAGTAGTCGGGAGACCACTGATCACGTACTTGACGGTTCTTGAGAACAGTATGGGTTGTGTTCTCGGTCAACATGACGAGACTGGACGAAAAGAGCATGTGATCTATTACTTGAGTAAAAAGTTCACAGACTATGAATCCCGTTACTCAATGCTCGAAAAGACGTGTTGTGCACTTGCTTGGGCTTCCAAATGTCTGAGACAATACATGCTAAATCATACAACCATGCTGATTTCGAAGATGGATCCGATCAAATATGTCTTTGAAAAGCAGGCACTTTCTGGCAGGATTTCCCGATGGCAGATGGTACTGACAGAGTACGATATACAGTATGTCTCGCAAAAGGCTATCAAAGATAACGTATTGTTAGAGTACCTGGCTGAGCAGCCAATCGATGATTACCAGCCAATGAAGTTTGATTTTCCTGACGAGGATATCATGTACTTAAAGATGAAAGACTGCGAAGAGTCGTTGCATAGCGAAGGTCCTGAGCGGAGTTCCCAATGGCAATTGATATTTGACGGGGCTGATAATTCATATGGAAGTGGAATTGGGGCAATCATTACGACTCCCCATGGGACGCACATCCCGTTCACTGCCAGATTGACATTTCCAGTTACCAACAACGAGGCTGAATATGAGGCGTGTACCATGGGTCTCGAGGAGGCTATTGATTTGAGAATCAAAAATCTTGATGTGTATGGAGACTCCGCGCTAGTCGTGAACCAGATCAAGGGAGAATGGGAGACTCGTCAGCCTAATCTGATACCATACATGAATTATGCAAGGAGGTTGCTACCTTTCTTTGACAGAGTAGAATTTCACCATGTGCCACGGGCAGAAGATCAGATGGCTGACGCTCTTGCTACATTCTCTTCAATGTACAAAGTTAATTTCTGGAATGAGGCTCCCAGAATAGTTATCTCTCGCCTTGATAGGCCCGCCTTCATATTCTCCATTGAGGAAGCTTCCGATGGAAAGCCGTGGTATTTTGATATCCAGAATTTCCTAAAAAAACAAGAGTATCCGATTGGGGCATCCAGCCGCGATAAGAAGACTCTTAGGAGATTGGCTAGCAACTTCTACTTGAATCCAGATGGTGTTCTGTACAGGAGAAACCATGATTTGGTGTTATTGCGATGTGTGGATGAGAAAGAAGCTAATTTGCTTATGGAGGAGGTCCACGAGGGAACCTTTGGCACGCACGCCGGTGGACATGCTATGTCTCGAAAGTTATTGCGAGCAGGGTATTATTGGCTGACGATGGAAAGAGATTGTTTCAAGTTTGTGAAGAAATGCCATAAATTCCATATTTATGCCGACAAGATTCATGTGCCTCCAAGCCCTTTGAATGTTATGGCGTCCCCGTGGCCCTTCTCCATGTGGGGAATCGATATGATTGGGAAGATTGAGCCCACTGCATCCAACGGACACCGGTTCATTTTGGTAGCTATCGATTACTTCACCAAATGGGTCGAAGCAGCGTCTTACGCCAATATTATCAAGCAAGTGGTAGCCCGGTTTATCAAAAAGGACATCATCTGTCGTTACGGAATCCCCGAAAGAATCATTACTGACAATGGTTTGAACTTGAATAACAAGATGATGAAGGAATTGTGCCAGAATTTTAAGATTGAGCATCACAACTCATCTCCCTATCGGCCCAAGATGAATGGCGCTGTCGAAGCGGCCAATAAGAACATCAAGAAGATAGTTCAGAAGATGGTTGTGACATACAAAGACTGGCACGAGATGTTGCCCTATGCTTTGCACGGTTATCGTATGACGGTACGCACATCGACCGGGGCAACACCTTTCTCACTGGTGTATGGTATGGAAGTTGTCCTACCATTAGAAGTTGAGATTCCTTCCTTGAGAGTTTTGCTCGATGTCCAACTTGATGAAGCAGAGTGGATAAAGAATAGACTGAATTAGCTCAGTTTGATGGATGAGAAGAGACTTGCATCTATCACATATGGTCAGTTATATCAGAGTCGGATGAAGAAAGATTTCGACAAGAAGGTGCACCCTCGAAGCTTTCAGACGGGCGATCTTGTGCTGAAGAAGATTCTCCCACCACAATCAGATCACAGGGGCAAATGGACTCCCAACTATGAAGGTCCATATATCGTTCGAAAGGTCTTCTCTAGAGGAGCCTTACTGTTGTCCATCGTGGATGGCGAGGATTTTACATCCTCTGTGAACTCGGACGCAGTTAAAAAATACTTTGCTTAAAGAGACCCGCTGGACAGAAAAAAGAAAGTCCAGGCAAAATGGGGCATCTCGGCGAACCAAAAAGAAAAAGAAAAGGTTCGGGAAAAAATTAGGGATAAAATTGAAAAGATGTACACCCGCGAAGTCGAAAACATGAAAAGGTGACTTCGGCAAAAAAGGGTATCCCGGTGAATTGAAAACCCGCAAAGGGCGATTCAGGCAAAAGTTAGGGATTGAAAAAGCAAATGACTGCGGTCCGAGTTTGATACTGCATTGCTTAGTGGTTTGGGAGTACCTGAGGGTCGATTACCCAAGTCAATCTCTTCCGAGGATGGAGTATTGGGAAAGCGTCGGAGTCAGGCGAGTCATAGGAGGATCAGCTCATGGTGTTTGTCTGTACCACGTTACCGACATGTATACAAATTTCTTTGTACCTCTGTACATATTTGTATTTGTTTTTGTAGCTTCCTCTTTTCAGGAGTTGCGTCCACTGTAAAAACTTTGCCTATTTACAGGCCCGTTATCAATAAACGCATACTATTCAGTACTTGATGTTTGTTTTAACTTTTACTGTTTTGTTTGTGGAAAACACCGATGTTTTTGATAAACTTGCACGTGCATAAACTCGCAGGCCTCGACCAATAATTGTTAAAACTTTGAATTGACTGAAAAATTGTCATGGCTATTGACCTGGATATTTCCTTTTGTATAGGATATTTTGTTATTGCTCATATTTTGTAGGGTCGTTACCTTCGCAGCAGGCAGCTAAGGGATCGTGTTTCCCCAGCCAGAGTCCCTTAACGTAGGAGCAGGCTCTAGGTGACCTTATTCCTCCCCAGCAGACGGAAGTTGCATTTTTCATCCCCAGAAGGGTTGAATGCGAGCTAGCAAGCGGTCAGGCAGTAATGTGCATTCCCAGCAGTGTGTACATTCAATCCCCAGTGAAGAAAAGGATCGTCCCCATGCAGGATGGCTCTTTCTGTTCTCCAGCAGGTTGTCTTTCCTCCAATAGGTTGATCATCCTCAGCAAAGTTCGTAACTACGGATTTGTTAAGCTATCCCCCCAGCAGGATTGTGTCTTCCCCCCAGTGGAGTCGCTTCACCTTTCCAGCATTCATTTTGCTGGAATAATTATGTGATACCCGGTTATCCCCAGCGGAGTTGGCTTTATCTTCAGCATTTATTTTGCTGAAGCGGTTTTGTATCCAGCTTTTCTCCGACAGCCCGAGCTTGCATTTGCCTCTTGCATATATCATCATATCTGCATCATATTTGCATTTCATCGTCAAATGCGTAGCGTTCCATCTTATATGGAGCATTACGCCACATTTTCAAACATATGCATTTTGAAACATAAGCCGGGTTGGTTATCCCTTTGTTTTCAGGTGCTCTTCCCTGTAGGTAATTGGAATTCTTGTTCAGGAGGGTTTTCGAATATTCAAATTCTTGGCATGAGATATGTGATGATAACGTTCGTCCTATCATGTGTTCCCGCATCAGAGTTGCTTAGTTAAGTTTCTCGTCTTCCCCAGCGGAGTTTTCCTCAAGTTGCTGTTACGTCAGCATTTTAAAAGGAAAGATTTCAGAGATTAGACCTTTGAAGTCGTTACTTGTTGTCAATGTAAATACCTGGCAGTTGACGTCAGAGTTTCCCCAGTAGAGTTTTCTCGGATTGCTGTTACGTCAGCGTTAGAAAATTTCATGGATTAAACCTTCAGATTTTACCCGTGATGGACGGAGTTCTTACCCGTGGTTGACGGAGATTTTCACCTATGATGGACAGAGATGGTTACCCATGTTGACGGAGATGTTACCCGTGTTGACGGAGATTCTTACCCGTGTTGACGGAGATTTTCACCTGTGATGGACAAAGATGGTTACCGGTGTTGACGGAGATGTTACCCGTGTTGACGGAGATTCTTACCCGTGTTGACGGAGATGTTACTCGTGTTAACGGAGATTCTTACCCGTGTTGACGGAGATTGTTACCCATGTTGACGGAGTTGTTACCCGAGTTCGTTCTTTACGTAGTACAAGTACCGGTAGTGTCAGAAATGTTCCTCGCAGAGTTGTTCGTTCAAGTCTTCAGATGCCAGATTAGCGCTTTTATTTAGTGCTTCGCCCGTTTCTGCGGAAATGGAAGGTCAAGGATAGTACATTGACCACTCGCGCTTTACGTAGTGCTTGCCCGTCCCGTCGGAGATAGAAAGCCAAGGACAATGTTTTGATATGGTCCTGTGACTAGGTTCCCGCTTATTGTAGCGTATATTTAAAGATTTATTGTGGATTCAACGCCTGTGGCGTCACACAGGTGGTTGATATTGAAATCAGGTTCTGTAACCAGATGATTGATCAATTGTTGTCGTGACAACCGGATTCAATTCTCTGGATTTTTGTTCCCCAAGCAGTCGTTGCAGTTTATTTCTTCGGTTAGCAAATTTCCGGGTTCTGTGGTATTCAACCGTCTTTTACCTTGATTCCCTGAAAGTCGTTCGCTTTTCATCCAGTCAGGTCCAAGCCGTTTGAATAGGGGCAGCTGTTGCACCCCAAAATTTTCCTAACCCTTTCTTACTTGGTTTATGTTTCATTGCATTAGCATTGCATTGTTCTAGCATAGCATTATTCATTTGGCAGGGGATCAAGTGTGGTTTATATTAAGAGGAGCCTATCTAGAGGTCTTATTCAAGCTTGAGAAGTCACCAAAGTCATCAGGAAGAGGGTTGTGGTCTTGAGAAGTTTGGTTGCTTGTACAGGGTTCATCTTCTAACCTGAGGACCAATTGAAGACCATCAGTGGATTGTGGAGCCTTGATCATGGATAGAGTGTGGATAGAGCTCATGAAGTTCCTTGAGGGTCATGAGAGAGCTCAGTTAAGTCATTATGCTAGGTGTGAAGAGCCACAGTTGAGGGTGTTGCAATTAGGGTTTTCATCTAAGTAACCCTAAGTCAACTGTGTAATTGAAGAGGATCAAAACCTAATTCTAAGTATTTGTGACCATGGAAAGTCGTGTTGAGATACATGAGGTGTTATTCCAAAATCAATCCAAGAAAAGTTCAAAGTGTGAGGAGTTGCTAAACTAGGGTTCTCAGGGTAAAATCCCCTATTTAGTGCCTAACTTCAAGACCACCTATCTCAAGATACAAGTTTCATCTCCACTTTTGGCCGACATGAAACTTGTAGAGCATGTTCTTATCTTTAATTTGAGTACCATAAGTCCTCCATTGGATTTATAGAACTCATGTTTTGATCCAGACAAGTTACAGGTCATCAGATGAATGTGAAATTTGTCTGCAAAAGTCAACCAACTTCCAAGGAACGTTTGACCTAGAAGGGTGTTTCTCATAAACTTTTGTCCAACATGAAAGTTGTAGGGCTTGATCTTAGCTTTCCAAATTGTACTAGAAGTCTTCCATCTGATTTGTAGAACTCAAGTTATGAGGTTTACAAGTTAGGGGTATTTTGGGAAAGAAGGATTATAGGTCATTTGGCATTATAGGTCATTTTCACTATCTTGCAAGCTTCAAATGAAGTTTTGTCCGACATAAAACTTGTTCAAAATGATGTTTTTAGTTCAACCATGTACTCATGATGAATTGATTTGGCTTAGGGTGAGACTTGGTTTGCAAGAAATTGACAAAAGGGGAATTTAAAGGCATTTAAGTGAAAAATTCAAAATTAATTCTGTGTTCAAACAAGACCAAGTAAGGACATATTTTGAGTAGAAAAATCATTCTAAGCACGTTGGTATTATTAGAATTTTCATTTGGGGCTTATTTCATGGTGGTTTGATTTGTTACTTCATGAATAAGCAACACATCAAAGATTGCTCATAAGGTGCAAACAAGCTTTCCTTTTGATTCCTACACTCTCACCAGACCATAGGCAAGCTAATTGAATTTTATAGAAGGTTGAAACAGCTAGAATTCGTGCATTCCATTGTTGAGTTTTTGGAGGAAAATTGAAATGTGGATATTCTGATTTGGGCCTTCAATAGACCTCCAAAGCCCACAAACATCTTCTATATAAGTTCCATGATTGATTCAGATCCATTTTGGTGATCATTTGGAGATGGAAACAGAGATTGAAGATTGAGTTTCAAGAGCAAAAGTGAAAATCATGATTTGTGATTCAGAGCAATTCAAAGCTTCAAGCATCTTCAGCATACTTCATTGAGTGTATCTGCACAATATTGGAGCAAGAGGAGCACCATAACTGCCTCAATTTGAAGCTACAAACCAGGTTTGAACAATTCACGATTGCACTAATTTTAGCATGATCTAAGTAGAATTGACATGTGGTTAGGCTTTAGGAAGATGATTAGATGGATTCTGGATCAAAATTTGGAAGTTTAGAGACAAACTAAGATGCTATGTGATTTCTGTTTGGATTCGAATTGGCCTGATCATGAGGTTTTATCACGATCTAGATAGTTCATGATGATATATGAAGTGTGAGGAGAAGATCTGTGGTTTCAATTGAAGGTTTGGTGTGGTTTCAGAACTTGGTGCATTTTAGGATTTCTATCGTGTTTTGAATTCTGTTGAGAATTAGAAGAGATGGATAGTGTAACACCCCGTTTCCCAAAATAAAATAAAACAGTTAAATAAGCACACATCAGAGTGTCTCCCATAACGGGATGGCCATCTGCCCAAAAGACATAGCATCAT
This sequence comes from Lathyrus sativus, assembly GCA_963859935.3. Classification (NCBI taxonomy): domain Eukaryota; kingdom Viridiplantae; phylum Streptophyta; class Magnoliopsida; order Fabales; family Fabaceae; genus Lathyrus; species Lathyrus sativus. The sequence goes on along the minus strand of OZ012735.1, from coordinate 556,862,038 downwards.
CTACAATCATCATCAAACAGGATACGCCACAGGGGCACACAAAATCAACATAAAGCGATAAAACTCCCAAAAAGGCCCCGGTGTTAAGTATCAGAGCAGTCTTACAGAGACACCACAATCCAAGCTAGCTAAACACCTGGATTGTCTGTACTTCCGAAGAAGCACAGACCACAACAACAGCAAAGGGGTGAGAATCACTATCAAATAATAATGGTATAATAGTACATGAAATGAAAGGAAGAAATTAATAATAATATTATTTCATATACATATCATCCGGACTCACGGTCCCCTCATCAACCACAATATACAATCACGCAACAAATGCACTCACACAACTCTTAACATACGGTACCGACTCACAACCACGATGGGCACCGGGCCATCAACCCTTCTCACAGGAGCACATGTCAACGATGGGCACTTGGCCATCAACCCTCCACTCAGAGAGCACACCATACTGATGGGTAATTGGCCATCAACCCTCCACAATGGGAGTACCACAACAATATCGATGGACACCTGGCCATCACCCTCCACAACGGGAGCACATCTCATCAACATCGATGGACACATGGCCATCACCCTCCTCACAGGGAGCACACCAACAATACCGATGGTCATTGGGACATCACCCTCCACTACGGGAGCACAACAATTAATGTCGATGGACAACTGGCCATCACCCTCCTCTACGGGAGCGTACAACAAATAATATCGATGGACAACAGGCCATCACCCTCCTCTACGGGAGCACACAACAATATTCACACGCATCAAACATCTAGAACACCAAGTGCAAACCGATCCTATTGATCCACCCCTCACACAACATATACACGACGCGCAAGGCGTACCGATCTCACGGATCCATTCACATCATAAAATACATTTTTAATTATTTGGTTTTTCCGTATTATTTGTTTTCGATGCTTTATGTGTGGAAATTGTCTGAGGAATAAAGTTCCATAATACTAGAAAATATGACTAATGATAATAATAATATGATGATTAATAGTGTTGATACTATTATTATTAATATTATTGTTATTATCGTTATATTTAAATATTATTGGAAGTGGTTTGGAATTAAAGGAAAAATATTATTATTGAGTTTATAAAGAGATAAAAATGGAATTTTGGAATTAAGAGGATTTTGTGAATTAAAAGAAATAAGAGTATTATTGTTATTATTATGAGAATTATATATTATTTGGAATAAAAGAGAATAAGATGTGGCATAGTTGGAACTAAGGGCATTATTGGCAATTGAGGCTAAGGAAGAAAGAACACGGTTGAAGGAAAAACGCACGCACGGTTGTGAAGGAGCAAGAGTGAGCAAGGATTGAAGCTTGAGCAAGAGGATCAACAAGACTGCGGATTGTGAAGCTTCTTCATCATCAAATCAAATTCGAGGTAAGGGGGGAGAATTTTACGGTTAATTGGTTTTTGCATGAAATCGGTAGAAACGGGGGAAAATCCCCAACCCCATTGATTATTATTGTTTGATGATGAATGCATGTGATTATTGCTGAGATTAAGTTGTTAGATTATGTTAAATTCGTTTGCATGTGCTGAGAATATTGGGTTGAATGAATTTGGGGTTTTTGAGTAGTTTCGGAGTTATGCCGGAAGTCGGTAATTTGAGCAGATGATGCGTTTTATCGGATAGAATCGGGAATAGACCCGTAGCTCAGTTGTAGTGCGTTATTAGTTGAGAGTTTTCGATTTAATCGGGCGGAATCGGGAGTGGATGAGGATTCTGGTGCGCAGAATTTTTCTGAGTACGCAGGTATTCGTTGGGCGAATGAGGGGCGAGCCTTCGCCAGGCTTCGCCGGGCGAACTAGCCAGCGAGTTCTGGCAGAAGCTTCTGTATGGCTTCGCCAGAGGTTTCTCCAGGTGAATGGCAGCGAGTGTTCGCTGCGGGGCTTCGCCGGGCGAATGTGCTAGCGAGCCCGACAACAGTTTGTATTTTTGCTGCTGTCTTGTGTTGTTCCTCTGTGGACTTGGACCCTCGTTGGTCATGTGTGATGGGAGGCTTGCTGGAGAGCGGATGCGAGCGTATGTTGAGGGTTGTAGGGTTGTGTGGTCTGCGTTTATCGCATTTGACATAATCGGTGGATTATGTGTTAAGTCTAGATAAGTATGAATGGGTATTGATGTGTAAGGATGTGTATGTGCGATGTATGCACTATGTGCTATGTGTGGTGATGAGTGGATCCATAGGATCGATACGCTTGTTATGCGTTGTGTTTGTATGTTGTGAGATGGATGTGGATCCGTAGGATCGATACGCTTTATGTGCGTTGCATTTATATACTGTAGTATGAGGACTGGATCAGTAGGATCGTTACACCTTGTGCTCGTGGTATTGATATGTTGTGTGTGAGATATGATGATCAGTATGATCGTTACGCCTTGAGTGCATTGTGTTGGTGTGTTGTGGTGAGTGGATCCGTGAGGATCGATACGCTTATTATGTGTTGCAATTGTGTGATGTTATGTGATGTATTTGGGTCAGTACGACCGGCATGCCTTGTGTGCATTGTATGTGATAAGTTGTGTGGTGAGCGGATCTGTGGGATCAACGCACTGTGTGTGCTTATTATGTATGTATTTTATGATGTGAATGGATCTGTGAGATCGGTACGCCTTCTGCGTCGTGTATATGTTGTGTGAGGGGTGGATCAATAGGATCGATTTGCACTTGGTGTGCTAGATGTTTGATGCGTGTGAATATTGTTGTGTGCTACCGTAGAGGAGGGTGATGGCCAGTTGTCCATCGATATTATTTGTTGTGTGCTCCCATAGAGGAGGGTGATGGCCAGTTGTCCATCGACATTAATTGTTGTGCTCCCGTAGTGGAGGGTGATGGCCCAGTGACCATCGGTATTATTGGTGTGCTCCTGTTAGCTCGCCAATTCGACGACCCATATTTTGAGGTTATTTTAGCTTGTTAAAGGGCCTTCAGGTCCTCCAAGGACTTAGAAAAATTGAAGTCTTGGAACTAGACATTTCGACCTAAGTAGCGAATTAGCCTCCGACCAAAATTTGGAAGTGGGGACGAATTAAGTTTTGAAATTTAAATATTGGAGGGAGTAGTTATATTTTCTTATGACTAAGAAGGATAAATGGCGCTCATTGGACAAAGGACTGCATGCGGTGTGACACTTGTCAGAAATAGATGGCCTAAGGAGGTTATTAGTAGTTACTATTATTATTATAAATAGGTGTCTTAGACATAAACTTAAGTGTGTTGTAATTTACTGTGGTACAAGTCACTCTTAAAATTACTCCAAGTATCCGAGTGTAGAGAAAGAGAGTATTATAGGGAATGTACGTGATGTAAACACACCATCCTTTATTTTTTCAATGAAGTTGCTTTATTTTCTTTACTTTTGTCAAGTACTTTCACTTATTTATTTCGTCTTTCCTTTTGTTCACCATTACTACTTCGACTAAGTCCTTCTCTCCCAAAAAAACCTTTATCTCTTTTCTTTCTTGTAATTCTTCCTCCTTCCTTCTTTTAAACGTAGTGGGTAGTTCTGCCCTTTTAAATTACTTCTTCTTGGTATTATCGAAACACATTTCTTAGATAGGTTCAAATAGAAATACCCTTTAGAACATGTCCTAGGATTTCGTATGGTCAATCCTGCAAGTTAGTCAATTTGACACCAAATTGATAGACCGGAGGTTGTTTATCAAAAAAACACGGTAAACAAAATGGCACACCTGGTGGGACAGTGCTAAACAAAGAAAGTTTTGAGATCATAAAACTTTAGAAATATAGCCTTATCAACTTGTCTTCAAAATACATTTTATGTTACTAAGAAGTGGCAGAATAACCACTGTAAACGAAGAAAGTTTAGTAAGACGTAACACTAGGAATATGGCGACGGAATCTGTTCAGCCAAATGGCCAACAAAATGGCTCTAGTGAAGAAACAAAAAACGACGGAGCGTCGTCTTCAATACCATCGACTAGAGAGCAAGTAGGGCTCCCGGCAAGGCCTGTACCAACACCTTCGATACTAGGGACTGGGTCGACTGTAATAAGACCTTATAGTCAGCCAGTATTGGAATATATTGGGCCCCAAGTGTCCAATCCTCAAACACCATTAGGAGGAAGCCCACTGCCTAGACAAAATCCTCTTCCTCGGTTGGTACAGATACCCAGGAATCCAACATATGGAATGTCTACAACTGTGATGCAGGGGCTTCAAAATGCTCCCCCCATCTTTTCAGATAACCCTGTGACTTCTCCGCTGCAAGGATCGGGATCTGGTGTGAACATTGGTCGAAGTTTCCAGGGCCAGAGTCTGGGATATTCGATGCAAGGCCCCAACTTGACCAATACCTCAGTCGCATGCTTAAGGCAACAGATGGATGAGAGCAACATGCAAATGGTTCAGACTTTGTCCCAGACTATGGGCGAAATCTTCCAGCCATTGATCCATAACACAACCCAAACCAACCAACAATTGACGCTGCAGTTGACACGATTGGCTGAGTTCATAGGAGTACCCCCTGTACCCATAAATCAAAGCCCAATAGCGAACGTCCCTCGACAGGACGTAAGAAACGCAAGGGAAATACACTTGGAAAACCAAGTTAGAGTCGAACCTCCTGTAGTTGAACCAATAAGAGAAAATCAAATGAACCAGGTCCATGTTCTAGACGAAGGAAACCAAGGAGTGGTCATGATAAACCGAAACCAGGATGCGGATCATGTGGTCCAGGAAGTTCGACGCAATAACATAGCCATTGACAACAATCTAGCGGCCATGGTCGAAAGGATTACGGCTCGAAATGGAGTAAACACTGGTTTTACTCGGCCAAACTTTACATCCCCGATAGTAGATTACATCCTTCAAACAGGGTTACCTCCTAGAACGAAAGTACCAAAATTTACTAAATTTTCAGGGGATACGACGGAATCTACTGTCGAACATGTGGCTCGTTATGTGATAGAAGCCGGGGAAATAGCGAATGATAAGAGCCTTAGGATAAAATACTTTCCAAGTTCCCTCACAAAAAATGCTTTCACTTGGTTCACAACGCTAGCACCTAATACCATATGTAGTTGGGCCCAACTTGAACGCTTGTTTCATGAGCAGTTTTACATGGGCCAGACCAAAATTAGTTTGAAAGAATTGGCCAGTGTAAAACGTAAGTTTTCGGAGCCAATTGAAGAGTACCTTAATAGGTTTCGACTACTCAAGGCCAGGTGTTTCACGCAAGTGCCGGAACACGAACTGGTCGAAATGGCCGCTGGGGGCCTTGATTATTCAAAACGAAAGAAGTTAGACACCCAATACTTAAGAGATATGGCTCAATTGGCCGACAGAGTTCGACAACTCGAACGTTTGAAAGACGAGAAAACTAGATTTAACAAGAGTAAGAAAGTGGCCTTTGTCGAAAGTGATTACAATATCGAAAGGGCCTGCGAGGATTCTTTGAACCTCGACGAAAATGAAGTGGACCTCGCTGAACTTAAACAAGGTCCCCCTTATTCTTGTAAAGTATTAGCCCCCCCACAGGGGAAGGGTTTTGTCGAATCAGAAAGGAATGATAGATTCCCAAAGAAAACATATACTTTCGACATCACCAAATGTGATGAAATTTTCAATTTGTTGGTAAAAGATGGGCAAATGATAGTGCCACCTGGCGCTAAATTGCCATTGCTCAAGCAAAGAAAAAAGAGAGGTTTTTGTAAGTACCATAATTTTCTGGGTCATAAAACATCTCAATGTTTTCTTTTCAGGGATCTTGTTCAGAACGCAATCCAGGAGGGACGCCTGAAGTTTAGGGAGAAAGCCACCAGCCAAATGAAGGTCGACACGGACCCTCTACAAGTGACAGACGCTCACTATGCAGAGCCATTAGAAGCCAACGTGATCGAGGTCACTGAAGGCCGCGACTTCTCAGAAAGCATGACAGAAGTTACTGATGACTTAATCAAGAATGATGTGATGACAAAGGTCATAATGGGCTTTGGTCAAGGCAGTGAAGGAGAGATGGATGCTAGCAACATTGATGGGGTAGCAGACAATCCAATATGGGAAATGGTGACCAAGGAGATGGCTGACAACTTCGTCGAAATGGACCAGGCTACTGAAGGTTTGGGTCTAAGCTTAAAGGGTTTGAATTTGGTCGAGGAGGTTGAGATCAACATGATGGAAGTTACCCAACAAGAAGGTAAAGGGGACAGTGAGTCGAACAACCAAGAGGAAATCACTAAGGAGGCTTACCCGAAGCAAGAGGAAACAATTGTGGATTTTCTTCACAGATGCCAGGGAAAGGGTTCCAGTGTGATGTTATGCCCACAATGCAGCGTGATTTTCGACAAAAAGGCTGCCCAGAGACTTGAGGGAACAAGAAGGCTCAAGCAAAATAGGGAAATGCCTGAATTCGGTGAACGAAGCAGCTTGCTGAAAAGATCTGAACCCCGCATCAGAGCCCCCAAAACAAGGCCTGCTAGTTTCAAACCCGCTGTTGGAAACACCGATGGTAGGTGGATGAAACCCAACGAGGATAGACGACAAGGCCAACAAAAATGGAAGAATTTCGAAGTGAACAAGGGGTCCTCAGTTACCTATCGAAAAGAATTCCAGTCTTCAAAGATGGCCCGTGTATCCGAGAATTATAAGGGGAAAAATCCCATGTCTCGATCGCAGTGGAGGCGGGAACAACGGAAAAGAAAAGCTCTTAGAGAAGCGGCGTCGAAGGACAAGGCCGAATCTAGTACTAATCTCCCAACAAAAAATCAGAGAGAGTCGTCGAAGATATCAGCAAAACAGCCAGTGGGCAAGAAGTTGTTCTCTGACCAGGTTAGAAGTCAGAGGGAGATCACTAGGATCGATGACGAAATGACGGACAACTTCGACTCAGATTTTGACGATTCGCTAAATTTGTTGGTGAACGTAATGTCAGTGATGCCAAAAGAATATGATAGAGTATCCGTGGTCGAAAACTGCGACACTGATGCAGACTGTGAAATGGAAGCACACAAACCCGTCTGCTATTATGTGATGAATAACGGCTATGTCGAAGAGCAGAATGCGTTCTTTGAACGGCCCACTGAAGAGATGAGAAACCATTTGAAGCCACTCTATATTACGACAAAAGTAGAAAAAACCCCAGTTAACAAAATTCTGGTGGACTGTGGCACAACTGTAAATTTGATGCCACATCTTCTATTAAACAAAATCGGGAAGTGCGATGCCGACACCAAACCACACAACATGGTCCTGTCCAACTATGAAGGCAAGGTAGGCTCGACCAGGGGAGTAATCCAGGTAGATGTCACCGTTGGAACGGTAACGCGGCCAACGGTATTCATGGTTGTAGAAACTACAACCAATTATAACTTGTTACTTGGACGCGAATGGATTCATGGCGTGGGGGCAGTGCCATCCTCGATGCATCAAAGAATTGCAATTTGGAGGCCAGACGGCATCGTGGAAAATATTGAAGCTGATCAAGGGTATTTTAAGGCACCCATCAACTATGTCGATCAAAGGCACTTCGACAAACACTTGGCTGGTATAGGTCCTTGTGGACCAGCGTACTTCGATTTCAAGCCAGATGACAAAGTATATTGCTCGTTATACTTACATCATGTAGACGGTTTCTGTTGGGACAGAGAGGTGCCAGGAGAAAGGCTTCCATACCTTGGAACCTTGCCAGTGGACCCCACGGGATAGGGAAGTGATTTCAGTAATAATGACTGAAGCCAATGCGCTTCGAAGGATTTCGGCTTATGTGGCCGAAACTAGACTACAAACGGCCTCGGAGGCTGTCAAAAACGAAATGGCCACAGAGGCCAATAAAGAAGTTCTTCAGAGAGGCTACAAGGAAGGCTTCGACGTGGAATTATTTGATGAAACCCATCAAGAAAGCAAAAGGCTTGACGCTATCTATGACGACGAGCCTTTGGGTTTCGAGAAAGATCCCTTGGCAGAGGATGCCAAGATGCTTGCGCAGGACCCGCTAGAGGAAGTGGACTTAGGAGATGGCGTTATCAAAAGGCCAACTTATATTAGTGCCAACCTCGACACTCAATTCAAAGGAGAGGTTATCCAGCTGTTGCGAGAATATAGTGACTGTTTTGCCTGGGATTATGATGAAATGCCAGGATTAAAAAGAGAGTTGGTGGAACATAGACTGCCAATCAAGCCTGGCAAGAAACAAGTCAAATAGAGCCCAAGGCATTTTGCTCCAGAGGTTCTATCAAAAATAAAAGCGGAAATCGAAAGACTTCTGCGGTGCAAATTCATTCGCACAACCAGGTATGTTGAATGGCTTACTAATATTGTGCCAGTTATTAAGAAAAATGGTTCCTTGAGAGTCTGCATAGACTTTAGGGACTTAAACTCAGCAACTCCTAAGGATGAATATTCGATGCCGGTGGCAAAAATGCTAGTCGATTCAGCCGCCGGCCACGAATATCTTAGTATGTTAGATGGTTATTCTAGTTATAACCAAATCTTCATTGTCGAAGACGATGTTCCCAAAACAGCGTTTCATTGTCCAGGGGCCATAGGCACCTTCGAATGGGTAGTGATGCCTTTTGGCCTAAAAAACACTGGGACAACATACCAACGAGCAATGAATTCAATCTTCCATGACTATATAGAATCTTTTATGCAGATATATATTGATGACATTGTGGTTAAATCTGTATCAGGCAAAGATCATATAGATCATCTTTGACAATCCTTCTTAAGGATGAGGAAGTTTGGCCTCAAAATGAACCCTCTAAAATGTGCGTTCTTTGTGCAGGTGGGTGACTTCTTGGGTTTCGTAGTCCACAAAAAGGGCATCGAAATAAACCAAAACAAGACGAAAGCCATTATGGAGACCAAGGCGCCGTCAAATAAAAAGGAATTACAATCCCTATTGGGCAAGATTAATTTCTTAAGGAGGTTCATATCGAACCTAAGCGGCAAAACACAAGCTTTCTCGTCGTTGCTTCAAGTCACCAAAGAAGGGTATGAATGGAGGAAGGAACAACAAGAAGCTTTCGATAAAATTAAAAGTTATTTGACCAATCCTCCAATCCTCTCTCCACCTTGTCGATACAAGAGCATGAGGTTGTACATAGCTGCGTCACACAAGACTCTGGGAAGCATGTTAGCTCAAGAGGACGAAAATGGCACAGAAAGAGCCATTTACTACCTTAGTAGAGTCCTAAATGATGCAGAGACTAGATATAGCGAAGTAGAAAAGCTATGCCTATGTTTATATTTCTCATGTACAAAATTAAAACAATATATAAAGCCTGTTGATGTTTGTGTCTCTTCGCATTTTAATGTTATAAAGCATATGTTGTCTAAACCTATTTTGCATAGTCGAATAGGTAAATGGGCATTAGCGTTAACGGAATTTTCCTTAACATATAAACCATTGAAAGCAATTAAAGGGCAAATAATGGCAGACTTTATTGTCGACCACTCCGTAGATACAAACGCTTTAAATATGGTCGAACTAGAACCTTGGAAGTTGTACTTCGATGGTTCCAGCCATAAGAAGGGAACTGGCATAGGCATGCTGATTATTTCTCTTGACAAAATTCCAACACAATTCAAGTATAGAATCGGTGAGCCATGCTCCAACAATGAGGCGGAATACGAGGCTTTGATAGCTGGACTTGAAATTCTGTTGGAATTGGGGGCAACTAGAGTCGAAATAATGGGAGACTCAGAGTTAGTCATAAAACAATTGACAAAAGAATACAAGTGCGTCAAAGAAAGCCTCATCGTGTACTTTGTAGTAGCAAATAGGCTATTAAAAAAATTCGAAGAGACTATTATTCGACATATACCACGACTTCAAAATCAAGTGGCCAACGATTTGGCTCAAATAGCATCAGGATACAAGGTGTCCTGCGAAGACCTGCAAGAAGTAATCCAAGTCAGAAGCAAGGTAGTAGCTGTGGCACTGCAACCATCAGATTTGAGGGTTGCAAAGTTCGGTTTCGCCGACGAAGAAACCTTCGAGATCTTTACAATTGAATCGATGTTGGATGGGGACTAGAGAAGACCTTTGATCGAATACCTTCAAAATCCTTCAAGCACCACAGAGCGAAAAATAAAATACCAAGCACTGAGCTACGTCCTTCTAGGAAACGAATTATTCAAAAGAACTCTTGAGGGAGTTTTGCTTAAGTGTCTAAGTGAATTTGAGGCGTATCTAGCATTATCATCAGTTCATAGTGGAGCATGTGGGGCACACCAGGTAAGCCAGAAGATGAAATGGCTACTATTTCGCCAAGGTCTATATTGGCCTACAATGCTGAAAGATTGTATCGAATTTGCCAAAGGCTGCCAGGAGTGCCAAATACACGCTGGTATACAACATGTTCCAGCAAGCGAGTTACACTCCATAATTAAGTCGTGGCCATTTAGAGGATGGGCTTTGGACCTAATAGGAGAAATTTGACCCGCGTCCTCGAAAAACCAGAAATTCATCTTAGTGGGGATAGACTACTTCACCAAATGGGTCGAGGTGATACCCCTGCCGAAGGTAGACGAAGATGATGTGATTGAATTTATTCAAAAATACATTATCTTTAGATTTGGTCTGCCAGAAACGATAACAACAGATCAAGGATCAGTCTTTACTGGTCGGAAAATGCAAGAGTTTTCCAGAGAAATGGGATTCAAACTCCTTACTTCGACCCCTTACTACGCCCAAGCCAATGGCCAGGTCGAGGCAGCAAATAAGGTAGTAATTGGAATGATAAAAAAGCAAGTAGGGGGTAAGCTAAAAAACTAGCATAAAACCCTAGACCAGGTCTTATGGGCATGTCGAACATCCCCTCAAGAAGCTACCAACACTACACCTTATCGACTGACCTTTGGCCATGATGCAGTATTACCAGTCGAAATTCTGGTGCAGTCAGCCAGGATTCAGAGGCATCACGAAATTCCCCGCGAAATCTATTGGGACATGATGCTCGACGAGCTAGTGGATTTAGACGAGGAAAGGTTAAGAGCGTTGGAACTCTTGAGAAGGCAAAAGAAAAGAGTGGAGAAATCCTATAACAAGAGAGTCAAAGCAAAGACCTTTTTGATTGGAGATTTAGTTTGGAGGGTAATCCTGCCAATGGATCGAAATGTCAGGACATTAGGCAAATGGTCCCCAAAGTGGGAAGGACCGTTTCAAATCTCAAAAGTCTTCTTGAATGGGGCATACGAAGTCGAGGAACTTAGCAATGATAAACGAATCTTAAAAGTAAACGGTAAGTATTTGAAAAAATACAAACCAGCGCTTCGAGAGGTAAACATTTCAGCAGAGTATTATAAAGCTAATAAGTAGGGCCATAAATGGCATCAATAAAGTGTGCCAAAAATGGCTTAGTCTTTACAAATACAACAATAGAAACATGGCTTACAAAGGCCAGAAAATAAACATTAAACATTTCAGAAATCTAAAAAGGAAGGTTGGCCTTCATCTTGAGGTAGCTTGCCTTCTGAGCATCGAGACGACTCTGGCAAGAGGCTCTATCGGTTTTCATTTGCGCAATCTCGGCTTCAAGTTGTCGAGCCTCTTCGGCAAAAAGGACGGCATGATCAAGCTCTGTCGACAAGGAAGAATCATCGAAGGAAGACAACTCAGTGTTTCTCTTCTGATCTTTGGCTATCTTGCTGTGAAGTTTTCTGATCTTACGCTCCCAACAAGCGATGCTTGTTTCGTTCTCAGTAATCTCCTTTTGATTCTTTACCTTTTTCTCCCCCAGCGCTGCAATTTTGTCCTCGCAATCTGCAACGGCAGTCCAAGCAGCAGCCTCACTACCTGACTTCTCAGATATATCCTTTTCGAGCTGAGGTAAGAGCCCAAAGTCAGTATGAACCTGGTCGATCAATGTCCCAATTTCTTGGATTACGGTCGCAGCCTCAGCGGAGATCGACTGAAGGTCCACTTGCTGTAGGAGAGCTTTCAAAGAAAGGTAAGGGACTAGACCCATTTGCAAGAGAGAAAAGAGGTCCCCTTTGAAAATCTTGTTCTTTACTTTCTCAAGAGCACTGTTGATTGGAGTTGAAGTTGGACCTTCAGAGGTTGAAGTGCTTTGGGATTTTCCTGAGGAACTATTTCGCCTACGGAGGAGGAGTTGGATGTATTGTCGACGGTCGGACGCTTTTAGAGCATCAAGTTCTGCTGCAGTTAGATCTGTCGCACTCTTGGCAGACATCGCTTCCGCTTTTGCGGGGGTGTTGGCAGGAGCAATTGGAGCTGTTTCAACAGGCTTAGCTTGCCTTATGGGAGGACTCTCGACAACAGTCTCTTTAATTGGGACAGCATTGGTAGTATCCTCTTCCTCGTCTTTTTCGACGTCTTCCTCACTAGACTCTTCCAACTCAAATTGATGCATGGCTCCATCTGCCGTACCCTTTTCCGCCACAGGTTTGTCATCAACCGCCATTGTGGTACCCTGAGGCGAACTATCAGCAGGATTTACGCCCTCATCCAAAAAGTTCTCTTCTTCACCTGCTTCAATGGGATTCTAGAAATTGTTCCCCTCATCATGATCATACCCATCGGTTTGAGATTGTTGGGTGACAACTTTTAAAGGAGAAGGCAGGGGAACCACAGGAATCTCAGGTTTATTGATTTCCCCAAGAGAACTCACACCAGAACCTAAGTCCGAAGAAGGACGATAGGTGGGCTCACCTCGACTGTTCAAAGGATAAGCCTCAAGAAGAGATGTAGTTGGGATGCTTTCTGTCATCACAACGTCAGTATGAAAAGAAAGAATCTAAACATGAGAAAAAGAATCCAAAAGCAGTTTGAAATTCAGACAGAAAGCAGTCGAAGATAGGAGTTGGACCTTAGGGCC